>JAUPFN010000019.1:20373093-21573093 GCA_036924255.1 Apodemia mormo | reverse complement strand
GTCAACGATATTAATACATAGAAATAGATACATAAATACGTTTACATACGTAATAAACACCCAAACCCGGAAATACAAACATTTATGCTTATCACACAAATGCTTGTCCCCGCCGGGGATCGAACCCGAGCCCCGTTGATTGCGTAGTCAGGGTTGCTAACCAAATAATAAAACTACGGGTTGGTAAAAAACAAACAAACTACTCATTCATTTATAGATTAAATCTATGCGCCTATCCTTTTTTAAATTTGATTTTAGGATATCGTCGTAGAAAGTTGGACTGCGTTTTAATTCTATCAATAATACCTTTTTTATAGAAATCGTGGAAAGCTCTGTGAGTCGTTGTTGATTTTGTGTGTTTTTCAAATATGTGTGGATACGTTTTAAACACGAAAATGAACGCTCTGCCGATGCGCTGCTTGCTGGGATAGTCACAATGAATTTCGCTAATAGTAACACTTCAGAAAAAACTTTATGTAAATTGTCCTTATACAAATTTTGAATAATACTAAATACACAACTATTTGCAAATTGAGGTGATCTATAAATACAGCGCAATTCATTTTTTAATTTATCAAAATTAAAATTTGCCTGATAATTATTGGTGAACTCTCTGATTTCATTTTCAGGGAAAAGTTCACTATATTTTTTAAAATTCTCACAAGAAAGTAGCTCAATAAACTTTAAATTTTTAATGTTTTTATAGCGATTCCTTAATTCACTGACTACATTATCAATTATTTCAACAAAAATTCGCCGTCGCTGATAATGTATTTTTACATCATCGACATTGCGCTTTCTCTTAAGTGGTCCGGTAATGTGAACGGCGGCATCATAATAGATCTCGAACTTCTCTCTGAAATGTTCCAAAAATGACTCTAACTCTTTTATCTTTGTTACGCAATACGCGATGTCACTAGTTTTTTTTTGCAAAACATCGTACAGAATATCAGTTTCTGTAAAAATATCTGCGAAAGATTTTAAAAGAAAATTAAATTCAAATTCTTTCATAATAAATAAAAATGAACTGACTTGTGTCAGTGTTTCACTATCCCAGTCTTGTGTATTTTCGTACATATTTTTATTATTTACGCACGCATTATTAATTACATTAACCGTGCGTGAGTGACATGTCCACCTTGTTTCCGCGACACGAGGCAGCTTTTTCATATCGGCAAAGTTATTGTAATGGGCCATTCGCTTTGTACTGGTGTGAAAAAAAGCCGCGATTGATTTTATAATACTAAAAAAGCGTTTCGTTTCAGCAACTCGTTCAAACGATTTCGATAAAACTAAATTTAATATATGTGCTGAACACCAAACGTACATAGCTTGTGGACATTTTTGTCTCACCAAAGCCTGCACCCCATTAATTTGTGAGGACAAAACTGCTGCCCCGTCGTAAGTTTGTGCGACTAATTTGGATAAACAATCGAACTCTTCTAAAATTTTCAAAATTATAGAACTCAAGGTTACAGCGGTCCGATCCGCGCTCACATCAACATATTTGATAAATCGATCTACTATTTCAGAATCATGAAAATATCTCAAAACTAATACTAATTGTTCATGGCCGCTAACATCAGGAGTCTCATCTACCATGATGGCGACAAAATCGGACTGTTTAATTTCGGCTTTAATGCGATCGATCATCACAGATGCAACGCTCGAGATCAAATCATTCTGCGTACGGTTCGACATACCCGTGAATGAGGTACTTGCACTATGTAAATGGGTTTCTAAAACTCCATCATACTTGGCTAATAAATTTACTAATTCTAAATAATTACCCCTATTTGACGACGAAACTGACTCGTCGTGGCCGCGAAAAGCTAATTCTTGTTTTCCCAGAAAGCAAACAACATCGATCAGCCTTTGAAAAATGTTTCTATTGCGATCGACTTTAGCATTATGCCTCTCAATATCTACTCGTAACTGACTGTTGATACTCATTTCAATACGAAATTTACCAAAAGTATTTAATTTTAAGCAGGCCTCCAGATGTTTTTCTGTATGGTCATGCTTCTTTGCCGCGGAATGGAAATTATTTAAATCTGAATATCCAGAATCAGTCCACACTGTATTAGAATTACTAAACAATATGCAAGGAAAACAAAATAATTTAATCGTATGGAGACAACCACACAGCCAGTCATACGTTTCATAACTTTTAACATGAAACTTGCGAGTTACATTTCCTTTTTGCTGGTTTAATGGTGGTAACTCGGGTATACACCTACCATTAGATACGATTTGAATCTTTTCACTAAATGACAATTGTGAGAACTTGTTACTTTTAATTTTTAGTAAGCACACATTATCAAAACACACGTCACAATCAAATAACATTTTAAAAAAACAAGAAACGCGCTAGATTAAACAAATGCATAATGTGAGCATACTTTTTGTCAATAATATTTCGTCTATTATCTTTACCCGGATTATAGAACAAGCTCGCATTACCTGCTTTAAAATAGCATGCTTGTGTGAGTGCGCCAATTACGTGCGGAAAGGTAATTATGTCTCGCACACATTTATAATGTAAGGCAGAAAATTAGCGGCCTTGAGTTTGCGTTAAATATTATTTATCGTTTAATAAACGCCTGGCAAATATGTTTGAGAGCTGTGCTTGAAAATAGGTGCTATTTAAAAATATTAGGCGTTTTTAAGTTATTATATTTCAGTTTATTCATTTATTTATAAGTCATCTAAAACGTATGAACGTTTTATTAAAATATAGGTAAAGCAGTGCTTCTTTGCCTCTAAAGAGTGCACGCCCCTGTGTGTACCCGAGTTACAATTAAACCAGCAAGGCCAGCAAAACGTATACACACATATTTGAGAAACACACAAAATCAACGACTCACAGAGCTTTCCATGATTTCTATAGAAACGACATTAATGATAGAATTAAAACGCAATCCAACTTTCTATGACGATATCCTAAAATCATATTTTAAAAAAGGATAGACGCATAGATTTCACTACATAGTATAAAACAAAGTAGCTTTCTCTGTCTGTCCCTATGTCCATATGCATGCTTAAATCTTTAAAACTACGCAACGGATTTTGATACGGTTTTTTAATAGATAGATTGATTCTTGAGGAAGGTTTCAGTATATAAATCTTTCAGATATTCCTACGAGAACAAAAGCTACGCGGGTGAAACCGCGGGCAGGTCGCTAGTAATCTATAAATGAATGAGTAGTTTGTTTTTTTACTAACCCGTAATTTTATTATTAAGTTTATCCATACTAATATTATAAATGCGAAAGTAGTTCTGTCTGTCTGTCTGTCTGTTACGCTTTCACGGCCAAACCACTGAACCGATTTGGATAAAATTTAGTACAATTATGGTTTGAGACCCAAGAAAGGACATAGGATAGTTCTTATCCCGGAAATCCCACGGGAACGGGAACTATGCGGGTTTTTATTTTAGATTTTTTTCCACGCGAATGAAGTCGCGGGCACAGCTAGTATTATATAAGGCCATATCGGATATCTCGCAAGGTATGTGTTCTGTAACTATCACTCACTTGGATAATATATTAGAGGTGGTCAAAATCTTGCGTTTATTTATATCGGTGTATAGTAATCTCAAGTAATCAGAACCTTGAGTGAAAATTGAAGCTGCCTAGGTGAGTAGTTAGATATTAATTTAGCTTATTATCTTACTTATTTTATTACAATTTCATTCGCCGCGACGATCGATTGCTGTTTTGTTTGCGTTGCCGTAGAAGATGTACATGAATAGTAGTACATCTAAGACTTATTCTTTTGCCATGATTTCCGACTTAGAGATCCGTCGCGTGGCTGTAGCTATACTACAAATCTATAAGAAAAAGTTTTTGTGATCGAGTACACAGCTGCATACCCGGTGTCATAATTCTGTGCACGCCGCTGATATGACCCTATAGGCCATGCCTGAAACTTCCCGCTAAATTATGGTATTTTGAGCTCAAAAACTATAAGCATATAATTTTTCAGTTTTAAACATCTATTTTATTAAAAGGGCAGTAGGTACATTGGTTTTTTGAAAAGCTGTATATTTTGGAAACAATGATCGAATTTGATCTTTCGAATGGCATTCCACTCAATTTTTGAGAACTAAAATATTTGTTTAGCTAAATAATCGAAGGGTTGAAAAATATCGAAGGAATGTCAAAAAACATTTTTTTTTTAATTTTTGTCATTGATCAATCCCAAACCAATTAGCCGATTTTGATCCAATAAATGCTATTTGACGCAGTTATTAAAGGAAAAAAATCTGATTAGTTTTTTAATCATTCGGTGTATTAGCCTGAAAGTTATTTCAAAATTATAAGTAAGTTTGCTAAATAACGTAATTTTGATATTTGAAAAGCTGTAAGTTTTGAAAATTAAATTCGATTTTGATTTTTGAAACAACATTCGACGTAGTTTTTTTAGTACAAAAATATCGGAGAATACCAAAACTGATTGGTTGAAAAATTTCGAAGTTATGTCGAAAAAACACTTTTTCAAAATTTTTCGTCAACGATTTCTTCCAAACGGATAAACCGATTTTGATGCAATGTATGCATTAGGCGTAGTTTTTTGAGGTACTCCATCCACTACTCCATTTTGTACTCCATCGGTACATTAATCTGGAAGTAATATTAAAAAAATACTATTTCGCTAAAAAGTTTTTTGGGGTTATTTCAAAATTTCTCAAAATCTCCTGGGCCGATTTGGTTCAAATTTTCAGGAAATCTAAGTTGAGTAGAATGTAATCGAGTGCCACGCGTTTAGATGGGTTAAGCCGTTCAAAAGTCATGAGATGTTTACTTACATACATACACATATACACACACACATACATGCATACATACATACAGACATACTGATGTCATCGCATCGTGAAAATAGTCGGAAAAGGTTCCTAGGACCTCAAAATGTCGAGATCTGGTGAAAACACGATTTTCGAAAATCGGGGCAAAATCAGTAACTTTCTTAGATATCTATATATACGTAGCGGGAAGTTAAAAAACAGACAAGTACGGTAAAATATACGTTAATGTTATTTCCAAAAACATTAATCTTCCAGGAGAGGTATATACGAGTACGTCTTATTAGATTTCTTGAAGGTGCTACACGGGGCATACGTATTTTTATTTCCTTTCTTCGGATTTCTCAAGGCATGAGTTATGTGTCATAAATTTCTCGTAACTCTTTAGTAATATGCTGATTTTATTTACTTTTATAAGAATTATTTTTCGTTTGTCTTATATTTATTAATTTTTATTGTGTAGGGTCATTGATATAAACGTAGGGTAGCAAGTAAGAAAAATGCGGCTCTCGGATGTACTTAAGTCCTGGGTTTGATTACCAGGTCGGGCAAAGTACTTTTTTTTTTCAGTTTTTTCAAAAATGCAACTTGCGCGATTTTAAGAAGTTTTGTATTTTATGTCACAATGGGAATAAATACAGTTGGCTTATCGTTGCATCATTACCACTGCCAGTACAGTGACTAACACAAACTCTGTCCTGTCATCAACTGTAATAGTGGCTAACTTATTATTATGATCATATTTGTGTAATTATTTTATGCATACAATGTTTCTCAATTGATACAATTTTACGGTTTCACAATATGAAAATTATAATTTATATGTTTATTTCCAACCGGTAGCAAAGGCAAGAGATTCAATGCACTTGAAGCGCTAGAAATAAATGGCTTGTAAGATAGCTCTAACTTGCTAAACGATCAATTAGATATAAACTACTGCTGTCCACTTCTTAATATTTTTAAATTTTTGTTTTATTTTAATTTTACAATGATTTAATTCATGGTAGATTTATTATTTTATATAACTGGGACTGTTCGGTTTAGCTACGGAACTTTTGGTTTTCAAATAATATACGGTTTTAAAGAACCAATTAACCTTTCTTAATTCATTCAGAAAAATCGTGTATTATTTGAAAGCTTAAAAACAACAGAAAAATTTCGACACGCTATATTGCTAATCCGTACAGTAATTTGTTTCAAAATCCGTACAGTAAGTTGTTGAAAATTGTGTTGTTATTTTGGGGATTTTTTATTTTAATTATTAATTTGATATTTTTTATATTGTGTGACAAATTTGATTATTACCATTAACAATTATACTAGCTGCAGCGTGCAGCCCGCTGCATCATAAAAGCTTTTTGCAAATCCCGCGAGATCAACTAATTTTTCTGAGATAAAAAGTAGTCTATGTGCTATAACAGGGCATGATCTATCTGTGTGCCAAATTTCATTCAAATCCGTTCAGTAGTTTTTGCGTAATTGAGTAATAAACATCCATCCAAACAAAAAAAAATACTAAAATAAAAGCAGCCTAAGTTACTCCGTATTACCACAGTATACTGGAGACTATCAGTAGTCAATCTACATACATGTGATATTCGAGCAACGCACACATAGACACCTCTCACGGACGCGATATCTCGGAATGGTTTGGTACAGTTTGTACCGCACCAGTCGGAGATATCGCGTCCGTGAGAGGTATCTATGTGTGCTATGCTCGAATAATACTTGTATGTAACATTGACTTCTAGTAGTCTCTAAGTATTCTGTGGTATTACCATGGTTTAAAAGATAGACAGTCCTGAGATTTTACACGCATAGTCCCCATACCCGTGGGATTTCCGGGATAAAAACTATCCTATGTGTCTATTCTCGGTTCTCAAATTGTCTGTGTACCAAATGTCATTCAAATCGGTTTAGGGATTTAGGCGTGAAGAAGAGACAGACAGAGTTACTTTTACATTTATAATATTAGTATGCATTATAAAGACTTAAGAATGTTGGACATTTAAGGCAGATTTATTATTACTATTATAACTTTGTTTATTTATATAAAATTATAAATAAAGTTATAACTTTTTTATATCTTAAGATAGCAAACAAGCGGATGGTTCTCCTGATTGAAAGAGAAATCACCGCCTATAAATACCAAAGATGATAATAGTGCGTTGCTACTTGCTATCTATGTGTCGTGGAGTAAATATTTTCGTCTGTAATTTATATTGCCTTTAAAAGCTGCCACGCGATTGAAAACGACTCATAAAAATCTTTGCTTTGAATATTCAGGGGTTGTTTCTTACTATCAGGAGAGTTATTTCTTTGTTTTTTCTATGTTATAAAAAATATTGTTTTTGTGCTTTAGTGGTCTGGTGTCAGTATTGACAACCCAAGGTTCCGGGTTCGATTCTCGGGTCGGGCAATTCAAATGTGTTTTTTCAGTTGTCTGATAAAACAACGTTGCCCAGGATTGGATAAGTGCCGGTTGGAGATAGGCTTGCCACCTATCACATTGTGGGACAGAGTATCTTCGGCTAATCGTGAGTGGACTGGTTGTACCTCTGCCTACCTCTTCTGTTTACTACCTATATTACACTACCTCAACTCAGAACTCATGGTTTGGTTGCCATTCTAAATATGTGATAGTACTTATGTGTAAGTTCACTTTTTGTACTGGTCTGACTGGCTCGTATTCTAGTGACTGGCCAATCGGGCAATGTAAGTTTAGAATATTTCACATGAGTATAGAGCGTTGATTTAATTGAAGTAAGTTCCACTAGTAAAGTAAATAAGGTGTCTACTTTCTCGTATAAAACCACTGAAGTTAAAGTTATTGTACATATTTTAGTTATTAACTATGAATTTAGTTGCAATTTTATCTGGAGCCAGAACTTCCATAAGCAACATCTTAAGTACATAATCGTGGAGGAATCCACGCTCCAGTTTAATTGAAACTCAATATTATATGCTGCTAAACCATGGTATTAAACTCCTGATTTTGTATTTAATCATTGTGTTTCAGTTGTCTAGATGCACAATAAACATTTACCTTGATAGTTCCAACTCCTTTTGGAAAATAGACTGCTTTCATTCTAAGAAGTTAGTACCAGGCTAGCGATAAGTCAAATGTTATTACCACCATGACTTCAAGGTGGTAGCTCTGCAACTTCTTGACCGGGCGTGGTAGTGTCGTCTTAACTTTGACTTCAAGGTGGTAGCTCTGCAACTTCTTGCCCGGGCGTGGTAGTGTCGTCTTAACTTTGACTTCAAGGTGGTAAGCTCTGCAACTTCTTGCCCGGGCGTGGTAGTGCGTCTTAACTTTTTTGTCTTAAAAGCTGGGTTTTCAATGCTTGTCATTTTATTGTTTTTATATTATTCCCACTACACTATCATTACATTATCACTTGTTTTTTGTATAAACTGAGACCTACAGCTTTACGTGCTTTTTGGGGTTACACATCCAACAATCTTATTTAACTGGTGGACACTGGTGACACTCTTATTTAACTAGTTTAACCGGTGATTGTCTTGACGCGACTTGAGTATAATACCTACCCGTCTCTTAACTACACCAATTTACTGATTGCGTAAACGTCAGAAAAAAATTGAGTTACTGTTACTTCTGAAAAGGTTTACTTGTTTTTACCAATGAAATACGAAACGAATAAGAAAATAATTGATAGATCTGATGGAGCTTAACGACCGGCATCAGTTTTGATACGCTTAAACGACTAAACAATCTCATCAGTCATTTACTATAATAGCAATTATAGATCTTCAGTATATTTAACATTAAATTCTATTAGTACATCACATAGACATCTATTAACTACCTTACTGATAACGCCTTATTGGTCTCTTGGTAAGCCTGTATATTGGAATTATATCCAAAGTTAGTTTATTGGCGTTCAAGTAACTTTATTATATGAGTAGACTTTAACTTGGGTTAATATTTAGGGAACTTTTTATCCCAAAAAAGTTTCTAAAGAATAAACCATTATAAGAAATATGTAGTAGGTATAACGAATAAATTTCTTCTTGCAACATAAAATCGACATTACTCGTTTTTGTGCGATATTAAAAGCAATAGATGCCAAGAATATTAATGGTTTCGAAACAATCAAACTTAACATATTCATATGCATGAGTAAATAATCATATACATACACACACGCACATGTAAACATATACAGAGTGCCGAAAACGGAATCCATGTGTTTGATACAATATTTTGGGAATATTTTTTTTGGACCGTACTCGAAAAAAAAATCCAAAACTCTTAATAGTTTAGAATAGGGCAATTTTTTCAATTTCATAAATTCCAAATATCCTGATACTATTGTTGCGAGGGGTCGTTGACTCTATGACTTTTACAAAAATTATTCAGTACTATGCATTGACATTTAGTAGATTCGATCATCTGCAATCAAATCTCATTTATCGTTTAAGCATCGATTTGATCTATTAAATTAAGTATGGTTTACTAAGATGTTGGTACAAAATATGAACAGGAACCTAATTAAAGAAGGCTGTAACTTGCCTGTGTTGACGTAATTAATATCGTTTTAAACATTTTCTGAAAAATTAAATGCACACGTGCCCTTTATTGGAATTATCAAAAACCCACGGCATTTGCGTGCACTACTTAACTTTTTGTATTTTCATACTATTTACACTAACTACAAGTTTTAAGTTTTACATCGGAGTTAAATCAATTACCACTTAGTTTCTTTTGGATAATGTTGCTTAAAATGAGTCCTGAGTTTAGAAATACATATTATAACAAAGAAGAATTTGGCCACGTCGAGTCCGTCGACACTAGCTCAGTGGCAGAGCGTCCCAGCTTAAGGGAGTTGGTCGCGGGTTCAAGTCTCGCGTGTCGACATTTTTCTTTGTTGTTTTTAAGGTTTTATGTAGCTAAAGTAATATTTAAGATTTCGGAAATTAATTTGTATGCAAATCGAAAGATCAAAATCGATTTCTTTTCCGTAATATACAGCTTTTCAAAAATCGTTATCCTGCCATTTTTAACAAAATAGATGTTAGAACTGAAAAAATCTACTTTTATAATATATACTCCTTTGAGCTTAAAATACCTTAATTTATAATTTAGCGGGAAGTTTCAGGGATGCCCTGCAGGATCAACCGTTTACAGATTTTTTTTAGCAAATGAGCAGATGGTTGTTCTAATGAAAGGAGAAATATCGCCTTTCATAATACGGTGCTATTCGTGTGACGGGTAGGTAATATCACACCGGCTACCTCTCAAATCGAAACACGGCATTATCAAGCTTTAACGATGTGTCAGAAATAGATAAAGCGGTGATACTAAACCCAATTGGTGTTCTTTTTTCAGTTTCTTCGTCATGGTATTATTCTTTCGTAGTTGTAATCGTTTCTTCGTATGATTTTATTAGTTGTATTATGACTCAGTACGAATTTTTTGAACCGAGGGAAGTATGTGAAACTTCTGAGACATATTTAAAATCTAAATAATTTAAAAAAGAATTATCCAAAATATTTATTATAGTTATTTCACAACACTCTCAGAAACGCAATAGAGATTAACCATAAAGTTTAGTAACATGAACGAAAGCAATTTGCCAATTTATGTAGACAAGTATGCGTGTTTGGGAGAGTTTGAAATGGTTTAGATTTTAGCAACACTATTAATCTGAAACTCATCTAAACATGCTTCAACTTTCCTTCACTTAATTTCAGGAAAAGTTTACATTCAATTTTGTATAATTTCGTATTTTTTAGGTAAAATATTTAATAGCTCACGATACGATTAGGCATATATCTCTTTGTGTGTACGTAGATCATTTGGTAATTTTTAAGACATTTTAAATTAAAAAATATGTACACCGGTTAACCCTACAAGCATCGCTGAAATTTCCCGCCAATTGTTGTGCCCAACATACACAATTTGCTCAAATGCAATAAATATAATAGGTCGAATAAATAGTCTTAGTGGGACACATATTAAGAGAAATAAAGAAATTAGTCTCATAAGAGAAATTAGTCTTCACAAAAACAATTTTTTGTTGTGTTGTGAAGACTAAAAAGAATCTTTGTTGTCGTCCGAGATCGTTAGCTTCGCCGTGTTGGTCCCGGCCTCCTTTGTAGATAGGCCAACTGCCGTTCTGCCAGGCAGGTCGTAAAAGGCGACCGATTGGCTATCGAGTCACTACCATCGTGGCTACTAGGTGGTAGAGTTCTGCATTGTCTCGCCCGGGTCTGGTACCACCGCCTTACCTATTCCTGCCGCAATAGCGTCAGTGCTTGTCGCTGTCGTGTTCCGGTTTGGAGGGTAAGGTAGCCGGTAAACTTATGCATGTGGCATTATACCTCGCCACAAGATAGCGACGCACCATTAACATCTTTGGTGTCTATAGGCGATGGTTGACTCTTTCCATCAGGAGACCCATCTGCTTGTTTGCTATCTTATGACATAAAATAAATAAAAAATAAAATAAATAAAAAAATAATAAATATGAAACGCGTAAGCGTCATAAAATTGACGGCGCAAATATATATTATACTCTATTATACATTGCAACGCTACTTTATTTTGACTGATAGGACCATTTATTATTTTTTCAGCGATGTAGCGAGTTATAACGAAATCGAACACGACTTCTATTTAGCACAGCTTCTGTAGTACAATGTACATTAAACTCTCTGTGCTACATCAACATCTTAGAGTAAGGATGATCTGTTGTGGTTAAATCCCGAGTCAATTTTGACTCCTCAGAGCAGACCTTATATCCTCTGAAACTTTTAAGAGAGCCGTAGTTGTGCTATGTGCTCTACACTTGATTCAAAGAATCATATCCCAACTCACCTTATTGCAATCAACAGCTTTTAATTTAACAGCAAGCATTGCCTTATCAGTTATAGGAGAAAAAGTAAATAGATTGTTATGTAAGGAATCTCTAGAGCGTATAAAAGATATTGTGTGACTTGACTGTATAATCCATAATTGGTGGGCACGAGAAACAGAGATTTAAATCATTTGTAGCGATGTTTGGAGAACAGTCATTTACGAAAATGGTAACTTCGAGAGAATTTAAAAATTTACGAACATTTGGTGGACGTGAATTAGATATATTGTCATGAATACGTCGACGTTGAGCTGACCTAACCATCTAACTGCAATGTTTTTTTTTAAAGTAACAACAATTCTCAGGATATCTATATCTCTTGTTACAAGTAAAAGCTCGGTCACGTCTTTTCATGGCCTTTCGTATTTCAGGTATAATCCAAGGTGTTGGTGGTTATTTTATTTTTATACGATGAACAGGAATATATCTGTCATACAAATGAACAATTTTCTTGTTAGAACAATCGACCTCGGCATCTGAAGTCAAACAGTCAAAGACATTCTGTTTGGATTAAGATCAAGCTTGAGAGAAAAGAGTCCTGTTCTAAGTCATCTTGATTAATGTTGCAAAATTTTAATTTATAATACAAGTGTATTAAATTGTCACAAAATAATCCAGGGACAAAGAAATGGCCGAAGTAAATCACATGTGCTGCTGATGATTAAAGTATTAAATCAATCAATAAGTCTTCGGCACTTATTTTGTAATGTGCGAGATTAAAGTGGCAAAAGTTTTAGGACAATAAGACCTTGAAATTTGAAATTTTCGCACTCTAATAGTATCCTTTAAAAATCGGTGTTAAAATGTTTCATTACTATGTGATAGAAATACTCAATACTATACAAACAGATAATATTTTAAATTAAATCACTAAATCATTTAAGTTTAATTCATTAAATAATTTAAATTTGCACTCTGCCTCCTCGAAAAGGAACGAGTGTAATGATATTTATTTTATTAATATTTGCTACTACAAGTTAATATTTTAATTGCAATGTCTAATAAATAATATTGTCATCTGATTCTCTTTAGAATTTCGTGATCAATATGGATCTGTTCTAGTTTCACCATCTTCCGTCTGCTTTTATGTTCGCAGCTAAGCGCAGAGATTTTTAGCACAAGATATAATTTATCTTGTGCTAAAGGTTTAAAAGGTGAAAAAATGTAGAAAAAAGAAATAAGTGTAGTTTAAAAGGCAGAACAACGTTTGCCGGGTCAGCTAGTTAATCCTAATTGATTGAAATAGCATTTAAACCGAGGTAAGCCTCCCATGTCTTTTTTAAAGGATTCGATTATTTAAATTACACGATAACCAGGAAAAGCGTCCATGTGTTTATGAAAGTAATTGATTATAATCAACTTAAATGGCATAGAATCCGGTTTAAGTGTCAGATGTGTATAGGGAAGTATGTAATTGATAAATCATGTAAATAGCAGTAAAATTGAGCTAGGCTACAACTAGTTACAAGTTAATCAATAAAGAGTAAATGAGCACGCATGTGTTTTCAACTAGTACCTAAGTTGCTAATTGTTACAAATACATCTTTGTGTTTCAAAGAGCTAGGATAAATGGGTTTCTGGTATAACAATGCCCGTAATTACTATACTATCATTCTTTCACCTTTCTTAATGTCTTGATTGTAATTAAATTGTAAATCCAGGGTCAAATCAAAACAGTTAAGATTTCAAAGCTTGATTTAATATATACAATACTAATAATAATTGGACTAATTAACAATGCGATTAAGGTCGGTAAATTTCTGCCAATCAAAATAAATAATCTTAAATTTCAAATATTACTATGACAATTCAAAATGCCCGGCAAAAAATAGCGACAAACACAGATGCGTCTACAAATCTGCTCTCGCTTTTTTGACGGAGTATTGTACATCAGTATAGTTTTAAAATACTTGCTAAATTTTAGCGAAATGAAAAGGTTAAATACCAGGATTTTAAAATACTAGAATATTTTAAGTTTTAAAAATTGTATCAGTCCATTTTTTATAATGTCATCGACATACTCATACACCCCTTTCCGGGCGGACAGTTTTTTACACACATTACTATAGAGATGCTACAATTAACGAAATTAGACAATTAGAGATGTTACAATTATTTGGTATGGTTTGGTTAGGTTCGATAGCATACCTATACAGCCATTTTTTGCTATCCAAAAATTGTGAAATTTGGTCGAATACCGAATACCTAACGATCACAAAAAGCCGCACATATGACTCAAAAAAGAAACATATTTCACCAACAAGCATTTTAAATTGTACTTAAAATTTATCAGAAGCTAGTTGCTATCAAATTGGTTTTTAATACATTATTTTAAAGATTAATGTCGGTACTGACCTCATTACAATATTTATTCCACAATTAGTACGACCATACACGTTAATCGCTTGGTTAGTTACGTAATTATGGTTAGGTTTATTTTGTATCAAAGTCGCCTAAACTTACATAAAGTTATTGAAAGATTCGGAATTATGAGAATTTTAAATTGATATTAATTTAAAACCAACCTAATTTTCTCGAAACAGCTTGTTAATTATTATTATAATTTAAGGGTTACTTTGTCCTATACGTAAAGTAAAAACTTTCCTTAGTCTGACATTTTAAAGTTTTCTTTTTATCTATCTTTATTAGTTACCCGATTCTAGATTTTTCGAAGATAGAAAAGATGTGCATCTCGTGAAAACGAGGCTGTTCACGAAAATACAGCTTGTTTATTAATTTAAAAAGTATGTTCCTGGGACCACTGTCTATTAGAGGTCAAAACTTGATTGATTGTGTTAGGATATTTTTAATAATTGTGTGTAAATACGTATGATTTATTATGTAAATATGTTAACTAATATTTTAATAATAACAGATGTTTAAATTTTAACGGTAAAGCCGTTGAAAATTTAAACTAAACCGCGCCAATTGTCACCTGTTGGTGGCGTGATTAGAATCCCACCTTAACCTAACGGTTAATTTTTACCATTCTTCATGTGGCAGTCCACAAGAACGGTTCTATATTTGATACTTGTCCAATAAGTAAGTCGTTATGTTGAATGTAATGTAATGCAATGGATAAGAATATTTGATTATGTTGAAACTATCGAAAACTACTTAAATAAGAATTGAGAATAATTGCATATAAATGGAGGATAATAAATAATGTAATCAACAATTTTCCTGGACTGACTATAGTTGAAAAATCTCGAATTATGACGATAAAATTATTCAAAAAATTTCGTTAATATAACTCCTGAATGGATAAACCAATTTTCATGCAATTTGCGGTGTTTGACGCAGTTTTTTATGTAAAAGCTGGTAAGGTATTAAATCAGTCGGTAGACTATTAAGAAGTTATTTCAAAAAATATTTTCACTAACATTTTTACAGCTTTCAAAATTCCTCGAAATCTCTTAGGTTGATCTGTCGAGCTGTTCAAAAATTATTAGTGAAAAATATACTGAAGTCATCGTGGAAATAGTCTCCACCATTTTTAGATTGAAAAACTTTTTCAAAATTACACATTTTGGGTTACACATACCTATGCAATATACAGTTGTTACGTATATATCTTTGATCACCTAAAGTCACCAAACGTTTAACTCACACCGTAAAGATAGGTACTATTTTGATTTTAGTTACTATCAGCAGCTGCTAGCTAGCTTATGAAAACTTTTCACTATTTGATTTTGCATGATAGGTATTGTTTCTATTTATTTTAGTTCTGCTTTAAAATTGATGTTTATACGAATTTTTGGGTGCGCAGATGCTAGTTAAATAATTTTGGCTATTTTAAAATTTTACGGCATACGTGATAGTTTCAACACGAGTTACTTCCAAAGCGAATTGAAAATAAGAGTAATTTTTGAATGTAATGTATTTATTTTGTTGTATGTAGTCCGGGCCCTTTGTGAACAACAAATTACCTCTCTCCGTACCAGGCAATTTGTAAAAGGTCAAAAAAGGTCTCAGTTATATTTTTGTTTGGACAGAATACATTCGGATTAATTTTGCATGTGTTCATGTTAATAGATATGAACCCGCCATAATGAATAGCTACGCGCAAATAACATATTTCGAGTGTATAGGCCGTAGTGTAATGGTTACTTCATGTGGTAGTTTAATGGAGTAACTTGTTTGCTGTTCTGATAATAAACATTAAAAAAATTTAAGTTTAAATATTACATGCCTCTTACATTTTTACTTCACATAAAAAGTTTACCTAATCCTCAATTAACCATCTTTTTAAAAGATAAAATTTGTTTCAAATGTTGGCAGTACTTTCAGAACGCTTAACAAAATCAAAAACATATCCCAATCGCAGTTCGTTTTAAACAAGTTTTAAAAAAATAAAAACTTGAGCAAGATGTCCAATTTGTCAACAGGTGTCAGTCACAAATCAGGTGCTGTCCGAAAGTGGTATCAAGAGTTTTTGAAACTGGCGCGCTTGTATGAAGCCAATAATGAATGTGTAGGAAGCAAGACAAATCTGTAAGGATCGTGAAAATATCAAAACGAAATTAAGTTAATTAATTTGCAATTTTCTGTAAAATCTATTGTGACTTTTACTTTGCCGCTGAAGTAAAAACTTATGTTAAGAATGGAACAAACTTAGTGAATATCTGGATATTGCAGAAGACCCAATCGGCACAATAGTTCCACTTACGTCCATAACACTTTCCCCCAACTTAGAAGGCCTTAGGTGGGACTATATAATATAATAAGTTTTATATAATAGAAGAAGAAGTTTATAAAATATAATTACGTAATTCGCCATTAATGCAGAAAATATTACAAAAGGTGGAAGATCACCACATCCTTAATGTCACCGGTCAAAAATCCGATGAATTGAGATGAACTAGTAGCGTCTAGTACGGTCATTCGGTAGGTATTACCTAAAAAGAGGGTGGGAGTCGGGGAGATAGAGAAAAGGGGAGATAGAAGTAATGGGAGATGGGGGAGAGGGAGTTACAAATGAGGGTGATGGGGGAAGATATAGGAGGAAAAATAAACAGAGAGATGGAGTGAGATATGGAGAGAGAAATGTAGATGTGGATAAAGACAAGGATACATGCAAGGAAACATGAAGAGAGATAGAGAGGGATAGGCAAAATCTTAGCAGCAGCTAAGCAGCGGCTAAGCAGCAGCAGTCAGGCAAGTTGTGTCTTACTTCCGTGCCTCGGGTGAGCACATAAAGCCGTCGAACACGTAAAAACTACTTGGTCCTAGCGATAATTGGAAGATCGCCAAAAATAGTCGATAATCGTTATCAGGTCGCTGAAATCTTGCGATGGGAATCACCATGTATTTCACCAACTGACAAACTGGTGAGTCGTGGTGAATCGAAAAATCTATAGACGTGATGATACTAATAATTTCAAATAAAATGAAATAAAATGTCGACGCCAAAAAGTATAAAATATAAAATAAAATACGTTTATTTACTTTATAACTCAAATCGTTTATATGAACACTACAGAAATGTAGAAAAAACATATAAAAAATAAGTATTCAAATTGACAAACTACTACTGGTCAAGGTATTGGTATTGGTCAAGGATCACATAAAATCAATCACTTATTTTTTTACATAACAAAAATATTCAAATATACTTATTACATGTAAATAATATTCTTTTTGCTGATAACCAAATTTCAAGTGCGGGATGCGAAGAGTCCTTTTCTCGAGTGTGGCTGATAAAGAGAAAATTGTCACGGTCTGCGTGCGTCCTTGAGCCAGAGTTGCCAACTATTATGTACAAATATTCGAGATGAAATTTTTTGATTTTTACATCATCTCATACTTCATAGAACAATATCTAGTTATTATATCTATTTAATATGTATTTTATTTAAGTATTTGTAAGTCTGTATGTATTAATGTATGTATTTATAAGTATTTGTGTAAGTTTACGTTATGTGTATGTATTATAAATTTCAATATTAGTTTACATAGTGTATATTATATATTGTTCGATTTTCTCAGGACTACATAATATTTCACTACAATTTAGAGGCACCGCAAACCTAAAGGTCGACTGAAGGAGAATGCCACTAGGCATTAAGTTCATCTTTTATACGAATTATTTTAAGGTGTACAATAAAGTTAAATAAATAAATAATGACACCTAGAGGAAAAATGCTCTTAACACTGTATCCTTTATTTTACTGATTGTATCCTTTATTTTGAAAAGAAACAATATGCTTGTAGCGTACCTATATTCATAAATCTTTGAATGTAAATTCGATAACTAAAAACCTAAATAAGCCGGAAAATATACGAATACACAAATTAAGGACCGGTGTTTATATGGAATCAATTATATGGATTATATGGATAGAGTCGATTATAGAAATCAAATTTGTATAACAAATTTAGTAAATTAAGTGAAATGAAAATTATGAAACCTCAACTTATAAGTTCAACGGGACAAGATCGGGGAGGGAAACGGGAAAACACTTTACTCAAAGGACGACCGAATCACTTATATCGGTAATTATCAATTAATAGCTGCTGCCCTGGCTTCGAATGGATGGTGTATAAAAATATGGGACAAAATCTAGCTCGAAGCTAGATTTTATTAAATAAATATTAGCTATCTTGTTTAAAATTCGTTTATTTACGCAAAACCGCCGTAGTAAGGCTACCGATTTACATGTATGTAAATTTCTTAAACCTTTCTTTTCCAAATTTTAACTCAGCTGGTCCAGAAGTGTAGGAGCATAATATGTCTGTAATAGACGGAGTAACAAACGGACAAACAAGTGAGTAATTTTATAAGGCTTTGGTTTATTCATTAGAGGTACGGAACCCTCAAGATATACGTGATAAATTCATTTAATATGATTATTAGAGTTTTTAGAAACTACAGTTTTTATAAACACAAGCCGTTTCGCGATTTAAGTTAATATAATAAAAAATAGAGGCAAAGTCACATTATTGCACTAGCTAATGCTAGTCCTTAATAATTTTCCATTTAGTTCGCCGATAAAATAGTTCTATGAAAATGCGAAAACAAAGGGTGTTATAAGGGTATATAATAAAGTTGAAGTGTGTATCTATGTGTCTGTCTGTGCTCGCAAGGAGGTGCAGGTTGAGGTTAATTTTAATAAAAAGTCTGGTTTATCGAGGTTATTAGCTTTGTTTGGTGTAAAAAAGCAGCGTTTTAAATGATAAACGCTGCTTCTACTTATCTTCTTAGTAAATATTCAAGCTGATAATTCCAAATTCTGGTTGTACCTACATTTAGTTTTAGTAGCATATACCATGCCTCTTCTCAAATTAAAGTCTCATAGTGACCAGCTACTCGTAGAAGGTTTCAATCAATATATTGGTCCAAATTGTATTTACGAGTATTATGTTTTATACATATACTCATGAAGCATGAAACAGCACATTAGGTGTTCTGATGATAAAAAAATATATTTTGGGTTTTCATGTTTTTATATTATAAATATTATAACGAAATCAAATTAGTTCGTACCTAATAGATAAGCTTAAAACTACTTGACGGATTTTAAAATTCTTTTATCAATATAAAATGACATTTCTGACTTTCTCTCTTTCCCTTTTTTATCTCCATCTAACTCTTACCATACCTCTCTCTATTTCGCTCTCCATCTTAACTTCCATGTCTTTCCATCTTCACCTCTATCTCTCTCCATTAACATCTGCACCTCTCTCTCAATACCTCACACCATCTCTCTTTTCATTTATCCCCCTATCACCCCTACCTTTCTATCTCCTCTTTCCCCTATCTTTCCCTTACCTATCTCGTATTTCCTCGATCTCCCCACTTTCTATCTCGGCTTTCTAAGCTCGGTCAACCAGGTACAGAAAAAAAATTATATATTCTATAGGAATCGATTTATCAAGGTTCAAGATCCAAGGAAAGATCGGTTCCAAAAATATGTGAAAAACCGAGCAAAGCTCGGTCAACCAGATATTATTTAATTATCCACCATCTAATACAAGCATGTTGCTGGCGTCAGCAATATTTGCGTAAATCCATTTGAATTTTACCTACCAGAAATCGTTTAGCGCGGACAAAGAAGTTTTCACTTCAATAATTTGACCATTCTTTATGTCTCACTCACCACTCAGTCACTTTCCGTATTATATTTTCTCGTTGATTTAAAATATTTTTAAACAAAGCTGTGATAACGAACACAATAAAAAAGGAATTATTAAATTTCGACGCATACAAACATTTTGACAATCCATTTTTATTCATATACTTAGATATCAATACAATTAAAATACAAGTCAGCATTTAAACTATTTTTCTCAAAGATAATATTAATAATTATCTTCTATCGTTCGAACATAAGTAATTGGATGGAATTGGACCATTGAATAAAATGTTTTATGTTGTCTCATTGAATTAATAAGTTTAGATTTTATGGTCTTCATTTCATTTCATTTAAGACTTTTGTGAGATAAATTAATACCTTATTATAAACCCTATTGATTAATCACATGAAAGTGTAGTTTGTTATTTTGTGTATTTTAGCTGGTTCATTTCCCGGTTGTGGCAAACTTATTTTTAAGAATATTTAAATACAGTTTTGTTTCCTTTTAAAGTAAACCCATGTTTAGTTTGAGTAAAATGTCCAATTTTAAGTATTTAAGTACTTTTTCTTAAAATGGAACCAAAAAAGTTCGACCAGATTTTGTTGAATAATTATTTCCTGTATCTACTATTTGTTTTTAATACTTATAGAGGAACATAAGCAAAAACTGTTTTAAACGAATTAAAACAGGTTAGATATAGAACCACCACCTTACCAATTCCTGTCGCAATAGCGTCAATGCTTTTCATTGACATGTTCCTATTTGCTTGATAGCTAGTAGACTTATGCACGAGGTATTGCCATCCCGCCTCACGGATAGTAACGCACCATAAACGTATTTAGTGTATATAGGCGATGGTTTTTCTTTCCATCAGGAGAGCCATCTGTTTGGATGCTATCTAATGACATGTTTAAAAAAATATATAATTTAACGAAATCGAAGTGCAACTTTGTACACCTTTGCCAGCGATTATATTTTAAAGCCGCCATGATCAAAATTTCATTAAATATGTGTTTAACAAACTTTATTCTTATAAGCAATAGAATACTAAAAATGATATATTTACTGCTTAATTTTTTCCCTAAATTTTTAAGTGCATCATTCCAAACAAAATTGTTAATGTACTCTGCCTTGAAAAGCGGCTACATTACAATGACATGGCCACTATTTAAACATGCAGATTCGTATTTACATTTTAATGGGTTATTAGAAAGACATTTATGCCCTTGCGAGAGATGTTATAGTCAGGGTAATACCGAAGGGTTATTTAAGTTTTAGGTCATGGATATTTTTATCCATCGATTAAGGGAATTTTTTTATGTTAGTTGAATAGGCAAACACGCAGACGTGCCACCTGATGGTAAGTAGTCAACGTCGATTTTATATTATTTATATATTTATTAATAAGAAATTAATATCGCTGGACAAATTTCCACATTAATCTAAGGGAAGCAAATTATTTGTTCGTGATATGGGTGTTAGTTAGCAATACTAACACTTAAAAATGTATATGCAGGTATAACATATTAAAATATATTTAAGAAACACTTTAAGGAAAAAGAAACCACTGCCTATAGATACCAAAGATGTTAATGGTGCGTTGCTATCCGTGTAACGGGACGGAAATACCACATTCATAAGTCTCCCCGCTAACTTACCTTCTATGCCGGAACATGACAATGACAAGCATTAACGCTATTGCGGCAGGAATAGGTAAGGCGGTGGGTTGTATCATGGGTATATGAGCGAGCGGGTGAGACGTTGCGGAACCACTTAGTAGTCACGATAGTACTGACACGTATGGCTAATCATTCACCTTTTATGAGATTCCTGGCAGAAAGGCAAAATATGGTCTATTCTTAAAAAGAGACCTGGACCAACACGAGGAAGCCTTTTAATTTTAGCCTTTTCTCGCTTTTTATGAGCTGTCTAATAGTTAGACAGTTTATTTATTCTTCGAATAGAGCCCTAATTTTTAGCGTTCCGTACCTAAAGGTTAACAACGAAACCCTATTATTAAGCCTCCGCTGTCTGTCTGTCTGTCCGTCTGTGTGTCTATCACCACGCTGTATTTCATAAACCGTGATAGCTAGAAAGCTGAAATTTTCACTAATTATGTATTTCTGTTGCCACTATGACAACAAATATTAAAGATAAAAAATAAAAAAATCAAAAAGGGTCCCCATACAACAAACGTAATTTCTTCCGTTTTTTTTAAAGATGATGGTACGGAACCCTTCGTGCGCGAGTCCGACTCGCACTTGACCGCTTTTATTTTTTATAGCTTAAGATAGCAAAGAAGGAGATGGCTCTCTTGATGGAACAAGACACTCATCGTCTATACACGCCGAAGATGTTAATGGTGCGTTGCTATCCTTGTGGCGAGCTCTTAGTGCCAAATGCATAAGTTTACCGGTTATCTTACCGTCCAAACCGGGACATGACAGTGACAAGCACTGACGCTGTTGTGGCAGGAATAGGTAAGGCGGTGGTACCTACCTACCAGGCGAGACAATACCTATAGTACTCTGCCACCATTATTAGCCCAAATCATGTCGCCAATTTGAGGGCAAAAGAGAGCAAATATTGGTGTTCGGTTTGATTCTGTCACAATGCCTTCAGGAAGTCAGTATGTGATAATATCAACAGCAATATAAGTCAATTTTTTTACGGGGTAAACAGAGAGAGTTGACTTCCATATACCCCAACAAAAGAGTTGCCATGTTTCCTTCAAATTCATTAGGGGTACAAAGTTTTTAATCCTTTTTAAGACAATTACGCGAATGGTGAATGTGATATTTGGCACAGTTAACATTTACATACTGGAGAACTGCAGTAACCTTCTTCTTTATTTCTAAATTCTTTATTTCTAAATAATATGCTTTAGAAATACATTAAATTAAGAAATACATAAAAATATTACACACAATACACAGGTGAGATACACGATAAATGATAATATACACACGTAAAGCAAAGAGTATACAATACTACCGTGACGTAAAGTCTGTTGTCCAACTTTCAACTAAAGTTGACAATAAAAACTCAAAGGGGTTTTTATTTCTACTACTGTTGACAATAAAAATTTTTTTTTGTCCAAAAAAGATTTTATTGTTTTGTCTATTGTAGTATTATAACTTAGGGCAATCTTAAGGTAATATTAATTATTCTGTGATGATGATAACTTTAATAATTCTTTATAACAAGTAAAACAAGAAATGAAGTCACAAAAATCTCATAGAATATGAAATTTTTTGACCATGAGAAATCATTCCTTTTTTTCGCGTCTTTGGTTAAAATTAAATATTACCTAGTCACTTCTATAATGTAGAAGCGAAACTATATCTTACTTGCATATATACGCTCGAAAAACATTATATGTTTCATCTGGCGCTTGGGTAGTAAAACATTCATTATTCAAATGAATTACTGTTGAATTTTAACCCTTGGGCGATTAGTAGTAATAACTAATAACCACGTCGTAACACGGCTGTCAGAAGAAACTGATGTGTTAGTAAGTAAAGGATATATCACATTGCCGTTTTGAAGTGATTCTTTCTCCATACTTTAATACTGTAATCTCAGTTGAAAAGTTGTAAATCGAAGCTATTTCTATGTTATCTTTTTAGCAATAAAATGAAGAAAATAATAAATAAAGAAAAGATATAACTGGGACAAACGTTTAGGAGGATTAGCTCATGCTATCAACATACATATATATTACACAACATCCATATGTTGTGTAATATATATGTGTACACTGCGTAAAATAAACTCTGACCGGCAAAGACTTCTATGTACTAACGTACTAAATAAGACATGCACCACGCAACTTGTGTTCCACTAAAGTGCAATCCATTGACTGCGCCTACGTCAAAGCTCGTTGAATGAAACGCGTATCTGCCATAACAGTAGTTACAACCTTTTGGTCGCGAATATATGTTGACTTTATTATACGTTGCAGCGCTTCTTAATTATGTCTCTGTTTGGACGATTTATTTCAGCGCTGCAGCGTGTGTTAAAAAAATGAAAGACGACTTAACATAGCTTCTCTAGTGCGTAGTTCACTTAACTCTCTACTGTCCAGCCCGAAAGGGGCATACAGGTAGGTCGAAGCAATTATCATAAATAATAATGAAGTTATTTTATTTATAAAAATAAAAATATATTGGTGTTTCCAAAGGCTCGTGGGTTCCCTTCAATAACCTTAAAATTTAGCGAATATGTTGAACCGGACAACACCACGTCGAGTCGCGCCAGTGCGCTGTGTCGATCGAAATTATGCGCACGTGTTCTTCTTTGTTTTCAAAAATCTATACATTATAATAAAATCGTAGGAAAGTCAAAACTGTACATAGAATATACATATAAATAAATTTAAAAGAATACTTGGGGTGTGATCTACAATCGATATCAAAGTTAAAAAAAATATAGTTTTTAGAATTTTTGTGTGTTTGTCTGTTTATCTGTTTGTCTGCATGTATGTCTAAGGTAAACTCAAAAAGTACTGCATGGATTTACTTCAAATTTTGCATGAATATTACTAATAGGTCGGGTCAACATATAGGCTACATATTATCACGCTATCACCTACGGGGAGGTGATTTGCGGAGTAAACAAAGTCCGCGCGGACGAAGTCGTTGGCAACAGCTAGTAATTGATAAAATCACGAAGTTATGGATGAAATAACAATATGATTTATGGATCCACGTTACGATGATCAACATCGGAGAATAAACATTTGGAAAGAATTACGAAAATGCGCTACATTGCGATACGGCCCGCTCCACCCCGCTGCGGACCGTTCTAATGTGCTTGACTAGTATTTTTTTTCCGGCCAACCCGATGCAATTCGTACCAGTGTGCACTACCCTTTAAGATTGCGGTAGAAAAGTACACTGAAAAACAAAATTATGATTTATTCAATAGTTATTACACAAAATACGAGTAAAATTGAATATTTTGTCTTTATATAATATTTTAAACTTAGGTGTCATTAATTTTGACTTTGCTATTGTTTAGGTTAATTCAAAATCAGATGTTGGGTTCCGGAGATATTATAGGAAATGAGAAGTCAGTTGCTGTAGTTTTACTACGTTAAAAATGTATTTACGGTTATTTAGCCTGTTGTCAAAATCAGAAAATATGTTTAGTCTATAGTCAAACTAAGTGATAGTTTGTTTATCCTATAATTTTTCTAATAGGTATTTGTACTTTACATTATTTACATAACTATGGCTATATTTCGCCCTACCCCGTCCCGCTGCGGTACGACCCAGTGTGCACGGTCCTTTAGAGTGCTGTGGAAAAGCGCACTGAAAAGTAAATTATGAGTTATTCAACAATTTAGACACAAAGTGTGACTAAAATTGTATATTTTGTTTTTATGAAGAATTTTAAACATAATTATCATAAACCTTTTTGCTATTGTTAGGTTAATTAAGAATCGTGACTTTCATAACAACTTTCATAAAGTTTTCAATTGATTTGTTGTCATTGTAAAAGGAAAGTACTTTGCGATACTAAGATATATTTTTTTGCAACTTAATTTCAATTTCAAGATTTTCCCCCCGTGTTGGTCAAGGCTCGTTTATAGAATAGACCAACTGCCGTTCCGCCGGGCTGGTGTTTAACAACCAGCGACCAATAAACGTGTCATTACCATCGTGACTACTAGGTGGTACCACCGCTTTACCTGTTCCTGCCACAATTGCATCAATGCTTGTCACTATGGTATTCCGGTTTGAAGGGTAAGGTAGCCGGTAGACTAATACACGTGGCACTGTCATCCCATCACATGAGTAGCAATACACTATTAACATTTTTGGTGACTTTTTTATACTAGATGAAAACCCGGCTTCGCTTGGATGAAATGTAAGAGTCAATATACAATCTTATATAGGTACTATTGCATATATTTGAAATTAAAATGTAGCAACACTGTGGTGACGTCTTCTGATAGTTGAACTATTACGTTGATTTGTTGATTATTTTATACTTTTGCTATTTTAATTGCTACAGTTTTGCTATTTTTTAATTTCTACTCTTTTATGAACAGGAAGAAAATAAGTTTCACGATAATCTACGCTCCGTTCTACGATACTTTAATAAATGCTTACGCCATCTACACCACATATTTGTACCTTTAGAGAAATGTGGCTGACTTGTCTGTCAGAACCGAAAGAATTATAATCACGATTTTACCAAAATACTCGAAAATCCGAATTTTGTGAATATATGTTGTCGACTCGAAATCATTATTTTTGCTCCTTTATAATTTATGTAAGGTTTCGATTGAGTCTACCGTTGCCCTCGACGAAATTATTAATATAGATCATGAGCTGGCAGATGAGCAAATGGTCCGCCTGATGGGAAGCGGTCACCGATTCCCATGGACATCCACAGTATAAGGAAAAATGCGTTGCCGACTTTTAAGAAATTCATTAATTCGCCTCTTAAAAGATCCTATGTTATATTTTTCAGGTAATACAGATTTAGAAAGTTCATTCAGTAATTTCGTGGTACGAATAAAGTAAAAGTCATTGACCAAATGTGAAGTAATGTTTCGCTCGGTTAATCACCTCGAGTTTTTTGGACGCTAATTTAGCTTTATCTTCCAGATGACTACGAAACTGAACATCCACGGAAATTTCCATTCCGTATTTCCGAGAATTTCAGTGCCCTGGCTGACAGTTAGGGAGTTGTTATGAAATTGGGGCGTCAAATAATAAGGGTTCTTTTTGGTATTGAACGTGCAAACTTGTGTCTTTGACGGATTAAACTCCACAAAATCAACCTGAACTACCAAACCGATTTCAATGAAATTTTGTAGATATCTACTTTGCTTCAACATAAAAGATAAGGTAGTTTTTATCTCAATTGAATCTCCCCTTCCCCCTTCCCTCTCAAGCACCCTACAAAAACATTCATAATAAGTAATTTGTATGACAAATCAACGTTTACCGGGACATCTAGTATTCCTTCTACTTTGTAAAAGGTATAATAAGATTTATTATTTAAACAACAATTGGGTTATTCTTATTTTAAGTGACATAAAAAAATAAGGAAGTGCAAATATAATTCCGGTTTTTATACTATACTTTGCAAAATATGTTGAACACTTTATTTATTTTTGCTTCGCCACACTAGAACTATGATAGAACACTGAAAAATTCACTTATAAAATTGAACTTTCCATGGTTGAAAGGACTGAACCACGTTTGTGACTATACAGCTGCATGGTTGTTACAAATACTCCCGTCGTTAGAAATCCCAATGGTTGTATCCAGCAATGATTTAATTATGTTACAATCTCAATGAAACTCATCGTTAATGTTACAAATGTACTTTTATTTATAAAAGTAAAAATAAATCACTCAAAATTAATATTTCGTTACACGTATTAATTCTCAAAAAATTATCAATTTTATCATTGATTAATTATTGTTGTGATTATTTAAGTCTAGATCAGATTTTTTAAAGATCAGATTAATCAGATTTTGTAAAGAGTTTTAGCAGTTACAAACATAAATTTTCTAGTCTAACCAGGTTTAACAATTTATCGGTCACGACCATGGCAACACAGATTCCATGGTCGCGACTCCTATAGTTGTGACTATTTTGAACCGTGGCCCACATAACCTCAAATCCGTTTGTTCTACATTATTAGTTAATGTACAAGACATATGAACAATACTTCCCAACTAATACATGAAATATTTAAAAGCAAACATTGCGACCACGGTTTTACGTGGTATGCTCGATAAAATACAAGAAATGCACAAACAAGCTGATCTTACAGGAAGATTATTGCAGCCATGTTGATAAACTGTTTGACATAAGATAGTGGTACGAGACCTAAAATAAAAGATAGTGATGCCAAATAATAAAATTTACAGATTATTTAAGCAAGAAAATAATTAGCCTTGGTCGTGCCAGAAAAAACGATCACAACTTTTACAGCATTTATTCAATAACTGCAATAAGTGCAATATTTGAAAAAGAAACTGCATATACAAAATATTAATGATTCGTGAAAATATGCCTCACAGTGACACAAATCTCACATCCTACGGCGCGTGAATTTTTCGTAAATATTTAATTTAATTAATAATTTCTTAATAAGTTATTATATAATAACCTTAATGGTTATATTATGTTGATAATATTTTTACATTATTTAAAGAATAATGTCTTTAAACTTGCATCTATTTTAAGCAATTAATTATGAACAATGATATTTACCTGTCTGAAACATTGCACTTAAAATAAGAATGGGTCATTCTGACGGAATATCGAATTATATAAGATACAAAATACAAAACCAATTACACTTTATTGTATACTAGCTGCAGCGTGCAGCACGCTGCATAATAAAGTTTTTGGCAAATGCCGCGGGATCATTCAATTTTTCCGAGATAAAAAGTAACCTATGTGCTATTCCAGGTCATCATCTACGTGTGTGCTAAATTTCATTCAATACCGTTCCGTAGTTTTTGTGTGATTGAGTAGCAGACATCCAAAGTTTCGCATTTATAATATTATACTAGCTGCAGCGTGCAGCCCCCTGCATTATAAAAGGTTTGGAGAATCCCGCGGGATCATCTAATTTTTCCGGGATAAAAAGTAGCCTATGTGTTATTCCAGTTACCTGTGTGCCAAATTTCATTCAAATCCATTCAGTAGTTTTTGTGTGATTGAGTAGCAGACATCCAAAGTTTCGCATTTATAATATTATACTAGCTGCAGCGTGCAGCCCCCTGCACTATATAAAAGGTTTGGTGAATCCTGCGGGATCATCTAATTTTTCCGGGATAAAAAGTAGCCTATGTGTTATTCCAGTTACCTGTGTGCCAAATTTCATTCAAATCCATTCAGTAGTTTTTGCGTGATTGAGTAACAAATATCCATCCAAACATCCAAACTTTCGCATTTATAATTTACTAGCTAACCCGCGCAGCTTCACCCGCGAGTATATTAATAAGTCGTCCAAATAGCTTTTAATAAAAATTTCATCCCCTATTTCAGCCTTCTAGGGACTGATTTTTGAAAAAAAATTTAGCCTATGCTTGACCCCGGGTTCTTCTAATATATCCGTGCCAAATTTCACAAAAATCGGTCCAGCGGTTTAGCCGTAAAAGCGTAACAGACAGACAGACAAACAAACAGATTTTCGCATTTATAATATTATATAGTATGAACTAGCTGCAGCGTGCAGCCCGCTGCATTATAACTTTTTTTTGTGAATCCCGCGGGATCACCATTTTTCCGGAATAAAAAGTAGCCTATGTGCTATTCCAGATCATTACCTATCTGTGTGCCAAATTTCATTCAAGTCCGTTTAGTAGTGTTTGCGTGATTGAGTAACAAACATCCATCCAAACATTCAAACTTTCGCATTTATAATATTAATATAGATAATATAGATAATATAGATAATATTAATATTAATATAGCTTACGATACTTCACTTATCAATTTCACAAACACGAATGCCTAAAAACATATCTTTCAGACCTTTTTATACTGTTTTATTCTAGTCGATTATTGACTTAATTTTTACTTTAATGAAATAGTTGACTTTATTTCAAACCAAAAGTAATATTTATTTTAAATATGTTAAATAATTAACAATTCTCAATAATTCATAGGATATATTACGAGTTATTTTAATAATAATTTAAGAATTAACACTTCAGCTTTATTTTGACACAACAATTTAGAAATTGATGGCCGCATATGCTCATTTTATATATGTTTGTATAAATTATTGACAACACTAGTAATTAAATTAAAACTTATACAGACTGACTAGTGAATTACCTGCAATATTTAACGACGTGATAGTTGGTGATTAGATATGATGAGGAAAAATAACATTAAAAATGAATATTAAAATACTTCTTATTAAAGTTAATGAACGGTACACCGAGAATCCTATACTTGGACACCGCGCGGACGCACGTGTTGCGTAGGTACTAGGTTGAGGGCAGGGGGTGGCGGCGGCGTGTCCTTGATTTTGACTAGCGCAGCGTGCTTAGAGAGTATAATATCCATATTTCAATAATTTTTAGAGAAATGTTGGTTAAAATTTAAGCCCCAAATTTTATTATTTCATTTTAACGAGAATCGAGTACCGAGTACTCTGAAGAAGTACCGAAGGTAACTCACCAATCAGTCTGTATTTAAGCTAAAATTTTCCGGGTACAAGATTATAAAGAATTTTTTATGTTGGTCTGAGCCTTTAATGCAAATATTGCAACTAAATTTCCATGACTTAACAGGTGGATAACTTACCTTCAAATCAGGTATCAGTTCAGTCTCGACCGTTAGGTAAGTTATGGACTGTACCAACCTGTAACCAATAAAAACATAATGATGTGGTGTCGCGGGACACCAGGTAGGAACGAACTTCCTTCGGCTAAACGGCACTACTCGCTTGTGTACGCGACTGTCGCGCCTGCGCACGTCTCATTTAACGCTTTTATTTCACGCATTTTTCTTACGGTTTTACTATCACATTTTTTTCAGTTCGGTCGCGCAGCAAAATCCCTATCCCCTCCAAGCCTGCCGTAAGGAACTTCGTTCCAATAATAAAAAAAATGATGTGGTGTCGCGGGACACCAGGTAGGGACGAACTTCCTTCGGCTAAACGGCACTACTCGCTTGTGTACGCGACTGTCGCGCCTGCGCACGTCTCATTTAACGCTTTTATTCCACGCATTTTTCTTACGGTTTTACTATCACATTTTTTTCAGTTCGGTCGCGCAGCAAAATCCCTATCCCCTCTAAGCCTGCCGTAAGGAACTTCGTTCCAAAAAGAGAATATTGCTTAACTGCACATTAAATCTCATCGAAATTAGTGTAGTAATATTCCACAATTATTGTCACCTTACGAGAGATATCGGTGTACTAACAAGCTTAATCATGAGTTTGGTAATAAATTAATTTCTATATCTATACATGGGTGTCCATATATACTTTTAATGGATAATTACTTACTTAAAGTATCTATTTTCTTACATATTTGGTATCATAATCGAATACTGAACACCTTTTTCCAGTATGTACATACGTTGTATAATTTTATACCATTAAACCGGCATATTTAATTTAAAATACTTCTATTTAACTGCGGTTATTTAAAAAATCTATTTAATGAAATGAAAAAAAAAACAAGTTATTTGAAAATAATAAATAAATAATCGAGACTAACAGGTTTACGTGCTCATACGAGGCATAGGGACGTTAACACGCTACAATACTTCGAGCTGCTTCTAAGATTTTAGTTTCGAAATTTTCAAAGCAACCTCCAAGAAACTCATTAATTTCAACCGATCCGGCGATCGAACCCAAGATCTTATTATCTGAGCCGAGTTACCCAACCGCTAGACCACGAAGCACTACAATTGCCAATACATTTGTGGACAGCGTGTAATATTTCAACGGTCTCTACGTATAAAGGAACATGTCAAAAACTGAGGTTTACACTGAGGCTGCCTTTTGACTATAGGATACCTAATCTTTTTAATATAACGCTTAATGTTCTGCCTTTATTTATAACCATTTTTCTTAAGTATATCCTGAACATGGTGTAGTTATATCAAAAAGGTTAGGTATCCTATAGTCAAAAGGCAGCCGGCATTCACGACATATATTAAAGGGATTACCGATAAGATTGGAACGCTACTGAAAAAATATTCCATACCTACCATCTATACGCCAAGCTTAAAGGTAGTCGGGCATGTAGGCACGCCTAAGGATGTTATGACATCGACATTCCTTTCAGACGGTAGTGTATAAAGTGGACTGCAGCTGTGGTAGTGCTTATATAGGTCAAACTAAACGTACTATCGCAGACAGATTCAAAGAGCATATCACGGCTGTAAAAAACAGGCAGGTTAATAAGTCGGCTATAGCTGAACACATTTTGGACACCAGCACTGATCACTGGATTGAATTCCACCGATCTCAGGTTCTCTCTACTGCGCGACACTATGTTCCCCGTATGGTACGGGAAGCTATTGAAATTAGAAAATATAAAAATTTCAATAGGGAAGACAGATTTAAGTTGTCTCCTGCTTGGCATCTAGTGATTAGCGAAAAACGGCCTTCGCACCTGCAAACAAATAAAGTCCAAGGTACGGTTAGTGTTGTGTGTAGGCTTAATTCGAAAAAACAAGACCAGAAGGGGGTAGATGAAAATCGATCCCGACGTGAACGACGGAGGAAACTCGCTGCTCCAGTCCGCTCGTGACCATGGTCAATGTGACTTGGCCGAAACGTCGAGCTTTACAAGTAAGTTTGTGATGGAGTGCCGTGGGATTTAGGCAATAAAAAAATGCTTACTCAGTTTATAAGCGTAACTTTATATTCCGGATTCTTCAAGTAAATTTTAAACAGTAATCATTCATTTATTATTCATCTCGGAGTCAGTCCCTTTTCTTAAAAAAATACATGGGGGAATTTAGAATGCCAACGGCGCGATGGGAGATGGTCTTGAACTTAGCTGGGGCTCGAAGAATCGGTGGTTCCCTTAGTCGGCACTCCTACTGCAGCACCACGATGGAGGCCGTATTCACATCCGCCACGCGGAGTAGAGATGAAACGCCACCAGCCTCTGGAAAGCACAGGGAACAGATCTCACCCTGTGGTTCCCGAAGCATCCCGTCTAACCACGCGGTTAGACTGGATGCTTTGGAATTTACTAAAAAAACTAATCTACGACTAGTAGTAGTTTCTAAGATCAACAAAAATTAAAAGGAGTTATTTAATATGCGGTACAGAATTATCACAATCAGCTATAGCTTTAACCTTGAGCAAGGCGTTCTGGAAGTTTCGATCTGTTACAACCAACAAAAAAAGATTTATTTCAGACACTAGTCATTACAATCTTACTTTATTTATAAGAAATGTGGATCTAAAGTTAGCTGAATTAAATTGTTATGATTATTAAAATAAATTTGTACTTTACCGATCTAACCAGTCAACCCAGCGAGCGCCGAAGGTTCCAGAATTAGAAAGGGCCTTTCATCGCTGCGAGAGCGCTTTTACATCTCTCTGCGGGGAAGGGAGGAATACCGACGCCAACACGCATTGACGTGTATAATATTACCACGTGGTAATATTATACACGTCAATGCCAACGCGTCTCACTAGTGATGGCCCACTGGGACTGAATAATCAAAACCGGCAATTGGTATGTAACGGATACTCAAACACGTTACATGTTCTACATATGTACGCGTTTTTGACCCGTTTATATATTTTAAAAAAAAGATAGTAGAACGCGTTAGTTTAAAAGTTAATAACTGGATGAATTCATAAAATATAAATGTTTTATGAAAAACAACAACTTATTTCATTTTATATACCATACCTTAAACAACTTGTCATGTCACTTTATACGGCGTTTCAAATTTTAAAATGCGTATTTTAAAACACAGTACAGAACGATAAGTATAGATATCCGCATCTACGACACCTATTGTTTGTAATTATTACACTTGTTCTCTTATTCGATTTGTATAAGTAGCGAAATACACAAAATGAAAAACAAATTCCTATATAGATATGAGCGTTTGAACAATTTAAAGCCATATAATACGAAATAATGTCTTTATTTACATTTTTAACATATCCTTCTATACGTAGAGACCGTCGATTTGATGTATATGTCAGCGTAAAATTGTAGAAACCGTAAGTTTATAATCTACTTAGGGAGTTTAAAATTTGGTTAGATTATGTTAGCAGTTTGTTTATAATATTACTACGGTAGACTATAATCTAACTGTATTTAAAATTTTACGGTGACATATACGTTACAAACGCATTCTACATAAATTATCCCTAAAATTCATGTTTTAGGGATAATTTATCAAACAAAATCAAATTCTGTAATGTCATCTACATTTGTACTCAAAGTAAATGTATTTATGTTTTTTGTTACAGGAGGAAAAACGTGTCTGGAATGAATAATCACTGAATACAAAAATGGCCTATGACGGAAATACGTCCAACATAACACAGACCCTCTCGCATTTGTTTGAGGAAATGTTACTAGCAACTGAAGACACGGATGAAAATAAAAGTGATGTAAATGTTGCCAAGTTTTTAACAAGCTTAAAAGAAAGATCCAAGCCTACTCATGATTCGATAGACTTTGGCACTTTAGTGAAACTTGTGGATGGATGGCGTACGAAATTGAATTTAACAAAGCCTTCAGAAGCTGCGTGCAACTACTGCGAAGGGAATTTACGTGATGTAATACTGGCTTACAACAGTATTCACGGTTATTTCAGTTTGATAGTAAGTGATTTATTTACATCTAATATTATTAATTTCGCATCATGTATTGAAATCTATATTTTAATATGTGGTGCGAAAATTTTGTAGATACGGATTTTTATGAAAATAGCGTGAATTGAGGCACATGAAAAGTAAAACTGTAGGTGGAGGTACACAGGTAATATTTTAATATAATATGCTTCCAAATATTGAAAAAAATAATAATAAATACACATATAACATGCGTTTACTATCACACGTGAAAACTATTTTCAACCGTCTTCCCAAAAGGAGTAAGTTATTAATTTGGATGTATGTTTTTTACGTTTGTTACCTCAGACCTCAATTATTTATGAACTAAGTTTGAAAATTATTTAATTGTTTGGGAGGATGTATAGTCCAATCTTCGTGTGGTTGCATTTTAATTTGATAAAGATCTGATGCAGGGTTCCGGATTAACAGGAAATGGGCATTAGGTTGCTGCAGTTTTACTATTTAAAAATTATGTTGATGGTCTGTTGCTAAACTTCGAAGAGATTTTATTGCTATTGTTACGAATAATCTAGAAGCGTGTAGAGTTGGAGCGTGCGCGCGCTAACTATCTAGAAATAAAAGAAAGAGATAGCTACTCCTATTGACAAAATGGACTTTGTGGGATATGGCATAAGGTTGAAAGTAGCGTGTACTAGGATTTATGACTCATAACATGTTTACGATAAGAAGTGATTCATTGTTTCCCGATACATTTAGATTTTTCTGGATCCAGCTAGGACTTTACCCTGCCTATAAATACAGAGGTGTTGACAAACACAAGGCAGTTTTTCATCAAGCGATCGAGAGCGATATATCAAGTGATTAGTGCGAAGCGAGAAGTGTTTTATTGTGTAGTGTTCTAAGTTCAGTGATAGTATAGCGAGTGACTAGGGCGTAAAGTGTATTTTAGTATGACGTTGTGTTGTGTTGTGGAAATACACGAATTTAATATAAGTGGTGTTTTCCTACAATCACGAACCCGAGTACGTAACACTATCAATAGCTTCTTTATCCTATTTTCAACTTCCCGCTACGTATATTTTGTTACCGTTTTTACCCAGAATTTCGAAAATCGAGTTTGCACCAGATCTCCACGTTTTGAGATCCCAGGAACTTTTTCCGACTATTTTCACGATGACGTCAGTATGTGTGTATGTGTGTATAAACATCTAATAACGTCAATTTAACGGCTTGACTGATCGAAACGCATTCGATTGGATTCCACTCAATTAGAATTCCGCAAAATTAGAACCAATTCAATGCAGGAGATTTTGAGAAATTCGAAAAAACCTAAAAATAATTTTGACGAATCAGCAGTTTTTAATACTACTTCCGTACCTACGTTGAGTACAAAATTTAATCAGCTCTATTCCTTAAAATACTGCGTCCAATGCATAAATTGCTTCAAAATCGGTATATCCGTTCGGGAGTTATCGTCGACGAAACGTTTAGGAAGTGTTTTTTTTACTTAATCATTTTTTGATCTACCACAACATTTTAGTATCTAAAAAACTACGTCGAATGCCATTTCAAAAATTAAAACTGAATATTAAAATTATGTTGTTTACAGCAAACTTACTTCATATTTTTAATTTTTTTTTTAATCTCCTTTTACGGGTTGGCTGGAAGAAATCTCTTTAAGTAGAGATAAGCTCGCCCATTGTACTTATGTTACGTTTATTTTTTCCCTAATTGTGCTGTTCTCTGTGTACAATAAAGAATTAAATAAATAAATAAATAAATAAAACTTTTCAGGCTAATGTACCGATTTATTTAAAACTAGCTGTTGTCCACGACTTCGTCCGCGCGGACTTCGTTTACTCCGCACAGCTTCTCTCCCTTAGGTGATAGCGTAATAATATGTAGTCTATATGTTGACCCGACCTGTTAGTAATATTCATGCAAAATTTGAAGTAAATCCATGCTGTACTTTTTGAGTTTACCCCGGAAATACATACAGACAAACAGACAAAAATTCTACAAACTATATTTTTGGCTTCGATATCGATTGTGAATACTTGGGGCATGATCATGATGAGCATGATCATGATGTACAGTTTTGACTTTCCTACGACTTTATTATATGTATAGATTGTAGTCAGCTTTTCTACTTAAAAAACTGCGTCAAATGCCGTAAACCGGATTAAAATCAGTTGATTTGTTCGGGATTTATCAATGAAAAAAATATTGTCTGTGACATTTCTTCGACAATTTTTTAACCAATTGATTTTGTATCTAAATAAAACAACTTAGAGGCCAAAAACTGCTTTGAACGCTATTCCAAAGTATAAAAACGATCATAAATTTAAAAATATACATCTTTTCGAAAATTAAAATACTATCATGGCCTGGCCTTATCAGTGGCAGCAGCATGATTTGATCGTTTGTCGTTTGTAAAAGAAATTATATAATAAAAACGAAATTTGCCAATTTCCGCAAGTCAAAGACATTGGTTTTTTTACAAATCTGACATATGACTGTCCTAAATACCCGGCTAATACTAATATTCGGTGGAGAGCCTCAAGAATAAGGGAGGTACCCCTCTATGTTAGCGCGCGAGTAAATCCCAAAATTCTCTGTTGGGCTTCCCTACTATATGTTGGAATCATGAATTAAATGAATACGCCTTTCAAGACAATTTATTAGTTTATCAATGTACCTTACATTTACACACAGAAATACAGAGTTATACTACTTACCGATGAAATAAAATCGTTCTACTACTTAAAAGGGTAATTTTTTAACTTGTCATCTCATTCGGTGCGATAAAACAACTTGGCTTATTTCTATTTTTCATGATATAATACATCTACAAATCTATGACACTTTTGACAGGGATAGTAGCGTTTGCTCAAATGTGCGGCGACACGTTTCCTTCCCAATGGCGTGTCTATTAATATTCATGTGGTCTGTAGTTGGAATCCTGAATCTGACAAGTCACTCTTTAGATTTCGGAATTTTATATGATCGAGGAAAGTACCTTTTATCCTGTAATAAGTTAGTATATTCCTTAGATAATATCTTCAGATATATTGTGTAATTTTTGTAAAATTATTATTTAACAATCAATACAAAAAAAAAGTGTGATTTAGCAAACCGGTTTTTCTCGTTTGTCCTGATGCCTCACCTTAAAAATGTGGTTATCACACATAAGTAGAATATTAAAAATCCAACTAATTTTCGCAATAGCGATGGTGCTTATCGCTGTCGTGTTCTGGTCTGGAGAGTAAGGAAGCCGGTAAACTCTTACATGTGTCATTCCAACTCCGATATTAGGATAGCAGCGCATCATTAACATCTTTGGTTGGTTTTCTATTTCTATCGGGAGAGTCATCTGCTTGTTTGCAATCCAACGAAATTTAATAAAGAGATAATTGCGTTCGTTAAAAAAGCTCTTCAGCTTTATTATGTTTCTCGTAGTAAAAATGTTTATTTTTCGCCCTATTAGCTGCTTACTAATCAGAATGTGACATATTATTACCTATTTCACAAGACATTAGAAATATAGGCGAAGATAAACTCGCTTCCCTAGTGTATAAATATTTGTCAACAAAACATCGTCGATAATGGAGTTGTTCATGTTGTCACTATTATCTTCTGGTTATTTATTGTGCATGAACGCAAAATCTTTTATGTTACGTCAGCCACCATTTCGTCTTTGCGATTTAGTATCATAAATTTCAATGAAATATCAAAAAGCAATAATGAATATAGAACCCCGACGTGAAAATGAGGAGTATAATAAGTGTACTTTTTTTCTTTTCACTTTTCGGCTTCAGCGCTTGATGAATCTCCGTTTGTAATTATCTAAATGCACTTGAACGGTTTCAAAATCGGTTTCACGGTTTAGAACAAGTTTTCGATTAAGAGACTCATTTGTGAAATCAAAGCTTTAAAGTGCAAATTTTTTGGTAGAGTATTTGGTAGAGTTGGTTTAGAGGGTGAGTTGGTTTTCATGGTATTAGTAAATATAATGAAGTTAAAAGTAAACTATCTCCGCTTAGGAGACTACAAGTTTTTGAGTTATAGTCAATCAACTTATAAAATGTATTTTGAGAAGTTTTTATAGGCAGTGAACCTATGGTTTGGTGGAAGTCATTGACGTTCAATAGGTTAAATTTTCATAGTATGAAACCATAAAAGTCTTCTTAGTCCCCATTATTATGATGGATAACTTCAGAACCCTCGATTGCGCGTGGCCCAACACGCACTTTATTATTATTATGTGTTAGTAGTTAGTATTAGTATTATGGAGATATAAACAAATATTTCCAACAAACTGTTTTGATTTTTACGGCATCTTCAGGGCTACGGTACTTATATAATATATGTATTATATGTTTAAAGCTGTGCGTATTAGTGTCTTTGTGTGTGGCAACATAGGTCCATAACGGATGACCCGATTTGAGTGCACTTTTTTTAATCGAAAGCCCTGTTGTTTGTCTGTCGAGATGGTTTTTAACTATGAGACTCAATAAAATTGATTTAGCCATCAGCACCTTTTTAATGGAAAATAAGGCAAATGGACACAAGGCTCACCTGATGGTAAGTGATTACCGCCGTTAATGGATAATTACGCTACCACAGGTCTTGCAGTTACGTTGTCAGTCTTTCTAAAATGAATAAGAATTTTATATCTACAGATTGACTGAAAAGCCTGTACATATTGAAAGAAGTGATAGTTAATGGTAATATGTAACCATTTTTTCATATCATAAAATAACAAACAGGCAAATAGCTCTCCTGATTGAAAGAGATAACCGTCGTCTATAGACTCCAAAGATGTTTAGGTGCGGTGTTATCCTTGTGGCGGAGTCTAGATGCTATTTGTATAAGTTTTCCGGCTATCTTACCAAACCGGAACATGTCGGTGACAAGCACTGCCACTTGCGGCGATAATAAGTATAGTAGTAGCAGACCCGGGCGAGACAGTGCAGAACTCTACTACCTAGTAGTCAAGATGTTAGCAACTCGTATAGCCTCTTCGTCGTTTCGTTCGCCTCTTACAAACTGCCTGGCAGAACGGCAGATGTTCTATTCTTCAAAGAAAGCCCAGCCCAACACGAGGGTTTGCTATTCTATTTTTTTAAAAAAAAAACACTTAATAATCCCATATCGGGCAATAGAAATTAAGTTTCAAAACAAAACTTGCAAGGACTGTATGTGTTCACGTATTTAAGAGGTTATCCAGCTGTTACAACATGGGTTTTAAAACATTAGCTAATCGTGGATGCGTCAGTTGCACATCTACCCTTTTGACAAGCAGTAAATTTTTTTTTTGTAAAAGTTCATAACAGTTGAGTGGTTGGCCAAACATATCACTACCATCGTGACTATTTGTTGGTAGAGTTCTGTTACGTATCGTCCGGGTTTGGTACTACCACCTTTTTTATTCCTCCCGTGAGAACCCGTGTGCTATGACACAAAAATACAATATAAATCTTATAAATAAATTTCCTCAAGAACAATTTTCAGATCTTTAAATAATTTATCAATCATGTGTTTTACTGCGAGACAACTCGTACATGATAAATAAAAGCTGTGTGTAGCTTTTACTTGTCTTGTAAAGCCTAACAACGAGAAAATACCGTTAAAACACAAGGGGCTGCGGGCACATCTGGCAGAATAAAACCTGATATTACTATCTGACAAATATTTTAATAATAATAATAATAATAATAATAATATTTATTTTCTTTAACACGATTTCATTATACAATTTCCTTATTATATTATAAATTAAACGATTTCCTTTTACAATGCTTCTTTTTAGGTAAAAATACCTGTGTCAAGAAGCATTGCTCTCTTATATCTATTATAGGTACCTATATATATTTAATTTAAATTCTACTTACATTTTTATACGTTCTTTGTTGTTGTTCATTTAACATTATACATTTACTCGTTACAATAACACTAAATATTTACATATATCCTTAATATAATATTCTTAGAAATAACTTGAAACAATTATATTATTAATTATTAGCTTCTAACATTAACTCATACTTAGATATTTTGTTATTTAGCAGTTTACTTTGTAATATGATTCACAATAACAATAATATATTTGAATATGTAGGTAATCTGAAAATAAAGATGTGTGTGGTACAAGTATTGAGTTATTGCTTTTACAACCTGTGTCGTTTTGTGTTCTTCTTAATTTAAACAATAATAATTTGCCATGTTGCAATGACTGTTAGTTATTGATATTTATAATAATCTATGCTTATGTTATAAAGAGGTAAGATTTATTTATCCTTAGTGGATAAACACAAAAACCATTGGCCCTATTTTATATAGGCGTGCCAAGAGGCTCATAAACGACGATGATCTGGTCGGCAAAAAACTCCAGAGCCTCGCTCATCGCCGCAGAGTGGCTAATCTATAGTTTTTTTTATCGGATACACTTTGGAGAGTGCGCTGCGGAATAGCACGACTTAATTCTGACATTCCTTTTTTCTATCGATCGTCGAGGCGCACAGATACTAGACATCGCCATATGGTGGACGTTCCACGTACCCGGACAAAGCGGTTCGACTCAACATTCTTGATCTGAACCGCAAGGCACAGGAATATGCTTCCTGATTCTGTGTTCCCGACTAGTACAACCTGGGGATCTTCAAGAGAAGAGTGAAGCGCGTTCCATCTTAGGCCGCATCTTAGCTTACCATCAGGTGCGATCGTGGTCAAACACTTTCCTATCGATACTAAAAAAATATTAAAAAAAAATAGGGATATTTTCTAAGAATTATGAAAGAATAAAAGAATAATCCTTATTTGTATGAATATGAGTGAACTACATGTTGTCGCTTAAACTCGTTAATGAATTGAACCAACATATTCTGCCTAAGTATATAATATTGCAAATATTTAAAAATTTTACCAGTTTAAATATTTACACGATGTAATTTACATATTTCCACATTTTTTTTGAATGAATTAATTAATTCATGTTACATATTAACGTATAATTTATTTATAGTATCTGTGGATCTAATAATATAATCTTTTATTATATGTTAATACGTTAAGCAATAAATTTTGTACCCCTTTTTAAGACGATTGTTCAAACGGTAGAATATGAAATTTGGCATGGTTAAAGTTTACATTGCGGAGGCCAACAAAAATCTAATATTTTTTAATATACATTATAAATACATTAAATTAATAAAAATAAACGTTACACACACTACGTTCATGTAACTTACACGATAAGATGTACTTATGTATATTATTTTCTTTACGGATAAATTCTGTTGTTAAACTAAGAAGTTACTTAATTGTTTAGTATGTGTAGTAGTGGTCGTATTTTTCCTCCAGGCGAATGCCAATCAACAAGAAATTCTCAACATCATATTATATTTTTTCTGTTATTGTGCATATTAAAGAAATATAATATACGTTTTATTGATGTCATTTTTGGTAAGGCACATTTATTTTCTCGCTATTCCTAAAAGTGAATCCAGTAACCAGATTTTTTTTAAACCAAAAAATTGGTTTAAAAAAAGTGAACTTGTTAACACTACATATTGCGTTTATACAATTCTTTTGACTCTAAAAAGGATTCGGAATAAATCTACTGAGTTTCGCCAAATAAGAAATCATAAGGATGAAATAGATGAGACTTTTATATCCCAATAACGACGTAGACAAATATGTCAAAGAGATTGAACATGTGCTTTCAAAGGTGCTTTCCAATTACAATGTTTGTCAACAATTTTTCCTAAATATTTATTGCGATTGCGTCGTGTGTATATTGAAGAAAAATTTATACAGTTAAGAAAAATATCTTCACGCCCGTATCCCCGAAGAGGTAGGCAGAGGTACAACTAGTGCACCCACGATTAGACACTTAAAAAAAAAAATTAGGGAGTTCATTCCATAATTTGGTGGTACGAACTAAGAAGTTCCGACTAAACCGTATTGTTGATGAACACCATGAATCAAGGTAGTGTGGGAAGTTCCGGCCTCGGCGAGTGTTGTAGCGGTGGAAAGAAGTAGCTGGTATCAAACTAAACATCTCCTCAGAACACTTCCCACTATAAAGCCGGTAGAGCACACTCAGAGCACCATTTCTTCTCAAATCAAGGGGCATTAGGTGTTTGGTCAGATTGGAATCGTGTATAATGCGGGAAGCTCCTTTCTGAATGCGGTCAAATGGAAGAATTTGATAATTGGGTGCACCAGCCCATAAGTGTGAACAGTACTCCATATGAGGACGGCCCTGAGCTTAATAAAATAAAAAGTCTTTGACCAGATGTGAAGTAATGTTTCGCCCAGTTAATCACACCGAGATTTTTTGGACGCTAATTTAGCTTTATCTTTCAGATAAGTACGAAACTGAACATCTGTAGGAATTTCCATTCCAAGAATTCTAAGCCCTGGCTGACAGTTAGGGAGGTGTTCTGAAACTGGGGCGCCAAATCAAAAGTGTTCTTTTTGATACTGAACGCGCAAGCATTGTTTTTATCAGAAAACTGAAAAAACATATTTTTTGAACTGCCCGACCCGGGAGTCGAACCCGGGACCTCATGTGGTCAACATCGTCACTGGACAACTAGACCACAGAGGTCACCAAAAGAAAGAAATATAATTGGACGTAGTTACACGAAAAGGATCCAATCCACACAAAATCAGTTTAGAAATATTGAAGTTTGAAGTTGGATATTTTTTAATTTTTTAACGTGCCATACATGGGGACTAGTTCTGATGTTGAATAAAGTAATAGAGAGCTGTTTTTGCTTAAATGTTTTTTACTGGCCAATTGTATTGATGTTTAGCATCAGTTTGGTGCACTTAACGCATTTTTGACCATATTGTAGATTGGATTCTTTTCGTTTAACTACGTCCAATTAAAAGTCCTAGTGATACAAGTAGTACTATACGCCCTAGCGAGACGTAGTGGAACTTTACCACCTTCTTGTCACGATAATATTTAGTGATACTTATTGCCATTTGTTCGTCAAAATACAACTTTTAGAATTTTAGTAGGTACTAGCCGTTGCCAACGACTGCGCGGACTTCGTTTACTCCCGTAAGTGATAGCGTGATAATATGTAGCCTATATGTTGACCCGACCTGGCAAAAATAGGACATGATTTTTCTTTTTAAAGATATTTTTATTTTATTAAATAAATAAATTATAAACTATTCTTATAATAGAAATAATTATTGTAGCCCAAATTACAAAGCACATTTATCTTAAAATACAAAAATTGCATTCAGACTTTTTTATCTCTAACATGCCTCATAGCTCTCCATCCATACTAATATTATAAATGGGAAAGTGTGTGTATTTGTTTGTCCGTCTTTCACGGCAAAACGGAGCGACGAATTGACGTGACTTATTAAGTGGAGATAGTTGAAGGGATGGAGAGTGACATAGGCTACTTTTTTTCTCTTTCTAACCCCCCACTTCCCTAAAATAGATTTAACGCGAGTGAAGCGGCGGGCAAATACTAGTATTTATATATTTGATCATACCCATTCCTTAAAAACAACTCGCAATACAATATTTATATAGTATGATGATTTAATTTTGCAATAACAATGTTTGTATTGAATATAATTAATATACTCGGCCAAGTGTTTATCAGACCATGCGCAATGTAGGGTTCCGTAATTGCACATCACAATTATGCGGACTAAGAACAGGAGTTTATCATTGTTTTATGCTATGAAATTTTAACCTATTTAACGCCAATGACGGATATATCCACACTACAGGTTCACCACCTGTAAAAACTTCTCAAAGTATATTTTACTATAAGTTGGTCGACTATTACTCGTAAATCGTAATCTTATAAAGCCTACATGGCCGTGATAGTTTTCCTTATAAATTGATTATAATACTATTACCGATTTTTTTGCAACATAACATAACACAAAGCCCGGGATTGGAAAGTGCCCAGTTGGCGATAGGCTTGCCACCTATCACTTTAGTATGAGATCAGTTTAGTAGATTTTTTGAGATCAGTTTAGTAGTTTTTGAGTTTATTTGTTACAAATATACAAAATGTATGTTTAAGATCGGTCTTGTAGTTTTGTGTTTATTTATAGTGCCGCGGACGAATTCGTGTCTATCATCACAAAGCATCGCGCAAAAACACGCAGATCTGACCGGCTATTGTCGGCTATCGTCCTGATCATTCGGGTTACGTGTTATGAGTCGAACGCACTTGCGCCTATCGTTACGAAGCTTCGTGCAATGACACGATAAATGTAGATGTGACCGGCTATTATCGGCTGTTGTTGCATATACAACATATCGCGCTGCGTGGTCAGAGCCAGAGTCAGACTAACGTTAATCGTTGTTCATTAGTGCCGATGTTTTCGATTAGTTCAAATCTATACGGGTGGCTGTGTAAAATGGAGTGAAGGGATGCAATGGTACTGGAATTTTCTCATGATTATGAGACTGAGCCCATCATATAGGATCTAAAAAAATTTCAATCACAAAAAAAAACATTTTATTAAATAAAAGTCAGTACACATTTAAAAATAAAAAAAGTAAAAAAATGAAAATGATTTCAGCCATTTTTTATTGTTACACGATAGTTCGTGCAAAATATCGTTGCCGCAAATATGACCACAGCTTTTAACGCGATAATTTTTTAGTTTCAAAACGTAAAGCTTTGGCGCACAGTACTACTTCGGGTCTAAACATACAAAATTAGTGATAAGTGTTTTCTCCATATAATATTAAATAGTTTTCACTTATCTACGTTGTAAATAGTATTTTAATAGTCTCGTTGGTATAAAATAAACGTTTCAAAATCGGATAGTAACGATGGAAAATTTAGGTTTGTTAGAAAGCAATTCCAATAACCACAACTCAAACATTACAGCTCACTCAATTAATTTTGTCGATAGTGGCAAACAATTTTTATTTCATTATGTACTTATAGAAGATTTAATCAATCGTTAAGCTAAAGTTTGACGTAGTTGATATATACTCGGTATGTGGCTAATAATTTATTAGTAGCTATATGAAATATATAGGGAAAGTAGGAAAAACCATGAAGTATTAGGTATAGGTGGAGCTAGCGCTCGTATTAATCAATTGAAACACATATTTACGTTATATCTCTGTCTATGAGGTCGCTCCATCTCTTTTTATATAGCTGTGTTAGAAAGAAAGGATAAGACCTCAGAAGATGACAGCAGTATTTAAAAATGTGTTTCAAGTAGGTATTAGAAGTGCTATCTCCAGATATAATACAGCTTCTTGGGGAAAACACGAACGCGGAGTAATCTCAAATTCAACGATTCTAACGTGTTACTAAGCGAAAACTATATTTTGTTAATCGCCATTCCGAAGATTATTACACTGCTTGTAGTGTTAGTCCATAACATTCGGACTACGGACGCACACTGAGATTAAGGTAAGGAAGTTTTTTTTATGTAACTTTTTTCATGAATGTCAATTGATGTAGCTTTATTTCTATCAACAAGAGCAATTTAACGTTTACGCCTTAGAATACTCACATATTAATGAGTTAAATGACAATCACACTATAGGCGAAAAGATATATATGATAACCTCAAATATTTTTTTCATTTTAATTGCTTTGATGTTGTGGGGTAATGGCAAACAGACTATATCGGCCAATTTCGAACGTTCAGTATTATCATTTTATTCGTTCGCCACTGGTTTTTATTATTATTTTTTTCAGATGACTCGTAATTATGTTAGAAAGAGGAAAACAAAGAACTTACTAGAAGATCAACAAAAAGCTGTTAAGTATGTCTAAACAATTGAGCATTGGCAACGCACCAGAAACTTATTCAATGCCGAAAACTACAATTTTCTACCACATGAAGAAGATAATAATAAATCAATCAAGAACTGGTAGGATTTAGTATTTATTATGTACTAGCTGCAGCATGCAGCCGCTGCGTTATAAAAGTTTTAGGCAAATCCCGCGAAGTCACCTAATTTTTCCAGGATAATAAGTAGCCTATATACTATTTTAGGTCACCATCTACCTGTATGCCAAATTTCATTCAAATCTGTTCCGTAGTTTTTGCGTGATTGATTAACGAACATCCATCCATCCAAAATTTCGCATTTATACATATTAATATAGATAGTTTCTTGCTAATAATTATTATATTAGTTCGTCATTACCCCACTTGCTGTCCGGCTGTACCTGACTCGAGGCGAGTAAACACGAACACTAAAGGTTTTGTTTTTTCCACCCACACCATCTCGTGATCTTAACGGTTGGTCATTTATTTAGGCCATTTTTTAAATTTAAAATATATTGACGCAATCGCAAGGTGCCTATCAAAACGTCATTTTATTAATTGCTCGGTAGTAAAATAATATGAAAAAGTTGAAGATTTGTTAAAAGCGAGTTAGTCGGAGCTCGGAGCATTCAGTAGCTCATAGACTATTAATATAATTTTAAATTCATTGATATCGCAGAGGTCACATGTGATAATCCGAGTCAGAATTGAATCGATTTCTTCTTTAAGTCCACAAATAAATCTATAAAATACTATCTGAAAAAATAAACTCTGACCCCGGCTTTTCCACTATGTAATTGCTAAATTTCATTTAAATCGGATTAACAGCTTATCCGGCACAGCGTAACAGACAGATTTACTTTCATATTTGTAATACTAGCTGCAGTGTGCAGCCCGCTGCAATATAAAAGGTTTAGGCAAATCCCGCGGGATCACCTAATTTTTCCGGGATAAAAGGTAGCCTATATGCTATTTCAGGTTATGATTTACCTGTATGCAAAATTACATTCAAATTCGTTCATAGTTTTTGTGTGATTGAGTAACAAACATTCATCCATCCAAACATCCATCCATCCAAACATCAAAACTTTCGCATTTATAATATTAATATACGAGTATATTAGTATGGATTTACGTTTAGCTTTAAATTGTAATGAAATTAATTTTACTTAGATATCTCGTTATAAATATTCCCAAGTTACACAATTTAAAAAATATGTCTGTAACAAGTGACAGAAAATATGCTTCATTGTTATGAAAGGAAACTGACAAAGCTCTCCGTGCTTAGGATTATTATTAATTAAACGACGGAAATTTCCGTCGTCGCAAAACATTAAACAGACTCTTCGAGATCACAACTTCAGAACCAACTTTGCCTTTTTATTTTAAGATCGTTTGTTTTTTCAGTGTCAGTTCGTACTTTTGCATGAATAAACCCAGCATTTCGTAAAAGATGAACGAACTGCTATATTATCGTGACCTCTCGGTGGTAGAACCCGGACCGTCTGACCCGTTTGTAAAGCGCTTAAAAGTGGCTAATAAAATAAGAACACATATAAATGTGTGGTTTTATTTTGTCCATACATAGACAATATACGGACCCGTCACGTCATAAAAATGCCTTGTGAGTAGTGAAGTGACGTAATTTTAAACGTTAAAGCTGTAAAATTGAAATTGAATTTTTCTAGGGGTCTAATAAAATTTTACAAGCTCTCCTCGGTCAAGCGGAGCGTAATCGAAACTAAACCAAAAACGTAGAAAAAAAAGGTTATTTATTATTTAGATAGATATTTTTATGACGTTGCGATATTTTTTGTGTGTTCTATACAATACTCAATTATTGAGATCTGAAATATTGCTTTAGCTAAATAATCGATAGGTTGAAAAATTTCAAGCAATGTCAAAAAACATTTTTTTCAAATATTTTCATCATTAATAAATCCTAAACAAATTGATTTTGATCCAATTAACGGTATTTGACGCAGTTTTTAAAGGATAAATGCTGGTAAGATTTTTAAGTCCATCGGTGTATTAGCCTGAAAATTATTTTAAAAATTTAAAGTAAATATGCTAAAAATGACGTTTAAAATTACGTATTGCCACGGCCACGTACTTGACCAAATCGTATGGCATCTGTACTTCAGCCGCTAGTAGGTAAAACGCCTTTATATGTAAAGGACTCACATCATTTCGTAGAACTCGTTCAGGACCTGAGGTTGGAACCTGATGAAATCATGGTAAGTTTGATGTAGAATCTCTATTTACTAATGTTCCAATTAAAGAGAGTCTGGATTTAGTTAAAAGCAAATAGAGAGAGAATGATTTGTCTGAAAAGTATATCGATCTACTAGAAAACTGTCTACATGGTAGCTACTTCCTTTTCCAAGGTCAATATTACCTCCAGATTGATGGCGTCGCAATGGGCAGTCCAGTAGCACCAGTACTGGCCAATCTCTGGATGGAGTACTTCGAGCAACAAACCCTAAGTCTAGGCCCAAAGATCGTTCAACTGTGGAAGAGATACGTCGATGACATTTTTTGTATTATTAAAGGCAATTAATTATAATATAAGATAAAATAATTGAAATAAATTATCTACATGCGTCATCTCATCATAACCCCCGCCATTTACAATCTGTAGCCACATCATTAATAAATAGACCATTTGACTTATACGACTCCGAACAACTGGAGCCTGAACTAAATAATGTTCAGGATATACTTAAGAAAAATGGTTATAAAGAAAGGCAGAACATTAAGCTTTATATTAAAAAGGGTAATCCTATAGTCAAAAGTCAGCCGGCATTCATGACGTATGTTAAAGGGATTACCGATAAGATTGGAACGCTATTGAAAAAATATTCTAATTTTGCGTAACTTAAAAAAACAACATGTTATAACCAAAATATTATGTTTATTATTGCTTTTCAAAATAATCTCCTTTACATTTTAAACTTTTTTTCTTGCGATCGCACAATTTTTTAAAACAGGAGGACCACAGATCTGAAGGCATGTTTTCTACGTGCTGATTGAACGCTATCACTGCCTCTTCATCCAGAGTTGGTAAAAGTAAAACCTCTCATCAAATCTTTGATTTTGGGGAAAATACAGAAATCACAGAGTGCTAGGTCGGGGCTATGCGCAGGATGAGTGACGAAATATACTTTTCCGGAAGCTAAAAATGACTTTGTTTTGTTGGCCGTGTGTGAAGAAGCGTTATCATGGTGTAGGAGAATGCTGAATTTGGGTCGTCTTTCGCAAACTTCTTCTAACACCCTGGGTAAACAAATGGTAGAATACCACTTGGCATTAACACTCTTTTGATCTTGATACAGATGGGACCCGTAGCTGAGAAAAAAAATGTGATCATTTTTTTACCAACGTTTTTCGCCTGTCTCACTTTTGTTGGCCTGTTCTCATTTTCAAACACCCATTCACAAGATTGCTGTTTTTTTTTCGACTTAATTCCATTTTCGTTGCGTACGTAGAACTTTGTTGTGTGATAAAAAAACAATTGACAAATCATTTCCCGCCAATAGTTTTTTTTATTACCAAGAAGGTTACAACGTTTTAAAAATATAACATTCAAAATTCAAATAGTTCCGATTAGCTAGAAGTGCAAAACTTTTAGTTTGCCCCATGTATACGCCAAGCTTAAAGGTGCAAGCAAGCATGTCGGCACGCCTAAGGATGTCATATCCTTCCAGACGCCAGGGGTATATAAAGGGTATACCCCTTTTATACCCCTAAATGGACTGCAGCTGTGGTAGTGCTTATATAGGTCAAACGTTTAGTTTTATCGCAGATAGACTCAAAGAGCATATCACGGCTGTAAAAAACAGGCAGGTTAATAAGTCAGCTATAGCTGAATATATTTTGGATTCCAGCACTGATCACAGGATTGAATTCCACCGACCTCAGGTTCTCTCTACTGAGCGACACTATGTCCCCCGTATAGTACGGGAAGCTATTGAAATTAGAAAATATAAAAAATTCAATAGAAAAGACGGATTTAAGTTGTCTCCTGCTTGGAATCAAGTGATCAGCAGAATAAAGCCTTTGCACCTGCAAACAAATAAAGTCCAAGATACGGTTAGTGTTGTGTGTAGGCTAAATTCGAAAAACAAGACCAGAAGGGGGTAGATGAAAGTCGATCCCGACGTGAACGACGGAGGAAACTCGCTGCTCCAGTCTGCTCGTGACCACGGTCAATGTAACTTGGCCAAAACGTCGAGCTTTACAGTTGAAAGAAACCGGATGATTGCTGACAAAAACGAGTAGAAACGCCGATTTTAGCTGTGCAGTGGGCGACCTTCAATCGCTGCAACAACCACCTCATCCACTGTTCGAAGATCGTAATTAAATGTGGATAAAACCAAGGAATCACACAGACGAATATGAAAGTCAGTGGTTATAGAGTCACGAATAGAACTTTGAGTCGATAAAAGCACTCTCGAACCACATTTGAGAATTGAGATATATTTTTCAAAGCGTAGGTACTCGTGTGTAACAACACCCAGATTTCGAATCTCGAGAAAATCGACTACCTCACCATCTACATTTAAAGAATGTCTGCATTCAGAAATAAATTTAATCCCTCTTTTAATTAAGTTTTTTTAAAAAAGTATCTTCACGCCCGTATCCCCGAAAGTGTAGGCAGAGGTACAACAAGTGCACCCACGATTAGCCGAAGATACTTGGTCCCACAAATGTGATAGGTGGCAAGCCTATCGCCAACCGGGCACTTTCCAATCCCAGGCAATGTTGTTTTTATCAGAAAACTGAAAAACACATCTTTAAATTGCCCGACCCAGGAATCGAACCCGGGACCTCATGTGGTCAACTGCGACACCGGACCACTACACCACAGAGAGAATTATTTTTATTTATTATATTATTTAATTAAGAAATAAATATGTATGTGTATATAATATAAATAAATATGTTAAAGTATTACCAGATACCTTCAAAAAAATTTAACGAAAGTTCCCTTTAAATTTATTTAATATTCATTTGTTTATTTAATATTTTATTGTACACAAAAAATAATTAAATAAATCTTCCGACTGTTGGTCCGGCTCCTTTGAAGAATAGACGAACAACTCTAGTCTAGTCTCGCCTGGGTAAATGGTACCACCATCTTACCTATTCCTGGCGAAATAGCGTCAATGCTTGTTATTGTCGTGTTCCGGTTTGGAGGGTAAGGTAGCCGGTAGACTTATGCGTGTGATATTCCCATCTCGCCACACGAATAGCAACGCACCATTAATATCTTTGGTATTTATAGGCGATGGTACCTACTCTTTCCATTAGAAGAGCCATCTGCTTGTTTGCCATCTAATGATGTACTGACTATATACTGACAGATAGGTAAAATTTTACAAATGGTTACTGAGAAAAAAAAAAGACAGACACGACTGATTTATATAGGTATAGCTTTATAAGTTTAAAATTGTCTTGTATTTTTATAAATTTTCGACTGAGATACCCTACCTAAACATCTTTTATCCAGTTGAATGATATTTTCAATTTCTTTATTATCTTGTTATAAGAGGATAGTAAATAAACTGATGGCTCTCCTGATGAAAAGATAAATTATGTAAAAATATTCGTATTGATTGTGATTTTCTACTTTTTACCTGCTCCTTTATTCTCAGAACGGGAACAAGACAATGACAAGCGTTGAAGCTGTTTTAGCAGAAATAGGCATGGTGGTGGTACTGAACCCGGTGAAGCCAATATGACCGCCAGTTATTTTTTAAATGAAGAACATCAGATTTCTGCCCATTCAAGCCAAAATAACATATGTGCTTGAATAGAACTTTAGGTTGGATTGTAAGGAAATGTGTAAATTATGCATAAAGCAATGTGATGCTAATAAATAAATGATTTAATGCCCTTCAGTACGGATAACAGCTCATTAATAATATTTTTGGTATTATTACAAGCGATGTTCATCTTTGTCCATCAGGAAGGGCTTCAATTTTTTTCGATGAAAAATATACCTGTAATTTAATTATATATTTCATTTTTTTTTAATTTTAAACACATAATCCACAGCATACATCCAACAAATACATCAAGTAAACAAACCAAACATTAGCCAATTACGGTTTTTCATTACTATTGACACGTTTAAAAAATATATTGACAACACAAGCCAAAACAAAAAATAAACAACATGAAAAAGCAAATAATCTACCTTACCCTTTAAACCGGAACACGACAGTGACAAGCACTGACACTATTGCGTCAGGAATAGGTAAGTTGGCGGTACCAGACCTGGGCGAGACAATGCAGAACTCTGCCACCTAGTAAAAAAGGCTAAAGATTTGCTAAACGTGTCGCTTTGCTAAAGTTTCTAACAAGTGAACCTAGTAGCCGCACTATGGCTACTATGGCTGTTACAAACTTCCTGGCAGAACAGCGGATTGTCTATTCTTCAAAGGGTGCCCAGACCAAAATGGGTAAAAATTCCTCAATAAACAAAATAATATAGTTGCCGCCGTCATATTTGTCAATATTTTTAACCCGAGTGTAGAATGTTACGAAATAATATCTTACAAAAACTCTTGTCAGTGATAGATTATGATAAAACAAGATTTCAGTTAGCCGGAAAGCTTGCGCTCGTGATTTATTTCTAGACTCTACTCACTGTAATTTATCTTTGGTAGGTATATTTAATCTATTTAAGGATTAAGATTTTTTGTGTTTTATTTATTTATTTATGTAACACTTTATTGCACTCAAAAATAATAATTACACATAATTACAATATAAAGGCAGTACAAAAGGTGAGATTATAACTATAAAGAGATATCTTATAGCTACCACAAGACAAAAAAAATCGTAACAAAATGGAAACGGGTAGACAGTGCAATAATATCCCACCCATCTAGGCACGTCTCCTCGGAATCTATCGAAATAACCTGATTTTTTTGTATAGACATTTATTTCAGCATTACAGATGATGCCTTAAATGTGTGTGAGCGTTCTTCGCAAAAAAAGCCGCAAAAATCAGTTTTTTGAAAATGCCTCGTTTTATCTGCCTCCTATCGTATTTGCATTTATTATAAAAGTTATAAATTTCGTCCGAAACTGTTTGTATACCTACATCGAATCGTTTTTAGGGTTACGAAGTAAACTAGGAATCCTTATAGTTTCGCTATGTCCGTCCGTCTGCACGATAGCTCAGTGATTCTTATTAGTAAAAAGCTGTAATTTGGCACGAATGTATTGTGTACATGTATTAGTAACCTACATGTATTAGTGAAGTCAACAAAGTGGTAACATAAAATCTTTAAAAATCAATCTGTGTACCTTGTTCCAGACCCGTATATTCTCCGTTAATAACACCGCTTAGTTTTATGTTATGGTTATTGTGCTATAAAAAGTTTAGCGTACTCGTATTAAATTGTAAAAACAGACGATGATATCCAATACCTCGTAAAAAGATATATTATGAAGAGTAATTTTATTTTGTTTTATAAGACACAATTTCTTTAATACTATATAATATGAAACAAGCAGACGACTCACTCTTTTTATATCTTCACATAAACATAATTTTAATCTTACGCAACAAAATCTAATATCATCTTGCACTGTCAAACGAAATTGACGTGAACTAGAATGTGATAAAAATGAATTTCTTTTAACACGAATTTTTCAAATTTTTTATTACATTAATCCAAAAAAGTAGGTGGTTCTCATGAAAAGACCACTGCCTATAGATACCAACTATTTTAATAATTATAAACACGCTTAAACACGTAATTCATTATTTTTTTGTACTCTATAAGAAATTTCTTGCAAACATGTCCAGGGATTAAAAAGTTTCATACAAACCCCCTTCGGGGTTGAATTTTGAAAAATCCTTCCTTAGTGGATGTCTACATCATAAAAGAAACACGTGTGCGAAATTTCAAGTTTCTAGCCTTAAGAGGCAGTTTACACTTTAGACCAACTTTTGAAAGAAATCAAAATTTTCCATATTATAAAGTAATTTTTCATATTTTCCTAATTTTTCATATTATAATGTACTTTTATTTAATTAAATGGCACCATTAGATAGTTTAATCTTTTAAATATTGCCTCAATGAAACATATTTTTAATCATCAATTGTATTTCTTATAATAAATGTTTTCCGAAATCTAGTTTTGACAATTCCGCAAAGAAGCTATTTTTCCAAAAGGTATTGCTACTGCTAGAATCAACAAACTTAATTAGAAAAGTACTAAATAACCAGAAACATCCAACAATTGTGCCTGAATGGATTACTTTTTTCCTAAAAGATCTATAACTATAACTAATTATTTGTATATATCAGATAGCAAACAAGCAAATGGGTCTCCTGATGGAAAGAGTCAACCATCACCTATAGACACCAAAGATGTTAATGGTGCGTTGCTATCTTGTGACGAGGTCTAATCCCACATGCATAAGTTTACCGGCTACCTTACCCACCAAACCGGAACACGACAGTGACAAGCACTGACGCTATTGTGGTGTAGCAGGAATGGGTAAGGCGGAGGTACCAGACCCGGGCAAGACAATGCAGAACTCTACCACCTAGTAGTAGTAGTAAGTAGCCACGATGGTAGTGACTCGCATAGCTAATCAGTCGCCTTTTTTAGTAATTAAGCAAATATGTCCATTTCAACGAAAATTAACGAAACATTAACTGTTTTTTTTGTTATCAAAAATGACATTTTTCTATAGCATCTTTATCTATCTTTAGCTATCGTTAATGTGACGACATAGACAAGGACATAACCAACCACTTTAATATATTTAGGTTAATTCGATGGCCTATTGTTGATTTTTATAAATGTTCAAAACAATAAACGTCCTATTAAAAAAAGAATGGAATCAGTTAATAATGTTTGTCGATAGCAATCCTGTTTCGACGTCCATGATTTTTTTGGATAAATGTTGATACTTTTAATTTGTTTATAAATAAATTTGTTGTTAATTATGCTAGAAATAATCATTAATAAATCATCTTTACGAATACATATTGCATAATATATTTATCTACTCTGGTGAGTTGTACATGATGAAAACAATGATTTTGTGAGAAATCTCGCTTATGACGACGACGAGTCGTTAGAACTAACAAATCAGAATTGTAAGCGGAATTTAGTACTAGCACTAGTATTTTCCCGCTTCTAGAGCGGAAATATTAGTACTAGTACTATACTAGTAATAGAAGGGAAGTACTGTACAGTATTACCGCCTATTAACAATATTGTGTATTACTACCAATATTACTACGAGAATTATTTATTGTATAACAGAAAAGTAATGAACCGTAAATAAATATTTCATCTTACGGCCATGTGATGGTTGCGAAACGGCAAAGCCACATAATTTGGCTAAGGTACAGAGTTTGTGCAGTTAGGTCTTCTAGAGTGAGAGCGTGTAGCTAGAAGGTTGACTCTATATGAGATCTGATTATTTTTTAACACATTAAACCCATAAAAACTTTCAACCCTAAGTAGTACCTTACCGCTTTGCTTAATTTCTCGTGGTATGGTTGCCACTATGCCTCCAGATACTGTAATTTTTAACAAACTTTATATTTTTGATTTGTATGAGCTTAAAATACCCCAAAGTAGCGGAAAGTTTCAGTGATGGACTGCAAGGTCAACCGCCTTACAGATTTTTTGTTTTGATTCGCGGGGTGGGGGGGCAAGTTTGAATTCCTTCTTAATTACTTTACTAGGTGGTAGAGTTCAGCATTGGCTCGCCCGGGTTTTATACTACGGCCTTACCTATTTGTGCCGCAATAGCGTCAATGCTAATCACTAACGTGTTCCGGTTTGGCGGGTAATTTAGCCGATAAACTTATGCATGTGGCATTAGACCTCGCCACAAGATAGCAACGCACCATTAACATCTTTGGTGTCTATAGGCGATAGTTGACTCTTTCGAGCAGGTTACCTCTCTGCTTGCTTGCTATCTTATGATATGTAATATTAAATATTACCTAATAGTATGTATTAAGAAGTTTTAATGTGAATTCAAGAGTCCTTTCAGGTTGATCTTTCATCGAGTCATGATTAATTAGATATTGTACTGTTCGAAAAGTCTAGCGACAATGTCATTGTTGATTTTATCAATACAAGTATCTTTATTAAGCGGTGCCCGTATAGATTTAACGTTAATCGAAATCGAGTCAGCAACAATTTACAGCTGTACTATCTGTTTTAATAGCTTACATTGTCAGGCAGCGCTTTGTTTTTGAAAAGCTTACATTGTAAAGAAGTGCTATCTTTTTTATCTGTCTGTGAATACATATTACATTGTAAAGCAGCGCCATCTGTTTTTGAATAGATTAGATTATAAAGCAGCGCCATCTTTTTTTGCAAAGCTTACATGAAAATCAGTGCCATCTGTTTTTGAATAGATTACATTATAAATCAGCGCCATTTGTTTTTGAATAGATTAGATTATAAAGCAGCGCCATCTGCTTGTAAATAGATTACATTATAAGTCAGCGCCATCTGTTTTTGAAAAGTTTACATGAAAATCAGTGCCATCTGTTTTTGAATAGATTATATTATAAATCAGTGCCATCTGTTTTTGAATAGATTAGATTATAAATCAGCGCCATCTGTTTTTGAATAGATTAGATTATAAAGCAGCGCCATCTGCTTGTAAATAGATTACATTATAAGTCAGCGCCATCTGTTTTTGCAAAGTTTACATGAAAATCAGTGCCATTTGTTTTTGAATAGATTATATTATAAATCAGTGCCATCTGTTTTTGAATAGATTACATTATAAATCAGCGTCGTCTGTTTTTGCATAATTAGATTATAAAGCAGCGCCATCTGCTTGTGAATAGATTACATTATAAGTCAGCGCCATCTGTTTTTGCAAAGTTTACATGAAAATCAGTGCCATCTGTTTTTGAATAGATTATATTATAAATCAGCGCCATCTGTTTTTGAAAAGATGACATGAAAATCAGTGCCATCTGTTTTTGAATATTTGCATTGTTTATCAGCGCTGTTTTTGAATAGATAATATAAGATAGCAGCGCCATCTGTTTTCAAATAGCTTATATTGTATTCATTGACTAAATACCAGCGTTTTTATAGTCAATATCAGATTATATATATAACATTATTTTATATCATAAGATAACAAACAAGCACAATAGCCTCACGCTCATAAGGCGGTGGTATTATTAAACTATAATTTAACTGTTATAGTATAACTATATACTTACTATAGCTATTAATATAAAATGATTGTTCGACCAAATAAATATATCTAGTAAAATATTTCACCGTTTTCTTCGAAGAGTTACTTATCTCTATACCGGCTGATTGATTAAAAGGCTGCACATATAGAAGGAGGGTGTTCAGTATTCGATTCTGATACCGAATATGTAAAATAAATTAGTACTTACTTAAATTTTGACCTAAATATCCAATAAAAATGTTTTGTACAGACACCCACTCACGGCGCTATGGTTTTACAAAAAGCGATTTACAAAACTCGCGATTAGACTCTTTAGTACATCTTGCAGTGACCATACTTTTTGGATATTACTACTCTAATTTCGTTAAGGCTTACTACGTACTTAAGGGGTATTGTTATTTTTATACATATATTTATTGTTATCTTATGAACATTAACTATCTCCTTCAATATATGCAATCTTTTACCATTCACCTGTATATTCATGGGCGTACCCAAGTTCTGGGTTAGGAGTGGGGGGGAGCAAACAAAACATTTTAAGACTATATTTTTATCTTATGTTATATTTACAACAGTAGATGGTTAGTAGGGAGGTACACAAATCCCAGGGGGGGCAGCTGCCACCCCCCCCCCCTCGCTACGCCCATGTGTATATTAATACGTGAAGAAGAACCTTTGCACCCTTTTTTCGACTACAACGTGAACGGTGGAATAGGTATGAAATTTAGCACAGTTAAAGTGTACATTGTGGACTGCTGTAATCTAATATTTTAAAGTAAGTAATATGCGTTATGCTGCGGCCGCAGCCACACTTGGGTGTATCGTCACGAAGTTATTAGGGCCCTAAGGCACACGCATTTCGGAATGTATGCGACAAATACATAATAAGTACAAAATACATAAGTACATTTGATTAATAAAAGTAAACATTACAAAAAGGTAATGGCTTCAGTATTATGGGACTCGAAAGGTGTGATTATGATTGATTATCTTGAAAGGGGTCAGATTATAAACTCTGATTACTACTGTGTCTTACTACGTCGTTTACGAGAGGAAATAAAAGGATAACGTCCAAGAATGTTCAGAATAAGAGTCCTGTTTCAAGATAACGCCCGTGTTCACATGTCTGTGCAATCAATGGCTGAAATCCACAATTGTGGCTTTGAACTATTATCGCATCCATCTTATTCACCTGATCTGGCACCGTCAGACTTATTTCTGTTCCCTAACATAAAAAAAACACTTGGGAGGTCAAAGATCGAAGAAGAAAGACGAAGTCAAAACAGCAGTAGACGCATATTTTGACTCTAAGGAAGAATCATTTTTTTCAACGGTCAAAATGTTTTGAATGGGAGATGGCAAAAGTGCATCGAACTTGATGGTGATTATGTAGAAAAATAAAAATATAATTGATTTAGTATGTGTTTATTTTCTTGGTTAGGCCGAATATTTTTCAATCCACCCTCGTAAATGAGTAGCAGCTATTCGCTTATTCGTTTAGGTGACCAAAAATCATTACTTTCCTACGCTTAGTCGGGAATATTTATTTATAATAATATACACACATGTATTATACTATTTTCTTTATGGCTAAAGTCGATCCTCAAACTTAAATCCTCAAACTAAAAAAGATTTATTGTTAAGTCTGTGCGTGAATTTTGACCAGAGGGCGATCGCAAGTTTAATATACAAAAATATCATGTTTCAGAGAGTATTCGCTTATACAAAAGGAAAGTCAAAACTTTTCAACCGGGAATCTATTCTATAACTTTATAAAAATAGACCCAAAGATTAGAAAAACACAGACATTTAGTTTTCAAATTATCAAGGCTTTTAAGTAAAATTCCACCTTGTAAAATGATTTTCATTCATACTTACATAAATAATTGAAAAATTGCGTGATTTTTTCTTCCACGCATTTATTTTTATTCTCGTATCCTAATAAAACTTTAATTTTATTATTTTAGGTTTCCGCACCTAAAATGTAAAACGGAACCCTATTACTAAGCCTCCGCTATCTGTCCATCTGTCTGTCACCAGGATGTATCTCATAAACCATGATAGAAAACTGAAATTTTCACAAATTATGTATTTCCGTTGCCGTTATAACAACAAATACTAAAAATTATAAAAATTGAAAATATTAAGGTCCCCATACAATAAACGTGTATTTTCATATTTGTTTACTATGATGGTACGGAAGCCTTCGTGTGCGAGTCTGTTTTGCAATTGGCCGGTTTTTTAATATTCACATTTAATAGTTTAAAAAAATCGGTATACCGAGCAAACCGCCAAACAAGCTCGTAGGAGCGCCTACCGTATACAGTATTTTTGTATTGTACCTATTTTTATATCGATGACAAGAATTTTTTAAGAAAATTTTCTGCTCTTGCTTGCTTGCTTTCTCTTTATTCGGAATCTTGCGGATTTTGATGAAACATAAAGCTTTAATTCCATCCCTATTGCAAAATAAAAAATCTCTATGAACTTTTTATTCACCTAAAAGACCACCTTTAGGAAAGCGTATGAAACCAGTAGGGTAAAAATATATGTACCAATAGCAACATATTTATCATTTATAACAACAAATCATATAACAGTCTGCCTCTAAATTCACGTAACAAAGCTTTGCTCGAATTAAAGCGCTTAGGGTTATAACAATAAAACGTTGCGTCGTGCTACATGACACAATATGTAAGAACACGTGTAAGAGCTCTAAACGCTTCGACTCAATTGTTTTTTGTTACATGAATTGGGCTATGTATAACATATGGGTGATAAATATTCATTTTATGAGAGATTGTTAGTCGGATTAGCCCGAAATAAAGTAAGGACAAAGATAATCATGTCACGGTATTAAACCAACTAAAATTAGAGACAGCAAATAAATACGGAAATTTGGTCAACTGTAAACAAATGGACAGTAAACATAGTCCTAATTGATGCCAACCCCACGTTCATATTTCATTAACATCATTCAAACAATGTGATATGTCTACTAGTTGCTATAAATGTTTCAACGGTACTTTCATTGACGTCATTGAGCTAAATTTGCAACCACTGTTAAAGATTTTACGATTTTCTCCATTAGAATCGTTAAATTTTAAAATCTGACTCTTACGGCCGGCGCCGGCCATATTATAATCAAGAAAAAGCGAGATATTGTTGCGGCGTTCTTTCTAGTAGACTCCTTTACGACTTCATTCAACGGAGGTTTTTGGGGTCGAAAAATCTTGAAGCTAGAATTGTTTTTTAAATTTTTCGTCAATGATAACATTAGAACTAATCAACAAAATATTATTTTCCTATTTCCTACTTCTTTGATTTTAGAAAAGTTGCAATTTTTAAACCGTAACTTTTCATGATATAATTTGGTCTTTGAAACCTTTTGTTTCTTTGTAAAAAAATTAAATAAAAAACACCCAAAAATAAAGTTTTTTATTATATACACAGGTTAACATCTTTGCCACTTAGTACCGGGAGTTATGCCGAAAAGGTCAATACAATTTTCAGAATGGCAGTTTCAAATAGATACAGATGTAAATTAATTAAAAATTTAATAAAAAAGATAGGAACACAAAAAATAGAACATTACCAAACCAAAAAAGAGCTTAGGTGTAAATCTAGTCTAGCGTATTTTGGTCGCGATTCAGAAAAAATACAGAAATGTTCAAAACGTAATAATATCAACGTCGCATTTAATTTCCTTACGAAACATATTGTGTAATGGAAAGGACAAAACACATAATAATAATAAATCTGGAGTTTATAAATTACGTTGTTCCGAATGTCCGAGAGTAGCGTATATATCGATCAAACCATTCGAAGTTTCGAGTCACGTTATAAGACACCTAGCCTTTAAAAATCAACATCTCGATAAGTCTCATTCTGCTAAACACCTTCTAGAAACCGGACATATTTTAACAGCGAATCATTATTTTAAAGTCATACATACGTGTGACAAGGGATTAAAGTTAAATATATTGGAGCAGCTCGAATGGTTCAATTGTATTGATAAACGAACAAAACTATATTTCATATTCACATAGTTACAAAAAACTTTTTGACTGGGCACACCGCGCGTATAAAAAGCATTACAAACACCGGCGCGAATCAGTATTACTTATACTCGTTTTGAGCGAGATAGTGTTCGTTTCTCCTGAAATTTCAAAGTGAAATTTGCGTTGAGTACATAAATTGTGTGCTTCTGTACTTGGTGCCGACGTGGGTGAAAGTGTGGTGCATGTGGGTGGATAATTGTGCCGCTGGGGTCTTTTTTCTGTCCATCCATCCATTCCATCGGTAAGTTTTATACATTTATTAACCGGCGTCTTCTTTTCGGTGTTATCGCGGTGGTTATATAGAATAGTTCACGGATAATAGGAAATTTTGTTAATTTCACCTTTTTAATTATGGGTTTCAGCAAAGTAACGTCTGAATCATTAAAATTTCATGCTAAGACATACAAAAACGTATTATATTATATCTGAAATAAATGTATATGTTGACGATATATTGCGACGTGAATGGCTTAAAATATTATGTAATAATTTTTTGAACTCAAGTAATACAAATCTTTAAAGGCTTTTTGTGAATTTTAACATTATACAATTGTCCGTGATATAATTTACACTTCAGAAGAAATTAGTAATGTATTACGATAATATAAGCATCTATCAACATGCGTTGCTTTCCAGGTTATTGATCCGTCAAGCCGTTCAAAAGTTATTTATAATGATGTTTACATACACACATATACACATACACATTCATACACACACATACACACACACATACATATAGATATAACAGCCGTCATCATAAAATAGTCGTAAAAGTCCATAAGACTTCAAAATGACCTGATCTGATGAAAACTTGATTTTCGAAAATCGGGTTGTTCCATCATCACCTTCAAAAACGAGCAGTTAATTTTTCAACCAAGATGCTCGTTAGAGGGCAAGGCGAAATGCGGGAGATACATGGAGTTTACCCTTACAAGTTATTTCTCATTTATATCCATTTTTTTAAGTCTAGCCCCCTTTTGAATCATCTGCCTTTCTGCCAGGCAGTTCGTAAAATGTGAACTGAGTAATGAAAATCCATCGTGAGTACTACGTGTTTGAGTTTTGCAACGTCTCGTCCGGGTATATGGTACCACTATCTACTCGTATTCTATTCCTTCCGCAATTGCGTCAACATTTGGTCATTTTCGTGTTCCGGTTAAGAGGGTAAGCTAGCCGATAGACTTATGCAAGTGGCATTACCATCCAACCACGCGATAGTTTCTCTTTACACCAGGAGAGACATTTGCTTGTTTGCTATCAAATGATATAATAAAAACCCCCAATCTCGAAAATATAAATATCTATGTTTACAAAAATGCTTGTCCCTGACGGGAATCAAACACGAGCCTTATCGATTAGTTAGAAAGGGTTGTTAACTATTTGACCAACGAGGTTGTTTATACCAAAGATGATAGTGAGAGCTGAGATCTTTGAGGTGATATGTAACAAGCAATATTATATAATTATAATATATAGTTATATAATTATAATAACCATTTTTTGTTCTCAGATTTGCTTCTTCGGCAGTTTGGCGAATGCTTTTAATGTAGCCGTGCTTACGAGGCGAGATTTGGCGGCCACACCAATCAACCGACTACTTAAATGGTTGGCAGTCGCAGATGTATTTGTTATGCTAGAATATATTCCATTTTCAATTTACAAATATTTGGTAAGTAATTTTGTTTCATATTTTTATTGCAAACTTGAGCTGAGATTATCCTACGACACTTTTTATAGTGTACACTCATTGTACATTTAACAGTCAGCTAGAATAACTAGCCTTTTAAATTATTGCCTAATCCGTTTAATAAGGGTGCTGTTTAACCGATCGCCTTTCTGGCTTATTAAAAGTACGTTTCATTAATGAACAGCTTTATAGATTAAGATGAGAATAGGTAGAAGTTAGGATAGGAATAGAAAAAAACAAACTACTATTTTTGACAAATCTGAAAACGAATAGTTTTATTTTATTTAATACGTTAAAAGAATATTAAAATATATTTTTTTCAGTGCACTTATTGTACCTTTGCCTATCTATTTGGAGATACAGGCGTGAAGACACTACTATTTTATTTGATTTATGTTTCGCATAAATTGTGTAAGATAATATTAATTTCGCAGTTCGTGTATTCATATTTCTATTTACAGTCCTTATCAGGATACTACGTTGCGTTGGTGTTAAATTCATCTCAAGTATACAGGTTATGGGTGCCTATTGGGAATCAAAACATTTAACCGTATAAATTTACATTTTAATTTATTATAAACATGATATTATAAACACTTGAATCTATCAACTTAGGTTTGGACTCCGTCTTAGTAGCAAACACAATTACATGCGACATTGATGAAGTTAAAAAACATATTCAGTCAAATAATAACACACCCCTTAATCTAATTTCACAGAAAATAAGAAGTATAAATTGCAAATTAAATAACTTTAGTACCTATTTACAAAGATCTAAAATGCATTGGGATATAATTGTTCTAACAGAGTGCTGGTTATCAAATTCCAACAGAATACAGAGCCTTGACGGTTATAATCATATAACTACCAGTGTACATAATACTCAAAATGAAGGCGTTGTTATATATTATGATAAGTTTTTAAATATTTCGTTTGAAGAGCCCCAAATAAGTGGCTCAAACTGTCTAATTGTCAAATTCAATAGTGAAACATGTATAATTGCCATTTATCGACCTCCTAGTCAACGTAACGTTACTAACTTTATTAATGACCTAAATTCTAGTTTATCTAAATTAAAAAAATATAAAAACATAATAATTTGCGGTGACATTAACATAGATATATCATCAAATACTACAGATTCACGTTCATATGACTATCTCAACCTCATGTCCAGCCATGGCCTGCTACCTGGTCACACGCAGCCTACTAGGCTACAAGCATGTTTAGACCACATGATATTAAAAACAAAAGTATATCCCACCTGTTTTGTTATGAAATCTTCCATAACTGATCATGAATGTGTAGCCTTAAGTATAAATTTGAACAAAACCCTACATAGTCAAAGTAAAATAAATAAAAAAATTAATCATAAAATCCTTGATACCTGCATTAATAACATGACATTCCAGTCAATTTTATCAAGCTGTGATGTAAATATTGCAACCGATCTCTTAGTAAAACAACTTAATAAGGCAATTGAGACTAGTGCGGATATTTTAAATACACCCAAAAGGAAAAAAATATATAAACCCTGGATTACAGCCGCTATTTTACGCTGCTTGAAAAATAGGGATAATTTGTTTAAAAAACTAAAAAATAACCCTGGAAATGACACACTAAAACTCACACATACCAGATACAGGAATTTTTGCTCATCTCTCATAAAAAAACGAAACAAAATTTTGAAAAACAGGAGATCGAGAGCGCTAAAGATGATAAGAAAAAGCTTTGGAACGTTATTAAAAATATCACCTGCCAAAATAATTCAGTGAATTATTCAGAAAGCTTAATAAATCTAGTTTATCCGAAAAATAGTGTTAATGACATAAATATATTTTTCGCCAATGTAGGGAAACATTTAGCAGAACAAAATACTTCTATCACAGCTACGGATACTAATACCGATGACAACCACCATTTGCCACCTTGTAACTCGTTTGCACTTCTACCTACTGACGAAACTGAGGTAAGTAACATAATAAAAGGATTGAAAAACAACTGTACTGCTGGAATAGATCAGATTCCTTTCAACATAATAAAGAAATACGTCGATTTTCTCACGACTCCTATTACTCACATTTGTAATCTAGCTATGCAATCTGGAGTGTTCCCGCGTGCCTTTAAGACTGCAATTATAAAACCCATTTACAAAAGTGGGGATAAAGACTGTGTAAATAACTACATACCTATATGTATTCTACCTACACTTTTAAAAATTTTGGAACGGATTATGGATAATCGCTTAATTAATTATTTAGAGACCAATCAATTGATATCAGATAACCAATATGGTTTTCGTTCAGGTAAATCTACAAGCGAAGCTGTTGACTCACTAATTAATTCGATTGTGCATAGTCTAGACCAAAAGAAAAAATGTTTAGCTGTATTTTTAGATTTGGCCAAAGCCTTTGACACAGTTTCTATCCCACACTTACTATATAAGCTGGAGAAGATCGGAGTAAGAGGACTCACACTCAAACTCTTTGAAAGCTACTTATCTGAAGGAAAACAGCGTGTTAAGATAGGGGAGTATACAAGTGATGCCGAAATGGTAACTTTTGGAATTCCTCAAGGTAGCATTCTGGGCCCGACATTATTTCTTATTTACATAAATGAGCTTTGTATGATGAAACTTCAACATGGCAAAATATACTGTTTCGCAGACGACACTTCTCTGTTTTATTCTGGCGACAGTTGGGAAGAAGTATATAGTAAAGCACAAATTGGATTTACAAAAGTTTGTAAATGGCTTAATAAAAATGTTTTAACTATTAACACCGCAAAAACAAAGTATATTGCTTTTACTACGCGTAAAAATAAAAGCCCTCCATCATTCCTTTCCATTAAAGCACATATATTATGCAATTCTCCATTTACAGATCCCTGCTGCTGTCTACCTATAGGAAAAGTTGAAAACTAAAATATTTAGGAGTTACATTAGATCAAACACTTAGTTTCAAATTGCATACACATATCATTGTTTCACTTATATATATAAATTTATATATATTATATTTTTAAGAATTTAAAACATATAGCTAACATAAAATTAATTAAAATGGTTTACTTTGCCCTTTGTCATTCTATTATAGAATACTGTATAACCGCATGGGGTGAAGCAGCTAAAACTATCATCTTAAAAATTGAAAGGGCTCAGAGAGCTATCCTAAAAGTAGCTGCCGGATTACCTTTCCAATTCTCAACCAAAGAACTATACAAAAAATGGGATATCCTTACTATTAGACAAACATTTATTCTAAAAATTATAATTAAACAACACTCACAATTAGACTACAACCCCACACAAGTTTTAAATAAAAGAAAAAAATCAATAATTTGCCATATTTTACCGCTACATACTAGGCTAGCGCAAAAGTTCCTTTGTTTTCTAGGCCCATATATTTATAATAAAGTAAATAAAGAACTAAATATATATCCTTCGTGCAAATATCTATGTAAGGAGAGAACTGCTCAATGGCTCAAAACCTTATCTTATGATGGTACAGAAAAACTATTATACATTATAAAATAAGCCGCCATGACACTTCTATAATTAAATCAACTATTATCAATTTACCCTACTTTTCATTACACCACTACATATGACTTACTTATTACAGTTTACACACTCACCACAAACTACACTTTACATCACACACAATCGAGCATACAACAAACTGCTAGTAGTATCTAAGTTATACGTTTACTTTGTCTTACTCTATACATATAAATTTAAGTTTTTTGTTAAATTTAAAATTTGTATTTTGTATCCACTATGTGAGGGCATTGGTGACTTGTGTCACAGGTACTTATTGAACCTACTTCAGGCACCATGTTTCTCACAAAAATGGCAAAATAAATTTACCAAGATATTAATTAATTTAATCTAAAAGATGTACCGCTTTTGTGATGAAATAAATAAATAAATAAGAAAAAAATGATGCTAGTCTATATATATACAAAGGCTAAATTTGCCTTTATATAGTAACTAATTGTATATGCATAAATTGACTCTTAGTTTTTAGGTTTAGGTTAGATATGGAAATGTTTGGTATTTTTAAATTATTTCTGATGTATATAATATATACTTACTATAATTATTTAATTGATATATTTTTTCATTGTGATTTGCTATAGTAAATAATGAAAATCCATATATAATTGTCATTAAGGACTTGTTAATATCTTACGCGGATAAATTAAGGATAGGTGAGTTCATAAAATCTCGAACGAATATCTCGAACGATTATCGGACTTCTTTTACATACAGGAGTTTTTGAATAATATGTTGCAATACTTTAAGACTCTAAATGCACCGCAACACTTAGTTTGCAAACTCCTATAAAATATGGAGCATCGAGGGAGGGGCGTTACAAGGTCGCGCTTGGTGAAATATGTTTGCAACTACCTTGCGTTTGACTTAAAGCAAGTCAAATCTTAACATTGTGCTGTTCCCTTAAAAAATTATCAAAACTAATAATAAAATATTCAAAAGGTTAGCTAAAAATACAATATTATACATTAAATATAAATAAAATAATATGCCGTTGCGAAATATTGAATAAATTTCAAACATATGCTCACACACACACACACACATACACAATTATGAGATGAAAATCGTTGGAAAATTGCGTGGGAAATTTTAGATTTTTTTTGACGATTTTTTGCTTTTATGCAAATCTACAACGTTGATTTTACAAAAAGTATTAAAATTTAAGGAAATATACAAAAAAAGGAATGTATTATGCACCACATGCCGCGTAAAATAAACGGCTTGTTCGAGAGTACCGCAGGCGCAAAAGTAGCGCAACGTATAGTACGCTTTATACATACATACATATATAGTACGCTTTACATTACATAATGACCAGAACGTGAATATTATGTTTTCTTAATTTTTCGGTTGACCGTCCCTTACACGCCGTATATATATGACGGCGTCCGCGTCGTCAAATGCAAGAATATTGTAAAGTGTAAACAACAAATGCACCGCCTGGGCCGGCAAGCGCATCGTTCGATATCCCTACTACTCAACTTGTTTTGCTACCTGTATAAAAGGCTCTGAACGCCCGCCGATGAGACAGTCTAGGCTCTGGCGTGGCTCGGTACACTTGTTGTATCTTGCTAGTAGCTTATCCTTGACTCTTGGATAATTAATTTGTGCAAACAAGTTAATTATTATTGTCAACTATAAATTAGTCGCAGTACAATTTATAATTGATTATCTATTGCTCAAATTATGACTTGTTTGTAGTAAGGATTAATTTACTTGGAATTGTTAAACGAGAACTAGTCATTAATAATGGAAAGCTTTAATAGTGATCTTTTTGATACAAGTTGAACAAAATATAAAGAGCTGTTATATCACCACATCCGCATCTTATTTATCATATCTGACCCTCTTCCTACATATACATATTCAAATATACCTAATTTTTAATCAATGATTCATCCATACTAATATTATAAATGCGAAAGTCTGTTTATTTGCCCGTCTTTCACGGCAAAACGGAGCGTAGAATGAACGTAATTTTTAAGTGGAGATAGTTGAAGGGATGGAGAGAGATTTCTATAAGAAAATAATTTAATTTTCAAAGCCTCATACCTAAGTTTATTAGTTACCTAATTCGAGATTTTTCGAAGATAGAAAGGTGGGCGTCTCATCAAAACGAAGCTGTTCACAAAAATCAGCTTGTTATTAAGCAAAAAAGTTTGTTTGTAGGAACACGATTTATAACCTTTTTTTATATTATAAGATAGCAAACAAGTAAATGGGTCCCCTGATTGAAAGAGTCAACCATTCCCTATAGACACCAAAGGTGTTAATGGTGCGTTGCTATCTTGTGGCGAGGTCTGATGCCACATGCGTAAGTTTACCGGCTACCTTACCCTCCAAACCGGAACACATCAGTGACAAGCACTGACGCTATTGCGACAGGAATAGGTACGGCAATGGTACTAGACTCGGACGAGACAATGCAAAACTTTACCACCTAGTAGCCACGATGGCAGTGACTCGAACAGCCAATCGGTCGTCTTTTCCGACTTGTCTGGCAGAACAGCAGTTGGCTTATTCTTCAAAGGAGCCTGGGACCGACACGGGGAAAAATAATAACCAATAAAATAGCTACTGAAGTAATCTGAAGTCAAATCAAATTCAGATCAATGATTGGTATAACAATTAATGAAGCAATTTATTAGAAAGAGTATCTAATATAGGTATAAAAATAATTAGATATATATACATTATCGAGTATCAGATTAAACAACCTCAGAACGGTTTCGTAGTAAGTTATTAATATTGGAAAGCTCCGATAAAATGATAGGTATTATTAAGTCCTACGCTACTTATACATATAATCTGCTTTTTATCATTGTTTGCATGAGGATAAGATATCGTTCAATGTTGATTGTGCTCTTCAGAGATTCATTGTAAAGCTGAAGTAATCGATATTTGTGGGTCAGAGTGACAGAACCTATCATCGCTCATGATTAATTATTAAAACACTCATGTTGAAAAGAGGTGGATTTATGAGTCTGTGTAAATATTGTTATGTTAAGCATCGAAAATTTCAATACAAATATTATATTTTCATTAATATTATAAATGTCTAACATTGGAAAATTTTTAAAAACAACAAAGAAAAATATCGACACGCAGGGATTGAATCTGCGACCGTCTCCCTAAAGCCTGTAAATCTGTAACGATGAACTCATTTAACTAGTTATACGTACGTACATGGGGCATACTAAAAGTTTTGCACTTCTAGCTAATCGTAACTATTTGAATTTCGGATGTTTATTTTTATTTATTTATTTAATACTTTATTGTACACAATTAAAAGAGAAGTAGTACATAGAGAATTATTAAAAACAGACTGTACAATGGGCGAGCTTATCCCTAAAAAAGAGATTTCTTCCAGCTGACCCGAATAAGAGTAAACACAATAATTATTGAGATGTTAAAATAGTGTACAATAATCATAAAACTAGATACATATAAATTTAACAGTCTTGATACATTAAATTTATCCACATAATATTTAAAAGTGAACAACAATCGATGCAAATGAAAGAAAAAATAAAAAATAAAATAAAAAATAAAAGTACTATGTAGACCCAGCAAGAAAATGTTCTCTTAGACTCTTTTTGAAAATTGGAAGAGATTGACTTATACGAATCTTGGGCGGTAGTGAGTTCCATAACCTGACAGCTTGAACATGGAAAGAATTTGACAAAAATTTTGAACTGTGTGGGGGACATTTTAAAAGGGCAGTAACACTTAATCTACAAGGTGATCCAGGTGGATGCAAGAAAGAAAACCCATCACGCAGATAGCTTGGTGCATTAGGATTAAACAGAATATTAAAAAGAAGACAAAGAATATGAGTGTTCCTACGCAGCCGTATTGGAAGCCATTTAAGTTGAGCTCTAAAGTTAGAGACATGGTCGTACTTCCGTAAACCAAAAATAAATCTGATACAGAGATTCTGCAGCCTCTCTAATTTGTTCACCAGTTCTTCAGTAGCATCAATAAAACAAACATCCGCATAATCGATGATAGGTAGTATGAGACTCTGCATTAGTAATATCTTTGTTTTAAAAGGCAAATAATTTTGTAAGTGTTTTAGAGAGTGCAGAGCAAAGTGAACTTTTTTACTTATGCTGTTAATATGCAAATCCCATGATAAATCGTTTGAAATTGTTACACCCAAGTAACTGACCGAGTTTGATATTGGAATAACTGTGTTATCATAAACAACCTGAGGAAGGTTTATGTTACCAAGGATTTTGCACATATACCTACTGCCTACAATTAAAACCTTGGACTTCGATGGATTGACAGTAAGCCCAAAAGCTTTTGCCCAAGCGTGAATCCTTTCAAGATCCAAATTTATCGAGTCAATAGCCTTGGCCACATCCATGACACTGAAGTGACGATAGATTTGCAAATCGTCTGCATATAAATGAAAGCTAGAAGAGATAACTTCAGTAATTTTATTTATAAAAGTAGAAAAGAGAAGGGGAGAAAGCACTCCTCCTTGAGGGACACCTGCCAGTAGATTAGCCCAATCTGAGGATAACTCATCCACTTGAATACGCTGAGAGCGACCCCGGAGATAGCTGTTAAACCAGTTAGCCGCATCGTTAGAAATGTTTAGTGATTTGAGGATAGCGATAAGAACCTCAAAGTCCACTGAATTAAAAGCGCTACTGAAGTCAAGAAGCACAACAATAGTTAATTGTTTAATATCCATAGCTGAACGAATATCGTCAGTTACCTTTACCAGTGCCGTGACAGTGCTGTGTCCAGGCCGGAAGCCCGACTGGTACGGGTTAAGTAGGCTATTTACTCGCAAATGATCAGCCAGTTGAGAGTGAACAATGTGCTCGAGCACTTTGGATAAGTACGGAAGAATTGAAATTGGACGATAATGGGAAGTAGATATAGGATTATGAACTTTGGGAATAGGGATTACAAATGCTTTTTTCCACTGCGATGGAAAAGTACTTGACGATAAAGAAAAATTAAAAATGTGAGTAAGGATAGAAAGTATTTCAGGAAGAACAAGATGAAACATTCTAGAACTAAGCTGGTCGCTTCCTATTGCGGAAGAACTAATTGAAAGCATGTGCTTCTTGACCTCAGTTTCACTAACTGGTTTGAAATCAAACAATGGACACGTCGGACGAGTACTAGAAGAAATGTCAGACAGAGTAATCGTTTTATCTGGACCATGCAGCGAAATCGGCAGTGCTGTGAAGCTGGCATTTAATAAGTTTGGATCTAAGGAATTATAATTATGAGAAGTAGAAGATTTTCCAATGCCAAGAGAATTTAAGAACGGCCAAATTTTATTTGAATCAGTGGCTGTAATTGTGTCATGAATGTAGCGGCGTTTGGCAACACGGCATAAACGATTACACTGATTACGCAATGATTTATAGGTAGACAAACTAAGCTCTGAAGGAAATTTTTTATACAGACGATTTGCTTTATCCCGTTTAGCCATTAAACGTTTTAAGTCCTCAGTAATCCACGGTGCAGGTTTATGTTTAATACGTAGTTTTTTTACCGGTGCATAAAGGTCAAAAATTTTCAAAATAATAGAGTTGAGCTGCTCAACCTTCGAATCTAGATCAAACGCATTGACAATTGCGGTCCAGTCGATGTTTTTAAAAGCGTTTTTTAGAGATTCCAAATTGATATTGTTATAACACCGACGAAAAGCATAGTTTATTTTACGTTTTGAAGGAGTTATTTTGTAGGAGAGGAAGATGAGGTCGTGGTATGAGAACGATGAAGGAAATTGTCCAAAGGTACTAACGTATTCTGGATGCGACACTATGATAAGATCAAGAAGAGATGGGTTTGTATTAGGAAAATGATGAGTGGCAGATAAAGAAAGGGAGCACAAGTTTACTGAATGGAGGAGAGACGTTAATTTTTGGGCTCGTGCATCGTTTTTAATTAGGCACGTGTTAAAGTCACCAAGTAACAATATATGGTCATAAATGGGTCTAAAATCGTTTAGGAGGATGTCAAGTTGAGAAAAATAATCAATATGAATAGATGGACAATAGAACACAGCTAAGAGAATTTTAGTATATCTTAAATTAATTTCTAAAAACATATATTCAGAAGATTCACTGTAGAGACTGGGTGAGTGAGAAATAATTTTATACATTATATCATTACGTATATACATTGCAACCCCACCTCCTCCTTTGCCTACCCTGTCATTGCGGACGAGATTAAAACCGGGAATCGAAAATTGCGAAGAAGGCAATGAGGGCTTAAGGAAAGATTCTGAGATTAAAACAGCATCACATGTATCAGTACTAAAGGTTAACAAAAGATCATCATAATGCGCAGGAACACTTTGTGCATTAATATGCACAATGTTGAAATTTTTAGGATAAGTAGAAAAGACAGTCGAGAGTTTATTTTGCGCTGACAGGCTACTAATACTATCACTATCCGCACTTAGGTAATCATCATCAGTAGAAGAGCACGAGAAAAAATCACTTCCAATCAAATTATGTGTCATAAAAATGCAACAAGACTAATTACCTACAAACTAATACAACTTCTAAAACTAATAACAAAAGACTATAAAAAATAAAAACAAAAATTATATATATATGCTATTCAATGTGGTACATTATTAGTCAGCTACTCGAAATAACAAAAGAAAAAATACCTACTGCTGAACTATAAACACTATTATAAATGTAATTAAAAGTAATTCTATACAAACCAAGCAGAAAAAAAAAGAAGAATTTATATATTAACACACGTACCGACTTACAAATAATGCACATGCGCTAAATAGAAAAAAAAAAGTAAAGCAATACCTAAAATTAAGCAATTAATACTGCGCTAGACTACTATATTTGTTTTTTGTAGTACAATACACTAACAAAAATAGAAAAAAAAACATATAAAAATAATTAGTATTTTTACGACGCACTTATTGTCCTGCATTTATGATCACAAGCATACATTAAGTTTAATACATGATACATACGAATATTATGTCATTATTAGAAAGTACATAGAATAACAAGGCTGTATGATGATACGTCTAAGTCGTTATAAATGTGTTATATTTTTAAAAGTTGCAACCTTCTTAGTAGTAAAAAAAAAACAATTGGCGGGAAATAATCTGTCAATTTTTTTTTATCACACATCAAAGTTCTACGTACTCAACGACAACGGAATTAAGTCGAAAAGATATTAGAGCGATGATTTTTTATGATTTTAAAAGTTCTCTTTCTCCACAAGACTGTGCCGCTCGTCTTCAAAATGCTTTTGGGAGAGAGGCACCTTGTTTGAGCACCGTGAGGCGATGTTTTGCTGAATTTGAGAGAGGTCAAGTTTCTTTAAATGACGAATTTCGTGAAGTGCGGCCTTCAACTGCCGTCAACGAAAAGAATGTGGCTACTGTTAAGCGGTTAATTGAACAAAACCCCCGGATTACCTATGAGACAATTCGAGGACTATTGGGGATTAGTATGAGCCAAATTCAGAAAATTTTACACGAAGAGTTGAAAGTTCGGAAACTTTGTTGTCGTTGGATCCCTCATAAACTGACAGCGGAGCAGAAGCGGGCTCGCGTGGAATGGTGCTCACAGATGCTACTGAAGTATGACCACGAACATTCTAATGCTGTTTTCATAAACATGTCATCGATGACATCATCGTCATAGGAAACGAAACGTGAATTTATTGTTTTGAACCCGAAAAAAAACAGCAATCTTGTGAATGGGTGTTTGAAAATGAGAACAGGCCAACAACGGTGAGACAGGCGAGAAACGTTGGTAAAAAATGATGGCATTTTTTTTCTCAGCTACGGATCCCATCTGTTCCATTTGAAGATCAAAAGAATGTTAATGCCGAGTGGTATTCTACAATTTGTTTACCCAGGGTGTTAGGAAAAGTTCGCGAAAGACGACCCAAAAGCCGCATTCTCCTACACCATGATAACGCTTCTTCACACATGGTCAACAAAACAGTCATTTTTAGCTTCCGAAAAAGTACATCTCTCACTCGTCCTGCGCATAGCCCCGACCTAGCACCCTGTGATTTCTGTATTTTCCCCAAAATCAAAGATTTGATGAGAGATTTTACTTTTACCAACTCCGAAGAGGCAGTGATAGCGTTCAATCAGCACATAGAAAACATGCCTTCAGATCTGTAGTCCTCCTGTTTTAAAAAATGGTTCGATCGCAAGAAAAAAATATTTAAAATGTAAAGGAGATTATTATGAAAAGCAATAAATATAATATTTTGGTTATAACATGTTGTTTTTTTAAGTTACGCAAAACTTATAGTGTGGCCTACGTATACCTAGCGATTAGTACAATCGACGTAATCGATCATATAGCAAAGAAGAATTTCGTCATGTTATACATGTCGACACTAGCTCAGTGAAAGAGCGTCGCGGCTTTAGGGAGACGGTCGCAGGTTCAATGCATCCTGCATATCGATATTTTTCTTTGTTGTTTTTAAAGTTTTTCCAGTTTCCCCAAGCACAGGGTGAGTGCTATAATACAAAAATAATGTTTAACATTTTTAAGATTTCGTACACGAAGGGTAAAATGGGACCCTATTAGTAAGACTCCGCTGTAAATCCGTCTGTCTGTCTGTGCGTCTGTCACCAGCCCGTATCTCATGAACCTTGTTAGACAGTTCAAATTTGTATTATTTTTTTATTACAAATGATGTAAGTATTTCTGTTGCCGCTTTATTAAAAACAGAATATTACAAATACCAAATCCTAAACATAAAAATACAAAAAAACAGAATTTCATAAAAAATCCCATACAATGTGTACATCCCAAAAAACGTGATTTTTTTGCAATATTATCTCGATCTTAATAATTGCTACTGGTAGGTGCATGAAATATATTTTTAGTTTTTACTTTAAAAATAAATAATTAAATAAAAATAAAATAAATATTTAAAGGATCCATAGAACAAACGTGATTTTTGGTCGTTTTTTATAGATGATGGTACGTAACACTACGTGCGCAAGTCCAAGTCGCACTTGACCGGTTTATTATTTACTAGCCGTTGCCCACGACTTCGTCCGCGGACTTCGTTTACTCCGCACAGCGTGATAATATGTAGCCTATATGTTGACCCGACCTATTAGCAATATTCATACAAAACTTGAAGTAAATCCATACAGTACTTTTTGAGTTTTCCCCGGACATACATACAGACAAACAGACAAAAATTCTAAAAACAACATTTTTGGCTTAGATTTTGATTATAGATCACGCCCCAAGTATTCTTTTAAAAAAATATTAAATGTACAGTTTTGACTTTCCTACGAATTTATTATATGTAGTATAGATAACGTAGCGCGCTAGAAAAATATAGTTTAAATTTAAATAGTCTACAACGCGCTATCATTAAATAGTTATATAGTATCATAAAACAGACAAACAGACAAACGGACAAACGGATAAACGGACAAATGGACAAATGGACAAATGGACAAACGGACAAACGGACAAACGGACAGACGGACGGACAGACAGACGGATAGACGGACAGACTGACACACTGACAGACTTACAGACTTACAGACTTACAGACTAACAGACTAACAGACTAACAGACTAACAGACTAACAGACTAACAGACTAACAGACTAACAGACAAACAGACATAAATTCTAAAAACAACATTTTTGGCTTAGATTTTGATTATAGATCACGCCCCAAGTATTCTTTTAAAAAAATATTAAATGTACAGTTTTGACTTTCCTACGAATTTATTATATGTAGTATAGATAACGTAGCGCGCTAGAAAAATATAGTTTAAATTTAAATAGTCTACAACGCGCTATCATTAAATAGTTATATAGTATCATAAAACAGACAAACAGACAAACGGACAAACGGATAAACGGACAAATGGACAAATGGACAAACGGACAAACGGACAAACGGACAGACGGACGGACAGACAGACGGATAGACGGACAGACTGACACACTGACAGACTTACAGACTTACAGACTTACAGACTTACAGACTAACAGACTAACAGACTAACAGACTAACAGACAAACAGACATAAATTCTAAAAACTATATTTTTGGCTTTGATATCGATTGTAGATCACACCCCAAGTATTCTTTTAAAAAAATATTCAATGTACGGTTTTGACTTTCCTACGATTTTATTATATGTATTGATAATATTTAGAAGGTTTTAGAGTACGGCTAAATATATTTTGTTAATTTTTTTTATTAATACATTATTATTTTTGTCTATTAATTTTAATTTGAAAAGTAATGTCAATATGGATATAAAAGGTCGATAACCACCACCTCCCATGGCCCTGCCTACCATTTCATGGTTTAACGGGCCGAATCTTAAGGAGGTAGCGTGACGTCTGCTCTCAACGTTATGGCTCATCTCCTCCTATATCCAAGGGTCTTCTTACCCTGTGCCTGTGCGTACTCCCTGAACACGTTGAAGTTCGTCGAAGAACCTATCAGGTCCGGGAAATATACCGGACCAGCCCTCAGACTCTCCGATTTCCCGAGCATGTCAGTACAGGGTTCGATAACCGTTAAATGTTAAAACACTATAATTAGAATAATATGAGTATTTAACCGCACCATTGTTCGTTATTTGGCGACTTGGCAAGCGGCAGCCGTCATTGGTCGAGTGGCTAATGGCCCTTATTACACAACTGATGATTTGGGTTCGATTTTCAACAGAGACAATATGTATGATGAGAATTATTGTTTATATTTCTGTGTTTGTGTGTATTATTAACTTAAAATTAATTTAAAATTAAATTAGAATATATTGCATTGTCAATGACACTAATACATAAAAAAAATGACGTGGTGTCGCGGGACACCAGGTAGGAACGAACTTCCTTCGGCTAAACGGCACTACTCGCTTGTGTACGCGACTGTCGCGCCTGCGCACGTCTCATTTAACGTTTTTATTCCACGCATTTTTCTTACGGTTTTACTATCACATTTTTTTCAGTTCGGTCGCGCAGCAAAATCCCTATCCCCTCCAAGCCTGCCGTAAGGGACTTCGTTCCAATAGATACATAAATACGTATCTATTTTTATGTATTCGTGTCATTGACTAACACCCAAATCATACGTAAAAGTTTGGAAAATCTAAAAGTGCACGCCACAACGTTTTTCTTCTTTAAATTATTGGAACGAAGTTCCTTACGGCAGGCTTGGAGGAGATAGGGATTTTGCTGCGCGACCGAACTGAAAAAAATGTGTTAGTAAAACCGTAAGAAAAATGCGTGGAATAAATGCGTTAAATGAGACGTGCGCAGGCGCGACAGTCGCGTACACAAGCGAGTAGTGCCGTTTAGCCGAAGGAAGTTCGTTCCTACCTGGTGTCCCGCGACACCACATCATTTTTTATTATAAATAATAATAATTACAATTAGGTTCAACACTTTTTGAGTCAACTGCGATGTGAAACACGACAATTACTTATTTCCCCGCGCGCAGCTACTCAGACACCCAACTTATTATGACGCACAAAATAGAAAATATCAAACGCTTTAATATAGGCTGGATGAATTTCACCTAACCCTACGCTTGTCGGATTAATAACATTAGGAAATTCCGTCGTATAGTCACATGAGTAGATAAGGGGGTATAGTCAAGAGTCCTTTAGGATTAGTCTTTCATTGAGTCATGGCTTCATTAGGTATTGTCATAGCGGGAAATTTAGCAACAATATCATTGTTGATTTCATCAACATTTTTATTGAATGGCGTTAAGTATAAATTAGAACAATTAAATTTAATTGTTCTAAATTTCATTTTAATAAGCAATTTAAAACAGCGCTAACTGTTTTCAAATAGCTTGCATTAAAAATCTGCACCGTCTGTTTTCAAATAGCTTAGGTACATTATAAACCAGCGCCACCTGTTTCTGAAAAGCTTATATTGTATAGCAACGTCATCTGTTTTTGAATAGCTTACATTGTATAAACCACAGTATAAACAAAATAAAATATTCTAAGGCTCCCCGAGAAAATTCACTTTTATATAGGTACCCCCCGGATGAATGCACTCGATCGTACAAAAAATTAATGCTCAAACTACCTTCACATAATACGAAATATTACGGCTCATCCTTTGTTGCCACTGCCATAAAACTATGGAATTCATTACCACCTCGTGTCAGACTTGCGGATTATATCAATTCTTCAAAAGAAGGAAAAAATATAAACACCGTTTTTTTTTTGTAATTACGATATACATAAAACAATACATAAATTACTGAGATGGAATGTCCGATCAATAAACATAATTAAATTTAATGTAGTAAATATTTTAAAAGGTATATATATTTATATGACATACACATACATACATGTAATAAATAATATTATTTGCATTTTATAGTCGCATAAAGTTTTCAGTAGCATCGTAATCCAATGCAAGCAGATATTCAGTTATTAGAGTTTATATTGTACTTTTCATATCGTAGATTATATTAATTGTACAATATTAAAATCCACAGAAACATGTCTGTTGCGAGATGTGTTTATCGTTGTCATAGTTGAACAATTAAGTAGGGTAATTTGATATCTATAGTCTAGACTAAGGGTGTTGTTTCACAGACAGATGAAATACCTAGTAATTTTCAGCTGAAATATCTCTAAATAAATCTATTTAAATTACTGTTATATTCATTCATTGTGATTATACATTATAAGTAAGATTTATACCTAAATTTTGTTGTACAAAATATTCGAAAAAAGAAATTGTAACTGTTCAAGCAATCTACAAACGCTACCAGAAAAAATAATAAGAAAATGGAAAAAAATGAAATTCAAAAATAAAATCCTGAATCGCGATATCACAATTATTTATCTTGTACATACTATATACAAGTTTCAACGCTTCTCAAACGGACTTCGGTTTCCAGGCAGTACACCTTGCCTGGCTGGGAAGATCTTCCTTTTCCCCTTCCTTGTTTTTGTGTGACGTCATCAACCTCCACAGTTATGACGTCATCCTGACAAGAAGCTGGCCCGCTGGTTCCATCACTATATGACCCATCACCGGTCGCCACCAGCGGCGCCACAGTGGTGACCTCGACGTGAACTTCACCACTAACAGCCATCAACACGCCACAGTGGTGACCCTCGATAAAACAGCGCGCCACAACCTTCTGATATGATGACCATCAGCACCTTCTGATACCCCCTTCTGCTGCCAATAGCAATTAGCCAGCTTCACAAGTTACGCCTCATCTACACTTTCCGGAATCCACTTCGAACTGCACACGTTCACTGGATCTCCATGCAGCAACTTTGTCCCGCTCATTCCGACTCATTGCGAACCACAGCCGAGCGCACTCGTCCCGACTCACCGAGGACCGCGCATGTTCAGCTCGTCTCGACTCACCGCAGACTCGAGCACTCAAGGCACATACGCTTCACTAACACAACCAGATCGATCTTCGGTTTTGGAGGAGAGCACTGTAGTGGTTCAAGCAATCTACAAACGCTACAAGAAAAAATAATAAAAAATGGAAAAAAGACAAGAAGGAGAAAAATCATCCTTTCCCCCTTCCATGTCTTTGTGTGACGTCATCAACCTCCACAGCTATGATGTCATCCTGACAAGAAGCTGGCCCGCTGGTTCCATCCCACTATATGACCCATCCACTATATGACCCATCACCGGTTCGCACTAGCGGCGCCACAAAATTACCTAATAAGTTATTTCAAAAACATACTTCTCAAATTAATTAAGCGCACTGTACTGTAGCTGATGTTGTCAGTAATAGCAATAGTAATTTTTACATAATGTGTGGTAATAGTCAGTGTAATTTAAAAGAATAATAGGGCCGCTTACATCAAACTTTTATAATGACTTTTACTATAGTGTAAGTTATTGTAGTTGACTGAATTTGAAAAAATGTTTAATACTTTATACCTTACTAGCTGTGCCCGCGACTTCGTCCGCGTGGGAAAAGTTCTAAAATAAAAGTAGCCTAAGTTATTCCTTATTACACCAGCTATCTGCCAGGGAAAGTTTTGTCCAAATCGACCCAACCGTTCCTGAGTTTAGCCGGAACAAACAGATAGACAAAAATTGTAAAAAAAAAATACCTACATCCAACTTGCATTTAGTCAAAAGCGGTTATTTTAATATTCCAATAGACACTCCAATTTTATTTATTTGTACCTACATATTAGACAGGTATAAATAACCAAAACACATCTTTGATATCATACACTTATAATGAAATATTAAAATAAAAATTTCGCGTTTTATGTATGACTTCACGCCATGATTATATGTTTGTATATACATGTGTGTACATTACATACTCTATGGTCTCTATGAAAGTGTCAAGTTTAAAATGATGTCTTGCCACGGTATGACGTAATATTTTCAGATTTGCGTTTACTGTCACGTGTTCAAATTACTATTTTTGCCAAAATTATATCCTAAAGATATTATGATCCTTATTTTTCATCTTTAAATATAAAAATCAATTGCTGTTTGTTAGTCTGGCTAAAACTAGAGAACGGCTGAACCGATTTGGCTAATTTTAATTTTGATTTCATTGTTGAAGTCCAGGGAAGGTTTAAAAGGTGAGAAAATATAGAAAAAATAAGAGTAGTTAAAAAGGCAGAACAACGTTTGCCGGGTCAACTAGTAATAAATATTTTTGTTTTTTGTTACTCCTATTTATTATGATAATTTATAATTAGACATTACAATATTATATCCGACTCATTCTAAGTGGAAATGAGCCTATTCACTTAAAGAGTATTTATAAGTCTCCTAAAGACACATTTGCAAAAAATGTACATAAATAAATAAAATTGATAAGATTCATTAAAACCTAACTGCAGGGATCAGCTGTTTGATAAGTATAATTGTAAAATCTACCGAAACAATGCATTTTCGTAGATTTAACGTAACTCATATTTTAAGCGTAGACGTTAAGGTTTTGAACCCTTTTTTTTAAACACAAAGTATATGTCACACCCAGCGGTTCGCACCAGCGACCGGTAGCACCTTCAGACCGAGCAATGCTCTACCAGTTAAGCGCCACATTGAATCAACGACACATGTCGTTGTGGTAAAATTTTCCTTTGCTTCTAATCAAATGTCATAATTTATCTCCTTTAAAATGTTTGAAGTTTTCTATTGCACGGCATAAGTGTTAAAACATTTATATAGATAAGTTTTAAGTTTCAATGCTTAGATGTTTGGATATCACACTCACACCGAAACAGATGAAAGAAATTGAAACCGAGAGCTGAACAAACAGATGGTACCTCCGATGGAAAGAGGTAACCATCGATTATAAACACCCAAGATAGGTCTTTGGTGTTTATAATCGCTGTGGTGTTTTGCCATTCGTGTGGCGGGATGGTAATGTCACATGCATAAGTTAACAGGCTACCTTACCTTCTTAACCGGAACATGACAGTTACAAGCATTGACGCTATTACGGTAGGAATATGTAAAGCCGTATTACCAAAACCAAATGATTAAAAGATACGTTACATTACAATTACGTAATGTCTCGCACATTGCTTAACTGTAACATCTTCTAATCACGATCACGTTTGGCCAATCGGTCGTCTTCCATTAACTGCCTGACAGAATGTCTGCCTGGTACATTTTGAGTATAGAAATACATATAATCATGTATAATGAACAGCATATTTCTGCAGATATTGCCAGGACAACGCGAGATGCCGTACAAATGGGCAGCCTATCTACTGTTCCACATGCATTTCGCGCAGATTTTCCACACAGCCTCCATATGTCTCACCCTCTCGCTGGCTGTATGGAGATATGTCGCCATCAAGTAAGTTTATTTGAATTATTAGTTATCTGTTTTACCAATTAATTACCTCATAGATCTCATGAGTAGTTAATCTGTTATTGGAATTTATCTTCACAAATCTCAGTGGCAGTCTAAAGTATGTTATTATGTCTTATATGATACAAAACGGCACGTGAGCCGGTTCTGGAAGTGGATTAAATTGGATACGCCTTTCAAGACAATTTCTTAGTTTATCAGTGAAGCTTATATTGACATCCAGAAATACAGAGTTATGGTACTTATCGATAAAATAAAATCACTCCAGGTGTATTTTTAATCCTTGCCTTACTTTTTAACTCAATAAATAGCAGGCAGGACTTTGTATATATATATATATATATATATATATATATATATATATATATATATATATATATATATATATATATATATATATATATTTTATATAATTGGGATCTCGGAATCGGCTCCAAGGAATCGATTTATCAAGGTTCCAGGTCCAAGAAAAGCTCGGTTCCCAAGATATGGGTATGTGAAAAACCGAGCAAAGCTCGGTCAACCAGATGTTGTACATTGATTATTATAGAACTATTTTAGTGGTGGAGTCATTCATTATTACTTAACATGATTCTAAACTACTGGGCCTGTTTCTTTCTTTTCAGTTTTTATTTAAGGTAATGGATCTTTTTTCAAGAAGGGTTTATTGTTTTCAATATTTTTTTTATTCACGATATATCTGCAAGCGGTTGACACTTACAAGTATTTGCTCATATAAGCGGATATACGCCGTCAACGCCGTACCTGTTACTATTTTCATGGTTTGTGGTTCCGAGTACCGTAAATAAAAATATCTTAAAAGAGTATAAGAATCGTCTTGCAGATCTTTAATATTGCGGCGGCGATCAGCTTTTCTATTACCAGCTAATAAACTGTTAAATCGTGTTCGTTGCGTAGGTAAGGGAGATTTAATACAACATTCATTAGTTGCCACAATCAGTGATAAGCGTTGACGCTTTTACAGCAGGAATCGTATGGAAAATGTTAACATTTTACGAACAGCCTGGCGGGAAGTCAAATTATTGGTTCTCTATAATTAATCAAAAGTCAGAAGTAGCTACTTCATTCAATACAGTTGACAACCCGGGACAGTTGCTCAACCTTTATCTAGCTCAAGTCCGTTCGTGCATGGAATACTGCTTTTATCTCTAGTATGGATCCGCCAAATACCAACTGGAGACCCTTGAGGCGATAGAGAGGCGTGCCAAGAGTGCCACGCCGCAGAGTTGCTAGTTTATCGGTTTTTTATCGGATACACTTTGGAGAGTGCGCTGCGGAATTGCACGACTTATTCCGCCATCCCCGTTTTTCTATCGATCGTTGAGACGCACAGATTTCAGGCATCACCATATGGTAAAATGATTCGACTCAACATTCTTCATTCGAACCGCAAGGGATTGGAACATGCTTCCTGAGTCTGTGTTCCCAGTCGAGCACAATTTGGGGATCTTCAAGAGAAGAGTGAACAGGTACCTACTAGGGAAGCGCGTTCCATCTTAGGCCCCGTCTTAGCTTACCATCAGGCGAGATCGTAGTCAAGCGCTTCCCTGTCGATAATAATAATAAAAAATACACCTTTCTACATGTTACTTTGACGCGTCAACAATTTTTGAAGCTACTAGCGGATCGAAAATGCGACTATAAAAGATTTTACGACTTCTCAGTATGTGGCTGCGAACCGTGAAGATACGATGCACGTTGTTTTCGGTAAATTAGCATGACCGTTTATACTACCACAAGCTAGTATCAAATGTCATTGCAAAGTTATTTACCATATTCAGGTGAGGTGCTAGTCGTCGGTGAGTGGGACTTAAAGGCAACCAGCTAACAAACCTACTTGATATTTATATTACTAGTCCTGTAGCGATTAACCAGCTGCAATTGCACTTGTTTTTCGAGTCATATACATTATTATTCCGCAATTTATATGATAGAGAATATTAAATTCCACAATTCACGGCTTTATATCTGATATGGACAGAGTACCGCATGCGGCATTCTGAACATTTCCCTTAAAAACAGACCATTAGCCTGTTCGTTAAGAATACGGAGATAGCATATTTTGTGGTAGGTATCTAGCAATTTTCCTTTCGATACCGATACTTGATACTTTGTGTTTGATACTTTTACTCAATGTGTCCTTTTTTACAGGCACAGTATTAAATAAATCATAAAATTATTTTCCTAAAACTACTCTTTATGATATCACCGTCTTGTTCAATTCATTCGTCGATAATCAAACGTTCATTCATTCATTGTTTTGCGCCATCCAATACGTTTTGCTTTTTCACTGTATTAGCTGTTGCAGATATTTACCATTTTACTTGAATATTTAGTATTCAAAAAGTACATACTTAATGTTATTCTGTGTTGTGGTATCGATGTCTAAGTTATAATTAAAAAGTGGCGCAGAGTGAGAGTAAATTTTGACAGTATTTTCTTAAGAATAACAAAAAAGAAGTGAAATGCAAAATTTGTTACAAAACCATCAAAACGTCCGGAAATTTTACTGAAGTTATACTGAAGTTAAAATTAACGTGACTGGTTTACGTTGACGTCATGAATGATGACGTATTTTTGTGTACGAAAGCCACAAGAAAAGTATCGATACTTTGAAATATATACTTTATAAATACTTTTGTTTTTATACGTTTATAAGTACGATATTTTTTTCCACACTACTCATGAGTATAGTATCGATATTTTCAATTCGATACCATGTTCCTACTTTCAGCTAGGCAGTTTATGGTAGGTGAACATGTCACTAACATTTTGACTACTAGATAGAGAAGTTCTGCAATATCATGCCCGTTTTGGTACTATTCCTGATGAAATAGCATTAGCGTTTGTCACTTCCGTGGCGAAGTAGCCGGTAAACTTATACATGCAGCGTTTCAATCCGCCTCACCGATGAAACATACCATTAAAATATATTAAGAGCCATTTCACAAAATCACACAACTAAAATTTAAGTATTTTCTAATCGATAAGTAGCGGATTTTATACTATTTTATAGTATTCATTTTTATTTATTTTTGAAATAAAAATTAAATAAATATTATTTAAGTGACTTATTTTTGAATAAGAATAGAATATAGTTTTATTCTATGCCAATATCGATTGGAAAATGTCATTATTTGATAACAAAAAACCCAGTCAATGTTTCGTTAATTTTCGTTGAAATAGGCATATTTTCTTAATTAATTAGATATAGTTATAGATCTTTTAGGAAAAAATTAATTCATTCAGGCACAATAGTTGGATGTTTCTGGTAATTTAGTATTTTTTCTAATCAAGTTTGTTGATTCTAGCAGTAGCTATACCTTTTGGAAAAATAGCTTCCTTGCGTAATTATCGAAACTTGATTTTGGAGAACATTTATTATAAGAAATATAATTGATGATTGCAAAATCTGTTTCATTGAGGGAACATTTAAAAGATTAAACTATCTAAAGGTACATTTAATTAAATAAAAGTACCTTATAATATCAAAAATTAGGAGCTAGAAAATTTGATTTCTCGTCAAAAGTTGGTCTAAAGTGTAAACTGCTTCTTAAGTCTTTTTATACAAAATACCCTTCTACTTGTTTATATCTAAAAAACCATGCCAACTGGCTAAAAGCCAAAAAAACAATGGTGATTCAATAAACCGTAATTTCTAGAGAAATGTGTTATTTAATTACTTGTTTTAGTACAAAGAACAAACATTACAAGTATTTTAACGTAACCAAACTAAAAACGTACAAAAAAATTTGATCACACAGTTAAGAACAGTTAACGAACAATTAAATAGCAAAAGAAAAAAATAAAAAAACAATTTCCTCTCGCCGACTTAAGAGTCAATTTTAGAAAGTTAAAAAAATTTAACTGAAGACGTACAAAAAAAAATTTGATCGTACAGTTAAGAACAGTTAACGAACAATTAAAATAGCAAAAGAAAATAATAAAAAAATCAATTTTTATCCGTCAACTTAATATGACAGCCTTGAAAAAAGAAGAGAAATTCTCACGCCATTTACACCACATATTTGTAACCTTTAAAGAAATAATATGACCAATTTGTCTGTCAGCACGGTTAGAATTTTTAATCACTATTTTAACAAAATACTCGACAATATGAATTTTGCGGATATATGTTGTAGTCGACTCAAAAAAAATTTTTTTTTTGATTTATAATTTAGGTAAGGTTTCGATTGAGTCTACCGTAACCGTTGACGAAATTATTAATATAGATTACTATTAATTAATTAATATATACTTACATATGAGTAGTCCACTTTCAAACACCGCTATGTTCAAAATTATGTGATTTTTTGATTTTGACAGTTAACGGTTGAAAATTTTAAATACTTTGAAACATACTAACTATACTTTGCCAAAACTGGCTACACTCTATACAAATCAACATTAAAGTTCGAGTACTCCTGCAAAAGTTGCTACGTTTTTCTACTTGCCACTAGCAAAAGTCGCTATCTTGGCATCAACTTGCAAACGCCGCTCTGTTGCACATAGGCGGGTGCAAAACCCGCCATCTTGTTCGTCATTACGCGGTTTGCTATTGTTTATGATACACGTGTTGTTTTGTGATAGATTATTTTAGTGACAAAATAAGGTTTTTATCATGGAAATAGCGCAACAAAAAGTAATTTTGGCACCGGATCGAAAAGGCCGTAAAAAAGAAGCAGACAGAACGTCATGGAAGCGAGAACGAGAGAAATTAGAAAGGTTAGTAGTTTGGACTTCTTATACTCTTGTGTGTTGATTCTATTAAGAGCTGCACGACATTTGATTTTCTATAACCATTTGTGTTTTTAGGGTGCTGTACCTAAAAGGTAAAAACGGAACCCTATTACTAAGACTTCGTTGTCTGTTTGTCTGTCTGTCTGTCACCAGGCTGTATCTCATAAACCGTAATAGCTAGAAAGCTAAAAATTTCACAAGTTATTTATTTCTGTTGCTGCTATAACAAATACTGAAAATAAAAAAAATGATATAATTAAGGGGGGGTTTCCATACAATAAACGTGTTTTTTTCGTCTTTTTTGCTCTACATTAATAACGATAACAGGTAGTTCGAGTTCGAGTCTGACTCACACTTGGCCAATTTATTTATTCTTAGTCTTCCCTCTTGCTACTTGTTTCAGACATAAAGCAAAAAGACCGCCGGTGATTCCGACTTGTAAACATGGAAGATCACATGGTTACAAATGTACAGAATTAACTACGCAGGATTACAGTAAATTTCACAGACACTTTTATGCAAATACAAGTAAAGTTGACCAAGATACTTTCTTATTGAAATATTGCTCCTCACAAACTCCAAAACAAGCAGGCAAAAAGAAAACACAAACTATTCGTTATTTCATACCAATGCATTCCATTAACAGAAAAGGAAAACGTACTCTTACGTTGAAGAAAGTTTGCCAAAAAGCAATAACGACTGTTCTGGGAATATCTAAGGATAGAATACAAAGAATATGCAAAAATCATCTTACAACTATGACACTGCCAAAGGAGCGAAGAGGAGGAGACAGGAGGACAAATCAGTACGCACAAAGAAAAGAATCTGTGATGTCATTCATAAAAGAACTAAAGTCTGTAGAATCACACTATGTAAGAGGAAAATCAACTGTGCAATATTTAAGCAGCGATTTGAGCATAAAAAAATTGCACAAAACTTACAATGAGTCACATAGTGTACATGTCAAATATGAATATTTTAGAAGAATATTCAACAAATATTTCAATCTGAGTTTTAAAACGCCGGCGACAGACGCATGCTCTAAGTGCATAGAGCTGAAAGAGAAAATTAAAGTAGAAAATGACCAAAGAAAAAAGCAACTTTTGATGGGACAATATCGTATTCACCGATTAAGAGCCAAATGGTTTTACACTGCCTTGAGATGTGAAAATGTTGACGAAATCAGTTTCTCGTTTGATTGTCAAAAAAATTTAGTTCCACCGAAGGTACCAGACCAAAGTGCATACTTCAGTCTTCAATTGTATGCGTATAATTTAACAATATGTCAAGGTACATCACGTGCGCGACAAGATGTTAAAAATACTTTTATATATACATGGTTAGAGACAGAAGCCGCAAAGGGATCAAATCAAATAGCTTCTGCAGTTTATCATCGGCTGACCAACACGATTTTTGAAAACACAAAAAAGCATGTGAGATTATTTTGCGATGGTTGCGGAGGGCAAAATAAGAACAAAATAGTTTTAGGAATGTTGGCTCACTGGCTGAAAACAAAAGCTCCAAATCATATTACGAAACTTACAGTTACTTTCCCCGTTGTGGGACATTCATTTTTGCCCCCCGATCGTATTTTTGGCAACATTGAAAGAGAAATCCGACAAAAAGAGGTGATAGTACAGCCTGAAGAATATCACTGTATTTTCGAAAAGCATGGTACAGTTTTAAGACTTGGCAAAGATTTTACTTTCCATGACTGGAAATCTGCCGTACAAAAGGTTCTCAAGCCATCCGGATCTTGGCATTTCCAGTTTAATGCCAGCAAAAGATTGTTTCTCAGAAAAGATAAAACCGGTAAGATAGCAATTAAAGGAGAACCTAATTATGTGTCAGAAATTGTCAACTACGGCAACATTTGCAAACGGGGAAAAACATTCCAAAATATTCAACCAGCCATCATTGATATCGGAGTTCCTGTAAAACCTGCCAAGCTGCAGGATGTAAAAAGATTACTTGCCAAACATTTTGGCGAAGATTGGCCGACATACCAAGCCCTGGAATTCTATGCTCACAGCATTAGGCAAATAGAAATTGATGGAACTGTAGAAGAAGAAGAAGAAACAGATAACGAAGAGTCTGCAATGGCTGATGACGTAGAAGTAAGGGTATAGAGTTAGAATTAGCTGGTATTTGACAATAAGTGTAATTATACTAGGTATGTTAACAAAACTTTCAAGTTAAAAAGAAAATTGAATCAAGCAAGTTGCAACTTAAATTCAATGCTTGATTCAATTTTCTTGTTACCTCCTAACGTTACTGCTTTGTACAATTTCAAAACTTATCATTTGAGTTTGTCCTATTTCAAAACTTGCTATTTAATTTTTGTACAGTTTCAAAAGTAGCTATGTTAAGATTACTGCTGCAAAACTGTTTATGTTAAACTTTTGAATTGAAATAAAGCCATGATATTAATTCTGTGATTTTGAATTTAAATGTTATTTGATTTAATCTTACCCCAACTCTCGATATAACAAAACAGTATGACATTTACTAGGTTCATTTATCAAATAAAAGTCTTTTTACTTTGTTGTGTTTTTTTAAAACACGCACATAACGCACATTGCAAGTGGACTACTCATATTACAATACGATCTAAAACACTTTTGCTTTATGAGTTCATTATACCCTTACTAACAAAGCCTGTTTTGATATATTATCAATCAACGATTAATACAACAAGTGATTGATCGCTACATTTTTCTGCCTATTGTTTGTTTCTTTTTAATTCTTTATTGTTGGTTGGCACACAGTTACGACTTACGAGGTGTTGAATCCATACTAATGTAATAAAAAGCGTAAGTAACTTTGTATGTCTGTCGTTCTATCTCTTGTTCACGCCTAAACCACCGAACCGATTTGGATGAAATTTTGTACAAATATCATATATGAGGCACAAGAATGGACATATGATAGCTTTTGTCCCGGAAATCTCACGCAAACAGGAACTATGCGGTTAAAACCCCAAGTCTGTCTATCTTTTAAACCACGGTAATTAGGAATAACTTTAGGCTAATTTTATTTTAGAAAATGTTTCACGTGGACGAAGTCGCGGGCACAACTTGTTTCATATAAATTAGTTACAGACTGTTTGGCTAATTTCTTCATAACCGAATGTTATTACTAATAATTTTATTTTAATATCACTAATAATTTTACTAATAATTTTATTATACTAATAATTTTATTTTAATATTACTAATAACATTCAGTTATGAAGAATTCAATCAAACAGTCTTTAACTAATTTGTATGGAAAATTTTCTAAAATAAAAGTAGCCTAAGTTATTCCTTATTGCCGTGGTTTAAAAGATAGATAGACTTGGAGATTTAACCGCATAGTTCCTGTTTCCGTTATTACAAAAATTTACAAAATGCGTAAATATTAACCAGCCGGTGATGTCATTCGCGTAATTTTTATTTTCATCTTAATATTTAAAAATAGAATACTGTTCTTCTGACATCCGATTTAATAGATTTTTTCAATACCGTAAGAAATAAAATACATTAGATTATAGATATACAGATACCTAAAAATTTATGATGATTTTCCATTAGTGTGACAGGGATTTAATGTCACCGACGTCTAACTCAACGCTTTATGCCGATTGAAGAGCACTCAAGCTATTGCGTTAGGAAAAGGTTAGGCGGTTGTAGCAAACGCGGGTGAAACGTTATGAACATTAAGTAGTCACGATGGTAGTAATATATTTAGATTTCCTTCATAATTCGTGAAATATAAAACTTGTTGTTAGATATCTGGTACTACTTTTTATAAGAGCCTGGACTAAATCACATCCGTTTTTCACGAATTACTTATAAAAATAAACAGATTTTTTACATCATAAGATAGTTATAAATGTTGTAGCGAAAAAGCATTTGATTTACATCTGAGGGACTACACACAGTAGTGCCCCCGTCACGACACGCCAAACGAAACGCAATGGTAAGGTAAACTTTTCTCAAATCGCTTCATCGTTTTTGAACCCTCATAACTTGGGTTTGGATTACACTAAAGAAACAAAATTCTTGAGATATGATGTCAACAGTAGACATATTAAACATATAAAAGTTTCAATTGTATAGTTTTAATACTATGCGTTCCAACTGAGCTGAGAATAGGACTGTCAGGATGACATATTGCTCCGCACTTTGCAAAAACTTCATAAGTAACGAGTAAGGTGTGCAAAAAAATTATAACATAGAAATACTTAAAAAAATATAATTTCATTCTAATTGGTATATTTTTTTATTTAAATTCCCATCAGATTATGTTACCATATTGTATTAAAATTAGTTATTTTACACCTTATTTTAATACGTTCATCTATCTATCTCTCTCTCTCTCTCTCTCTATATATATATATATATATATATATATATATATATATATATATATATATATGTGTGTGTAGGTATATATACGACTTTTATATATATATATATATATATCTATATATATATAGAGATGAACGGCGAACAAGCGCGATCCTATTTTTAGTTGGAACGAATAGTACTTTAGATTTTATTGCTTTGTAAAAACCCCGATTTCGTCACTGACTCGGTCACTGATGATCATCAAAATTCTTAAGGTACTTACTGAAGTCCTAAAAAGCTGAAATTTGGTATGAATGGTAATATTAGTAAACAAACAACAAAATAATTTCTTAAGCTTGGAACCTCCTTTAACTAGGGGATGAAGTTTTGTATGAGACTTCCGCAAATTTTAATGCTAAAAGGCCTGAAAATTGATAAATGACTCCTTAGTTATTAAAAATAATAAAATATGTATTTTAGGATTTTTAATATAGCCCCCTACCCTTTAAACTAGAAGTTGGAAGTTTGTACGGGTTTTCATCCTATAGAAACTTAATTTTAGGCTAGAGATCTGAAAATTATAAAAGTACAGACTTCTTATTACAAATTAAACAATACACGTTTAAACATGTTTTTTTCATAAACTACAAAAAAAAAAATCAAATCCCACAAGGAACATTTTCATGTGAAATATTGTCACGACGGGACCACATGGCTCCAATGTAAAAAAGTTATCTGATCTCATGTAAAACCATAGAACTAAGCTTCTTACATTACACACCCTCACTCTACAAGCCCTAACATCACAAATTCTATATTTAAGTCAAAATATGTGGCTGGCTGTTTGCTACCATCACATCACATAGGTGTAAAGTTAAAAAAAAATCACAAACTATTTCAAAGGTCTTTTAGTAACAGTAAATGGTCAGGCCACATATTTTGACTTAGGTGTAGAGTTTGTGATGTTGGGGGCTTGAAGGGCATGACATCTAATAACGTTTTGACAGCCATGTGGTCCCGCCGTGGCAAGATTTTACATGAAAATGTTTTCATGGGAAACAATTTTATGTTGAAAGTATATCGTCAAACTTTAAAAAAGATTTTAATATAGTCTATAATCAAACTTTCGGTCGAAAATTTATGTAATAAACATGGCTATGTAAGCTATGCTCATCAAAAAAATGTTTGTCCCAATCGAAATTGAACCTAAGCCCTACTGATTGTGTAGTCAGAGTCGCTAACCACTCGAAAAATGGGGCGGTCAAATTTTACTCTGACAGATTCTTTCTGTCTGTTCGCAAATCAATAAACTGCTTCTTATTTACTACTTATAACTAACTAAACTTTTTAGGACGTAAACTGTAACTATAAGTTACTTTATTATATATATCAAAGTCACAATATTTTAACATTTTTATTCAGAGATAATTTTTTAGGAATATTCAAAAACCTTTTCCATAAAATCACTGAGCAGGAAACAGAAGTTCGAGCTCCCTGAAACGAGCGATTCATTTGTAATGGGAAATTTTCCTAATTTTACTTATACAATTTTTATTTTGAATAGACGTCTACTTTGTTGGAGCGAACGCAAAATAACGATTATTCTTGTATTTCAACCGTGATTATTTTGATACGAGCGTTCAAATATTAATAAGGAAAACTTAATATCGGAGAAAAATTAATAAACTCATTTTTTTTAATATAAATGCAATTGAAATTATTTATTGTGTGTTTAGTTACAAAATCTTTATTATTAAACATTTGACTAGTAGTTCAAGTTTATTAATTTGTTACAGTCATTTGTATGATACTTAAAAGTCATACTATCTACAACATTTGGGAAATCCCAGAGGAAAATAGTACACAGATGATATTTTGCGCGATAGTAGGGCGCTATATACATATGTGTGTATGTAAATAGCATTATCTATAGGTACATATAATAAAATCGCAGGATAGTCAAAACTGTACATTGAATATTTTTTTAAAAGAATACTTGGGGCGTGATCTACAATCGATATCGAAGCCAAAAATATAGTTTTTAGAATTTTTGTCTGTTTGTCTGTTTGTCTGTTTGTCTGTATGTATGTCCGGGGTAAACTCAAAAAGTACTGCATGGATTTACTTCAAATTTTGCATGAATATTACTAACAGGTCGGGTCAACATACAGGCTACATATATCACGCTATCACCTACAGGGGAGGAGCAGTGCGGAGTAAACGAAGTCCGCGCGGATGAAGTAGCAGGGAACGGCTAGTTTTGAAATAAAATTAAAAATCTTAAGTTTAAAATTAAATCAATTTGTAAACGGCGGTGTTATCACGTAACTCGCAATGCGAAATTATCGTAATTGTTTAGTTATTTCAAGGCATATAACAGCCTTGTGTATGAGTGGCAGTCGTTGACGCTCGATTAGTTTTGGTGCTATGACATTGCAAAAAGTGCATCTAGTGATCAGCAAGCAATTGGCGACGTTTTTGATAGGCATTTCGTTACATTTAATAGTCATCGCTGGTCGCTGGATGCTTGCAAACGTTAGGTGATACGGCTACCGGTCATTTGATGAATGTATTTAATAGGTCATTTAATTCGCAAGCCAAACACTACCAAGCAAAGGAACATATAGTAGAGGAGTCAAAGAGGAAAATTTGGGATATACTGGAGTACATCAGATTGACATGGGAGGGGGGGGGGGGAGGGATACCTCGCATACTGCTGAGGTTCTCCATTAAATATAAACCCTTTATGTGTGCCAAGAGACTCATAAACGACGATGATCTGGTAGGCGAAAAACTCCAGAGCTTCGCTCATCGCCCCAGAGTGGCTAGTTTATCGGTTTTTTCTAAATTTTATCTCATTACTAGCTGTTGCCCGCAACTTCGTCCGCGTGGACTTCATTTACTCCGCACAGCTCCTCCCCCTAGGTGATAGCGTGATAATATTTAGCCTATATGTTGACCCGACCTGTTAGCAATATTCATGCAAAATTTGAAGTAAATCCATACAATACTTTTTGAGTTTACCCAGGACATACATACAGATAAACAGACAAAAATTCTAAAAACTATAATTTTTGGCTTCGATATCGATTGTAGATCACGCCCCAAGTATGCTTTTAAAAAATATTTAATGTACAGTTTTGACTTTCCTACGATTTTATTATCTATACATATACATATACATATAATAAAATCGTAGGAAAGTCAAAACTGTACATTAAATATTTTTTAAAAGCATACTTGGGGAGTGATCTACAATCGATATCAAAGTCAAAAATATAGTTTTTAGAATTTTTGTCTGTTTGTCTGTATGTATGTCCGAGGTAAACTCAAAAAGTGCTGCATGGATTTACTTCAAATTTTGCATGAATATTACTTATAGGTCGGGTGAACATATAGGTTACATATTATCACGCTATCACCTACGGGGGAGGAGCTGCGCGGAGTAAACAAAGTCCGCGCGGACGAAGTCGTAGGCAACAGCTAGTATGTAATAGATTAGCCCACCACACCTTACCTGACGCGCCTCGGTGATTCCATGTCACTGATTTTTGTTGCATTCTTTATTGCTAGTTCTTTTCTCCACCATTAAAATGAAAAATATTATATGCATAACCTATTGTTTTTCCTATCATCTAATCTACAAAATCCAATATGTCTTCACGACGCTCCAGTAAATCCCCATTTAGCATCTTGGGCGCTCCTACTAATACATAACTACTATTTCACTGAAGTTTTATAAAACTAATCTTGCTATTAAAAAATAAAGTATAAGTTATTTAAATCATAGGATAACAATCAATCCGATGGCTCTCCTGATGGAAAGAGGCAACCATCGCATATGTTTATAAGCGGTATACTTTACCCCCCAAACCAGCAGGCCTACTTTTGAAAACAATATAAATCTTAAACCAATATTGATAAAAACAATAAGTTTCGAATATCGTCAAAAAACGGTACTCTTGGAACCAATATTGCCCACATTGATTCAGTATAGTAACGACCTAATTATTGGAAATAGATGTCATCGTTACACGTCAAGCTAGTGTTACAAGTGGAAATTTTAAGTACCGTTTTAAAAAAATAACGAATAAAAGCAATAATGAGTAGTTCCAAAAAAATTCGAAATCCGTGTGGCGCTGTCGCCGAATTCAATAATTGAATATAGTTGTCCAGAGTACGAAATAATTCAGAATTCATTAAATATTAATTAAACTTGAAATCGGTTTTCAAGAGTAGCCCTACAGAACACGAAATCGTCAAACACGGACGCTATTGCGGCGGCAATGGTGGTACTAAAACCTGGGCGAGACCTCGCAGATCTCTATTAAATAGTGGTCACAGTGTTAGTGACACGTATTAGCCTCCTCTCGCCTTCTACAATATGCTTTACAATAAAATAGCTGATCTGTTCTTCTGAAAAGGACCCGAATCAACACAGGGAAACACGTTATATCACATAATATAATACGCTATAACATATAGTATTTCAATCAAATTAAATACTTGCAATTTTTGTTCTGTGTACTAATACAAGTAACTAATCATAAAATTACTCTAGAAATGACGGTTTAATGAATCACTAACCTTTTTTAAGGTTTTGTACCTAAATGGTAAAAACGGGACCCTATTACTAAGCCTTCGCTGTCTGTCTGTCTATAACCAGGCTGTATCTCATAAACCGTTACAGTTGGGAAGTTGAAATTTTCAAAAATTATGTACTACCATTGCCGTTATTACAACAAATACTAGAAATGAAAAATTATGGGGGGTCCCCATAAAATAAACGTGTTTTTTTCGTATTTTTTATAGATAATAGTACGGAACCCTTCGTGTGCGAGTCCGACTCGCACTTGGCCGGTTTTTCGCCTTTTAGTAAATGCCTCGTGGTAAGGAGTTAATCTATTTTTCGAAAGAGGCGCGGATCAACACGGGAGACATTCTGCGAGACAGTTTGTAAAAGGAAAACGATTGGCTATTCATACCATTACCATCATGACTACTAGGAAGCAGACTGGTAGACTTTTACAACGTTTTGCCCGTGCTCTGCCGCAATCGCCTCACTGGTTATGATTGTCGCGTCCGATTTGAGGGGTAGAGTAATCGATAAAGTTACGAACGTGACGTTATCTCTACATAAATAGCAACACACCATTAACATCTTTGATGTCTATAGGCGATGGTAGTCTCTTTATAGGCGATCGTAGTCGTATGAGTCATGGGTTTTAATGGATGTTCTTAACTTGTCCTGCCATAATCAGTGGCGTATTTATCGTAGTACCAGATGACACAGAGCAACAGGGTCCCGAAGCTCAGAGGGCTTAGCTCTGAAAAGAAAGCAGCAGCTAATTTTCTGAAGCTAGCAAACCTCTTACCTGCATTTTGCCGAAAAAATTCGTTGCCACCCTGAAAACATATATAAAACACATGGGAATTTTACTCCTCATAAAGATGACATATAGCCTTGTCCTATTAAAATTAAGTTCTAGGCACTGTATGTTTTTCTTATTATCATCTTTAAGTTTCAGGGCTAATCGGTCAGTATAAATCAAACGAAGTGGAAAGAATCTGTTTTATCTAATACATACCAGGGCCATCTAGTTACGCCATGGCCACAATACTTGCTTACTAAATCGGTACTCTTATTTTGATAGTAAGGGCCCTTACTCACCGCGATGCTATGGCGACATTGCAGGCCACGTGTCCAAACAATTTGTATTGAATTTTACGAATTGGCTTCGTCGCCAGGTGAGTTGGCTGCCAAATAGTTCAATAACATAAACTGTTTAGATACAGTGGCCGGCAACATTGCCATGGCGTCCCGGCGAGTTAGGGCCTTAAGGTCGCCAAGAAACCTATGTATTTGAGATTACAAATCCATTGTCATTTATATCTATGGCATCCGGTATGTATGATATATTAACACCACAGTGCTTTAAGTAAGCATACAACGCTATAGGTTCTGTTTATAGCAAATTAAAAGCCATCGTTTTCAAAGTCGAAAAATACGACGTGTCTACCCCGCGAGGTAATCAGCGTGCTGAGTTATTTTTGAAATATTTTTCTTTTTCAGGTATTCAGACAGGAGTCACATACTTTGTACAGAGAGACGCTGCAGCACCGCAATCCTAAGTAGTTTCTTCATACCACCTATACTTTGTATACCTACATACATGGTAAGTTACAGTATATATTTGAGCTTTATTGTACACGCTATATTAAATTATAGTACAAAAGACGAAGTTAATTTTAAATCTAATATATAATAACGGATGTTTGTATATACGAAGTTGTTAAAGTCAAACTTCATTTGACCTATCAGATCATGAAATTGAATATATCTACGGGGCTCAGCTAGTATTTTTTATGTAGAATAGAAAGCAACCCAACAGGAGGTGCACCTGATGGTAAGTGATCAATGCCACCCATGGATATCCACAACGTCAGAGTTCACGCCTTGCCGGCGTTTTAAGAATAAGTAAGCTCTTTTTTTGAAAGTTCCTAAGTCGTATCCGTTTGGAAACACCCCTGCTAGTAATTGATTCCACTGCAAAGTATTGCCAGGAAAAAGTGTTGAGAGAAACGCATGGTTGTGGATTTCCAGACATTGAGATAGTGAGGGTGGAATTTAAAAATTTTGACGCGATATCCGATTATAATTCAGCAGCAGGAATTAATCTGAACAAATCTATGGAACTCTCTCCATGGCAAATATAAAAATATTTTATTGATTCAGGCGTTACTTTGCGGAAATCCATTATTAAAAGGTGAAATTAATTAAATTTGCTATTATCCGCGAACTATTATTCTATGTATCCTCCGTGATGGCACCGAAAAGAGAGACGTCGGTTTAATAAATGGATAGGACTCACCGATGGTTCCGATCAAACGAAGACCCCCAGCGGCACACTTATCCGCCCACATCCACCACACTTTTACAACCACGACCACGCCGGCACCAATCACAAAAGCACACAATTCATGTACGTACTCAACGCACGTTTCACTTCGAAACCGAAGCATCTTCAGAAGAAACGAACACTACCTCACTCTACGCGAGTGTAAGTAATACTCATATCTCTAGGAGTATTACTTACACTCGCGTAGAGTGAGGTAGTGTTCGTTTCTCCTGAAGATGCTTCGGTTTCGAAGTGAAACGTGCGTTGAGTACGTACATGAATTGTGTGCTTTTGTGATTGGTGCCGGCGTGGTCGTGGTTGTAAAAGTGTGGTGGATGTGGGCGGATAAGTGTGCCGCTGGGGGTCTTCGTTTAATCGGAACCATCGGTGAGTCCTATCCATTTATTAAACCGACGTCTCTCTTTTCGGTGCCATCACGGAGGATACATAGAATAATAGTTCGCGGATAATAGCAAATTTAATTAATTTCACCTTTTAAATATAAAAATATAAAACAGGACAATATTTAAATTTATTTAAAATCCCGCCCTCAAAAATATGAAATAAGTATAAGAGCCTTCACTTGATACCTGGTACATTTCAAAAATATTTTAATGTCTCAATATCCTCTAGAGAGTGCCATTTAATATTAAGGAGATATAATATTCTGTAAGTTTTTTTACGTTAATATAATTTATAGTATACATATTACAATTAAAATTTATTGTGTATGAAGCAACATTAATTTTGCGTTTATATTTATGCACAGGTTAAATAAGCATGCAATACAATTTTACTAGTAATATATTTCCTACTTTTTTTAAAAAGTTAAGAAAAATTATCACGTTGAGTGGTAAAACGTGGTTTTGTGTCAATTATATTGTGTCTTCTACCTACTTACAACTAGTATTTATATAACTAGCAATATCCGTGCGAATAATTCGCGTTTTAACTATCAACACCCGTACGAATAATTCGCACGAGTATTGCTAGTTATATAAATACTAGTAGTAATTCGTAAGTATACTAATATTCACTATACCAAATTACAAAAACTATTTATTTATTATTATATATTTATTATAAAACGTCTCAAATATCAAAAACTTTAGCTAAAGCGCCATTATACGAAAGGTACAAAATTTACCGACCGTCAATCATTAATAACTCTCACGGGTTCACTTGTGTTGTACACACGCACAATACATTTGTGACTCCACAAAGATAGAGATTTGCCACTTTCGCCAAAACTTGTTACTACCTAACTTTTCTTTTCCTGTCACATTAGAGTTAGTGCTTGTTTGAAGGCAACGGTATAACAAAAACAAAAATCTGTAAACGAGTTGGCCCTCGATTCACTGTAATTTTTATATTATATTACTAGCTGTTGCCAGCGACTTTGTCCGCGCGGACTTCGTTTACTCCACACAGGTCCTCCCCCGTAGGTGCTAGCGTGATAATATGTAGCCTATATGTTGACCCGACCTGTTAGTAATATTCATGCAAAATTTCAGTAAATCCATGCAGTACTTTTTGAGTTTACCCCGGACATACATACAGGCAAACAGACAAACACATAAACAGACAAATAGACAAACAGACAAAAGTTCTAAAAACTATATTTTTGGCTTTGATATCGATTGTAGATCACGCCCCAAGTATTCTTTTAAAAAAATATTCAATGTACAGTTTTGACTTTCCTACGATTTTATTGTATGTATAGACTAGCTGTTGCCAGCGACTTCGTCCGCGCGGACTTCGTTTACTCCGCACAGCACCTGGCCGCTAGGTGATAGCTTGATAATATGTAGCCTATATGTTGACCTGACCTGTTAGTAATATTCATGAAAAATTTGAAGTAAATCCATGCAGTACTTTTTGAGTTTACCCCGGACATACATACAGACAAACAGACAAACAGACAAACAGACAAACAGACAAACAGACAAACAGACAAACAGACAAACAGACAAACAGACAAACAGACAAACAGACAAACAGACAAACAGACAAACAGACAAACAGACAAACAGACAAACAGACAAACAGACAAACAGACAAACAGACAAACAGACAAACAGACAAACAGACAAACAGACAAACAGACAAACAGACAAACAGACAAACAGACAAACAGACAAACAGACAAACAGACAAACAGACAAACAGACAAACAGACAAACAGACAAACAGACAAACAGACAAACAGACAAACAGACAAACAGACAAACAGACAAACAGACAAACAGACAAACAGACAAACAGACAAACAGACAAACAGACAAACAGACAAACAGACAAACAGACAAACAGACAAACAGACAAACAGACAAACAGACAAACAGACAAACAGACAAACAGACAAACAGACAAACAGACAAACAGACAAACAGACAAACAGACAAACAGACAAACAGACAAACAGACAAACAGACAAACAGACAGACAGACAGACAGACAGACAGACAGACAGACAGACAGACAGACAGACAGACAGACAGACAGACAGACAGACAGACAGACAAACAGACAAACAGACAAACAGACAAAAAGACAAACAGACAAACAGACAAACAGACAAACAGACAAACAGACAAACAGACAAACAGACAAACAGACAAACAGACAAACAGACAAACAGACAAACAGACAAACAGACAAACAGACAAACAGACAAACAGACAAACAGACAAACAGACAAACAGACAAACAGACAAACAGACAGACAGACAGACAGACAGACAGACAGACAGACAGACAGACAGACAGACAGACAGACAGACAGACAGACAGACAGACAGACAGACAGACAGACAGACAGACAGACAGACAAACAGACAGATAAACAGATAAACAGATAAACAGATAAACAACAAACAGACAAACAGACAAACAGACAGACAGACATACAGACAAACAGACAAACAGACAAACAAACAAACAGACAAACAGACAAACAGACAAACAGACAAACAGACAAACAGACAAACAGACAAACAGACAAACAGACAAACAGACAAACAGACAAACAGACAAACAGACAAACAGACAAACAGACAAAAATTCTAAATTTTTTTTCTTTGATTGCTTCGATATCGATTGTAGATCACGCCCCAAGAATTCTTTTAAAAAAATATTCAATGTACAGTTTTGACTTTCCTACGATTTTATTATATGTATAGATTATTTTTATATTATAATAAGAATGAGAGTTTTTAAGGATCGTGATCCGTAGTGATCGTAAGGATTCAGTTATTTTTAGAATAGGTACTTACTCTTTGAAATAGCCTTGAATTTTGCAGCTGTATTATCTAAACAAATATTAACTCTGCTAATTATTGGAGAAATTCTTGTGCAATACGTTAGTACGATATTTTCAGTAGGCGCGAAACAACGGAAAATTTCCAATAAAATACATCGCGTATATTTCTGATTTTTATTACAAACATATATAAATGAGATTTTCTCCGCAATGATACGTCTCAGGCACTATCAAAAAAGGAGCTTTTTATTTTTAAACGATAACTAATTTGATAAATATTTCAACTATCTGTGGGCGGCTGTCAGCAAAACTGTAAATAATTACGAGTACATGGAGTACATCGTTTGATCTTTTCACTTATGCCCCCCCTCTCTTCTAGAATCAAAAATTATTACAACAAAAAAAAAATAATACTGAATGTAATTGAAATTGGTTGAGCAATACATTTTCTTTCAACCGATAATAATGATGAATACTAGTAACCTGAGGATAACGGTGTAGGTTACACTATTAATAACTTAGTTATTTAATATCAATTTTGTAAACCCTTGAAGTGTAATTGTTTGGTGTCCTAAATAAATAAACAAAAGTTAGCCACCCGTTTAACATGGTAATAGTTACACAGGGTATAGAGTCTGTATAAGAGTTATACACGCTTTACACAGCATCCCTAACAATAAACAACTTGTAAAGCTTGGGTAACTAATCACTCGTTAAACGCACAATACTGCCAACATGTACACAATGAGCCACCATTTTAATTTTTTGCCTTATACAAGCTTTAAACAAGGGTTTTATGGGGGGTTTTAGAACGTTCCTTTGACTGAAATTTTGTTATACAGATTTTTTTAACTTCCCGCTACATAAGTTACTGATTTGGCCTCGATTTTTAAAAATCCATTTTTCACCAGATCTCCATGTTTTGAACGTCCTATGAACCTTTTCCGACTATTTTCACGATGACGTCAGTACGTGTGTCTGTATTTATGTATGTATGTGTGTGTGCATGTAAACATCTCATAACTATTTAACCGGCTTGACCGACCGAAATGCGGTTAATGGTATTTGATTGAACTCTACTTAACATAGACTTGCTGAAACTTTAAATCGATAGGCCACAGGAGGTTTTGAGAAATTTTGAAAACACCTGAAAAAAATGTTTGGCTAAACAGTATTTTTTGAAGTGAAAACTTCTTTAGGCGCGTTGAGCGTTTTGGTAGAGGGTAAAATCCTCGGTTCGCGTCACCGACATGCTAATGATAATAGTATATCTATAGCTATGTTTTGCATATAGTTTTAATTACTCTCAACTTAATAGTTCCGTTTTCACTTCTATCGGCAGTCCCACGACTGCTACTGTTTTTTTTTAACATAACTTCCATATTAATGTGATAATCGAGTACAAAATTTAATCAGCTCTATTTTTTTTAAAAAACTGCATCCAACACATAAATAAATTGCATCACAATAAGTTTATCCGTCCGAAAGTATTCGTTGACGAAAAATTTTGAAAAATTTTAAAATTTTTCGTCAACGAAGAAAGATTTCTAGTAAAAAACGTAAACAGTGTGAGGTGTTTTCGGCTCTGTGCAGCGTCCAGTTAAGAGGGAGAGGGGGAAAAACTACACACGAAAGCTGTTGTCTTTTATGTCACTAAGCTAGTGATATAGTTTTTCATTCAATGTTTCCTTTGTTTGGAATGTGCTTCTCCAATTTTCATTTCACATTATGTAACAAAATTGTCGTTTGAGGAGCTGTCTAACTAATCAAGAAGTAAGGCTGTATCACTCATAGTCAAACATCCTGTATAATATAGTAGTACTCTTACAAAGAACACGTGTGGCAATGTGGCAGACTCTTAAGAAAATGAACAAATTTTTTTATGTTATCGTATCTTAACCGTGTGTGATACCTTAAGATACTATAATATTTTATATTTTGAGTAGTATATCTATGATTTTATATTAAAATTAAACGTCGGTTCACTTGACTGGTATCGATCCTACCGTTTTGGTCGCTCTCAGAGGACGTGCCATAAAGACTTGTATTCTGACTGGATAACACTCCTATTCGACTTTCACATACTGTAAAGAACTTGGGTCTTGTTTTTAGCGCTGATTTGTCTTGAGAATTTCACGTTAGTAGTATTAGTAAAATTTTCTTCTATGCGCTCCATTCCCTTAAATCATTTCAAAATTTCCAACCCATACGGACAAAAATATTGCTTGTGGTTTCTCTCATACTCCCAATCATCGATTATGCTGACTCATGTTAATCAGGTGCCACGGAGGAGTTATTAAATAAACTAGAACGATTACAAAATCTTTGTATTCGACTTATCTTTGGCTTGCGCAAATATGACCATATATCTTGATATAGACCTCAACTTAAATGGCTCCTAATACGTATGCGAAGGAACACTCATGTTTTTTGTCTTCTGTATAAAATACTGTTCAATCTTTTAACATCACATTACGTAAAAGAACACTTTGAGTTCATTCATCCCCCTAGTTCTCCATGTCGTCCGTCTGTTTCCACCAGTTTACGTATTACCTCGCACAGCTCCATTATTTTTCTCGCTCTTTTGCAGTCACTGCTATAAGATTCTGAAACTCGCTCCCACATCATATCCGTAACAGTACTTCACTTTGCTCTTTTAAAAAACAATTGAGACTTCATTATTTATCGTTTGGTCAAAATAACTAGATTCGTTCTTATTTTGATTATCTGCAACTTAGAACTAGCATCCATGAAACTAGCCTATTTGTTTTTTTGTTATATAATTAATTAGAGTTAGTTTTATTGTGTTATTATTATTATTGTACACTGTCTACCTGTTCTGTGTTCATTGTCTTAGGTTATCTGTAAGATATCTCTTATTAGGGATAAGCTCGCTCTTTGTACTGTTTTCGTTTGTTATTTTCTGTTACGTATTTTTTGTTGTAAACAAATAAAATAAAAAGAATAATAATAAAATGTTAAATAAATAGATATTTCTATTTATTGTAGTATCTTAATCGTGTGTGACGAGCATTATATAGTAGGAATTGCCTACATACAAACTTTAAAGAGAATGAGCCGACTATTTGCCTTAGTGAAATATTGATGTGGTAGAAAAACAAACTTACCTACATAGGGTTTGTTACTCTGAACCGCCGTTCAAACTTAGGTAGATAAACTACGACATTTTCGTCAATATTTTCTATAATAAAATTGAAAATACAGTACTAAATTGTATTATTGTGTACTACAGTATTTTCCATTTTATAATATTTATATTATTTCACAGAATCGACAATAGCATATCAATTTTCTAGTTTTGGGGAGATTGACACGAGATTTTTAAATTCATCATTATGATTTTAATAAAAAACCCTACTGAAATAAAACTGTTATGGAAGCACACACACGCATACATATGTGTGTGTGTGTTCGCGCGCATGACTCCATTCTATGACATAATTTGCTCTGTGTAAATTTAGCCAGTATCAAATGCTGCAATGTCTAGCGATATTTATTATTATTAATTATGATTATACACATAGTAACACAAAGATGTTTTTAAACGTAAGAATGATAAAATTGTTCCTCTAATCAGCCAAACGAGGCGCTACGGCGGTGGTACCAAATACCCGGTTGTGGAACTCTATAACTTAGTAGTCACAATGGTAGTGACACGTATAGCCAATCGGTCACTTTTGTCAATAGGAGCCCGGACCATCACGGGGGTAAAGCTGTTTGTATTTTTATTAAATAAATAGTAAGAAAAAATATATTAATAACTAGTAGTTAAAAATGGTATAGCCTTATTACTGAAATAATTACGACGAATATAATGGAAACTTCTCAACAACCAAACACGAAGCCGTATAGACTACAGAGCGTGCCAACAAAATCATACATAAGTACATTTTTTATATCATAAGGTATGAGCAGATGGGTCTCCTAATGGAAAGCGTCAATCATCGTCTATAAGACACCAAATATGTTATTGGTGCGCTTCTATCTTGTGGTGAGGTCTAATGCCACATGCATAATTTTACATACATACATATAAACATACGCGAACATAACCCTCCTTCTAGCGCAGTCGAGTAAAAATAAGGATTATTATGGATTGTTATAAACTACAATAAAAAAACTCAACAACACCACCAACAGACTCCTGATGATGTGTTTATACACTCTATCGAAACCAGACAATGCTGTCCATGTGATTGCGATGCGATGCCTATAAAAGTTTACCGGCTACCTTGCACTCCAAATTGTAAAATTACAACAACAAGTATTGACGCTTTTGCCACAGGGAAACTTATCACCTAGTATTTAAGATGGTACTGATACATGGGCCTTATTGTTCTCCTTTCCAAACTGTCTAGCACGAAGGCAGGTGGTTTATTCTTCAACAAAGCAGCCTGGTCCGCCGGTCAGTCGGGGCTTTTATTGACTTTTAACTCTATACAAAGTCTCTATTTTCGGGGACTATAATATATAAGTTAGAAACACTAATAACAATAATCCTTTGCAGGTATTTGATGTTCACACTGCAGTTGTATTGGAACCAAATGGACCTATGATACTTTACCACGTGGACTCTGACGAAGAAGGACAGTTATATCAAATTAATTTCTGGGTTCATGCTGTCGTCATCAAGCTCCTACCTTGTTGCATCCTAACAGTCATTAGCTTGTGGCTTATAAAAGAAGTCCATAGTGCCAATGAACACCAGAAGAAAATCCGTGTATATAACCCCTGCGCAGCTAACGACAAGCTTCTAAAACGTCAATGCCGTGGAGACAAACGAACAAACAGAACAACAAAGATGTTGGTCGCTGTGTTACTCCTATTTTTAGTAACGGAGATACCAAATGGAATTCTGGGTCTTATGAGTGGGACATTAGGGCGATGTTTCTTTAAACGCTGCTATAATTTGTTTGGCGAATTGATGGATGCTCTGGCATTACTCAATGGGGCTATTAATTTCGTCCTTTATTGTTCCATGTCAAGACAATTCCGAATGACGTTTAGGCAGTTAATGTGGCGGGCAAACATTCAACGGTGGCCGCCACCCCAAGCTTCTAACTCAGATGGATTAAATACGTAAGTAGTTCTTTACCTTATTAAATTTTAATGTGATATTTTTTTCAGTGATAAATATCTTCCGTTGTTGGTTACTCGATTGTAGATAATTATAGCACAAGTTCGAATCCCGAGTTGGCAAAAAAATGGTTTTTTCTGGTTTAAATAAATAAAAATTATTATAAATCTCAGCTACCTACTCCGTATAGGTACGAGTTCCGTTGAAGGCCATCTGTCTTTATATATTCTATATTTTCCATCGTCGGCACTTGGTGAAATTCCATTATTGTAACACAATTATTGTAACATTTGTACTTTAATTTCACATTAAGATGCTTAAAAAGTGAAACCGGTCGAGTGATATACAAAAATAAAAGTTTTAATGTGAAGTTAAAGTATAACTAATAATAATAAATATTCACGGGACAAATTACACTGACTGATCTAACCCCAAAGTAAGCAAATTATTTGCTTGTCTTATGGGTGCTAGTCAACGATACTAATACATAGAAATACATATATAAATACTTTTACATACATAATAAACACCCAAACCCGGAAATACAAACATCTATGCTCATCACACAAATGCTTGTCCCCGTCGGGGATCGAACCCGAGCCCCGTTGCTTGTGTAGTCAGGGTCGCTAACCACTCGACCAACGGGGCGGTTACAATAATTGTGTTACATCTGTTTTTATGTCAACCAGTAAATGTCATTAATACGTGGACCTCTATGTTGTGGAGCTCTGTAACGTCTGGACCGGATTTGGTACCACCTTGCTTGGTATGATCCTATTCCTGCCGCAATAATGTGAAAGCTTATCAAAACTTAAAACCGGAACACGACAGTTTCGGTTTTAAGGGTTACCCTTTAGTATTAAATTTAAGCATGTGGCAGTTAAACCCGCCACCATTAACATTCACAAAATTGATGAAAAATATTTGATTTGTTTAATCAAACAGTAGCTGATATACCCTCCCAATCGGAACAAGACAAAGACAAGCGCTGATACTATTGCCACAGGAATAGGCACGGTGTTGGTACCAATCTTGGGGAAACAAGTGGTAGAGTTAGGATGTTATTGATACATTTAGGCAATCTTTCTCTTTTTACAACCTGTCTGGCAAGAAGGCAGACGGTATTTTCTCCAAAAATACCCCGAACCAATATCTTATAGTCATGATAACATTTTATATGGAGTATTGTTGTCATGTTTGAGTAGAGGCTCCACAATATATAACACCAGCCTTTCTCTTTTTGAAAATGTATATTGACTCTCGTGAATCTCGTGATCTCAGTTTAAAGTAAACCTAATTTCATCAAGATTTGTCAAGCTTTTCTCTTTCTAAATATATGGCTTGAGATAAATTTCAAGTACTTAGCAATTAGTTACTTAGTAAAAATTGATGTCAGTTATCTTGAAATTTGACAAAATTTTGACAATTATATAAGATGATAGGCAAAAGATGTAGGTGCATATTAAAATACGCGATAATTATGTTTAAGCATGCCAGAAAGCCCGGATACAGTGACAGTTTTCAGCATGTAAGATTTTGATATTCTTTATATATTAACTAGTTGTGCCCGCGACTTCGTCCACGTGAAAAAATTTATAAAATAAAAGTGGCCTATACAGGTTACTCCTTATTATCTTAGTTTAAACATAGACAGTCCCGGGGTTTTACCCGCATAGTTCCCGTTCCCGTAGGATTTCCAGGATTAAAACAATTTTATGTCCGTTCTCGGATCTCAAACTATCTTTGTACAAAATTTCATTTCAATCGCTTCAGTGGTTTAGGCGTGACAGACAGAATAGCTTTCGTATTTATAATATTACTAGCTGACCCGGCAAACGTTGTTTTGCCATTCATATTAGGAATCCATAGCAGATAAACAACTTAACACATAATTTATATAAGTCTACGCCCTACGGGATTGTCCTTTTGCGCAGCCAAAATGGCATTAAACTTTATATGGTGGTTAAGTATTGTTACGAATAATCTAGAAGCGTGTAGAGTTGAAGCGCGCGCGCTCACTATCTAGAAATAAAGGAAAGAGATAGCTACTCCTGTTGACAAACAAATAGTTGACCTTTGCTATGCCATAATGGACTTTGTGGGATATGGCATAAGGTTGAAAGTAGCGTGTACTATAATTTATGACTCATAACATGTTTACGATAAGAAGTGATTCATTGTTTTCCGATACATTTAGATTTTTCTGGATCGAGCTAGGACTTTCCCCTGCCTATAAATACAGAGGTGTTGACAAACACAAGGCAGTTTTTATCAAGCGATCGAAAGCGATACATCAAGTGACCAGTGCGAAGCGAGAAGTGTTTGATTGTGTAGTGTTCTAAGTGTAGTGATAGTACAGCGAGTGACTAGGGTGTAAAGTGTATTTTAGTATTACGTTGTGTTGTGTTGTGTAAATACACGGATTTAATATAAGTGGTGTTTTCTTACAATCACGACCCCGAGTATGTAACAGTATTCTTAAATTTTCTATTTTTTCGCGCAATTTTTTTAATATTTTCCTTTATAAGAACCTTCTCCTTACAATTACAAACACAAAAAAAAAATACTGAAATTGGTCCAGCCATTCAGGCGTGATGTCGTGACCAAGGAAAATAGGGATTGATTTTTATATATATAGATTAGTATGGATGCAAGTGATGCGCTTTGGCTTCGCAAGTATGCAATGCAAGTGCTCAAAAACATATTTTTACGACAAGCCTTTGAAATTCTCGACTTTTTTCTACTATAATATGAATGTATTATTATCTATATATTTATACGTGAAGAAAAAATTTTAGACCCCTTATTAAGGTAATTTCGCCAACGGCGGAGTGTGACATTTGGCATAGTACAAGTTTATACCGTGGAGGACTGCAGAAACTTAATATGTTTTAATCATGAAGCTGTATTATATCTGTAGGCAGCACTTCTAATACCTACTTGAAAAACAAATTTTAAATAGTGCTGTCATCTTCTTAGGTCTTACCCTCTGTTTCTAACACAACTGTATAAAAAGAGACAGGGAGACCTCATAGACAGAGATATAACGTAAATATTTGTTTCAATTGATTAATATGAGTGCTAGCTCCACTTATACCTAATACTTCATGGTTTTAATAAAAATCATTTGAAGTACATTAAAATAATAAAAATAAACATTATACGCACTACATTCATGTGACATACATGATATTATACACACATGCATAGATACTATTTTCTTTACGGATGTCAGTTGTCAAACTTAAGAGATTTTACTATATAGTCTTTGGTCGAATTTCGGCCACAGGTGATCGCTAGTATATATAAACCTTCTTCTTGAATCACTATTATTGTTAATGAAATCCGTTGCGTACCTATTCAAAAGATATACATAAACGAACATACAGTGGAAGCGACATTGTTTTAAACTATGTAAAAATACAAAATATATAAATCACTTGTTTCATTTCACCAACAGAAGTAGTCTTCGGTAAGAGAAAAGTGAGAGTCGGTCTAAGAATTGGTAAAACGATCAGCCACTCCTGCGCAGCATTAATTTCCATTAATTACACTCTTTAAATAAAACCCAGAACTTTGCTTGCTTTACACCAATCGGCGAATTTCATTGGCCATTAGGTCGATTGGGGCTTGCGGAGAATAGGTACCTATGCTGACGGTCGTATGCAGTAGGTATATTGACTAAATATCGGTGGCGTCCTTTCATTAGTTGGTAACCCATAGTTTGGGATTCCCCGCATGCTGTATATCGATAGAGTTATTACCAAAGAAAATGAGCCTTAATGAGTCAAGTCATGGTTTCGGCAAATCAATGTATGTAAATGATGAACTTCGATATCAATGCGCGGGTGTCCGTACATAATAGACCGTGGTCCCACAAACAAACTTTTTTTATTAATAACAAGCTGCATTTTTGTGAACAACTTCGTTTTGACAAGACAACTATCTTTTTTATCTTCGAAAATTCTTAAATCGGGTAACTAATAAAGATAGATAAAAAACAAAAGTTTAGAGCGTCTGACTAAAAGAAGTATCAACTCTACGTGTAGGATAATTTTCCCATTGAATTACAATAATAATTAACAAGCTGTTGTGAAAAAATTAGGTCGTTTTTAAATTGATTAATATAAATTTAAACATCTCATAATTCCGAAACGTTCCGAAACGGACTCGTTAGAAAATCCATCGAATGTGTAGGGCAAAAATTTCATCGTGTTTTTAATTATATTATTAACAAAGTCATTTATGTCAAAAAATAATTATTGTTATTAACAAATATTTTTCCTTCACTGAACCAAATTTTTCAAAGCCCCGTAACTTTATTGGTAACCCGATTCGAGATTTTTCGAAGATAGAAAAGTTGTCTTGTCAAAACGAAGCTGTTCACAAAAAATCGGCTTGTTATTAATTTTAAAAAAAGTTAGTTGGTGGAACCACGGTCTATAAACATTTTTGTAGGATAATTAGGTCAAACTTTAAGTGCCTATTTTTTACATATTCAGTGTCATAATCGTGTACTGAACACCCTCCTTTTGTCGGTAAAGTCTTTTACCGGTCAACCTGCATAGTAGTACCTATAGATTAATTTAGTAGACTGATTTTTTGTTAGTCTAGTTATTATAGCTCTTGACCTTTAAATTTCGGATTTAATTTCCGAATGAAGCAAAAAATATGAAGTTGTTAACGTAAAGTGGCGGTGTACCTGTAATAGGTAACGTTGTCGGTCATGGTACAAGTGGCTTTCATGAAACCAGCGAATCTTAGTGAACGTAAATATCTAATAACGGTCGATTTTTTTGGTGTCGGTTTTAATTACCTTTTGATAAAGTTTTGGGTAAACAAATTTGATTATGCCGTCCTAAGAAAATAAATTTATCTTTTGAGGTAAAGTTAGTTTAATTAAATCACTTTATTATTATTTATTACTATGTATCTGATCCCAAGGCGTCCCTCGAGAATCCAAAGCAAATCTTATATACCACGTCAATTCAGGCTCTTTTAAAATAATAAATATTTAATTTTCTGCTTGGCAAGTTGTAAAAGTTAGACAAAGGGGACTTAGTACTAACGATGGTAGTGATATATTTAGCCAATAGTTCGTTTTTGCCACGGATTAAATGGATACACCTTACAACGCACTTTCTTAGTTAGTCAGCGTAGCTTATATTCACACACAGAAATACAAAGTTATACCACAGGTTATACTACTGACCGATTAAATAAAATCACTGCAAGGGTAGTTTTTAAAACTTGTCATCTCATTCGGTACGATAAAATATTATCTACAACATGGTTTATTTCTATTTTTTTTCACATTATAATATATCTACAAATATATGACACTTTTCACAGTGATAGGTGCGTTTGCTCCCGTGTTTATTAGTATTCATGTGGTTTGTGGTTTTTACGTACTGATTGACAGAATGGTTTTAGTTAATTCTTCGAACGGAGTCCGGCTCAACATGGGTGAAGTACTAGATTGTAAAGTTTTGCATCGATTTAAATGAATTGTTGATTTTATCTTATTCTGGTTGGAAAGGTAACGGCTACCTAATATATACTCGTAGTAGCGTAGGTTTACCTTACGTAGCCTACATACCCGACCACACGCTGATAGCTGCTCTTTGTTATCTGTTGTTTTATATAGGTTTGATAGTTGTGTTCTTATATCTATAAAAAATCTGTCAAATGCGAGTTAGATTCCCGTATCAAGAGGTCCGTTCAAATTTGTAGATAAAAAGGTTGTAACATTAAAAAACAAAATAGATAAAGAGACTGATTTACTTTTGCCGTTCTATTCATAGTAACTGTATAGTAACTGCCGCAATGGCGTCAGTGCTTGTCACTGTCGTGTTTCGGTTTGGAGGGAAGTAGTCGGTAAACTTATGCATGTGGCATTAGACCTCGCCACAATATAGCAACGCACCATTAACACCTTTGATGTCTATAGGCGATGGTTGACTCTTTCCTGATGGACCCATCTGCTTGATTGCTATCTTATGATGTCGGACATTATGATCACTTGATAACAATAATAATTATTTAAAAGTTTGGCAAAAAATAATTATGTATGTATTCATTCCTGTTGCAAACACATTTTTATGGTTGCAGACAAGCTCATTGGTGCAATATTTTTGATGAACAAAATATTTTTCAAGTAACATATTAAATTAACTTGTAAATGCATTTAAACAAGTAAGATTTTAACAATAAAAAAAAAACTTGTAAATTCGGCAAATTTTCATCACGCTCCTTTGAAGAAACATAGCATTTTTGAAAAAGTCGTAGATAGAAAGTTTGTTAGACTTCTCAAAAGGAAGACACTCTCTAAGTTTCAGGTTAGTATTCATCATTTAATGGTTGCTTTTAAAAAAGTATCCTCACGCCCGTATCCCGAAGAGGTTGGTACAGGTATAAGTTGTGCACCCAGGATGTGATATGTGACAAGCGTGTCGCCAATTGGGCACACATCGAATCCCGGGCAACGTCATTTTTATAACTAAAACTGAAAAAAACACATTTTGAATTTTCCGACACGGAAATCGAATCCGGGACCTCTTGCGGTTAACTCCGAAACTAGACCACAGCGACGACTATTAAGATTTAGAAGGACCATAACATTATGGCCTTGCTTCAGATGTATCGTTACATATGAATTCAATTCCTACATCGAGTATTTAGTTCTGAATAAGATATTCAGGTTTTAATAAAAATTACTGGCTATGTGCCTGATTTGATCTATAGCTCGGTTATATTATCACATCATGAAACTTGATACCTTTGTAATACCCACCTTGATAATATTGGCACTTGAATCATATCTCTGCCCACCGTTTCGAGTTTAACGTAATCATTTTTTTGCAAATTCATATACAACTATATTATTTCAGACGATACTTTAAAACTTGTGATATGCATAGTGCTATATATTTTTTTTTTTATATCATAAGATAGCAAACAAGCAGATGGGTCTCCTGATGGAAAGAGTATACCATCGCCTATAGACACCAAAGATGTTAATGGTGCGTTGCTATCTTGTGGCGAGATCTAATGCCACATGCATAAGTTTACTGGCTACCTTACCCTCCAAATCGGAACACGACAGTGACAAGCACTGACGCTATTGCGGCAGGAATAGGTAAGGCGGTGGTATCAGACCCGGGCGAGACAATGCAGAACTCTACCACCTAGTAGCCACGATGGTTGCGACTCGATAGCCAATCGGTCGCCTTTTACGACCTGCCTGGCAGAACGGCAGTTAGCTTATTCTTCAAAGGAGGCCGGGACCAACACGGCCAAAATTGCGTCATATTAGTTTAAAGCTTGTACAAATCAAATTAAGCCGCTACCCGACTTGTTAAATAAATATAAAGTTTTGTTAGGTTGCCCTTAGGCCTCGCACCACAGAATAAATGGTACTCGTAGTACGTATATTACATACCCATAAATATCGCTCGACAAATTACACGAATTGATCTAACCATAAAGTAAAGAAATTGTTTGTGTTACTCAACGATATTAATACAGAGCAAGACACCCAAACCCAGAAAAACAAACATTCCTTTTCCGTCTGTGTTGACCACGGCATGAAGAATAGGACAACTGACGTTCTGCGACACAGTTCGTAAAAGACGACCGATTGGCTATTACATGTCACTACCAACGTGACTAATTGGTAGAGTTCTGCAACTTATTTGGTACCACTGCCTTACTTATTCCTGAATCCTGCCGCAATAGCGTCAATTCTCGTCATTGTCGTGTTCTAGTTTGGAGAGAAAGGTAGCCGGTAGAATTATGTGGTATAATGTATGTGGCATTGCCATTCCGCCAGCCATCCGGATAGCAACACAGCATTAACATATTGGGTATCTATAGGCGATGGTTCTCTTTCCATCAGGAGAGTCATCTCAGGGTGAAATAAATTTGTAAATTATAAAAATTTTGATTACACAAAAAATTAAACTTGTAATTATAAAAATAACTTTTGTGATATGAAATCATTCTAGTACATTAGTAATAAGTACATAAAATAAAAAAATACAAGCCCATTGAGTTTCTTCCGCCGGGTCTTCTCAGTGTGTTGGCTGCGTTCACATCCAGCAGTAATTTTTATAAATCGATACAAAGTTTTAAACGTAATATTATTTAATAATAATTTTTAAATATTGGCACACCATATAACGATAGAATATGTTGGTAACTTAACTAATTTTTAACAACTTGTAACACCCATATTCTTGCGAATAAATATTTTCTTTTTTGTTGCTTTCTTCATTTTTATACCGATACTTTTTTCAAGTCCAATTTTTCTCTTACTTCAAAGTTACAAATGCAATCCACGAGCATTACCATTGATTTTTCGTAACGCTCTCATTTTGCCCATGTTAATTCTACTTTCATGCTCTTTCTGATATACTCAGCTCTCTCACTCTCTCTCTCTCTCTCTCTCTGTTATAGCTTTCGTTTCTATACATAGCGCTATTTCCGTATTATTAAATATGCGCGTGTGCGTCCAATATTCCAATCATCAGATCAGCAAAATAAGTCCAATATTTTGCTGATCGACGAAAAACGGAGGAGGTTCTCAATTCGACGCGTATATTTTTTTATGTTCGAATAACTTTTTGCAGAGTAGTCCGATTTTGATCGTCATTTTTTATTTGAGTGGGTTATACCCTGAGGGTGGTCCCATTTAATTTTTTTATAAATTTCCCTCGTGTTGGTCCCGGGCTGTTTTGTAGAATAGGCCAACTGCCGTTCTGCCAAGCAGGTCGTAAAAGGTGACCGATTGGCACTGCGTGTCCCTACCATCGTGGCTACTAGAGGTAGAGTTCTGCATTCTCTCGCCCGGGTCTGGTACCACCGCCTTACCTATTTCTGCCGTAATAGCGTCGGTGCTTGTCACTGTCGTGTTCCGGTTTGGAGGGTAAGATAGCCGGTAAACTTATGTATGTGGCATTATACCTCGCTACAAGATAGCAACGCACCATTAACATCTGCTTGTTTGCTATCTTATGATGTAAAAAAAACACTATATGGGTATGTAAACATAACTTTTCGTCTGTTTAATTTTTTGTTAAATAGATATTGTGTCTAAATTTGGCATTATGGGAATACAGGAAGGGTAAAAGTACCGGTAATGACCACTGCACCATTTGTGGTCACTTAATGTCAACATTTTTATAAAAATAATTCTATATGTATACAATATAATCATAAATTCGAGTATGAACATGTAATAAAAATATTATTTGACCTTTTTTATATTAATTCTAATTTCAAGTGACCAGAAATGATGGCCACAATCGATTCTTATATATTTATATATTCCATGTCAATTACATAAAATGTATAAGTATTAAGTATACATAATATACGAGTATAACTCTTTTACGAGCTTTTTAGCTAAGTAAATTGCAACAACCGTTTCCCCGAAGGTCTGCTTCTACCTCCATAATGAGTCTGTAAATCAGAGTGAAAGATAATTAAGACATTAATCTTTTACACATTTGTAACCTTACTAAAAATTACGCACGGTAAAATATTTAATTTTAAAGAGTAATAGTATGACCCTTTTCGCCATTACGATTATAAAACGTAGCACTTTATTAAACATATTTGAATTGCTGCGACAGCTATCCAATTTTAGACATGTTACGCTCAAAGATCGAAAACGCTCAGTGAGCGGAAAAATAGCTCACAACGCGTTGTGGTCACAGTAAAACATCCACATGGCGAAATTCGTGTTATGGGTCTAATTGAAACGCGCACGACTCGTTATGGCAATCACAGAAAGACCAAGTAGCGAAATTCGTGTCGTGGCTGACATGTTATTCAATCTCAACGCATTGTGGCAATAAAGAAAAGCCATGACGCGTTCTGAGCATTCATTGGTTTTACCATATTATACTGAAAGTTTGAAGTTATGTGCTGTATGTAAAAATGACACGTCAGGAACTCACAAGTGCTTAGACTGTCATGAATACGTACACGTTATCTGTGGAGAAAGCAGAGAAGAATGAGGGATTTGGAGCAAATATAACTTATTAGCTCTGTTTCAGAAAGAACAACATAAATGTTGAAAAATAATGTGCTAAATCAGGTCTACAGAAACAGGCAAACAAAATGGTTTCACTGTCTTATTCAAAATTCCCCTGTGTTGAAATTTTAGTTAGAGTAACTGAAGTTAATAGAGGACATGCAGCACCCAGGAATGTTATGTGTGTTTTTATGAGCATTAATCCATCATATATCTACCAGGTAGGGAACAAGAAACGTACATTCGATAGACTTTATGCACGTAATGAGTTTACATTTTTTGAAACCAATTTTATTAACATTTGTGATGCACCCATCTTCAACTTTCTTCTTTTTCTCTTTTAACTCCCTTCTTCAACTTCAACCTCATCGTTAACACTTCGCTCATCATCTATATTATCATCTGAAAGTAAGCAAGGGTTTATAACGTGCCACTGCAAAAGATACTGTATTGATAAAAAGTGCAAGTGTCGCTCCAAGAATATAAAATGCAACTCAAAATACCACAGTTAATATTAGTTCCTGTAAAAATAAATAGCAATCAAATACTTATTTTTCACAATTATAGTAATTTCTAATATAAGTAATTAATAACTTGAAAGAATTTTAAATTGACATAAAAAATATTAAAGTCCCTTATTATTTTAAGTGAATTACAAGTAATTTACAAATGATTAATATTTTGTGTTCAGTAATTTATTATATAATACGTTGATTTCTTTAAATATAAAGTAATTTCAATAAATAAAAAAAAAAAATTTTACTAGGTGGTAGAGTTCTACATCGGTTCGACCGGGTCTGGTACCACCGCCTTACCTATTTTTGTCGCAATAGCGTCAGTGCTAGTCACTGTCGTGTTCCACGACGCATTGAGATCGAATAGTATATCAGCCACGACACGAATTTCTCTATTTGGTCTTTCTGTGATTGCCACAACGCATCGTGCGCGTTTTCATTAGGGCCATAACACGAATTTCGCCAAGTGGATGTTTTACTGTGACCATAACGCGTTGTGAACTATTTTTCCGCTCACTGAGCGCTTTCGACCTTTGAACGTAACATATGTACGTATTATGTAATAGCGTAATATATGTATAAATGACTACTGTCTGAAAAAAAGAATTCCAACTTGAAAAAACTTGTTTCTTTAAAAACAAGTGGTCTATTTCGTGTCTAAAATCTTTTTTGGCTAGCTTTGAAAAAAAATTGGCTTTTCATATAAAATATCTGATAAAAGTAAAATTGTAATGGAACGCACTGAAATTGCTTTGCCATGATGTGGCTTTTTAAAAGAAGCAAAAAGAAATTAAAGAGTGGACAAATATTGTCCTTACGGATGAATATAAATCTACGTGACCACATAATATACATGGCTGAATGCTGACCACAACGTATCCCGATCCTGGACTGACGACACTGCTACTTTCACCTCCACAGTACCAATGAGAATAGACAAACGCCTCATTATTTGCCACACAGCATAAGGTTTTGTACTAGACACACTGCTGGCATTTAAATCAAAGAAATCTGGTGATTACCATGAAGAAATGAATGCGGAGGTGTATGAAAAGTAGTTCAAGAATATGCTTCTATCGACACATCAATAATTTTTATTTATAACGCGCACTAATACTCTCGCCAAATTGACAAAATGCCAATGCAAGCCAATAAAAAACCTGAAATTATGAAAATATAGAAAATGTGGGCGACGCCATTTTAAAAATAGAATTATAGAATATATATATATATATATATATATATATATATATATATATATATATATATATATATATATATATATATATATATATATATATATATATATATATATATATATATATATATATATATATATATATATATATATATATATATATATATATATATATATATATATATATATATATATATATATACTTTGATACTTTGGGCATACAATAGCTAATCATTAATATCACTGAAGACTCCTCATCGGACGAATCTAGTATGATGGTTCTGACGATTCATTTAAGTAAAGGATTTTACTTGTTTTATTTGTATACTTCGTGCTTAGAAGAAAGTAAAATTTTATATATTTTTAATTTTAATTTATTGGTTTAACATTAACATTTAGTTCATTCTGTTTTTATTTAATAACAAATTGCACCCTATTTACATATAAGCATTTATTTCTACGTATTATTTGTAGTATACGTTATATGTGGCATGTCACTGAGGGGGCGGTATCAGTCCATGAAGTACAATATTATTTGTAGGAAATTTTAACATAAACAATACGAAGTTTCATGGGTCTGAGCTGTCAAAAATCATTAATAAAATGGACAAAATGTAGCGGAACGGTCGTTGTATGAAAGAAGGGAGTCAAGAAAGGAAAGTAAATCAAATCTGCAGACATTGTGTAACGTGACCCTCGGTTCTTTTCGCTCATCACGTAAGAATCTAGCATGAAGATATATACGTATGTGAGTAGATAAACTCAGCATGTGGTTCCTTTAGGCGATGGTCGTCTCTTTCAATCAGGAGAGCTACATTCTAGTTTGTTACCCTGTAATTTAAAAATGTAAACCAAGTGTAAGTGATATCAAAATTTTTGCGAATAAAAATATTCATTTTTTCACACAATTAAAAATGTTCATTCTTTCACCTTTGCTATTTTGAATTTTGCACATCCAGTGTAGGTTCCTTTGATCAGATATTTCTTTGTGTGCCCCATAAAACCCTTTGACTTATGCCCTGTTGTTCATGAAACGGGTCATTCTATACCTACATCAATGTAAAGATAGGAATAAATTCCAGGAATGTACGTACCTTTTTCCTATCACAAAACGTGTGGTGCAAAACTTCGTTTTTCGTTGTCGTGTCGTCGTTTCGATGTCGTGTGTATGCATACACATTTCATGAAGGTGTGTATGTACAGATCGTGATATGTATTATAAGGGATGCAGGATATTATTCGGTACGAATAATAAATAATAAAGTAAACACATTTGATAATATAATTTACAATATTTAATCTGTTCAATTATTTGCTAATCAACCATATTAAATCATAAAAAACTTTAGTTATTAAACTTCACAACACATCACTTATCACTTGTTATTATAAGATCTCTAAAATTCTTTACCAATCATTCCAACATGACTATTTTCTTCTATTTACCTTTACTATAATAATAATGATAATAATAATAATCTTCAATATAAACATATTATAACAATAAGTAGAAATCACTTACGTTATATCACAGTTGTGGACTCGGACACACTGAGAATGCCCGAGGCTTACATTTACATTGCTATTTATACTACAGTGCAAATAAGTTGTTTACTCACATTTTCGTATGTGCAGGCGCATGTGCGAATATTGATAACGTAATAACAATGACATATTGGGGCAAATTGAACAAACATATATGTAACTCGCGAGTTCATTCACGTGGTCCAAAATCAGTAAGTACTCCCCTTAACCACTTGGATAAAAAGTAATTTAGTAGTGTAGCTTTCTAATGGTAAAATAGTAATTAAGATCGGTCAAATACTTTTTGAATTTATTTATGACAAAGATACAAAAATACGAATGTCTTCTCTTAATAATATTAGTATAGATAGTAAAAGCTAGTTGTTTCTCGCGGTATAACACATGGAAGTCCCAATCCCGGGGGAAAATTGGGTTAAAATGTAGCCTATGTTACTCAGAAACAATATAGGTTTATTTGACACTTTTTTTGCCCACAAAAAATGACATATCTAAAAGAAATTATCAAAGAAAAATTGCAAAATCGGTTAAGTACTTCCAGACATTGCTTCCTACAAATAAACTCACAAACGTACAAATTTTGTCTTTTTATAATATTAGTATAGGTTTAAGTCTCATGTATCAAGTTTCTATTTAGAAGAGCGCATATTTTGTAAAGATGATCAATTGGAATACAGCCAATTTATATATTATTCTGGATGGCTTCTATAACAATATCTTAATAGGTTCATTGTAAATATATATGAGTATGACGGATTTATTAGTTTGAGATAAAATATTACAAACTGTTCGAATAAAAGGAGATTGATGAAGTCAGCATAGCGACCAACAACAATATTACCTAAGCCGAAACTATTAATTTGATTGGATGTACAATATTCCATATTAGAATTCAACGTACACTTTTAATAGCAAGTGGGTATAATTTAGAAAGGAACGCCACAAAACTTTAATACTTTTTCTTGCTTTTAAAACAAGCAAAATGTTTCTTTTTTTGCCATAAAGTTATCACTTTATTTTAGTTATGAATCTATATTAATTTAATATTATAAATGCGAAAGTTGGGATGTTTGGATGGATGGATGTTTGTTACTCAATCACGCAAAAACCACTGAACGGATTTGAATAAAATTTGGTACACAGGTAGATGATGACCTGGAATAGCACATAGGCTACTTTTTATCCCGGAAAAATTAAGTGATCCCGCGGAATTCACTAAAAACTTTTATAATGCAGCAGGCTACACGCTGCAGCTAGTGTTGTGGTAAACGCTGAAAGTTAGAATAATAAACCACCTTTGAAGAATATACCATCTACCATTCTGCAAGGCAGTTCTTAAAAGGCGAACGACGGGCTCAACTTATGTCACTAACATCGAGATTAGTAGTGGGTAAAGTTCCACAACGTCTCGCCCGAGCTGCCATAAAAGAGCTGTCTACCGATTCATGCCGCAAAAGCGTCAATGCTTTTTACTTTCGTATTACAGTTTTGAGGGAAATGTATTCGGCAATACCATCTTACCTCACCACATGGATAACATCGCACTAGAAACATATTCCGTGTCTACGATGATCCTTGTTTTTTTCCTTTAGGAGTGCTATCTGCTTGTATATTTATTAGTAGGTAATTTAAATTTTCATAGATTTTTAACTTCCCACTACGTATGTAGATAAGGAAGTTACTGATTTTACCCCGATTTTCGAAAATCGAGTTTTCACCAAATGTTTTTTTTTTGAGGTCCTAAGAACCTTTTCCGACAATTTTCACGTTGACGTCAGTATGTCTGTATGTATGTATGTGTGTGTATATAAACATCTCATAACATTTGAACGGCTGGACCGATCGAGACGCGGTTGATGGCATTCAATTTAGACTTCCTGAAAATATGAACCGATTCGGTCTAGGAGGTTTTGAGAAATTTTGAAAAAACATCTAGAAAAATTTTGGCGAAAAAGATTTTTTTTATATAACTTCCAGATTTATGTACCGATTGAGTACAAAAACTAATCAGCTCTATTCCTCAAAAAACTATGTTTAATACATAAATTGCATCAAAACCGGTTTATCCGTTTGGAAGTAATCGTTGACGAAAAATTTTGAAAAAAGTGTTTTTTTTTTATATATCATAAGATAGCAAACAAGTAGATGGGTCTCCTGATGGAAAGAGTCAATCATCGCCTATAGACACCAAAGATGTTAATGGTGCATTGCTATCTTGTGGCGAGGTCTAATGCCACATGCATAAGTTTACCGGCTACCTTACCCTCCAAACCGGAACACGACAGCGACAAGCACTGACGCTATTGCGGCAGGAATAGGTAAGGCGGTGGTACTAGACCCGGGTGAGATAATGCAGAACTCTACTACCTAGTAACCACGATGGTAGTGATAGCCAATCGGTCGCCTTTTACGACCTGCCTGGCAGAACGGCAGTTGGCTTATTCTTCAAAGGAGGCCGGGACCAACTTGGCGAAAAACATTTTTCGAAATAGCTTCGAAATTTTTCAACCAATAATTTTTTGGTATCCTACGATATTTTACTACTAAAAAAACTACGTCAAATGCCGTTTCAAAAATCAAAATCGCATCTAATTCTCAAAACTTTTCAAATATTAAAATTACGTTGTTTTTAGCAAACTTACTTATTTTTTTTAATAACTTTCAAGTTAATTCACCGATTGACTTAAAATCGTATCAGGTTTTCTCCTTTAAAAATTGCGTCAAATACCGTAAATTAATCTAAATCGGTCATTTTTTTTGGATCTATCAATGAAGAAAATTAAAAATAAAATGTTGTTTTGACATTGCATCGAAATTTTTCAACCTATCGATTATTTAGCTAAAGCAATATTTTAGATCTCAAAAATTGAGTTGAATGCCATCATTGTTTCCAAAATATACAGCTTTTTAAAAATTAGTATTCTGCTACTTTTAACAAAATAGATGTTTGAACTGAAAAAAATCTATACTTATAATTTTTACTCTTTTGAGCTTAAAATTAAAAATACCTTAATTTAGTGGGAAGTTTCAGGGCCCCTAGGGTCAACCGTTTATAATTTTATTTTTATTTTAGGTATTTAAGTGGGATGTTATTATACGATGGGTCTCCCGATGGAAAGAGTCGAACCATCGCCTATAGACATCAAAGATATTAATGGTGCGTTGCTATCTCGTGGAGAGGTCTAATGCCAATCTTACCCTCCAAACCGGAACACGACAGTGACAAGCACTGACGCTATTGCGGCAGTAATAGGTAAGGCGGTTGTACCAGACCCGGGCAAAAGAATGCAGAACTCTACCACCTAGTAGCCACGATATTGGTTATGAGCAATAACTAACGAAATTGTACTTTATGTTGGCCCAAGTTTAAACTTAAGTTTGTCATTGTACAAACATATATTATGGTGTATATTAGAGCTAAATAAATAAACAGGTATATATCATCCATTAAACTATCATCGCATTAAAAATACTAGCAATCTCCTGTGGCCGAAATTCGATCATAGACTAAACAATAAGATCTCTTTTTAAGTTTGACAACTGACTTTAGCCGTAAAGAAAATAATATGTATGTGTGGAAATACCATGTATGTCACAGGAATATAATGTGTGAAAGATTATCGCTAAAACTCGAGAACGGCTGGACCGATTTGGATTGTTGAAGTCCAGGGAAGGTGAGAATATATATATATATATATATATATATATATATATATATATATATATATATATATATATATATATATAATTAAGTGCCAACAGAATATGGTCATAATATCGTCCTTAGGATTCCTTCATATCACTGCCAATTCAACGTCATAGAACTTATATCGACATAAGAACTCGTAAAAGGGCATGCTGCAAGAAACAATACCAGCCCTCATTCACAGCGAATAAAAAACTTGCACCATGTGACGGCCGAAAACTGGGCAAGTGTGGTGGAGAGAACTAAGAGAGTAATGTCTGATAGGGACCGTGACATTACATTTGATACTTTGGGCATATAAGAGCTAATCATTAATATCACTGAAGACTCCTTATCGGACGAATCTAGTATGATGGTTCTGACGACATACATACATATATATATATATATATATATATATATATATATATATATATATATATATATATATATATATATATATATATATATATATATATATATGCCATCTATTGTAGAATAGCAAACCTATTAAGATTATAGTTTCACTATTATACAATAGATGAGTCAATTTTGAATAGACTACAAAAGGACTATAAGTGCGCGCGGAACTAGTTGGCCGCGCCTTAGGTGGTGACAGGGGTAAGGGGGCGGGTTGTCAACTGCTCGCAATGCACATGAGCTTAGACAGTGATGACCAATCTGAAGATATCGTGAACAATATTTTTTCATTTATTGAAAAGAATAAATAAAATACAAATTGAACTTTGTAATGTTAGTTCAGTAATTTGGTAGTAAACACGTGTCAGTGGAAGTTACGAAAAGTATTTAGTTCAGGCTGAGTCATCAGTATACGTTTATCGTGATCGGCATTGAAGACACTCTGCGTTGAATGCGTTCAAGAGGAAGGAGCTGGTATTGTGGAGCCCCTGGCCAAAGATGAGAACAGTACTCCTATGAAGCCTGATTTGTGACTTGTAGAGTCGCAAACAATCGACTGTTTTGCCCTGTTCAGAACAACAAGTTTCTTGGACGAAAGCTTTGCTTTTGCCTCCAAATGACCACGAAACGAGATAATGATGAGTTATGGATGTGTATTAAATATGTGTATTATATAATAAAAATCAGAATTATTCAAATCGGTTTAGTAGTTTTTGGGATTACCACGTTCAAACAAACAAACAAACTCAATTCTCAGAATCACTTGATTCTGAACTCTCTGAACTTGATTCAGAATCATCTTGTAAACTTATAATGATTTGGTCCATCATAGTATCAAATTTCATATCATGATTCCAGTATTCCTGTTCATTTTTTTGTACGTGGTCATCGCATTTTTGCCATTGTTCGGCAGAGAATTCGGAAAATAGCCTTGTTAGTATTGTCATTTTCTCGTCCAATGTGGCATTAATGTGATCTCTGGCCAGGCAATTTTTAATATTTGCCCACACAAGCTCGATCGGGTTGAGGTCTGGATGATATGGAGGTAGTCTGAGAACAGTATGACCTGCAGCTTTCAGAAGTTCGTCAATCTTGAATATTTTTTTCTGATTGGGTCGCATTAATCAACCTCAGGAGTTCAGCTTTGATCATCGTGGGAGAAAATGTTACATTATGATTTTGCAACCAGTTCTGCATATTAATTTTCAAACTGGACATAGTCGGTTTCTTCTCAACTTGCACACAATGATAGGCAGCATTATCCATAGCTATGACTGAGTTAGGTGGAAGTTTAGGTATTAATTGAAGTGAAAACTTCTTTAGGCGCGTTGAGCGTTTTGGTAGAGGGTAAAATCCTCGGTTCGCGTCACCGACATGCTAATGATAATAGTATATCTATAGCTATGTTTTGCATATAGTTTTAATTACTCTCAACTTAATAGTTCCGTTTTCACTTCTATCGGCAGTCCCACGACTGCTACTGTTTTTTTTTTTTTGATCAACCCAGTTGTAAAAATTTGTAGAGTTCATGTCTCCATGATAATCCCCCGTTTTTGAATCTGATTTAAAAATTAGCAAAGCATCGTCAACTAACCCGTTCCGGCTACCAGCGTGAACTATTATCAAACGCCTTCCTTTGCCTATATCTGTATAAATTCCAGGCTCCGACGAAGATTGCCAACATTTTTGGACATTGTGACTTTAGTTAACGTAAGTTTCGTCCAAAAAGAATATATTTCGTTTGTCTTCTCTGAATTTTCTTATAGCCCTCATATATTTCACTCGCCATTCAACAATATTTGGTCTCTCTATTAAAAGGCATCTCTTCGATTTACATTTTTTAAATGAATATCCCAGTTTGTGCAAAAGTGTTCTTAAAAAAGTCAATCCGCAGTCTAAAATATTATCCTATTTTAACACAGCATTTAGTTTTCGTAGACTTGGAATTTTTTTCTCTACCGTATAAAACTGATTTATTTTTCTTCTTATCACTGCTAAATCAAAGTCATCAACTTGTATTTTCTTTTTTATTTCTTTTGGTCTACGTGGAGAACTAAATCTTGCTTCCCCTGTATTTTGCAACGATTTTTTACTTTCAGCAATCACTCTCCTAACACTTCGTTCTGATATCCCTGTTGCTTCTGCTACTAGTTTATGTATATTCGCATCAGTTTTATATTCTAAACTATTGACATCGGCTTTCCGTTTATTAAAAAATGTATGCACTTTAAATATTATTTCCTTAGATTGTCTTTTTATCGGCGGACTCATCTCGCTATTGCAATCTTATGTGCGTTTTGTCTAAACTAGCCGGAACTTTCAACGCGTGTTGCCGTCGCAAAGTACGGCGCCGCACTGAGTAATGACAGCAAGCGCCCCTGCCTCTCCGCCCCACCGTTCACATACCTAAGGCGCGGCCAACTAGTTCCGTGCGCACTAAATACTCTTTTTTTTGTAGCAAAATAAAAATTTTGTTACGCAGTTTGGTATATTTTTAAATATTCTATTTGTGTGTTTCGGGTTATAGTTGTTTATAATGAAAACGACCAATGAACAATGTTTGCATTAGTAGTTTATATGCAATAATGCTTATTTTATGTGTGAGTTTGGCGATCGCAGTCGTGATACAAATGTTTGTACTTCCCACTTCCGCTTGTCACATTCATTCATCACATTCATGTAATATTTTTTCCCTTCAGTACTATATGAGCCTGTGTTACCTTAGCAGATAGTGAATCCATTAGCATTCGCCGCCTTACTCATTATGTAGCGTGCCTTTTGTGTCCACGGACAATGTTCCATCAACTCGCATCCGATTCGATACTAAATATTGTGTCATTCCTCTCCTTAGCATGACTCAAGAATAATTTGTGTGACAGTCTCTTCGTCCCACGTATATACACACACAAATGGGAAAGTTGGAAAGCCTAAATTGGTACCAAAATTGTCGTGTGCCTTCATGTCCAGTAAAAATTAAGCTGATTAAATTGTCAGTTGGGAACTCTCACCAAGAGCTTCACCAGCTCACCAAGAGAGTTCGTTGGAGAGCCAAGTTCCAGCTTTTGGGCTCATTTAAGGTCACAGAAGGAGACCCTTGTAATCGATCCTCCTACCGCTTGCTCTCCTGCTTGCTCTTTGCCTGACAAAGTGTGATCGTCCCTTCCCTTGAGATGTACTTACTTAAATACACGAGAAACTTAAATACGTATATGAGGGCCCGCTAGTCTCTTAAAGCTATTTTTGCCAATTTATCGGTTTTTACATTTCCAGAGATCTCCAACCAGAGATTTCAAACCATCAGCGTCTCGTAATATTTTGAATCTCAACGGCAATGTCCTCTCCGGCTTAAGTTGGCAGATGCACTCTCATGTAGATATTAAGTCGCTCAAGATACAAGCTTTGCCCACTATCTTGCACATATCTGTAGCTCGGAGATAATACTTCGAGTCACAGATATGGACAAGGCGTGAGCTCGGCTTAGTAGACGCTACAAAAACAAGTCGGAATGTGTTATATTCGCGTTCGCTGCCACCAGACCCGAGGGAAACGGCCTTCCCTACCTTATCTTCTAGTTTTAACCCGTCTGTATACGCTAAAATTCAGTCCTCTAACCCCTCTAAGTGTTCCAGTTTAAAAGCGCTGTAATTCGTAAGCGCGGAGCGGAGCGAAGGAAGCGAGTAATTGTGAGTATACAACTTCGTTTCTAGTTCCGGGTTAGGTTATTTCTCAAAGTGCCTTCCTCTTTTAATCTCTTAAAGGCTTTTCTGTTTTAGCACCCTAAAATCAAGGGTCAAGATGCGTATCACCAGAGTACTCGAGAGATAAGCGAGAAGGTTTTGTATGCTTTGCATACTTTAATAAAGACGAATCTCTTCACTCTATCTAACGTCTTTCGGAACGTCTTGTTATGGGCAGCGTTAGCCCAGATGCCAGCGGCGTACAAGAATGTTGGCTTAACCACAGTTAAGAAGATAAGATGCACAATTTCGGAATTCAGACCCCACTTTACTTCGGCTGTTAATGCGACCATCTTGTATAAGCCCACGACCTTCTTAATGACCCCATCGGCAACCTGATATTAACACATTACACACCACTAGGCAGCTATTGAGATTTTTCTAAGCAAAAGAACTTAACACTCTGTTCGAATCCGGTAATCGGACTCAGGACCACGATTTGAGCAAAGACACATTGTTTTAATACTGAGTATATCATTTATGTAGATAAGTAGATTTTAAACGAAATAAGATAGCGAACATTAAGTAGGCAGTATTGATGGTAAAAGAAAAATTCGTCTATATGCATCAAAGATATTGTCGTCGTGTTGCGTTGCAATTCACGTGGTAAATTCGTATCGCAGTGATAAAATATAGGAAAGCTAAACGACTAACCAACATTACGAACTGGGTAATAATTAGCAGTGACGTAATGAATGTTTTAACAGGCAAGGCAGCAACACGGTATTCGGATTAGTCATCGTCGAAATTAACCTCTTAACAAAAATATCGTTGCGCTATTTTATTTGCATGGTATCTATCAATTTAACTGAATATTAATAGATGCCCCAGACCCCAGTGTATAGTAATGGTTTATCCCACTTATCCGTTTCTCGGTTTACTAGGTAAGCAGGGACACCTATTACTTTTTTCTTGCGCGACCGACAGTTTTACTTACTCATCTGAGATACACCATCTTCAAGCCACTATTGGAACTTTTTCTCGGAAAAATATAAAATATAATGATGACTAACACCCATAACACAAGCAAATAATTTGCTTACCTTGGGGTTCGATCAGTAAGTGTAATTTGTCCCGTGAATATTATATTATTATTATTATTTCGTAAGTTTTAGTGCATACGCAACATAAAGCTTGGGTAAATTATCTCTTGATTTTCACATCATGATTCATGTCGTATTTTTATAACGATTTCTTCATTAAGAATATATTATGTGGAACTCGTGTTAATTAGGTATACTTACGTTAAGATCACTGGATAATTGGTATCTAGCAATAGCGTATTGTAATAACAGCGTAACGCGAGATATCAACTGTCATATTCAAGCTTTGTTATATTTTTTCGTATATTTTATATAAAAGTCTAATTATTGACCAGCTGTCACAGTTTGTTGTTGTTTTATCCCAGCTCCAACTTCTGAATTTCGTTGTAGGCCTATACTATCCAGAGACTCATTCAAACTTTTAAACTATCGTTACAATCAATCCAGCCATTTCGGAGGTATAAAAGAGTATAAAAAATAAGCGAACAACAATAAAAAAATCCAAATAGATATAAATAATTATTTATTTCAATGGCGATTATGAACTCGAAAGTTAACAGATTTTGTTAAAGTTATATAATAATAAGCTAGCTGTTCCCTGCAGCTTTGCCGTCGTAATATGATTTTATATTTCGAAGTGGCTAACACAGTTGACCCTACGGCTCTTTATTTATGTATTTTACATTTTGTTTTTATAGCAGAGGGGGCAAACGAGCAGGCGGTGCACCTGATGGTAAGTGATCACCGCCGCCCATGGACAACTGCAATACCGGGGGTCTTGCAGCTGCGTTGACGGCCTTTTAACATCAACTTAAATCCACAGCTTATTTTACAGAAAAATAACTATTTTTTCCTATAAAATTTATCTGCAAATTTTCCTCATGTAGTCCAAAGGGTGATCTTCCAAAAGGGTGGGGATCAAGTATAAGAACAAAAATAGACTTTATTGCTTTTTGGACACCAGACAACAACAATGAATCGGTCTGGCGATATGTGACTAGTTCAATTTTTTTTCCAGAAATTATCCATTCCTACCTAAAACAAATTATTGTCAAGCCCGCAATAGGTATCTACCTATTTTTTCTTTTTGTAAAATTGATCTGTAAGATATAAGTGAAACATTTCACAATTTGAAGATGTTTTGATGAATAAAACATAAAAATTTATGTCTGGCTCTTCTATTCTTGATAAAACTCTTACTGTTATAAATAGGAAAGTGTGTATGGTTGTTTGTCCGTCTTTCACGGCAAAACGGAGCGACAAATTGACGTGAATTTTTAAGTGGAGATAGTTGAAGGGATGGAGAGTGATATAGGCTACTTTTCGTCTCTTTCTAATCCCTTACTTCCCTAAAATGAATTTAACGCGAGCGACGAGCGACGACCGAAAAAAAATTTTATAAAAAAAAGTTGGACAAGGTACAGATCGTCAAGCCGATCGATTATTATTATATTCATCTGATGTCGAAAAAACAAAAATTTTCGTTTTTGTTCTTATACCTACCCTTTTTGTTAGTCCCCACTTGGACTAATAGGACATGTAGAATTTAATAAACCGTAAAAAAAATATACATTAAACATACAAATATTAATACGTGAAGGGGAAGCTTAGTTTTTATGAAAGTTACAACTGTATAGCACAGTTACTGTTTATATGGAGAAGTGCAGATTGCTTATATTTTTATATTATATGCATTAAAAACACATTAAATTAATAAAATCAATTGTTATACACAAGCTTGCATTTGATGTTGGTTCCGGGCTCCTTTGAAGAATAGACCAACTACCGTTCTGCCAGGCAGGTTGTAAAAGGCGACCGATTGGCTATATGCGAGTCACTAACATCGTGGCTACTAGGTGGTAGAGTTCTGCATTTTCTCGCCCGGGTCTGGTACCACCGCCTTAACTATTCCTGCTGCAATAGCGTCAGTGCTTGTCGCTGTCGTGTTCCGGTTTGGAGGTTAAGGTAGCCGGTAAACTTATGAAAGTGGCATTAGACCTCGCCAAAAGATAGCAACGCACTATTAACATCTTTGGTGTCTATAGGCGATGGTTGACTCTTTCCATCAGGAGACCCATCTGCTTTGTTTGTTATCTTATGATATTAAAAAAACACTTTTTTTAAAATTTTTCGTCAACGATTACTCCCAAACGGATAAACCGATTTTGATGCAATTTATGTATTAAACGTAGTTTATTGAGGAAAAAAAATTGATACATATAATATTCAAAATATTTGTATGGTGTGTGAATGATTGGCGATAGGCTTGCCACCCATCACATTATGGGACCAAGTATCATCGGCTAATCGTGGGTGCATTGGTTGTACCTCTGTCTTCCATTTCGGGACGTGAAGATAATTATAATAATAAATGTGTATACTATTAACAACAATTCAGCAACCGGCTCACATTGGTACGGCTCGGACGGCATTTTACAATGCGGTAAAAGTAACTGGAGTGTGTAAATAAGAATTACAGTTCTTATTTCCGCCACATTCGTGTTCCGCAGCGAGTCTAGTCATTCAAGTAAGGTCGCGGCACGCGTATACCTTAAGCCCCGTTTTCACTTTGTGTAGTGAGAGTGCGAGTGTTTTTTTTTTTTTTTTTTTTTATATCATAAGGTAGCAAACAAGCAGATGGGTCTCCTGATGGAAAGAGTCAACCATCGCCTATAGATACCAAAGATGTTAATGGTGCGTTGCTATCTTGTGGCGAGGTCTAATGCCACATGCATAAGTTTACCGGCTACCTTACCCTCCAAACCGGAACACGACAGCGACAAGCACTGACGCTATTGCGGCAGAAATAGGTAAGGCGGTGGTACCAGACCCGGGCGAGACAATGCAGAACTCTACCACCTAGTAGCCACGATGGCAGTGACTCGACAGCCAATCGGTCGCCTTTTACGACCTGCCTGGCAGAACGGCAGTTGGCCTATTCTACAAAGGAGGCCGGGACCAACACGGCGGGAAAAGTTTGCGGCGAGTGTTTAATGCAGGTGCTTAGTATTAAGCTAAAAATACGTGAAGACAGCCGTTGATCAGTGTAAGTGATTAGTAATCAGCGTCTATTCACTTTTACTACGCTGAATATTGATCACTCGCACTGATGAACGGCTGTTTTCCCGTATTTTTTGCTTAATACTAAGCACCTGCATTAAACACTCGCACTCCCACTAATCAAAGTGAAAACGGGGCTTTAAGCGGTACGCGTACGGCTTCCGATGCGAGCTGGTGAATCGTACTTTGGTTGCGATCGCTTATATTTATAATTTTGAAAAATGTATAAGTTATTTAAAATACTTATGCTTTTAGTAGCTACTAATTAATACCATTTCTAATGTAATTTTCTCTTCTTACAGAGGCAAAACTTCGGTTCCTTGAAACAAGACCTTTCAAGAAAAACATGCATTTGTCATGCAACAGTTTGTGTAGATAATTGTATATGATGCGCCAAACTTCATGTATGATAATGAAAAACAAGGACTTTTATAAATGAATCGTTAAAATATGTATATTTACTTAATGTGTCAAATATTTTTACAACGATGTTATGAAAGTTAGGATTAAAATAAATGAATAATTTGTCTAGTTGTTGTTATAAATGTTTAGTAGGTATTATGTTTATAATATACAGCGTGTAATAAAAATCCTCTCAGATGATCATATCTGTCATTATTTTTTTGGTATAATGAGATAAGTTCTCTAGATTAATTTATTTATATTTCATACTATTTTTAAACATTACATATGACAACCCAAAATGTAACTTATATATTGTGACTTTGTAAAAAGCGGCTCCTTAGATGTTGTAACTGCTTCCATGTAATAGATAACATCAAACGCATGCTGCCACTAACGGGACATGGTGTTGTACAGATTAAATTTTTGCAAAAATACGAGGATTTCTAAATACCACACTATTTTTATAATTAGAATAATTTTTTTATTATTTTTGATAATGTCATCAACATACCTAATTAAACGTTCTTTGCGGGTTGGATAGGGTATTTTACATGCTGTATAATTTCTAATATATTAAGCTTATGTGTATATTATTATCTTAATGTGATAATGTGTTTATTATAATGATGTTGTGAAGTTCTGTCGCTGTAACTGGAACACTCGGGTATCCGAAATAAACTTATGTCCAAAACCATAACCGAATCTAATATGAAAATTTCGAAAATTTGTCTGACCCTGGGTGTTTTTCTGTTTACAAATCTAAGTAGTGATTTGAAGACTGTGACATTGCATCATACTTTACAGAACATTTATAGAACATTTCAAGTCAATATTCTTAGTCCAAGCGAGGACCGTCAAACAGGGTAGGGATGCAGAATAACAACAAAAGTGGATTTTACTGCATTTTGAGCATCAGACAAATAAAAATCGATCGATCTGGCCTGCTATAACTCGTCCAGTTTTTTTGTTAAAATTTTGTTCTATCTTTTCTCATTATAATATAAGACTAATTCCATTTAAAAGTGAAAGAAAAACTTATATAGAAATTTAGAATTGCAATAAATATGTTAAGGGTGGTCTAGTAACAGTTTTTTTATTTAATGGCAGGGCCAGACTTAAGTTTCTTTGTTTTACTGATCAGAACACTTTTAACTGGTAAAACATTGTACTTATCCCTTACGCAACAATACGCCTTACGCAAGAAAGGTTCGAAAAAATTGGACAAGTTACAAATAGTATTATTAGTGTAATTTGCCCAGTGTCCAAAAAGCAAAGCATCTTTTCCCCATATTGGTCGGAGCTTCTTTGAAGAGTAGACCAACTGCCGTTCTGCCAAGCAGGTATTAGGAGGGGACCGATTGGCTATGCGAGTCATTAGCATCGTGGCTACAAGGTGGTAGAGTTCTGCATTGTCTCGCCCGGGTCTGGTACCACTGCCTTACCTCTTCCTTCAGCAATAGCGTCAGTGCTTGTCACTGTAAATGTGCTGGTTTGAAGGGTAAGGTAGCTAGTAAACTTACGCATATGGCATTAGACATCGCAACAAGTTAGCAACGCACCCTTAACATCTTTGGTGTGTATAGACAATGAGTGACTCTTTCCATCAGGAGACTCATCTGTTTGTTTGCTATCTTATGATTTATATAAAAAAAGCAATAAAGTACATTTTTGTTGTTATTCTGGATCCACCTTTTTGACGGTTCCCGCATAGACTACCCTGGTTATCGCAAGTATTGAACGGTTGTTGTCAAGGTTAACAAATACAAAAATAGTCATTACTACCAATCTTATCAAATGACGACCAAGTAAATTCTAATAAAAAAACTACACAACGAGGTTTAAGTGACAATACAAACGCTCTTCATTGGGTAATATGGTGATTTATAATTGTTATATATATATAGTATTGTGACGTAAAATATTATTTAAAGGTTAAGTTAAATGCTTATCCGATCCTGATGATTCCATCACAGCCTGCACTTCACAATTTACGACGGATACGTACGTAATTACGGCCGCGACTCGGCTCCCTGCACTATTTCGACCCGCCAACACTCGAGACGCCGGTCAAGAGTTAATAACGAGTCGAAATCCTCATGCCACTTACTCCTTCACTTATCGTTAAGATGACCTCAGCCTCGTTCGATCGCACAGAAGACACCGTTAGGGCGGATTCTTAGCCAACTTAATTTAAACTCTGGCTGAGCACTCTGCTCGTCCGAATATCGTGGTTTTGCAGTAACAATTCATTCATTTAAAAAAAAGATGTTTAAATGACAAGCGTTAACAACACTTTTACTAACTCACCATTAAAACTTTCGTGAGATATTATTAACTAAATAATTAAAAACGGCTACACTCGCGTTCGAGACGAGCCGCTACCGAGCGAACGTCGGACTCACCTTGAGGAAGGACCTCGTATAGGCATTAGGTAAACTGGAACCTACACCGATTAAATGTGAGTGTAGCCGTTTTTAATTATTTAGTTAATAGCTCAAGCTTAAAGCTATACCGACTTTTATATATCCGGCCTTCCACCACTATACCAACGTCCGAATTTTGACATAGTCTACTGTGTTTAGGCTGATTTGAGTATCACGCTGACCGCAAGCTGACAGTCGGCGCTGATGGGTCAATATGTATGTAGTCATAGGTAGCGTTTTTGAGTCGCGCCGACCGCTCAGCGCTGACAGCCATAGGTTACATACATCAGCGCTGACCGTCAGCGTGCGGTCAGCGTGAGAGTAAAATCAACCTAACACATATTTTAAGAAAATATTTATTACTTAAGTACTCTACTCTTAATGTAAAAACGTTTCAATGTTTCGAAGTATACTCTCTTTGTATACAAATACCTAGTATTTCTAATTTAGTAAGCCTAGATAGTAAAATTGGATGAAATTAAAATTGTCTAAAGACGACAGTATTCGAAATAAAATCCACAAATACGAAGTTGTTCGTATGAGTGATTGCATACGTAGATGCAATTGAAATAAGATCTGAAGTCGAGAGTTTATCTACTGAAAAGCATTTTTGCACATGACTGTATTTTCGTCTGAACATACCTTACTCCATTTGATATCAATTGCATTAAAACATAGTGATAAGGGATGATGGCATGGGATATACTCGATGGGACAATTCAATAGGTCCACACATGCTTGAGTAAATCCCCATCTAGCATCTTGGTCTCTCCTACTACATGAAGTACGTAGGGTGTCACTTGCAACACTGTATCGCTATCAATTAAAGAAACGTAAAGAGAATAAATACATTGCGTGCATATGCTTTACATTCGGCAAATTTGAACGGCCGTTCAAAGTACTATAAAGTAGTGTTTTTCACTGCAGTATCACTTATAATTTTCTGTGTTGGTTCTAAAGACAACCTAACAAACCTAGAACATATTTGCGTAACAAGTGTGATAATGACAAACTTGTGGCTATTTCGAGCCACATAATATCATGACGTAATTTACGGCACTATAATTGATAACGATGACACTTTCTATCATATGTTATAAATATAAATGTTTTCATGTTATAAATATGTTATAAATATAAATGTTTTCACAAAATATATAATTTATGTATTTTGTGAAAACATTTTACAGGTTGACTAGTAAAAGACTGTGCATGTAAAATTATAGTTAATAGTCATATATATAACCAAAATATAATAAAAGGAGAATATTGCTTAACTGCATGATAATACTCGACGATTATATTCGAATAATATTCAAAAAATGTGGTCACCATGCGAGCGATAGGCACGCGCTCGCAAGGATCTATTTCATTAGATATTCAGTATCAGAATCGAGTACTGAATCCCTTTCTTCAGTGTGTACATTGCCAGTCTTGTACCAGTCAACGTGTATATACTAAAAGTTAAAGTAAGTTATAGTAAAGGTTAATAACTTTCTTTTAATTTTGAATTGCAACTATACATATACGTATACCTGGTAAATTACCGTCCTACATTTTGTCTGTATAATTATTAGGTTATTTGATAAATAATAACAATACATTAGCACGAAGGTTGTATTATTAAACATTTTTGTAAATAAGCGTATTTAAATGGTTTTGCGAGTTGCTCTATGAGTATTTCATATTATTTTTGTGTTATAGCACTCACCCCGTGCTTGGGAAAACTGGAAAAACTTTAAAAACAACAAAGAAAAATATCGACACGCAGGGATTGAACCTGCGACTGTCTCCCTAAAGCCGGGACGCTCTTCCACTGAGCTAGTGTCGACAGGTTTGACGTGGCGAAATTCTTCTTTGTTATATGATCGATTACGTCGATTGAACTGACCGCTAGATATACATACGTATAACTAGTTAAACGAGTTCATCGTTACAGATGAAATTCACATTTATAATTTTGATCAGTACTTTCGTATTTCTTATTATTTTTGTGTTATAGCACTCACCCCGTGCTTGGGAAAACTGGAAAAACTTTAAAAACAACAAAGAAAAATATCGACATAAGCCGGGACGTCTTCCACTCAGCTAGTGTCTGTCGACACTAGCTCAGTGAAAGTTTGACGTGGCGAAATTCTTCTTTGTTATATGATCGATTACGTCGATTTAGGGAGACAGTCGCAGGTTCAATCCCTGCGTGTCGATATTTTTCTTTGTTGTTTTTAAAGTTTTTTAAGTATTTCATGTTCATTATTATGATAAGTACTTTTAATGATACCGATAAAGTCTCAGCTTAAGTCAGTGAACATGATAATGATACTTAAAATATCGTCATACTATTTCCATTAACAGAATATCATAAAATTTTTATTTATTTGATAAATATCTACTTGAAAGTAAAAAAGAAAGAAAACTTGATATTGAACTATAACAAGATTTAAACAAATTCAGCTACAGGTAGAGAGCCAAATCATGCGCCTATATTTGTACTAATCTCATCTTAAAGGTCTATTATGGGCCATGCATAAATTACGTCACACAAATTTTTTGATTTTTTGACTCCCCTCCTGTCCTTGTCACCGTTGTGAGACCCCCCACCTAGTGTGATGTCACATATTTTACAATTTGACATTGTAATAATGATCTTATTCTATTATTTTTATCTATACAGGTGGCTTTTTATATTCACTGTTGTTATGCTTAGATATAAAATATTACAAAAAAATAATTTTGAAAAAATGTGATATCACAAAATTTTGGACCCCTCCGGCCTCTCTACTCCTTTTCACACAATGTCACATTTCGTCGACGCCCTCCCTCCCCCTTAGCGTGTGACGTAAATTATAAATGGCCCCTTACCAAGTTAAGAAGTAACTATTTAGTAATCTGTGCTATTACACTACACGATTTCTCGGGCCCTGCCTCTTGAGTGCCCTGTCTACTACTTAGGATGCCGCTTATTACACTACGCTAGAAATGGCTTCTTATGTGACACACTGAATTTTCATTCGACCAAATTGTTTACATCATCTAAGTATTTAAATTAGGTAGGTAATACCAATTAGTAATGGCTTCAGAATTATAAATAAAATCTCTGCTAATAATTGCACTAGGGAAACGACACGGAAGAAAACCTTGTTAGACCATGTTGCAACTACTCTAACAGACAGTTCATTTCATTTGGCAACTATAGAATCAACAATGTCTGACCATAAGCAAATATTTTTAGAAATTAAACAATGTAAGACATTGATGAGACGAAAATTACAATATGAATCTATAGACTACACTAAATTGACAGGAGAAATGACAGCAGACAAAAGTAACAAAAACTATTCTAAATTTGAAAACAATTTGACTAAGGCAATCCAAAGTTGTGTGCTGAAAAAACAAAAATCTTAAATCCACCCAAACAAGACTGGATCAACGCAAAGATAGTTAAAGCAATAAATAACAGAAATTCAATTTACCAGCAATATAAAAATAGGCAGGAAAATGAACAAATCAAGAATGAATTCTTAAAAGTAAGAAGAGAAGTAAAAGAAGATATACAGAGACTAAAAAAGGATTATTATACCAAACAATTTTCAAGCTGTAAGGATAATCCAAAGAAAATGTGGAATCTCATAGAAAGCTTAACGCACAATAGGAAAAAGGAAGCTACAATACCAATGAAATTAAAAAAAGGAAATATTGATGTAACTGACGTGACAGACATTTGTGAATATTTCAATGATTTTTTCTCGACAATCGGGAAATCTCTGGCTCAAGCGATTCCTATAAAATATCAGAATAACAAAACCTACACTACTGCGACGGTGGAAACTAATATAAATACAATTGGGCTGTCAACACTAAAACCAGCAACTACTGATGAAATTATAAAAATAATTAATAACTTAAATGCCAACACTAGCTCCGGTATTGATAAAATTAACACGAAATCAATAAAATGCGTTAAAAAAATAATTGCTGAAGAGTTAAAAAATTGTATAAATCAGGCTCCAGATCTGATCCCAATAACTATCGCCCAATATCTGTTCTGCCGATACTATCAAAGATTTTCGAGAGGGTTATTTACAATCGTCTTAAATCATATCTGGACTCTATAAATTTTATATACAGTAAACAATACGGATTTCGCCCTAAATCGAATACTTTAGCTGCGAGCATTGACCTTGTCACTAGAATTAAAAATAACATAGATAAAAAAAAATAGGATTAGGCATTTTCATCGATCTTAAAAAAGCCTTTGATACCGTTAGCCATGAAATACTTTTAAGTAAACTTGCAAACATAGGAATTTCCGGCAATGCTCACAAAATCTTACAATCCTATCTAACAGATCGCGTACAAGTGGTCAAGATTGCTGAATTTCAAAGTTCCACAGCACCCGTAACTTGTGGAATTCCGCAAGGATCTATTTTGGGACCGCTTTTATTTCTAATTTACATAAATAATATGAGCCAACTTAATCTAAAAGGGGAATTATCATTATATGCCGATGACACGACTTTATTTTACTTTAATCATAAAATAGAAACAGCAATCCAAGATGCTCAGTATGATTTAAATCTTCTAAATATTTGGTTTCAATGTAATATACTAACTATTAACGTAAGTAAAACACATTATGTAATATTTGCAGCTAAAAATAAAAAAATATCAAACTTTAAACCCCTAACCATAAATAACACAAACATTATTAGATCAGACAAAGAAAAATTTTTAGGCTTAATTCTTGACAGTCAGCTAACATGGAAGCCACATATTATGAAAATTAAAGCAAAATTAACTTCAGTTACAGGGGCTCTCCATGGTATAGCTCGATGCCTCCCCCGTAACGTGAAATATACCGTATATAATTCACTAGTAAAACCACATATTGATTATCTTATTGAAATCTGGGGCTCTGCAGCAAAAACTAATATTAAAGTATTACAAACAACCCAAAATAAGCTACTAAAAAAATTATTTAATTACGACTATTTAACTTCAACACAAAAATTATATAAAGAAACAAAAATTATGGATATAGAAAAAACTTATAAATATTTTACATGTATACTTGTTAGAAAAATTTTAAATCAGGAAATACATACTAACATAATTTTTGAAATTAAAAATAAACATCCACAATTAAAGCGGCTAAGAAGTAAAAATAATATAATATTACCACTGCCGCGGACCAACTATGGCAAGAAGAATATTTATTTTGATGGTGCACAAGTTTATAATAAATTGCCCAATATAATAAAAGAAGCCAAAAATATTCTAACATTTAAACGTGAGATTCGTAAATATTCGTAAATATATATATAAGTCAGATATATAATATATGTGTGTATGTGTATATATGTGTATGTATATATATATATATATATATATATATATATATATATATATATATATATATATATATATATATATATGTGTGTGTGTGTGTGTGTGTGTATATGCGTATATGTTTATGAATATGTATGTATATGCTTATTATGTATAAAAATAATACATGTGCTCCATGTAGATGTATAATATAATCGAAAACAGTTAAAAAAAAAAACAACATAATACTTTAATGAATTAATAACTTACAAATTACATTCCGTAGACATATCTAGTTGTAAAACATCTTTGTATTGTTGCAAACCGAAGCCACACCGAAACAGTAGTTGAGGGTATTTCTGTATTTTATGCGAATACGAGTGTGTTAAAACTTAAAAGAGATAAAGTTGCTTAGCAGTGTAAATAATTTAGTTGCTATGTATGTGTCATTTGTTATGTATATTATTATGTGTTTGCGCGACAACTCATGTACGCATTGCGATTTTTGATTCTCAAGTAAGTGAGTACAATGTATTCTTTTTGAGAAATAAATGTCTTTAACCAGTAACGAAACAAAAATTAATTCATTATTTCATTTTAGGAAAGCTACTATAGGTATTTTATATAGAAACACACCGAAATACTCGTACACAAGTAAATATGTAGCTAGACGAATGAATTTTGCCTTCGCGTTGCTGCGACTGAGCGCGTCGTGGACTTCTCGCGTCCCCTGGTTGAGGAGGCGGGGAAACGGTTCCGGGGCTAAGCCCCCTGTCCATGGTTTCATGCGCGTTGCTGGAAAACGCAGCGGTTTTTCGTTTGGGCTTCTTGAGTTGCCTTGATCGGTTCTTCTTAATTTTTTTAATAATTTTTGGAGTTTAATTTTTTTAATTATCTCTTGCCACTCCGTGCGATCCGCCTAGCCAGGCAGTCAGCAAATGGAGTGGCTTCGATGTCAGGTAATATCCCCCCGAGGGAGGCCTATGATATCCCTTGGATATGGTCGTTTGCCTGAGCTAGTGGCTTTCCATTGTGCTAGACCTCTTATGTGTTCGAGGTCTGAGTTTTATATGCTATCGTAGGATTCTTCTGCGACTGAGCTCTCTATCTTTCTGTTTCTTATTACACTACCTAATTGGCAGGACGGCAAGGAACTGGGGAGATTGGAACCACTCGACCGATCGATAGATGGTTAGGTCCCAACAGGCGATTGCCTGTTTTGTTACCTGACTACCTATTTCTTACTAAACTACAATGTCTCTGTATACAGATCCCGAGTAATCGTGTAATGTAATAAGTTTTTTTTAATTTTCATGTTCGACTGAAACCATTTTCAGCCTGAACCGAAACCTTACAGAACCAAATCTTTCTGAATTTTACAGAATCTTAACCGAAACCGGCGTGGGTTTTGCTTAAGTTTTTAGATCAACGGTAAAATCAAGTTGTAAATGTAAAAAATTGGTATATATATATGTCGCTAGACAGTAAAAGAATTAATGATTATTATTTACTAGCTGTGCCTGCGACTTTGTCCGCGTGGAAAAATTTCTAAAATAAAAGCCTAAGCCTAAACTTAAATTACTCCTTAGTACCGTGTTTAAAAAGATAGGTAACCCCAGGGTTTTACCCGCGTAGTTCCCGTACCCGTGAGACTTCCGGGATAAAACTATCGTATGTCCTTTCTCAGGTCTTAATCTATCTTTGTACCCAATTTCATCCAAATAGGTTCCGTGGCTTGGGCGTGAAGAAGAGACAGACAGACATAGTTACTTTCGCATTTCTAATATTAGTATGGATTTGCTGTGACTTCAATATGCGTGTAAGCAAGCGCACATTCTGTAGCATCTACAACGACGCAATAAGCAATACGTGATAGTGAATAAATCATAATAAGGCCAGACTTATCCATACGACCAAATTTATTTATTAACTTAGTATTCTACCATTTTATATTGACAAAATATTATGTTATTAAAAATTTTAAATAGTTATTATGTAGAACAAAATTATATTAAATATAAAGATTGACTGGTAAAAAAGATTGTACATTGGACATATTGAAGAAGCGTGTTACACGCTCCTTCAGTATGTACAATATTGTTAATATAAGAATCGAATACTGAACACTCTGCATGTAAATTCTTATACCGAATACGTGAAAAGTAGGTACTTACATTTTGAACTAATTATCCAAATAAAATATTAAGTACGGCTACACATACATAGATATCAAAGAGCATTGTATACAAACAGCGACAATATTTTTGAATATTACATTAATTCCGTTGAGGTTTACCATGAAGTTAAGTAATATTCTCTTTCTTGTATCTTTTTATTGGTTATACACTACCATTAACTATCGTGGCCAATAAAATATGTCTTTTACTAGTCAACTTGTACAGAAAAAAATATTTTCCTATATTTTTATCAAATTAAAAGACACAATATAGACAGATTTTATTAATAACATTAAGGGTGGCACAGTGTTGGGCAATTTTTAATTGCAAGAACAATTAAAGATTAACAATTGATTAATTGGTAAATGTAACCGCAACAACTAACAATTAATCAATTGTAATTGTGGAAAATTACAATGAACAATTATTTAATTGTTAACTGTATTAGTAATAATTAACAATTCATTAATTAATTGTTAATTGTGATTTACTACAATTAACAATTATTTCATTTTCAATTGTTTTGTGAATTTTAATTAAATTAAATTTAAATTAAAAAATACTGCTGTATAATATACAGACGGTATATATAAATATATAATATACCCGTGTGGCTCCGGGTAGTAGAATAGTGCTCCCCCATTTATTCCTGTAGTTAAATACACAAGTTAACTACAAATAAAAGACCGATTCAAATAAACATCAATATTTTTAATTAAACATGATTAGACAGACAATGACAATTTAAAATTTCTTGTAATATTATAATAATAATTTAAATTGCATTTCAATACAACTCTCTTCTCGAACATTTTTTTAGTTAATTGTTAGTTTTAATTGTTTCATAAAATAACTAAAAAAGTTAATTGCAATTATTTTAATTGTGAGTTAAAATTTAGATACGTTAATCAAATTAATTTAATTGCAAGGTGCAATTAAAAGTTTAATTGCGATTAATTTAGTTGCAATTATTTTTTAGTCTATTAACAAGATAATTGATAAATTAATTCATTAATGCCCAACATTGGACTGGCAAAATAAAAACATTATTATTTTATGACATCGGTAAAATTATAACAATTTTTTAAAGATTTATATGATTGCACATCGAACAGGTTGTTGCAACTTTTATACTTCTTTTGAACGAATTTCAATATCTTTTTCTTTTTTAATAATACATTTTAAAAATTTTCGTGAAACTGCTTACTGAGTTCCTTCTAGTATAATTTTATCATCCAAAATAGGGATAATGCATTTATATACAAATACGGATTTAGAAAGAAACGAAAATTTGTGACAAATGGTTTGTCCGCCATTTAGAATTTGTCGTCGAACACAAATGTCGAAATCTGAATAATATATGTACAAGTATTTCCATTATATTATAGGTTAAATACAAACCAATTTAATTAAAAATGTTTCAGTTCTGTTTTCAACTTTTAATTACTTTATAGAATTACGATTTAAATAAAATTAGATAAGTGTGTTAATTATAACCATGACTTCATCGCTTTAAAGTAAGTATATGTAAAATATGATAAATTATTATTATTATTAAAATACAATACACTATGCATTTTATTATTATTTTGCTAGTATCTAGTGAACATATTTTGATATGAAGTGATCTTACAAAAATTAAGTTATAGCAAAGACTACCAAAATTTACATTTAGAACCATTTTTAGAACGAAATACTCGTGTTTACGGAAAACATGATTTAGTTTACCAAGACGTCGAATATTCTTTTCACACAATGTTATCATATTTTTTTAATTTTTTTTATTTATGTGACGTTTTATTTATTATGTTATTATTTTTATCAAATATTCAGTAATATTATTTCGATATTATCTTCAGTTGAATTATCATTTATTTAATGTAGTACATATATATCACCAAAAATACATTGGCATTCAGTTTTAATTTCATTTATTTTATACAAATTGACTGGCAAAAGATTATACATATCGAAGGATGCTGTTCAGTACTTGAATCTGATACCGAATATGTAAAAAAATATGTACTTAAATTTTTGGCTTATTTTTCTATAAAAAGTACACCCGTGCACGGCGCATGCAAGTTTATTGTTTACAAACAGCGATTTACCCAACTCGTGACTAGACTCGATATAACATAGTTTTTTAAATATTGTATTGTATGTACAAAAGGACATAAAACATCATTGATTACTACACTAATTTCGTGGTTAAGCTATATTTGCTTTTTATTATATTTTTACTGTTTACTTGTGATTAGTGAATGTCGTGACCTTCAATGTGTATAATCTTATATCAGTCAATCTGTATAAGTAGGCGTTAATTTGCGGAAATCCTTAAGTAATAAATAAATTAGGATAATGGGCCGTTAATAAATTATGTAAGGCGTTTCGGGGAGGGGGGGGGGGGGTTGATTGAATATTATAACTTCTTACTATGGGTAGGGGGGGAAGCAGAGAAACTAATATTACGTAAGATTTGAAATTAAAAATTCTACCACTTTCGCGCTAAATGGCTTTATAAAATAGCACCATCCCCGCATCCACCCTCTTCGCCTCAATCTCTTCAAAGCGCGCAACTTGTGTGTCTAAGAACGTGACTCTGCGGACTCTGCTAGTATGATTGCAATAAAGTCTATTTTCAGAATAAATGGAGTTATATTTTATCAATATATCCTTTTCTTACGAAAATTTCTTATCAAGGGGTAGGGGGGGAGTAGTCTTAATATTATGATGTCTTACATTATTCGGAGAGGGGTCGAATTAGCCCTCAAAACCTCTTACGTAATTTATGAATGGCCCCTAACTACATTAACAACTATTCGCGGACACTCGTTAAATGAGGTCTGCAATGCCAGTAAAACAGGAAAGTAGTGTAAGAGTACAAACAAACTCACCGATTGCTCCGAGAAAATAAAGAAGACCCCAGCGGCACAAATACTGTTCCACTCTGATGGCAGCAGCAAAAATAAAAACACACAGTGCACTCATTCAATGCACGTTTGAGTCTGCAACAGAAGCATAGGTATGCTACGAGTAGGTACTCGGCAGCGAAAAATAGCACTTTACCCATCAAGAATTAAATTATTAATGGTGGTCCATTGATATAAAAAACCCTAGATGCACAGTCCCGAACAAAACACACTCAAAAGTGTCCCTAATTTCTTTTAAGTAGTTAAAGATATGGCAAAAACATATGTCTTTGCATATCCAACCTTAAGTGCAAGACTTATAGTTGTTTTTACAAAGCAATGTACGAAAATAAATAAAATTGACAGTGACGCGACCGACGCGATTCTATTTGAAATGAGTGCACAATTTAAAATTGTGCACTCATTTTTGGAGGACGTTTTTGACACACTGATTGTGTATCTTGGGTTTTTTATATCAATGTGGTGGTCGAATATTTTATAGGTCCGTGTCGGTATGAATAAGCAATAGTGTAATAAAGGAAACTTGGTTCTGCTGACCATGCTTCGGTTACGAAGTAAAATGTGTGTTTATATACATATTTACTTTACTCGTACACTCATTACTGATTACTCTACTAATTTTTTATTTTTATTTATATCATAAGATAGCAAACAAGCAGATGGGTCTCCTGATGGAAAGAGCCAACCATCGCCTATAGACACCAAAGGTGTTAATTGTGAGTTCCTATCTTATTGCGAGGTCTAATGCCACATTATGCATGTTAAATGCATATGCATGCAGTTTAAAACCGGAACACGACAGTGACAATCACTGACGCTATTGCGGCAGGAATAGGTAAGGCGGTGGTACCAGACCCGGGCGAGACAATGCAGAACTCTACCACCTAGTAGCCACGATGGTAGTGACGCGGATAGCCACTCGATCGTCTTTAAAATTTAAAACGTAGCATATACATATATCTTATTTATTTACATTGTCCTTTTTACTTCCAAGAGGTTAGTAAGTTTGAAGTTACCAAGCATAACATATCGATCGCCGCGTGGCTGATATTGTTATTGCTAAAAGAATAAATTAAGATCCAAGACCAAGCAGGAATAGGAATGGCTAGATCCAGGAGAGGCATTGCAGAACTCTACCACCTAGTAGTCACGTTAGTAATGAATTGTTCGCCTTTTACGAACTGCCTGGCAGAATTGCAACTCAAAATAGGTACGCTCAACAACCAAAAATTTGGAATACGATTTTTTTTCTTATCTTCCATAGAGCCAGGGGGCTTAGACAAAATAACAATATAAAAACGATAACGAAGCTACAAAAGAATAAAATGTATTCGGTTGATGTAATCCGAGCTAAACCACATTGTCAAACGTCGTTACAGCAAGTTGGTCGACAATATTAGTCCTCTTCGTAACGAAACTATAAAATACCCAATTGTTTAAACACATAATTTTATAGATTTTACACTTTAAGTCGTCGGCACTTGGGGAAATTCCATTATTTTTAGTTGAAACTAGTCACACACTTGTACTTTTATTTCAGTATTATTATATACTAAATTATTTAATTTTATTGATCGGTTTCGGTTTTAAAGCATCTTCAGGATGTGATTTTCTTTACTTACTCTAAACATAATTTTATGATCTAGGTTTTAGTTTGCAGTCACATTGACTTTAATTCTATTTCATAACGAAAAACAATTAGACACAACGATCGCGATAATATTACCACATGAACTGGGAAATTATTTTCGCTATCTCGACGGTGACGAATTTATACATCGTTTTGATACAAAGCGATGTTACTGTTATTTTTTTTTATATCATTAGATAGCAAATCTTCAGATGGCTTTTCTGATGGAAAGAGAAACTATGGCTTATAAACAACAAACATGTTAATCGTACGTTGCTATTCGGGTGGCGGGATTGCAATGGCACATGCACGAGTTTACTGGTTACCCTACCTTCCAAACCGGAACACGACAATGACAAGCACTGACGCTATTGCGGTAGAAATAAGTAAGGTGGTAGTACCAAATAACTGAGCGGAACCTTGCAGAAATTTACAGTTTAGTCACGATGGTAGTAATACATATAGCCAATCGGTTGCATTTTACGATCTGACTAGCAGAGTAGTAGTTGGTTTATTCTTCCGGCTCAGAGCCGGAGAGAGGAGAATATGGAAACATTTTCATAAACGAAACAAAAATCGCGTTTCTTAAGTTACGACAACTCAAGTAGGACCCGTCGAAATATTGTTATTATTTAACTAGCTGTTGCCAGCGACTTCGTCCGCGCGGACTTCGTTTACTCCGCACTGCACCTCCCCCGTAGGTGATAGCGTGATAATATGTAGCCTATATGTTGACCCGACCTGTTAGTAATATTCATGCAAAATTTGAAGTAAATCCATGCAGTACTTTTTGAGTTTACCCCGGACATACATACAGACAAACAGATAAACAGACAAACAGACAAAAATTCTAAAAACTATATTTTTCGCTTCGATATCGATTGTAGATCACGCCCCAAGTATTCTTTTTAAAAAAAAATCAATGTACAGTTTTGACTTTCCTACGATTTTATTATATCTATGTATAGATTAATTAATTTTTGAATTGACCTAGATTTGTTTTTTATTTTCTCCCTTTTGTCCTTGTCCCCTTGATGTTGGGTTTTAGGAAATCATCATATATATATTTCTATATAGTATTGACTAAAACATATATCACACGCATATAATTTTATTACTTTGTGGCTAGATCATTTTAAGTAATTTGCCAATGCAATAATTAAAATAATAATAACCTTTGTACGACTTCAATCGGTGAGAAGGTAATAACAAAATAGTGTGCGTCAAGAAGGGCATCAATATGGGGAAAAGTTAAACAGGCGCCTGTGAAGTTAATTAGATAAATACGCTCGGGCGGGTTAGCTAACTCTCCCAAAGGACTTCTCTTAAAATTTGTGAACAGTCTTTACAAAATAAAACGTAGTATAAACAAAATAAAACTAACTGCTGTTTCTGAAATTTGTGATTTAAAATTCTTCTGTTACAATAGAACAATATAACAGTTGACTTGTATCATAAAACCCCATCTATTGTGTCTTATTCTTAATGCTTATTCATGCTTATTCGACTGAAAATAAAAGATACTTTTCTATAAAATGGTAGTTTTGAGGGTTACCAGGGTTGAGTAGACTAAAATGTGTTGATAAATTTTACAATTCAAAGAAAATCTTGATCCCAAGCCGAAATCTGTGGTATATGTAACACATATAGCCTCGTCAATGCAGATTATCAAAAAGCAATAGTTTTACATTCACACACGCTTAAGATACTATAATATTTTATCTTAAGATACCCTAATATAAAATATTATAGTATCTTAAGGTATCACACACGGCTAAGATACGATAATATTAAAATTTGTTCATTTTATATCACGAGCTGTGATCACGAGTCTGCGTCGTTGCAACACGTATTCTTTGTAGGAGTTCTATATACAGGTTGATTAACTATATCGCCTTACTTCTTGATTTGTTAGACAGCTCCTCTGAAGACGATTTTGTTATAGAATGTGAAATGAAAATTGCAGTAGCACATTCCTAACAAAGTTTACTTTGAATGAAAAACTATCAAGACATGTCAATCGTTTGCGGGCGGACACCTAGCTTATTGACATAAAAGACAACAGCTTTCGTGCGTAGTATGCCCCCTCTCCCTCTTGCCTGGATGCGACACGAAGCCGGGAGCACCCCGCACTTATTACAATAGTAATTATTATATAATAATAGACGCACCGTGCAGCCCGCTGCATTATAGAAGTTTTTGGTGAATCCCGCGGATCACCAAATTTTTTGGGATAAAAAGTTGTCGAAGTACTATTCCAGGTTATCGTCTACCTATGTGCCAAATTACATTCAAATCAGTTATGTAGTTTTTGCGTAGTAACCAACATCCATCCATCCAAACATCCTAACTTTCGCATTTATAATATTACTAGGCACAGCGTGCAGCCCGCTGCATTATAAAAGTTTTTGGTGAATCCAGCGGGATCACCTAATTTTTCGGGATAAAACGTTGCCTATGTGCTGCTATTCCACGTCATCATCTACCTATGTGTCAAATTACATTCAAATCCATTCAGTAGTTTTTGCGTGATTGAGTAACCAACATCCATCTATCCAAACATCGCAACTTTCGCATTTATAATATTACAATATAGATTATGAGGAATTGCGATCGCGCATATCCCGAAATAAAAACATCACGTATTTATATTAAGTGCGTATATTTCGTATCTTAAGATATGAAATATATATTTCCACATCGTTCGGTATCTTAAGATACTAAAGGTAACATATATATTATTTTAGTCGTGTGTGATGGTTCATTCGATTTGTATAGTGAACGATTTCTGAAATATGCTTTAAGACATATTATATTAGGGCATCTTAAGATCAAATATTATAGTATCTTAACCATGTGTGATGAGCTTAACTTTATCATTTACCGTACTCTTAAAACCAGAACACAACAGTGATTAGCATTGACAATATAGCGTTAGAAATAGGTATGGTGGTGGTAACAGATCCGAGCGAGATACTTGTAACTGTTGACTTCGTTAAGAGACCCGTCTGCTTGTTTGCTATCATAAAAATCATATATAGTTTTCTATAATAAGATATATCAAAAAATTAGTCATACTTATGTGCTGGAATTAAAAATAATATAATAAATGGGGCCACCTTCGGAGTATACCCATTCCAATAAAAAGGAATTATCAAAATCGGACTACTCTTTTTGGGCGAGAAAAGAGTTCAGTCAGAATGGAGTTAAAACTTTATTGTGCTCGCATTTATATTAATACGTTATCGCACCAGCGTGTGGGTTAAAGCGAGTAAAAAATAAATGGGTTAATGGGTTATAAGCAAGGGTTGAATAATGCCTCCCAAACGATTACACTGAAAAGCATGATAGAGTGTTGTATGAAAATAAAGGACGTGATGTGATGAATCACTTTGAAATGAAAACCTTGTTATTGCTAGAAAACGAGTCTCAACAGGCTTTCTTCATCATCTAACTTCGTACTTATTTTTTCGTCAGCCCATCATTTATCATTTATTAATTTGAATAACGTATTTATTAATTACTAGCTGAGCCCGCGACTTTGTCCGCGTGGATTTTTTTAAAAACAAAAGTAACCTTAGATACTACATATTACAATAGCTATCTGCCAGTGAAAGTCCCGTCCCGTCCGTCCTGACAAAATCAGTCCAGCCGTTTTGGAGAGTACCCGCAACAAAAGACAGACAGACAGACAAAAATGGTAAAAGATGTTATTTTGGTATGTGTACCGTATATACTTCCATATACACTAAGTAAAAAGCGGTTATTTTAATATTACAAACAGACACTCCAATTTTATGTATTTCTATAGTTTATTAATAATGTTACATACAAAACTAGAATCACTATAAGTTACTAACCGAAAGGAAGTACATATTATGGTTTTGGGTCATGTAAAGTCGCGGGCAACAGCTAGTTATTTATTAAAGGAATTTAAACACGGGTTCGCCAGAGTAAACTGAATTACTTCAGATATTCCTTGTTTCAGATTTCACAAACTTAGTCATTAATATTAATGTTAAATTAATATTCAGTAGACAAATTACACGAATTGATCTAACACCAAATTAGAAAATTATTTGCTTATTATGCGGGTGATAGTCAACGATATGAATACAAGATAATACACCATCAGCCGTCCTCTAAGCCATTTCGTAAGAGGCGAGCAATTGGCTAAGCAAATCGCTACCATCGTGGCTACGAGATTGTAAAGTTCTGCATTTGTTTATTCCAGCCGCAATAGCGTCAGTTCTTGTCATTGTCGTATCCCGGATTGGAGGGTAAGGTAGCTGGTAAACTTATGCATCTGAAGACTCCGCCATATGCATAGCAACGCACCATTAATACGTCTAGTGTCTGTATGCGATGGATGTCATTACCATCAGGAGAGACAATTTTTGCTTTTTGCTATCTTATGAAATAGAAAAATATTTAATAAAATTTACCGAAACTTTAATAAATGCCTAGCCGAGCTGCAACGAATGCGTAGTCAGGGTCGCTAACTCTGCTATAATGCTTCAACTCTAATTAGAATGTAATGCTAAATTCGACTCTCTTGAAAATGATTTGGTTGCGAAACGTGCGTTATTTTTATTTATCTCATAAGATACTAAACAAGCAGACGGTTCTCCTGATGGAAAGGGTCAACCATCGCCTATAGACACCAAAGATGTTAATGGTGCGTTACCATCTTCTGGTGAGGTCTAGTGCCACATGCATAAGTTTACCGGCTACCTTACCCTCCAAACCGGAACACGACAAGCACTGAAGCTATTGCTGCAGGAATAGGTAAGGCGGTGGTACCAGATCCGGCCAAGACAATGCAGAACTCTTCTACCTAGTAGCCACGATGGTACCAATCGGTCGCCTTTTACGACCTGCCTGACAGAACGGCAGTTGGCCTAATCTTCGAAGGAGCCCGGGAACAACACGGATAATTACATAAATTGTGTGTTTATGCTTTTGCTACTGACTTGCATGAAACAATGGTGGACGCGGGTGGACTACCTACTGCGCCGCTGGCTTAATTTCTAGAACTTCGGTAAGTTTGTTCCATTCTTTGCATTATCTTTTGTTTTAGTGCTATTACAGCGATTACATATTATAAGGTTTCTCGGAGTGTTTAATTTAATTACCTTTAGTAGGTCTATGTTAATAGTAGTCTTCCATGTGGTAGGGATCTAATACCCTAAGCTTTAAAACTTGCCTCTCAGAGTCATTACGATCCTGTACAATTTTATTTGTCCTTAAACTCATTTTTGCAATTACATCACTAAGCCTAAAAAAAAAACATTATCTATCGTAAAGTAGCATACAAGCAGATGGCTCTCCTAATGGAAAGAGGCAGCCATCACCTTTATTTATTTATTTTATTTAATCCTTTATTGTGCACAACAGAACAACAATAAATAAAATTACAGTAAGCGATATTTTTAAAAAAGGTACAAAAGACGAGCTTATCTCTAAAAAAGAAATTTCTTACAGCCAACCCGGTAAAGTGAGACACTTGACCATAAATATTAAGTCAAAGTGTACGGTATACTAGAAATATTGAAACACATCATTACATAGTATAAAACAAAGTCGCTTTCTCTGTCTGTCCCTATGTCCCTATATTGTGTGCTTAAATCTTTAAATCTAAACAACGGATTTTGATGCGGTTTTTTTAATAGATTGATTGATTCTTGAGGAAGGTTTTAATATATAAATCTTTCCGATATTCTCACAGGAACAAAAGATACGCGGGTGAAACCGCGGGCAGGTCGCTAGTCTATTAATAAAACCTAAAGTACTTCAATAACATAACTATAAAATTATTTATACAGCTTTAGGTATCTACTAGAAATTAAAAAAAAAACAACAAAAATGCCTTAGATTTAGATATGTGTTGGTGCGGAATCCATTGAAAAATAGACCAACTGCAGTTCTAAAAATGCGACCGATTATACGTATTATACAATCGTGACACTTAAAAGAGAATTCTGCAACGTTTCTCCCGGGTATATAGTACCATCGTCTTACCTAATCCTGCCGTAAAAGCGTCAATGCTTACCATTGCCATATTCCAGTTTGGAGGGTAACGTAGCCAGTAGACTAATGCATGTAGTATTGCCATCCCACTGATGGATAGCGGCGCACTACTTACATCTTTGGTGCCTATAGGCGATGGTTTATCTTTCCATCAGGCAAGCCATCTGCTCGTTTGCTATCTAATTATATAAAAGATATGGATATCGCCGCCTTACTTATTATTACTGCAATATCATCAGTGGTTATCAGTGTAGTGTTCCGTTATCGAGGCTCAGGTAGTTCACCAACGCACCATTAACATCTTCGTTGTCTACAGGCGATAGTTTCTCTTTCCATCAGAAGAGCTCAAGCCCAATAGACTGTCTATTTTTCAAAAAGGGCCCCGGACCAACACGGGGGAAAATTTTTTTTTTTTTTTTTTATATCATAAGATAGCAAACAAGCAGATGGGTCTCCTGATGGAAAGAGTCAACCATCTCCTATAGACACCAAAGATGTTAATGGTGCGTTGCTATCTTGTGGCGAGGTCCAATGCCACATGCATAAGTTTACCGGCTACCTTACCCTCCAAACCGGAACACGACAGCGATAAGCACTGACGCTATTGCGGCAGGAATAGGTAAGGTAAAATATACAGAGGAAAAACGTTGCGGTACTATATTAGTAACAAATATCGCCAATTGTATGAATTTTACGAACTGCCTTAAAACAAACTCATAAACTTACAAATTTTAACAAATGGAATCAAGGCCAATAACTAATACATCAAAATGAAATCTTTCATTCTAAAAGGCTTTTAGACGGAGTAAGCTCTTTCTTGAGGTCCTCAAGTCGTACCCGTTCAGAACCACCCCGCCAATAATTAATCTTACAAAAAAGTACTGTAAGGCAAAAATTGCCTAGAAAAAAAGAACCTTTGTTTGTTATTCTATTAAAACGTATTTTCACGTCTTACCCTTGAAGGGTACTGATTTGTTGGTGGGCGAGATGCGTGGGAAACAAGAAAACACGACGAGACGGATCCTCGCCCTATTTTAGCGAACTGATTACCATAATCGTTTATGTGTGATGATATAATTAAGCTGAGTGGCATCACAACATACGCAAGATTGCGAGCTTCTACTAAAATTTTAGAGTTTCGATTAAAACCTTTAAGAAAAACCTCAACAATACTTTTGCCCGAACCGGGGTGTGAACCCGGTAACCTTTATAGCCGAGCCACACTGTTGGAAACAAGCTTCCAACACGTGTGACTTTCGTGGGTGGCTTGTGGAGTTCAGATGAATTTTTGTTGCAAACAAGCGTTTACACTGTTGTAACCGCCGGTGGAGACCCAAGTGGAAGGGTTGTTTCCAACAGTTTTTAGTAAAATAGGCTAACCTCTTAACAATGAGGTTAATCTATTGTCACTATATGATATAAAAAAGTTATCTCAAATCATAATTTCACATTTGTATTATCATATTTATCATTCAAATTGCCTTCATAAAAGAAAACAAATTTTAATATAATATGAACCTTCTTTATCTACAATTTTCAAATATATTACGGTCGTTTATCCGAAACTTTTATCATTCACCTCGTCTATTATGACTCCATTGAATGAAATGAGACAAAATGTAGCTTTTGTCGCAATATAAAGTTACTGAGTTGGCTACATAAGTATACTACATTGCTACATTGCTTACATAAGTATTATATACTTTACTTCTTAGGAACATATTTTTTTATTCAAAGTGCCGACGACAGTTCAGCTTAAATTTACACACGGTTTCCACTAACCCATAAATCATAATATACTTACATACTATATTGAATAATGAAATAATGATTTTTACTTAAAATTTAAAAACAATCAAATCTTAAAGAAATTAATTTATTCTCTATATATTATTAATTCGTGAAGGAAAAACTTTGGATCCCTTTTTAAGACAATTGCGCGAATGGTGTTGTATGAAATTTGGCACAGTTAAAATTTACATTGCGAAAGGACTGCAGAAACAATATTTTTAAATAATATGCATTAGAACTCGGATGAATTATATACAGTTCCATGCATTAAAAATACATTAAATTAATAAAAATATATTTTACACACACTACGTTCATGTGACATATATGATAATAATCACACATGTATAAGTACGCTATTTTCTTTACGGTTAAAGTCACTTGTCAAATTTAAAAAAGATTTTATTGTTTATGGTCTTATTTCGGCCACAGGCGATCGCTAGTATCATTTAAAACTTTTAACACCCTTTTCAATATTAATTTACTAATATTGAGTGCAGCGATGATACTTTATCATTTACGATATAGTTTGTAGTTATTGTAGTATAATTTACGATACCACTGATATGCGAATTAAATACAAGGAAGTGACAACGTTTAGTGAATGGAATATACAAACTGAGTAAAAATTATGAAATAAAAAAAATCCTGTTTCTAGACTACAACGGTAATAGGTACAGAAGTCAATCTACATACAAAGGGCGTTCACGCACACACATAAACTCCTCTTACGGACTCGATATCTCAAAATGGTTGGAATAGTGTAAGCGCGAGTGCCACTCTCTTGAGACACGCGTCAGTGAACTTTTTTGTACAGAAAATTTGTAATAGGCATAACAATAACATTAAAATATTTTAGTTACTAGCTGTTGCCCGCGACTTCGATCGCGCGGACTTTGTTACTCCGCACAGCTCCTCCCCCGTAGGTGATAGCGTGATAATATGTAGCCTATATGTTGACTCGACCTGTTAGTAATATTCATGCAAAATTTGAAGTAAATCCATACAGTACTTTTTGAGTTTACCCCGGACATACATTGACTTTCCTACGATTTTATTATATGTATAGATTATTGGTTTTTAGTTCTTCCTGTTTCACTCTCAACAATAAATCAAACACGTAGATACGAGTGCCACTACTAGTTGCTTATGAATATTAACTATCGGGCCTTTCAATATGTGCAATTTTTACCAGTCAACCCGCATAGATTTTATTGAAACCATGATTTATATGTATTAAATCATATTTAATATTTAAAAATTAAATTATGTATTGCGAAAGAGGTACGACTGGTATCCGATACGCAAATTAATTGATTAATAAATTGATAAATGATTAACATATTTTTTACAAGCATGATTTGCTTAACACAGATTAATTGCTTCGATTTATATGTATTAAATCATATTTAATATTTAAAAATTAAACTATGTATTGCGAAAGAGGTACGACTGGTATCCGATACGCAAATTAATTGATTAATAAATTGATAAATGATTAACATATTTTTTACAAGCATGATTTGCTTAACACAGATTAATTGCTTGTTAAAATTAATTTGCGTTTTGGAAACCGGCCGTTAGACTTTCTATACACTCCTAAGTTTACGTTTAATTAGAAATCTAAGTCAAACAAAGCACTGATTTTTTTTTATAAAAATTAATTAATCATTCAAATTCATATCTCTTAAATACCTGTACTAATATTATAAATGAGAAAGTGTATGTGTGTGTTTGTTTGTCCATCTTTCACGGCAAAATGGAGCGACGAATTAACGTGGTTTTTTAAGTGGAGATAGTTGCAGGGATGGAGTGAGACAAAAGTTACTTTTTGGCGAGCGAAGCTGCGGGCAAAAGCTGGTCATAAGAGATATGAATTTTTAATTAATATAAACTCCGCTAATGCTAACGTAGAAACAATGAAACATATTGCAGCATATTATTTTATATGTGTACAATTCACGTGAAACAAATCCTTTGAGTTATTACCCTTATCACAATACAAATGAGCTCTGCGAGGTTTATAATGAAAATAGCAATGTACCTAAATGAATACCTCATTAAATATTATATCTCCACATATGTTTATTTTAATTTCCACAGTTAATTTGTATTTTTTTTAAATCTAAAGTTAAAGTAAGTATTTGTTCATATGCTATAACTGGAGTACATGAAATGTCGCTTTGACAGATTAACAATCAAACTCAACTAATTTTCCTATTTCATACTACTAGCGATCGTCTTGTATTCGAAATTTGACTATTAATTTAACAGTGGAATCTCTTTTAAGTTTGAAAACAGACTTTAGTTATAAACATAATAGTTATCCCTCTTTCTATTATAATATTATGTTTATATTATAACAGGTAGGGGAGATTGGGGGGAAATTGGATAGGGGGTGAAAGCGAATTCACTCCTCCTAGCACTGTCTCGGTCTAGGAGGTGGTCACGGAAAGATACGTGAGAATCCATAGATTAGAAGGATGTGGCATATTTTCAAATATGTACTGGAACCAATGTCGCCGTTTGCATTTAGCTGTAGCCATACGTATTCACACCCACACTTAAAAACTTTTGAACTGATTGGCTGCCAACCACCAAGTCTAAAAAGTTTATTAGTCAACTTTATACATACTTAAGGAACACATAAATACCTTAAGAAACGTCTTATTTTTCTTTAATTTTTAGGTGCAAATTATGACATTTTAATTCGAAACGAATTAATTAAATATTGCGCCATCTCGTGAACTAAAAAAACTGAAGTTTTCTTTTAGTTAATGAGATGGCGCAATTTCCCATTTCAACTGATTTCATTTTATTATATAGTAGTATTATTTATTAGTAATATAGAATATTTTTGCATGATCTGATGATGACCTGAAAACGGCTAAAAAAATTCCGGTTCTTAGTGGTTTTTAGCGAATTTAATAAATTATTTATTTTGGAGCGTGTAGGAGACGAGACCGCTTCATAAACCTTTATAAACCGGTTTAAGACAAAAAACCGCGGAATGGTACGTCATCCACGGTGCATACAAAAATTGGAAAAATATCAAACAAATATTGGAAAAAAAAATTATAAAGCGGTTTACTATTCAAAACCCTTATAATTTTGCTGCAAAAGTAAACCGATATTTTTGAGGTTAAGATAAAGCCAAAACCTTACAAAATGTTATTTATGTATATGTGCTGATTTAAGTTAGAAAATTAACCAGTTAAAAACTCTGATCGGAACTATAATCTTTGTTGTGGTAGAGACAAATCAATCACAGGAACGAAACAATTGTAATTTACGAAATAATTGTAATAAACAAAGATTGTATTGCATTACAATAGTTAATTTATTGAACTCTTTTTCGAAATGACGATAGCTGATACCCTGGGGGGTTGCAATAGCTACATAGGGGTAAAGGAAAGACAGAAAATTTTTTTTGGGAATTATAAGTTATAAGTTGTTATAGATTGTTAAAATTAATGTATAACATACAGTATTAAACACGATGTACCAATATTTAAATAATTGACATTTTATTTTACACACTAAGTTTGTTAACAAGAAAAACTTCACAATACATAAAAGACCAAAATTAATAACCACTAAAAATGTAGTAATATCTGCCTGCATATTTTGGTGAATCTAGAATAAAAAATTAAATTAACATATCCTCTTGTCAGTAAACAATTATATTTGCTTCAAAATAAGATTTTTGCAGTAGTATATCTGCTGTTGTTTTCGACCGACGAAAAAACTGAGGTTATCACTTTGACATGCATGTATGTTATAATGTTGAAATTTAATAACATTTGAGTATGATGATCTATTTAAGCGTTCCTGTACGAGTACTAAATTTCGTAAATATATGTGTGTTTGAACGTGTATATCTGTACGTTTGGCCGTAAATTTCTTGAGAACTAAAAGCCATATCGAGATCATTCTTTTTAATTTAAATTAGGATGTTCAAAATTGAGGAACAGTCCATTTCATCAAAGTCGGTTTAGTAGCGTTTGTATAATCATTGTAATATCAACAGATATCTGAAGTTTGAATATTATGGGAATTTATTTAGAGGGAATTATAAAAGTCGGTCTGATAGGACCGCAAGTTCAAAGTTAAGTAAACTTTTAATATAGGTAGTATGGACCCCTATCTTTCTTAAATCCATATTGATTATTTTTAATAGGTTAAATTCAAGTTATTTATATTAATTATTATAAATGCAAAAGTTTGGATGTTTAGATGCATGGATGGATGGATGTTTGTTACTCAATCACGCCAAAACTTATTTTTTTTCTAAGCAACAGCTTTTTTTACAAAACCTCCAAATAAATGTACCGATTGATTACAAAATCTTATCAGCTCTATTCCTTAAAAACTGCGTTCAATTACACAAATTGCATCAAAATCGGTTTATTCGTACAAGAAAAATTTTGTAAAAGTGATTTTTGACATCGATTTTTTTAAACAATCAATTTTTGAATTTTTACAATATTTAAGAATTTAAGAAATTGCGTCTAATGCCGTTTTAAAAATCAAAATCAAATGAAGATTTCTTAATTTACATCTTTTTAAATATTAATATGTTGTTGTTCAAACAAAACTTATTTTTTTAAATAGCTTTCAGGCTAATACATCGATTGAATAAAAATCTAATCAGCTTTTCTCTTCAAAAAAACTGCGTCAAATACCATAAATTTGGTCAAAATCGGTTGATTTTTTGGAGTTTTTGGGACGAAAAATTCGTCCCAAAAATTTCAAAATATATGTTTTTTGATATTACTTCGTCATTTTTAGTCTATAGATTATGTAGCTCAGAAAACAATTTAGAGCTCAAAAATTGCATTGAATGTCATTCGAAAAATAAATATCGTTTCCAAAATACATAGTTTTTCAAAAATGAATTTACTGTTATATATACAAAATATAGATAGATTTTTGTACTCTGAAAAAAATCAGTGCTTATGTAGTATAGTTTTTGTTCCATTTAGCTTAAAATTTCTTAATTTAGCGGGAAGTTTGAGGGATGGCCTGCAGAGTCAACCGGTTTACAGATTTTTTCTTATTTTTTTGGATTAAAGAGTCATCTCGTTTCAAGCTAAAAACATATTTTTGGTTAACAATATGAGTCAATTTGGACTCAATATTAACTTTTATTCTCTGAGTTGTTTGTATGGTCACATTAAAATAAAAGAATGAATGAGAGATTGGAAATTCTTTTCAAATTTCAAAATTGCTTTGTTCGGTCATGCATAGTGAGTTTAGGAGTAGCTATCTCTTTCTTTTATTTCTAGATCTCTCCAGCGTTCCAACTCTTCACGTTTCTAGACTATTCGCAACAATATGTAGCAACTCAAGATCCATCTCGCGCCACCACATGAGGGCGCAGGAAAATAAAACCAAAATAAAAAAAACATGTTTCTAGGACTACATTTTTTTAGTACTTACAAGAAAAAAATTTTAAAATTTTCTTGATTTATTAAAAACACGATTTTTATTATTATCAATGTTATCTACACTGAACAAATATAAAGGATATAACCTTTATAACGTTATATCCTTTATATTATAAAAGGATATAAACTAAAATTATACACCATATTTTCTGGTCTACCTATAATATAGTACGGTCTACCTATAATATGTAACAACTCAAGATCCATCTCGCGCCACCACTTCGCTCTTAAAGCCTAATACTGATAGAAATCAATTTTTATTTATGGTAACTTTTTTGTAAAAGAGTTTTCAAGGAAAAATGGGTATTAAAAGTAAAAGTTGATCTTATAAAGAAAAACACATTTTTAACATTTCGCTTAGATAGTTTTTGTTTTTTCTAAAATCGGGAAGTTCCTGGTTTCACATCGATTTTTGAAATCAAAAAATGTTTAATTTAATTAAACTACAAATTTTTTAGAATTAATATTAGACTTACTAAAGGCACGAAAATTGGCGGTAGAAACTCAGCGAATAAATTTTTCGAATTTTTTTCTCAGACAAACCCTCGGGGTTCGATTCCCGAGTCAGACAAATCAAAAATATGTTTTTTCAATTTTCTAATGAAAACAACGTTGTCCAGGATTGTAAAAGTTCAGTGCCCGGTTGGTGATGGTGACCAGCCTGGTCACCTATCACGTTGTGGGACTAAAGTATCTTCGGCTAATCGTGGATGCGCACGTTGTATCTCTGCCTACGTTTTCGGGGATACGAGTGTGAATATACCTTTTTTTAGCTTTTTACCCTCGGGCTAAGGTTGAAATTTGATCTCGATACGATATTAATCAATTAATACACTTGTACTCTTTCACAATAATCATGTTGTAAAAAATCTGTAAACAGTTGACCTTGCGGGTCATCCGTGAAACTTCCGCTAAATTAAGTTAATTTAAGTTCAAAAGAGTAAAAACTATAAGCATAGACTTTTTCAGTTCTGAGAAATATTGAAATGTTTCAATTGCTAAGTCAACAAAAACAGCAAGAAAACACTTACTTACTTTACTTACTTACTAACTTACTAAATCAGTAACTTCCTTATCTACATACGTAACGAAAAGTTATAAAGTGTGTATTAATAGATTAAAATTGTATTAAAATGAAGTGAATGAAACAAAAGAATTAAATGAATTAAAACTACCAAAGGTGCGATATTTTATCAGTAAAATTTACCACAAAGGTACATAGATCGTCGCATAATGTAGCTTTGTAGCATTTTAATTTGTTAGTTAAAACTATTATAAATAATAGATGGCGTTATCCATCTATTATTACGATACTACTAACGCCATCTATTATAAATAATATTATATTTTTTTAATGTTTATAAAATTTTATTTTAATGATAGATCATATCTAGACGTGAATTTAAACTACCACGCCAAAGTTCAAACCTAAAAGTGTGATACTTTTTCAGTAAAAGGTAATATAAAACTGCATAGAAAGTCGTCTAGTACAGGGCTCGCTTCGCTCACCCTAATAATAATAATATATATATTTTTTTAAATATATTACATATTGCCTAAGTTATGAAGTATTTTACTTAACTATCCGGTGTTACCCCACACTCTCCTATATATCAAGCGTATGTAATGTCTTTGATGATTATTTTTATCAATTCAATGTATTTCTAATGCATACTATAAAAATATTAGGTATCTGCACTCCTCCGCACCGTAAACAAAATGTCATACTCCTCCGTTTACGTAATGATCGTAAAAATGATATATAAAGTTTTTTTAAGTGTGTTTACTACTAATGTGTCGATCTTGCTTCACTTTCTCAAAGATGGCACTGATTTTATCTGTGACAGCGTGTCTAGAGCGAACCTCATCTTTCACACTAAAATTTCCAGACTTGAAATTTGAACCACATTTGTGTTGTTATTGATACCGCATTAGGTCCATAAACCGTACAAATTTTATTCGCGGCGTTCTTCGCATTTTTACCTTTTTTGTAATAACATTTTAAAATGTACCGAATTTCTTCGTCACACACCTACGTTCATTTTGCTTACTTGAAAAACAATTTAAAAATGGCGGGAACTAGTTTTTTTTAAATTTATTGCATCTTCAGAATGTTACATTTAATGGCATTAAAACCAGCCAGTTACATTCAAAACAGCCAAAGAGGTTTGATTACTAATAATACATTCAAAATACGAAAATACTTTTGCCCCGACCTTGTATGCCAAAAAAAACTAATAAAAATATAAATTTAACACCTTTGATTAAACATTTGTTGAGTACCTAATTGTTGAGAAAAAATCTCCAATAAAAAATTGGTAAAGCGCGTGTCGGGCCACGCATATTGTAGGGTTCCGAAGTTGTCAATCGTAATAATGCGGAAAAAGAAGGTATTTATAGTTTCATACTATGAATATTTAATGGTGACTACATACTCTGGTCGCAGCGGTATTTCTCGGGAACACGTCGAAGAGAGCCGAAAGAAGCTTGTGTCTGAAGTCGAGAATCGACTTAATGATGTCTCGGAATGTGGTCGTCAAAACTTGGTCACATTTAACCCGAAAAAGACACAACTTTGCGCGTTCACCGCAAAAAAGACACCCCTTGTCATATCACCTCGATTTGAGAATACTCTCCTGACAGCCTCAGCCAGTCGGAATCCTGGGAGTCTAAATATCGAATACCGTTCAATTTCGCGGTCATCTGGAAAGCAAGGTGAAACTAGCCTCCAAAAAGTTCGGTGTGTTCATCAGAGCGAAGCAATACTTCTTGCCGGCTCATCGTCTCCAACTTTATAAGGCGGAAATTCGACTTCACACGGAGTACTGCTCTCATCTCTGGGCCGCAGCTCCCCAGTACCATCTTCTTCCACTTGACCGGATTCAACGTAGAGCAACGTAGATTCAAATCGTTGACGATCAGACTATTCCGAAACGGCTTGACTCCTTAGCATTACGCAAATATGTAAGCTCAATCTGCATCTTTTGTCGTATCTAACATGGAGAGTGTTCCGGCAAGTTGTTTGAATTAATTCCTGCTGCTAACTTACATCTTCGGACATCGCGTCAAAATTTGAAGTTCCATCCTCACCATCTTAAAGTCTGGTAATTCACAACCGTGCGGTTCTCCCGGCACTTTTTGCTGCCTCGCACTACTCTTTGGTGGAATCAGTTACCGGCAGGAGTTTTTCCGAACAGATACGATATGGGGACCTTCAAGAAAAGAGCTTACTCATTTTTAAAAGGGCGGCAACGCAACTGCGAGGCCTCTGGTATTGCAGATGTCCATGGGCGGCGCTGATCACTCAACATCAGGTGCACCTCCTGCTCGTTCGTCCCCTTTTCTATAAAAAAAGCTATTTTATAACAATGATATATCCGAACCATAGGTTCACCACCTATAAAATCTTCTCTAAGTACATTTTATAAGTTGATTATTATTACTCAAAAACTTGTAAAACCTTATAAGCCGTGATAGTTTTCCTTTTAACTTCATTATATTTACTAGTATCATGATTATGTTCCTAGTTTACTTCGGAACCCTGACGGAAAAAAGTGACTGGAATTTGCCCCTAGCCGTAGATAACAAATCGTGTTTCATTTCCGCGTTGGAGCTCTATAATTTGCATCCGTCTGTGCAGAGTGCTTTTGTACTGATTTTGTACGTACACATTTTCTTGTAAATTTTTAACTTCAAAAATATAAGAAATTTTAAGATGTATACCTAGCAACACTGCTGGAGGTAACTAAATTGTAAAATTATATATTCATAATTTATAAATGAGTATTTTGTTGAATCAACTAGTTCTATGAAACAAGCTTGTTAAATCTTTTTGTCAATATTGTTGACATTTATTTTATTTTTGAACACTCGATTTAGATTTACTTAATGGATATAGAATTAATAGACAAAGCTCTTATAGCTATTTTTAAAATTTAACTTATATCATCGTTTTCTTGTTTGAAGCAAGAATTTAAATAAAAACAATAAACAGTAAACAATAAACGCTCTTTCTGGTTATTGGTCGGGTGAACATTTTTTCATTTTGCGGGTTACAGCATGATTGCTTTTTACCGTCGAATCATTAATAAATAAACTGCCTCGTGGTCTAGGGGTTAGCCTGTATGAGGTCCCGGCTTCAATCCTCGGGTCTCGGGCAAAAGTGTTATTGAGGTTTTTTCGAGGTTTCTTTCGAAAATCCGTAATCTCAGTAACAGCTCAGAGTCTTATCAAGGATTCTTACCACTGCTGAGTCATTTCTTAAATTTATTGTAAATATTGTAAATGAACTGAAAAATTTCAACAACACTTGAAATACTTTTATATAATAAATAATTGCACAAATTAAATATCAAGCTGTTGTATATTTGTTAAAATATAATATTTTATTATTACCTAACTCAATAACACTACAAAACACGCTTATATAAATGTATGATAATTTTAAAAGAATAAAGAGTCTAAGTTAATGCATGTGACGGCGTCCGCATCATCAAATGCAAGAATATTGTAAACAACAGGTGTACGTAAAGCCACCGAGCGCATCGTTCGATATCCCTACTACTCAAATTGTTTTGCTACCTGTATAAAAGGCTCTGAGCGCCCTCCGTTCGGGCAGTCTAGGCTCTGGCGTGGCTCGGTACACTTGTTGTATCTTGCTAGTAGCTTATCCTTGACTCTCGGATAATTAATTTGTGCAAACAAGTTAATTATTATTGTCAACTATAAATTAGTCGCAGTACAATTTATAATGGACTATCTATTGCTTAAATTATGACTTATTTGTAATAAGGAATAATTAAGTTACTTGGAATTGTTAAACGAGAACTAGTCATTATATAATGGAAAGCTTTAATAGTGATCTTATGTTATTTTTGATATTTGATACAAGTTGAACAAAATATAAAGAGTTGTTATATCACCACATCCTCATTTTATTTATCGTATCTGACCCACTTCCTACACATGCTTAAAATTGTAATAGGAAGGAATAATTACTTTTTAAACTAGATATAGTTAACTTGCCTCTACCACCAATAATGAGTAAATACTGTATTTATTACAACTTAGGTTAATTGTTATGTGAATTAATTTATTTTAATATAGACTCTAAAACCTTTATATACAAAATATTACTTTAAAAACACACAAAAATACATTATTGTTATATATATATATATATATATATATATATATATATATATATATATATATATATATATATATATATTTGTTACTTACATAACTTTGTCTGCTGAACAGATAAGTCGGTGGCACTTTCTTTCTTCTTTTTTTTAAATTTATTATTATTATTATTTTATTACATAAGATTACCTTATGCATATGAGGTAAACTTGAGTTAACGAATACCTGTAACTTACAGACGAAGAACATTTATACCGTAGAATTTTGAAGTATCAATTCGCTAAAAAAAATCCACATTTAGTTATATGACCTACACAAACAGCGAAATTGCTACACCAGCGAAACAAAAAAAAAACCACTCCCGTGTCTCGAATTATTAACAAATGAGGTTTCACCAAGTGCCGACGACAAAAAAAATGTTAGTAACCGTCACTACGTAATCGATAGAACTTGTGTTTTTTTTATTCTCAACAAGTTTTTATTTTAAGGTATGTGTATTATTAAATATGTTTCAGTTTTTGTATTAATGTAGTTCCATGTATTTGAAGAATACAATACCGTTAGATGATTCGTAAGAGGCGAAGTATTAGCTATGCGAGTCACTACCATAGTGACTACTGGGTGGTAGAGTTCTGTATTGTCTCGCCCGGATGTAGTACCGGTGGTACTAATTGTCTACTTCTGTGGCAAAGGCGTCAGTGCTTGTCATGTGGCATTAATACCTTGCCACAAGGATAGTAACGCACCATTAACATCTTTGGTGTCTATAGGCGATGATTGTCCCTTTCCATAAGGAGTTCTATAATTTTTTTATCCTCTTCTTTGAGATAACGTGCGCATTCTGCAGTGGTAGCATGGAGTTCTACCTTGAGCGTTAAATAAATATTATAAACAACTAGCTGTGCCTGCGACTTCGTTCACGTGTAATAAAAAAAAAACAATGACATTTTATTTATATGAATATTTTAGCACTCACCCCGTGCTTGGGAAAACTAAAACACGTAAAGACAACAAAGAAGAAAGTATTTATCAATATTATAAATGTGAATTTCATCTGTAACGATGAACTTATTTAACTAGTTATAGTTACATATTATGTACTAGTATATCTAGCGATCAGTACAATCGGCGAAATCGATAACATAGCAAAGAAAAATTTCGACACTTTGAACTAGTCGACACTGGCTCAGTTGGTTAGAGCTTCTCGGCTTGAGAGAAGGTCGTAGGTTAAAATCCTTACGTATCGAAACTTTTCTTTGTTTTTGTGAATTTTTCAACGACATTTTATCGTCTTTGTATAAGCAATAAATTGCATCATTATTAACCCCTGGCGCAAAACGAGAGGTGTTATTAGTTTCCGGTGTATTGTATATACTGTGTATTGTGTATATATACTCTGTATTTATTTATTTATTTATTCATCTGTGCATCTGTGCATCTGTGCATCTGTGCATCTGTGCATCTGTGCATCTGTGTATCTGTGTATCTGTGTATCTACGTATCTGCGTATCAGTGTATTTGTGTATGTGTGTATTTGTGTGTCTGTCCGTGGCATGCATCGTAGCGCCATGGAGGATGGTCCGATTTGGTTGCAGTTTTTTTTATTTAAAAGCCCTATTTTGCGAGATGGTTCTTAGCTATGTATCAATAGAATCTGTCAGTGCGTCAGTGGTCACTGTCATGTTCCGGTTGGAGAATAAGTTAGCCGGTAAACTTATGCATGTGGCATTAGACCCCGCAACAAGTTAGCAACGCACAGTTACCATTTTTGGTGTCTATAGGCGATGGTTGACTTTTCATCAGAAGACCCATCTGCTTCTTAGATATCTTATGATATACAAAAAAAAAATACTCTGATCATATTTTATTGTTTAGTCTATGTTCAAACAGAATCAGAGGATTCTGGTCGAATTTCGACCAGAGGGCAAATTTTTCTGTTATTTTTAAACATCGGAATTTTTCTGCTATCTTTAAATATCGGAATTTTCCTGTTATCTTTACAACTAATATGAATGTACGAGTATCATTTAGATATACAAACCTTTCGGAAAACACCTAAACGGTGCCGCAAACCGACTATTAATGCGAGATTATCAGGCACAAGCAGACAATGGCCATGGGTGACTTTGTTTTATAATATGTATGGATGTATTATAAAGTTGAGTTTTACACGTTGAGACTTTTGAATTCTCGATAAGAGGAAGTGGTGAATACTTTTATAGGCAATAGTTATGGTTCTTAGGAGGAGCAGACGTCTCTTCATTAAGAAAAATGTCTGCCAGTTTCTTAATAATGTTAATGTGATAAAATTATATTATTTCTTAGATAACATGCTATCAGAGAACTATAAATTTTACATAAACCTCCAGTTTTCGATTCGCAGAATGGGTAAATTTAAATTAAATAGTGATAGTACAATGCTTTAACCTGCTTGTAATGATTTTGTTCATTTTAATAATCTGTTTCAAGTATGTACAATGTACATAGTATTCAAGGAAGTTACATTCTACCCGGAATGTTCACACGCGCTTCAAAATCGTTCCGAAGAGTACCACGACATGGGTGGAGTGTGTCTCTTTCTGCTAAATGAAGCGCCAATAGACATATATGCGTACGGCCATGCGTAGTTTGCAAATTACTGGTAAATAATTCTACTAAATTGAGAAACAGTTTTTGCATTGCATAAATAATTACGTAATAATTAAAATAAATACATTTTAGAACTCACTATGTTAATTACAATACATTTTATACCAATGTATTTATCGACGTATATGAATAAAAGGGATTTCACTATTACCGAAAATACAAAAATCTACCATCAGATAGTTTTATTTACACTAGCTATTGCAAGAAAGAGACAACATCCACTCTTGTCGTTGTCTTGTTCAGAACGTTTTTCCCCTCTGTTTGGTAAGAAACAAATGACAACTTTATCAGTAACGAAATAAAGTACATTTTTATTTTTTAAATATTGCTTCGTAATAATTCCAGTTATCGTATATAAGTTCCTTGGTAGTATTAGATTAAGTTTTGAAAAATGGCAACACTAAGAAGTCCCTATTCTATTGGTTAAAGTTGTGAAAGCTAAATGGCGGGAACAGAACGCGGGAAGATGGCGCGTGTTGAGCTTGCGATATGAGAGACTTCATTTTGGCGACAGATGGTTTTGAGACATTGAATCGAACAGACGAAGAGATTTTTAGTCTGAAAATACTCTACTAGAAGTAATGAAAGAAATATTAAGTTTGTATTATATTTTACTTGTAAAACTATTATAGTATGTAAATAATACAATAAACAATAATAAAACGTTTATGTTATTTGGAACGAGAGAGCCACAGATATTTCCAATTCTGTTAACAATTTTAATTATATGCTTTGTATTTGGTGTGTTTATGTACAGATATTGAATACTGAATTTAATAATACAAATTTACGAGTGAAATAAATGTTGATTGTATTGTTAGACGACGACGAAGCACATAGCTCTTCTGATGGAAAGAAACAAACATCGCTATTGACACAAAATTTATCTCAACAGTTCAGTGCTATCCGTGTGGTGGGATTGCGATGCTATATATGTTACGGTTTAGCCTACTATACAAACTGGAATATAACACTTCACGCATTGACACTATTGTGACAGGAATAAAACGACGTAGTAATAAGTTAATGTTGTGGTATCAAACCCAGGCGAAATGTTGCAAAACTCTACCACCTAATTAATAGTCACCATATAACAATTAATAATCACCATAAAACAAATTTAGCCAATCGTTTGCCTTCTGCGAATTACCTCTCAGAATTGCAGAGACTTAAAAGGTAACGTGAGGAAAAACGAGGTGACTTTTTCTCTACTTTATTTGAAGCTAACGAATCATATCAACTATAAGTAATATTTTAAAAACATTGAAAGAAATATAACATTAACATATTTTATTTATACAGATTTTACATAACTAATAATAAATTTAATGACTGCCTTGTTCGTCTAGTTATTAATGAAGTCGACTTTGATTGTGAGGCTCTAGGTTCGATTCCCATGTCAGGTAGTGTTTGTTACCTTTCCTTTTCTATATCGAAAGCACGTTAAAGCTATTGTAGCGGCTCAAACAATCACAAACGCTACAAGAAAAAATAATAAAAAATGGACAAAAATCAATAACAAATGGAAAAAATGAAATTCAAAATAAAATCCTGAATCGCGATATCACAATTATTTATCTTGTAACACTATATACAAGTTTCAACACTTCTCAAATGGACTTCGGTCCCCAGGCAGTACACCTTGCCTGGCTGAGAAGATCTTCCTTTTCCCCTTACTTGTTCTTGCGTAACGTCATCAACCTCCACAGTAATGACGTCATACTGACAAGAAGCTGGCCCGCTGGTTCCATCACTATGACCCATCAGCGGTACGGACCAGCGGCGCCACACTATTGACTAATTTTTCAGAGAAGAAGCCATAGTCGTTAAAACTGCCAAATGCGGTGTTAGGGATCACGACAACTTTTGCTAATCAACAAATTGGAACATGGTAACTTATTATTTGGCTGATCGAATATGAAACGTGGGGCAAGATGCTATTTTTTCTGTTGTATCACTAGCTGTCTCCCGTCCCCTAAGAACAATTGGAAAAACTAACTAGTATGGCAAAAATATTCGTAGTGAATCAGCAATACATACGCTCACATACCGACGCGACGCCCCCCGCAAATATTCCGGTAATAAGCTATTACTGAATTTTTCGTATTATGTGTTTTTCAGCATTTAGAGGTTCACCTTGTCAATTTCTTCCATAATTTTTTTATTGATATTTACAAAGATATGAATATGCTATTTAACTTTATAAAAAAAAGTATCTTCACGCCCATATGCCCGAATGGGTAGGCAGAGGTACAACAAGTGCACCCACGATTAGCCGAAGATACTTGATCCCACAAATGTGATAGGTGCCAAGCCTATCGCCAACCGGGCACTTTCCAATCCCGGGCAACTTTGTGTTTCTCAGAAAACTGAAAAACACGTTTTTTTAATGTGCCCGACCCGGGAATCGAACCTGGGACCTCATGTGGTCAACGCCAACGCTAGACCACTAGACCACAGAGGTGAATTTACCTTTATATAAACAAATAATACGGTTTTAATCTAATTTATACTCTCCATCGACAAAAAACATATCAAACTTTTGTAAGTAAGTGTATTTTGCCTCGATATGAAGACAGCTTATATAATTAGCTTTTTTGACATACAAAACTATTGTAAAAGTAAATATTAAACAAGATATATTATATAAAACTAGATTATGTATAAAATGTTAAATGTAAGATGCCTGGGAAGAATGTACAATATTCCAACATATCTGAAAATCACGTAAACCCTTCTCAAGCTAATAATATGCTGAGTAGAAAGATACACACGACTCCATATTTCTTCACTCAAAAACTGACCAGACAATATACTCTGTACTTAATGACAACAATACGAACACTAAAGAATCGAGCGAGATGAAAATTGCTGGCACAGCATAGGACGGGCCGCAGCGGAGCCAAGTGGACCGCATCGCATTCACTGAAATCCGCCGCGCAAAAGTCCGCCCCGATGCGTCCGACCGTAGTTTGCGATAGTTCACATAAAATGTATGAAATCGATCTAGGTTGATTTTAACGATACAGTTCATTCAGTTCGTCTCAGTGTGCTCGATCCTTATAGATTCAGCTAAATTACTTTAGTAGCGCCAATTACGAAGCAAAAGCAACATTCCATATATTTAGCGCTTGCAATAAATAGTATGGTTCGATTCGCAGATGTATTTCGTGCGGGATTCACGCCGGTTTGTCGGGACCCTAATGCGTAACTTATTTGCAATAGGATACGTCAGCTTATGTCGGTACCCTATAAACGCAGCAAGTGGAAAAAATTTAGCACATCACTCTATATGAAGAGTAAAGCATTAATGATGTTCCTCCTAGAGTGAAGTGCTACTTGAATATCCTGAAGATGATTCGATATCGAAGTGAAACGTGCTTTAAGTACATAATTTGAGTATTACTGCTTTTGCTACTGACGTGGAATAAAGTGTGGTGGACATGGATGGACGATTGTGACACTGAGGTCTGGTTTGGTTTTTAGACCGTAGGAAGTTTCCCCTTTCCTAACACTACCTTTTGTTTAGCTGTATCACTGCAGTGTCGTATAAGATTTTGCGGAAATTTTGCAAATTTAATACCTTAATTTCATCTTTAAATTATTGATTTCCGGAAAGTAACGCTTGAATCTATTAAATATATTAAGATCGGAATTAAGCCAAGCAATTCTGCGAAACATTCCCCATGATGAAAATGATAGATGATGCAGATAGAACCGACATCACTTCGCAACGACAAAGGATAGTTAATCAAAAAAGAGCCCGAACCCCAACAGAAAGAGTCGTTCTGCGCTATATGTGGTCAAGAAGAAAAAGCTGTTATTGCAAAGCCCTTGCCAGAAATGAGAAGAGTACTTCAAATGATCACAAAATTGTTTGTTACGTGATTTCTCAATACGAGGAATTTCATTTGCTGACTAAGGCAGTAAAAGGAGTACTCACAAAACGATGGGATACGACAAAGGTTGATTTCTCATTAGTAAACGCAAACGCTGATACTTAGGTAGAAAGATCCTTGATTTTAAACACAAGTTCGTTTGGACACTCGTTGACATATTCAAAAGTAATATTAGAGCGCTCGGAATATCATTATCAAGTTGCCTCAAAAAAGCACAAGTCCGTTCGTTCATAGAATCCCGCTCTCACCTCTGGGATGGATCCGCCAAGTACAAGCTGGAGTCACTTGAGGCGATTGAGAGGCATGCCAAGGCGAATGATTGACTATGCGAGTCAATACCATCGTGGCTACTAGGTGGTAGAGTTCTGCATTGTCTCGCTCGGGTCTGGTACCACCACCTTTCATATTCCTGCCGCAATAGCGTCAGTGCTTGTCAATATCGTGTTCTGGTTTGGAGGGTAACGTAGCCGGTAAAATTATGTATGTCATTAAAATCCCGCCACAAGGCACTAATGACATGTTTGGTGTCTATAGGTGATAGTTGTCTCTTTCCATCAAGTACAAAATGGGACTTTCAATAACTTCATTTAATTAAATCCATACTTCCATACTAATATTATAAATGTCTGTTACGCTTTCACGGCTAAACCGCTGAACCGATTTTCATGCAATTTGGCATGGAAATAGAGATCTGGGGTCAAACGAAGACTTTTTTTCAAAAATTAACCCCTAAGGTTCTCAATCAATGTAAAAAATATAACTAAATCACAGCAATGTCAATAAAAGTTACGGCTGTACCGCCACGTTCTACCAAATTGTCGGTTAGTCATCCCTATTACCACAATCGACCTAATAACGTTCACTTATTTCTTGCGATAGATTTCTAAAGCACAGGAGTATACTATCACCAGACTTCAAACTGTCTATTGAAATACTTTTGCTCGAATTACGATGGAATCCGGGACCACATAAACTGCGAAAAATAGGCTATGTAACCTCTAGACAACGAAGATATTATTTTTAAATATTTTAGAAGCTGTATAATAATGTCAAGCAAACTATCTGGTTAAATTTTACACACGTGCTACGATCACAAACGACTTGTAAAGTTTCATATATTGTCTACTACGAAGTTTAAGTGAAAAAGGCCGCAATATGTCACTTTAATGCATGGCGGAAATAGTAATATGCCCAAGTCAGTTTCATAACTTAAAGATTTATAAAAATCTTTTCCGGACGATTTTTTAAATCTTTTCTCTTTAAGTTCATCTCATGATCATCATAAAAATACTGGCACCACTTTGGAATTTACTTATTAGGTATCAACAGGCTTTTGGGAAATTGCAATACAAAATAAAATATACAAAAATTAAACTTTATATATAAAACAAAGTCGGGTTAGCAAAGTATTTTGTAACTCAATAATAATAGTATTGCTAGACAAATTACACGAATTGATCGAATCCAAATTAAGCAAATAATATTATTTTCTTTATTAGCAAATTATTTGCTTGTGTTATGGGTTAGTCAATGATACCTACTAATATATATAAATACATAGATAAATACCGTAAGAAACATAATTAACTCTTAAACCTAGAAATACAAACAGCTATGCTGATCACACAAATGTTTGTCCCTGTCGGGAACCGACCCCGAGCCCTATCCTCTCATAGTTAGGTTCGCTAACCACTCGACAAATAGGGCGAGGTTAGGTCGAACTCAAGAATGGCTGGACCTATGTTTATAATGTTTGATTTGATTGCTTTGCCATCGTTTCGAATAGCATAATGACAACTAAAACATTAAATAATTAAGTAAAAAACTGAAAATTCTTACAAATAGTTTTCTCTTTTGGTTTGTTTTTATATACCTGTTGCTATTGTATATAAATCATTTAGTAACTTACTCAGAATTTTTTAATTCTAAGACGAAAAGAAGTTCACCGGGTCAGCTAGTCATTTCATAAAATACGGACAAAGCGGCTACCGCAAATTTGCAACGTTGTATATTTTTGCAGCTAAGCTTTTTGTAGCTAAGCTTTTGTTAATTTTTTGCTTAATGATAAATAATGTGAAGAATAATAATTTGTAATAAGAAAAGAATTGGCAGCATTTTTATGAATCTTGCAATATATTTGTTAGAATATATTTGTTTTGTACGGTGAATGTCCATTAATAAATAATTTATAATTCTTATTAAACAAATAAAAATGTCATGCCAGTTAAGAGCCTTTCTGGAGTAAAACGGACGTCTTTAGACTTTCCCGTTCTCATGATTTACTGGTTCGCCTGTGGCCGAAATGGGTAGTGATCCCTATCGCCGTCATTTCTCGACCTAGTAACTATCACCGCCTATTTTCTATGGATAACCGGGACCCACTAGGTATGGGAGCTTTACATGTTTTTCCAAGATAAAAGGATAATGAAACCGTTCTGCCAAGCAGTTCGTAGAAAGCGACCGATTGTCTGTTCGTCTTACTGCTATTGTAACTACTCGGTGGTAAAGTTCGACAACGTCTCGACCAGATTTGGTATTGCCCCTTTATATCTGCTACAACGGCGTAAATACTTATCATTGTCATGTTCCGGTTCGGAGGGTAAGGAAGCCCATAGACTTACACATGTGTTATTACCATGCCACTACACGGATCGACTATATAAAGGCGACGGTTATATATGACCGGGGAAGCCATCTGCATGTTTGCTTTTATATAATAATTTTATTTAATAATCGTTAGATAGAAGTATTGTTTAGTTAAAAAGTACTAACTTTTGCCCTGATGATGCGTTAAAATGCGAAACCGGTTGGTTTTAATAAATAAAAAGTCAAGAAAAACAGTACAAGTGCTTTTAATACAATATAAATCCAAGTTAACATGGAGTTTTACCAAGTGCCGACGATGTTCAATGTTCAAAGTTAGATATAAGCTTGAAGTTAAGATGTGGATTGAAAGATAAGATGAAGAAGTTGATAGATGTAATGAATAAGAGACACCTGGGTGCTCTATGTGTAACGGAAAACAAGAGAAACAATAGCAAAATCGCTGACCTTTCCGATGGAATGATGGCTTTGTGATCTGATTGACCTCAAAGCGATCAAACCAGTGCTGGGTGTCCTGCGGGTTTTTATGGCAGCAGCATATGCACCGGTAAGTTCGTCGACAATTGATGACCTGGAAAAGTTATGGGATTCTGTTAGAGATGTTTTGGATATGGTTGATGCTAATTAAAAAATTATTATGTGTAGTGTGGTAAATGGCTGCGTTGGGGCGAGGAGGCGAAATTACGAAGCCGTATTTGGTTCATTTCGCAATAGAAGAGTGAAGGTAAGCACATTGTGGATTTATGCGTCGAAAGGGATCTATTCGTGTTTAACACAGTATTCCATCATACACTTATTTGTACACATGGGGAAAGATACACAGACAGAACAGAACAGAAAATAGTGTGATAGATTTGATTCAGGTAGATAGCGAAATCCAGAAAAATGTAATGGACAAAAGGTCCTATATAGGTCCTATAGAGATCTCACTCTTGATACGGACCACTTTTTGTTAATCAGCCGATTTAGAGGTCTGTATAAATAAGTGGAGACATTGGTGGAAGCGTGTTCAATTTGGAGAGCTTAAGAAGATAAAGAGCAAGAAGCTGCAAGATCTGAGCATCAGGAGTATGTATGAAAGTCAAGTTCGGGATAGGTTAGCAAAAGTAAACCTACCGGGCGTAGGCGTGGATGAATGTTGGAAAGTACTGAAAGATAGCAAGGTGGATGTAGCGAAATACGTATGTGGTAGTGTATGTGGTAACCTACTGGGCGTAGGCGTGGATGAATGTTGGAAAGTACTGAAAGATAGCATGGTGTAGCGAAATACGTATGTGGTAGTGTAAATATGTACAGGTCGATAAAAGGTGATGCATGGTGGGATGATAAAGTGAAAGCTCCGATCGAAAGGAAAAAAACATGGCTAGACTATGTGTCATGTTTACAAAAGAATGATGATATGAAAGATTAAAAGAAAGAAATATATTTTTTTGTAAAATGCCATTAAAAACTTAGTAAAAGGGAAAGATTGCAAACAGAAGAGAGACTGATGAACAACCTCCTAAAATGGATAGGATTAAGGATAAGGATGGTGACATTTTCAAAAGCACAAAAACAGCAGGTAAAATTTTGCTAAATAGTAAATACCATATCAGATCTGAAAATAAGATTAGATAAAAGTTATTTGTGCTACGGCTATATGAATGAACGGCTGTAATGTGCATTAAAATGATATTAGCCCAATTTTTTCAGCGACTCCTTTTTTCTGAATTTCTCCTCTCCCATAAATTGAGCACTTAGCATGTTGTTCCTAATGGAAATAATAGTGTATACCTATAATTTCCAATAATACGAGTATTATCAAAACTTTAAACGTAAAACTGACGTGAAAGTAGTAAGTTTAAGTTAGTAGCATGTTTAAGAGTCAACTTAAAACTTCAAAATTTTTAAAAATGTTTAATTGAAAATTGTTTATAGTTTTAATTTAATTGATTGAAATCACTCTTTTTTAAGGTTAAGAAGCAAACTAGTAACCTACTGTAGGAAACTAAGAACTAGGTAGCTCCTGTTCGTAAAAGTAGGGAATGTAATTTAATTTTTTGGGAATTTAATAAAAAAAACCTCAGAAACCTATGAAATGATACCTCCACCAGCTAAACGGTTGGTTTCGGTTGAAAAAAAATTCTCATCGCCGCATTTACCGACATGTTGACGATTTACGACTATTTCTAACGATAACCGGAACCAACCGCTTTACCGAGGCACGGGATTGGTAATACGTAGGTCGTACTATAAGTTTTGCGCAACTTAAAAAAACATGTTATAACCAAAATATTATATTTATTGCTTTTTAAAATAATCTCCTTTACATTTTAAACATTTTTTCATGCAATCGCACCAATTATAAAACAGGAGGACCACAGATCTGAAGGCATGTTTTCTACGTGCTGATTGAACGCTATCACTGCCTCTTCGGAGTTGGTAAAAGTAAAACCTCTCATCAAATCTTTGATTTTGGGGAAAATACAAAAATCACAGGGTACTAGGTCAGAGCTATGTGCAGGATGAGTGACGAGATGTACTTTTTCGGAAGCTAGAAATGACTTTGTTTTGTTGGCCGTGTGTGAAGAAGCGTTACCATGGTGAAGGAGAATGCGGCTCTTGGGTCGTCTTTCGCGAACTTTTTCTAACACCCTGGGTAAACAAATGGTAGAATACTATTCGGCATTAACACTCCTTTAATATTCAAGTGGAATTGTACAGATGGCACCCGTAGCTGAGAGAAAAAACGCGACCGATTTTTTACCAACGTTTCTTGCCTGTCTCACTTTTGTTGGCCTGTTCTCATTTTTAAGCACCCATTCACAAGATTGTTGTTTTTTTCGAGTTCAAAACAATAAATCCACGTTTCGTCTCCTGTGACAATGTCATAAACAGCATTAGAATGTCCGTGGTCGTACTTCAGTAGCATCTGTGAGCACCATTCCACGCGAGCCCGCTTCTGCTCCGCTCTCAGTCAGAGGGATCTAACAACAACAGTTTCCGAACTTTCAATTCTTCGTGTAAAATTTTCTGAATTTGGCTCATACCAATCCCCAATAGTCCTCGAATTGTCTCATAAGTAATCCGGAGGTTTTCTTCAATTATCCGCTTAACAGTAGCCACATTATTTTCGTTGACGGCAGTTGACGGCCGCCCTTCACGAAATTCGTCATGTAAAGAAACTCGACCTCTCTCAAATTCAGCAAACCATCGCCTTACGGTGCTCAAACAAGGCGTCTGCTTGTCCGTCCGTCCGTCCGTCCGTCCGTCTGTCTGTCTGTCTGTCTGTCTGTCTGTCTGTCTGTCTGTCTGTCTGTCTGTCTGTCTGTCTGTTTGTCTGTTTGTCTGTTTGTATGTTTGTCTATTTGTCTGTTTGTCTCTTTGTCTGTTTGTATGTATGTCCGGGGTAAACTCAAAAAGTACAAATTTTGCATAAATATTACTAACAGGTCGGGTCAACATATAGGCTACAACATATAGTTATATTATTTCTTAAGTTTTAAAGTCAGAGTTTTCCAAAGTTATATTTTAAGTTTTCTTTAGGATTCTTTAAAACTATCACAAATTGTTATTTGTGATAGTTTTGTATTTTAACTACGTTTAATTTTTCTCTTTTGTTTTTTCTGTTGTGTTTGTGTGTGTTGTATTCTTTTTTGTTACAAGAAGAGAAAAATTGAAAGTAGATCAATGGGGCTTGGGTTCAATTCCCGACAGGGGCAGTCATTTATGTCATGAGCATAGGTGTTTGTTTTTCTGGGTTTGGGTGTTTATTAAATATATTTGCGTATTTATATATGTATGTCTATGTATTAATATCGTTGACTAATGCCCATATCACAAGCAAGTAATTTGTTTACTTTGGGGTTAGATCAATTCGTGTAATTTGACTCATATCTTTAGACGGAAAATCTCCAGTATCAGTTTCTTCCTTTGAATGCGATTAATTCAGCACAGAATATCATTTCAATAGCGAAAGCACCCTCGAAAGCAAAAATGTGGCCAGACAGTATCTAATCGGCTTGATTCTTTGCATTGCACAGAGATGTTAGCTAGCTCTGCATTTTGCATTGGCTTTATTATAGTAAAAGTTTTAAAGGCTTGTTCAAATTAATTGTTGCCAAAATCTTTTTTTATATATATTTTATATTATAAGATAGCAAACAAGCAGATGGGTCTCCTGATGGAAAGAGTCAACCATCGCCTATAGACACCAAAGATGTTAATGGTGCGTTACTATCTTGTGGTGAGGTCTAATGCCACACGCATAAGTTTACCGGCTACCTTACCCTCCAAAACGCATCACGACAGTGACAAGCACTGACGCTATTGCGGCAGGAATAGGTAAGGCGGTGGTACCAGACCCGGGCAAGGCAGTGCAGAACTCTACCACCTAGTAGCCACGATGGTAGTGATTCGATAGCCAATCGGTTGCCTTTTACGACCTGCCTGGCAGAACGGCAGTTGGCCTATTCTTCAAAGGAGGCCGGGACCAACACAGCGAAAATCAAGTTAAAATTATAATCCTTTTTCTGAAGCTTAGGGATCTTCAAGGAGTCTACGTATTGTAAGTGTGGTGGTAAACACTTTCTCTCAGGTAAGCTCGTTTGCTTCCTCTGTTATATAAAAAGTTAATTAAAGTACATATTTTTTGCGAACTCTTGTACAAAAAAAAATAGTGTAAGGAGTGGAAGAAAACAACCGAAGATCTGGGGAAAAATGACCAATATTTGACCTTTTTTATATCCAATACTTGTTACATTATGTCAGAAATATGAACAAAAACAGATAATTGCGACAAAAACACTCAAAGGACATGAAAGTACTATCATCAATATGAAGAAGTAATGAGCTTAATAAAATAAGCATGTTGAATTGAAATTGATGAGATGATAAAATAAACTCGATGAAAAAGTTCATGAGAAAGGAATGAATTCGATAAGATAATTTTGTTAAAATGAGTTTGATGTAATGTGCTTGATAAGATTAACTGTAGATATGAGATATTTGAAGTAGTATGTAGTAGCACTCGCGGACTGTATTCATTATAAAAAATAAGGTTAAATAGGGCAAGCAGATTTAGGTCTTTTTCTATGGAACGGGGGTGTTTACAAGCAACGATTAATCTCCGAGACTGCCTCAAATTGAATTTTTTAACAAAATGGATTGTATTTGAAATAGTTCGTTCCCACTACTATAACTTCTGTAAACCAGAATCAACAGCAGTAATCGTCCTGATAACCACTGAGTTGCAAACTCAGGTTGCCCTGGGGAAAAGCTAAGCTGACTTGAAACCCGCAATCAAATTAATCAGTGTATGTTGGAGGAATAGAAGCAGGGACAGCAAAATGGTAAAATCATAAAAAATGCTACGAAATGAAACTTTTACAGTCAGGTTAATCCTGATTGTTATTACAACACGGTAGTTCAAAAATTGGGGACTTACTAAAATCGCCTAATTCTGCTTCCAGTAGTAACTATGACAAAATCACTTGAATGCACAGAAGTTAGGCTGTTAACTTTGCCATGTATTTATATTTATGAAACTGTTATATTTGTTAAAGCCAACATACATCTATTTCAAAAATTGAAAAGTAATCGTTGCCGTGATAATTTAATAACCTTGCCACATAAGACAGCCTTATTTGGAAAAAATATATGTGGAATGAATGAATGAAATATATAATAAATTACCCAAAAAAATTAAGCAAATTGAATGCATCAAGTCATTTAAAAAAGAATTGAAAAATCTTTTTTATAATAAGGTATAACTACGATGTAAATGAATATTTATGTGATAAATTCAAATGATTGTAATTCTGGTATGAAAATTATGAAATACCTATATTACAAATAACTGTTTATATGTATATTATTAAAAATGACTTTTTAATTATAAGTACTTAATAATTTTGCGACTTCTTATATGGATAAATAATTTAGATAATGTTTGTGTTGTATATGTAATTAATCTGTGTTATTTTATTGATAAATTATAAAATTGTAAATTTAATTTAATTAATATTATTTTGACATTGAAATTTATATATTAACGTTAGAATTTTGACACCCAATTTAATATAAATTCATTATGACTGAAATTTATACAATGAATGTTATGTTGTTGCACATGTTTTATTTAATAATTTAGGAAGAGTAATTTTAAAAAGTAACTGTTTTTAAAGAGAACTGTTAAAAAATAATAATTAATTTGTTTATTAATTATATTGCACACCGTATAGGCAGAATGTAGTGCACTAATTATGTTTTATATTGTAACATCCTGATTTACCTATGTTCAAGCAATTAATAAATTATGATTATGATTATGAAGTTTCCACGTGTTCTTAGAAAATCGGAGCTACTAATTTTCTAATTATACCGGATATACATCGAAAACTATTTAGTATTTAACTAAGTTCGTTTTGCCAGAGATTATACTTCCAAAGAATGTGATGTACAGTTTGTTCATATCATTTACAATTCAATGTAGAGCACTCGCAAAAAGATGAAGGAAGAACGAGGATAACTTAGCTTTAAAATTATCGTGGCTAGTGAGAAACTGCGCAACACAATACAGTAATACCCCGACTTACGCTACCTCGACTTACGCGAATTCGGAGTTACGCGATTTAATTTTCTCGTCTATTTTAACGTTTTTTGTTTGAAAGCCGCGCAGTCAAGGTCAAGCGGCGGTGTTTGTTTCTGACTCCCCCGCCCGCATTATTATTCGTTCAGCTTACAACAGGCACAGACGTGTAGTGCGGAATCGGCGCGTAGGTACATATGTACAAGTTACGATTTTGTGTTTTTTTGTGCGTTGTGCGACAACCTGAGATATTTACTAAGTACTATGGCATCCAAACGAAGTAGAACCGACTCTTTAGCTTTAAATAAGAAAAGAAAAACATTATCTTTGGAGTGTAAACTTAACATTATTAAAGACTACGATGCAAAAATAAAAATTTGTGAATTAGCGAAGAAGTTTGATCTACCGGAATCGACAGTCAGATCAATTACAAAAAGTAAAGAAAAAAGTTACAAAACATGGAATAAAATCATTACTAACATGCTACGAGGAGATATTACGGGAGAAGAAAAATCATTGACTCGTCAGACGACTTTGTTAGATTTTATGAAACCTTCTACATCAAAATAACTTCAGATTGTGTTTATACATTTTATTAATATAGTTTGTCATATTATCTAGAATTAAATTAAAATTTATTTCCTAAATTATTGTTTTATATTTCCTAAATTATAGTCTCCGGTCCCAATTAAACATACTGTGTATGACTTTATAGGTACATATATGCAAAATTGTACCCCGACTTACGCGAATTCGACTTACGCGGATAGCGCTCGGTCCCACCTATCGCGTAAGTCCGGGGTATTACTGTAGTCTATTTCTATTTACGTTTAACTTAAACTTAAAAAAATTATTGGATTATTACGCATCTAAGAAATCTGGCTGTAAATTGAATTTTTAGACAAATTTATTTTTATGACTCACGTAGATTGACTTGGATAGCACTGATATGTTAAATTTGCGCATACATGCGAAAGTATATCATAAATTACGACAGGCAACCGTACGAGCGAATACTCAATGTATGGCAGGCATTAATTGTTTGGACGGCTGCCAGGAGAAAGTTGTCACGGATAAGGGCTTAGCAAATGAACAGCGACACTCTATTACAAATTGTAATAGTTCACTAGAATTGATACCTCTTGCAACGTTATGGGAATAATCTGCAACTGCAAGGTATGCTACGGGAATAATCTGTAGTTGTGAAAACTTTTTGTGCCTTTAGTAGTATCATCACGCCAGTTCAGCACAATTCACGGGTTTGTTGCTTGGCTTAATGGGTAGTGATTCCCATTACCGTATTTTATATTCTCATTCAAAGCCCAAGGGTGCTACCATATCACCACTAGTTATCGAGCTTTTTTTATGGAAGAGATAAGAGAGTATGTTGAATGTTCTGTGCATTGCAGCGTTTGTGGACCCAAGTGTGGGCGTCGTTATAAATAATGTTGTTCAAGTCATCACTTTCAAGTTCTGAAGAAGTAGTATTATTGTTGTTATAACGAAAATATTAAAGAAAAAGTGTAGATGTAAGTTTATAAAATAAATCAGAAATGAGGGAAACTTAGAGAAAATAAACTATGCTTGGCGTTATTTTAGTTTAATCCACTGCGATATCAGTAACCTAGCTAGCGATAAGTTAAAATGTTTATGTATGGAAACCCGGGCATAGATATCGAAGTTCATTGCTTACAAATAGCGATTTACCGATTTCGACTAGTGGGCCGCTGTCGCATGCGTGGTTACCATACTTTTTTGAATATTACTACACTAATTTTGTTTAGGTTTAATAAAAATTTTAGAAATATTCAAGATACGTGTGACTATTAACTATCATGCTCTTCATTACGAACAGTATTTTAGAACTTTTATATACACATATACAATATATAATACATTTACAGGTGGTAGAGTTCTGCATTGTCTCGTCCGGGTCTGGTATCACCGCCTTATCTATTCCTACCGCAATAGCGTCAGTGCTTGTCACTGTCATGTTCCGGTTTGGAGGGTAAGGTAACCGGTGAACTTATGCATGTGGCGTTAGACCTCGCCACAAGATAGCAACGCACAATTAATATCTTTGGTGTCTATAGGCGATGGTTGACTCTTTCCATCAGGAGACCCATCTGCTTGTTTGCTATCTTATGATAAAAAACATATTTTGGATTTTGCTCAGAGCTATATACTTATTATCATTATATATTTCTTCGCAGGCACCGCATACCAACTTTTAGTTGGCCTTAATGTTAACTAAGGGAACATGTCACTAGACATTAATTTCGTCTTTTGAGCAAACCTATTTTTAAGATGTACCAAAAAGCTAAATTAATAAATAACAGACGGACATATATGTATCTTATACAAATCTATACATATAAACTGTACATATTATATAAATATTTTTTATAATTGTCTATTCTACGCTAAACGGAGTCCATTCCACCTATCCCCGTCTTTCCAGGGTGTGTCGGTGCCGAAAACTGACCACCTCAAGCTACTTGGTATCACCTTAACGCCTACACTTAACTCTGGTTCGTACATTGAATCTAAGGCCCAAGTTGCCTCAAAAAATCTTGGTATACTGGCGAAGGTGAGACAGTATTTTCGCCCGAGACAGTTGCTCAACTTTTATCAAGCACAAGTCCGTTCGTGCATGGAATACTGCTCTCACCTCGGGATGGATCCGCCATCTCACAGTTGGAGACAATAGAGGCGATAGATAGGCGTGCCAGGAGGCTCATAAACGACGGTGATCTTGTAGGCAAAAAACTCCAGAGCCTCTCTCATCGACGCGGAGTGGCTAGTTTATCGGTTTTTTATCGAATACATTTTGGAGAGTGCGCTGAGGATTTACACGACCTAATTCTGCCATCGCCGTTTTTCTATCGATCGTCGAGGCGCACGGATTCTAGGCATCGCCATATGGTGGACGTTCCACGTACCCGGACAAAGCGGTTCGACTCAACATTCTTCATCCGAACCGCAAAGGACTGGAACGTGCTTCCTGAATCTGTGTTCCCCGACGTGTACAATATGGGGATCTTCAAGATAAGAGTGAACAGGTACTTTCTAGGGAAACGCGTTCCATCTTAGGCCGCATCTTAGCTTACCACCAGGCGAAATCGTGGTCAAGCGCTTTCCTATCGATAATAAAAAAAAAATGGTGCCTTAAAGACCGTTAGCATGATCTCAGGGAGGGTTACTTCTTAGTAGCGATTAATTTGGTTGCGGTGACTTTCGATGACTTTATTTACTATACTAATGTTACGAAAAGTAAACTACTCCTTCAAATAATTTACGTTTATTCGGAATATAATTATATGTCCAAGAATCGTGACATACATTTTACTTCTGTTTTCTAAACAATTCTACATTTTACAAATTTAATTAATAAATTGCTTCGTGGTCTAGGGGTAGTCTATTCGGCTCAGACCATGGGATCTCTGGTTCGATTCCCGGGTTGGGAAAAGTGTTGTTGAGGTTTTTTCGAGGTTTTCTCGAAAACCTAATCTAATCCTCAGCTTGGAGTCTGGCGGAGTGGTGTATTACTACTCCCGTACCTTGGATGAGCTCGTTGAACTGTCGGTCTTGGTTATCGCTAGGAATAGTCGATAATCGTTAATATGTCGGTATATGCGGCGATGAGGATCACCATTTATCTCGCCAACCGACAAACCAGTGAATCGCTGTGAACTGGAAAGACTATAGACGTTCGGCTTACTCTGCCTATCCCGCAAGGGAACCAGGCGTGTTGATACTTTTTTAATTTATGTATTACAACTCAAAATCCAACAAGTTGTCCAACAATCATCAAGGAGGTGTTTCAGTATTACCGCCTTACCTCATAAATATACGACACACATATATACGAGTATAGCGATGGTTATCTCTTTACGTCAGGACAACCGTCTGCCTGTTTGCTATTCTATTACATAAATGACATATCGTTTTTTAAGAAGACTTCAAATTATTCGATTTAGTATTCCAACCAAGCGCCATCAACATCTCTACACCAAGATCAGAACTTTTAGACCAATAAGGTAATTACTTAATTCCTTAAAATATATGTTACACTCAATAATTTATTCAGCTTACAATCGTTTAATTAGATTATTTCCTCATTGCGAACTTTGCTTTAAATCTGCCTACTATAATATTCCTCTTCATATCACAAAATATAATTTCATTAAGGAATATCCTTAATCTTTGATTATATAATTAAAGTTACATAATGTATTATTCAGATAAAACAGTTTTAAGGTTTCAAGAAGGAAATTTATGGAATATACTTAGGTAGTAAAAGTAATACTCGTACTTATACTATATATATACTAGGGGATAGATAGGGGAGCCCAAGATGCTAATCGGGGATTTACTCGAGCGTCGTGGGGACCTTTAAAAATAAAAGGTTATATTCGAATGTTTTTCATTTCAATGGTGACAAAAGCGACTACAGATTTTTAAAAGTGCAAAAACAAATAGTGACGTGGAAATTATGAAGCCAGATGGGGGTATAGTGGGTAAATTGCGAGCGAAAGAAAACGTTCTCCTGACATTCTCGAGCGCGATTGAATTTTCTCTTATTTTAAAGTGATTTGAAATTATGTACTCGTAAAAGCATAGAAAAAATATAATCTGAAAATTTTCACAAATCTCTATGTAAAGGGCGCATGCCAACAGTATGCGATGTATCTTTCCTATCTGACGCGCTCGAGTAAATGCCAAAATCTCCTCTTGCTCTTCTCTATTAATGATTAGTTCGTTAAAATGAGATTAATCTATACTACTACAAAAATTCTTAATAAATTATATATACTAAATTTTTTGTCAAATTTTGTGATAAATATTCGTCTTATGATTCACATTATATTTATATTTTATCATTTAAAAAAAATTTGAAGTGAAAACTTCTTTAGCTACGTTGACGATTTTTGGTAAGAGAAAATGAAACGAATTCGCGTCAGCACTGTCTTCCTTGAACATCTATAAGTCTTCTAGACCGGATGGCATTTCTCCGATAGTACTAAAGTGTGTGCTCCGGAGTTGACACCGGTATTAACGCGTCTGTTTTAGCTCTCCTACTAACTTGGCGTAGTACCGAAATCGTAGAAGACGGCTTTAGTGCATCTTGTACTTAAAAAAGGAGATCGCTCGAATCCGTCAAACTATCGGCCAATAGCCATTACCTCCATTTCCCCAAAATCATGGAGAAAATAATTAACTATCAACTTTTGAAGTTTTTAGAGGAGCACCAGCTGATTAGTGACCGCCAGTATGGTATCCGTCGCGGTCGGTGATCTTCTAATATACCTAACACGTCGCTGGTCGCAGGCAGTTGAATCCAAGAGGGAGGCATTGGCTGTTTCTTTAGACATGGCGAAAGCCTTTAATATGGTGTGGCACAGAGCACTTCTCTCGAAGCTGAGCTTCCCGAAAAATTATGTAAATGAATCACCAGTTTTTTAGCTGATCGGAGTATCAAAGTCGTAGTCGATGTTGTGTGCTCCGACCTTAAATTTGTCAATGCTGGTGTTACCTAAGCATCTCTGCAATCGCCTACACTGTTCATTCTGCATATCAATGACATGTTGCGAATTAGGAGCATTCATTGTTATGCAGATGATAGTACTAGTGGTGCTCGTACTACGATTATAGCAGTATTTCTCGGAAACACGTCAATTTCGCCGTGTTAGTCCCGACCTCCTTTGTAGAATAGGCCAACTGCCGTTCTGGCAGGCAGGTCGTAAAAGGCGACCTAATGGCTATCGAGTCACTACCATCGTGGCTACTAGGTGGTAGAGCTCTGCATTGTCTCGCCCGGGTCTTGTACCACCGCCTTACCTATTTCTGCCGCAATAGCGTCTGTGCTTGTCGCTGTCGTGTTCCGGTTTGGAGGGTAAGGTAGCCGGTAAACTTATGCATGTGGCATTAGACCTCGCCACAAGATAGCAACGCACCATTAACATCTTTGGTGTCTATAAGCGATGGTTGACTCTTTCCATCAGGAGACCCATCTGTTTGTTTGCTTTCTTATGACATAAAAAAGTGAGAACCAGAACAAGTTAGGGTCTGAAATCGAGACTCAGCTCGATAAAATCATTGAATAAGATCGATTAAACTCTGTCCAATTTAACCCTAAGGAGACACAACTGTGTGCATTCACCGTTAAAATGTCTTCGGTCTGTCGGTCAACCTTTGCCGTATCACCTCGTTTTGAGAATACTCTCCTAACTACCTCAGCCAATATTGGAATTCTTGGCGTTGACACATCGAACAATGTTCACTTCTGTGATCATTTGGAAGGAAAGGCTAAACTGGTCTCTAAAAAGCTTGGTGTGCTCACTAGAGCGAGACAGTTCTTCTTGTCGGCTCATCGCTTGCAACTATATAAAGTGCAAATTCAACTTCACATGGAGTACTGTTATCATCTCTGGACGGGAGCTCTTCGATATCAACTTCTTTCTCTTGGTCGCATTCAGCGTAGAGTGGTTGAAATTATGTAAATTGGAATTACGTAGAGTTAGATGTTCTGTTGATCTGTTAGAATTGATTTCTGCCGTTGAATTTCATCATCGAACATCGCAACGAAATTCAAAGTTCCACACACATCACCTCGATTGTAATGTGAACAACGTTACAAGTTCTGTTAAGGAGGTAAATTGTTTTCTGTTTTCGTCATGGACGGAGCGCCCCGTTATACGTTCGAGACGCTCCCTCCTTTGACACCTCACCAGTAGTCTATAAAAGCCTAGGCTTCCCGCGATTTTCCCTTTTTACGGCATTGATCACGACATAGTTTTTGTAGTTGCGCGGACTCCGGGGATTAGTGGTTTCTTCTTTTCCTGCAACTACTGCGTGTCAGCTCAAACACTCACGGTGAGCCTGGGCCTTCCGATCTACAAGTACCATGGGCTTAGCCTCAGCATGTGTCTTCTATCGCCATTCCCCGACACGATATATCCTGTCGCCAACTCGTGCCATGGACTCTACCCTCAAAGTTTTTTAATTTTACGATTCGTTTTTTCAGTATTCCAACAACAATTTTTCCTATTCAACTTTTTCCTAAATTCTACCCGTCCCGTTAAGAGGATCGAAGACAGTTTTAACCTGTATTGTTTTTTTTCCAAGTACATTTTTGGCTTACCAAACCTAACTTTTAACTCTATTTTAAATTATTTAGAATTAGCTTATTAATTATTATTAATCTTGTGCAAATGTAACCCCCACTCAATTATAATATTATACCACTTTTAAACATTTTCATTTATTTAAATATAATATCTCAGTATTCGTGCAGACAGCATTCTTTTGTACTGCCTGCTACTGTTTTTTTTTTGTGTATTGACACTATAAAAAGTATTGTAAAGCCCACAACTTGTTGTCCCCTCTGCTGTTTGGGATTTTGGACCCAGATTGGTCCAGGCTCCCTTTAAAGAACTCGTTAAAACAGTGAACTGCATATTTGACGCTAGACTAGATACCCTATTGCAGACTATAAGATGCTAGCGTTAAAGTTCAAATAAGCATTTTTGACGAGTTGACAGTTTTAAAGCTACTACCGGATCAGAACGCGGCCTCACACTGAAAAGTTCCGGTGGCAGAATTTCAGCAAGCTTGTCTGTTTTTTTCAATAATATGTTTTAATCAATTACAATAAAGTATATCAGGGATTAATATGACAAGCAATCATTCCCAAGCCTTTTTGTCCTCCAAGTAAACTGTCATTTTATAATATCCTTTCTGATAACGTCATGTAGCCGACCACATGAAAAAAAAGCTTGCGTCGCGCTCGCTCGCGTAAAAGAACGTAAATTTACCACTATATGAATAATACGAGTATATTTATGGAGGTCATACAAACATAACTTTTTTTATATAGCATTATCATTTGCAAAAAATCACAAAAAATGAATTTTTGGCAACTTGATTTTTAGAAAGAAAGAAATTATTTATTTGCCAGAATATGGGAGTTTCAAGTTATTAAAATTTGATTAAGTTACCAACATATTCTAACATGATATGGTGTGCAAATATTTTAATTAATTTTTAATTAGGTTTTTAGGATTCAAAAACAAAATATCCCAGACATTTTTATCGGTTCTAAAGTATTCCCAGACACCTTTAAATACATTTTACGTACGAAAGTACCCAATAAATTTGTTAAATATTTAGTTATTTATTTAATCGCCTCTGTAGTCTAGTGGTCCGGTCTCGGAGTTGACCACATGAGGTCCCGGGTTCGATTTTTGGGTCGAGCAATTCTGAAATGTGTTTTTTTTTTCAGTTTTCTGATAAAAACACCGTTGCCTGGGATTGGAAAGTGCTCGATCGGCCACAGGCTTGCCACCTATCACATTGTGGGACCTAATATTTGCGGCTAATCGTGGGTTCACTCGTTGTACCTCTGCTTACCTCTTCCGGGATAAGGGCTTGAAGATACTTTTTTTATTTATTTAAAAATTTAATATTTTATTGTACACAACAAAATATTAAATAAATAAATAAATATCCCCCCTGTTGGTCTGGGCTCCTCTTCTGCTGTTCTGTCAGGCAGGTCGTAAAAGGCATTGGCTGTTCGTGTCATCGTCATCATCATAACTACTAGACGGTAGAATTCCACCCGGTCCGGCTATTTGGTACCACCGCCTTACCTATTTCTGACGTAATAGCGTCAATGCTTGCCATTGTCGTGTTCCGATTTGGAGGATAAGGTAGCCGGTAGACTTATGCATTTGGCACTGCCACCACTAACATCTTTGGTGCCTACAGGCAATTGCCGCGTCTTTCCATTACGGACCATCCATAAATTACGTCACACAAATTTAAGAGTTATTGAATACTTATTATTCAATTTTATATTTGAAAGTAGTTATAAACAAACAGCAGTTTTTGCCCTTTTTTGCACTCGCCGAAGACTTAAATCTACATAAGCCTAATCTATACATATAATAAAATTGTAGGAAAATCAAAACTGTACATTGAATATGTTTTTAAAAGAATACTTGGGGCGTGATCTACAATCGATATCAAAGTCAAAAATATATTTTTTAGAATTTTTGTCTGTTTATCTGTTTGTCTGTTTGTCTGTTTATCTGTTTGTCTGTTTGTCTGTATATATGTCCGGGGTTAACTCAAAAAGCACTGCATTGATTTACTTCAAATTTCGCATGAATATTACTACCAGGTCGTGTCAACATATAGGCTACATACTATCACGCTATCAACTAGCGGCCAGGTGCTGTGCGGAGTAAACGAAGACCGCGCGGACGAAGTCGCTGGCAACAGCTAGTAGTTAATATTTTTTTTGTTTACATGTAAATTTTGTATTTTACTTTTAACATGTCGCCACGCTACAAATTTTGAACACTCCCTCCCATCCCCCTCCCCGTTCTTGTTACTTGTCACATAATGTCATAGACTGGGAGCTGGCAACGAATTTTGGGAAGATACTTTTGGCAGATCAGAATTGCGAAAAAATATAATTTCGTCCAATAGCGATACCTTGTTTCTATCTTTGTGGCAGGATAATAAAGGCACATACATAAGTCAACCGGCTACCTTACCCTCTAAACCGGAACACGACAGTGACTAGCGTTGACGCTATTGCAACAAGAATAGGTAAGGTGGTGGTATTGTACCAGGGCAAAAATTATGTAATGGTCGTGTACAAAATGGTAGTAACATGTTTAACCAATCGTTCGACTTTTTGATGTACTGTCTGATAAAAAAGGCAGACAGTTCATTATTTTTCAAAGTGAGCTCGGCTCGGCCTAACATGGAAAAAAGTTCAGAAAAACTCTAACTTCATGAAAAAATATCCAACAAAAAGGTAATGGACTAATACCTTATTAAGAATATAATTGAAAGCTTAAAATGGTAAAGCGTCTTTTAAATACGGGAAAACTTTCCGATTCCTAATTCTTTTATACGTTAAAGGTAATTTCGGTTCAGTGCAAATTTTATATTTTGTTTTTCGCTTAAAAAATATCAAATCAGGTCACGCAATGGAGGAAGTTTTCTTTCCTCCATACTAACGGGTCTATTTCGAAGCTAATTTGAAAAACAGCCTTTCTTTGATTTCCTATATTGTAACACTAGCTGTTGCCGGCGTCTTCATCCGCGCGGACCTTGTTTACTCCGCTCCTACTGGACTCCTACTGGTCGTAGAATGATGTTATATAGCCTATAACCTTTCTCGATAGACAGGCTATCCAACTCAAAAATAATTATTCAAATCGGTTCAGCAGTTTTCGAGATTAGCGCGTACAATCAAACAAACAAACGAACTCTACTATTTTATAATATACTAGCGACCTGCCGGTGGTTTCACCCGCGTAGCTTTTGTTCCCGTGGGAATATCGGAAAAATTGTATACTAAAACCTTCCTCAAGAATCAATCTATCTATTAAAAAACGCATCAAAATCCGTTGGGTAGTTTTAAAGATTTAAGCATACGTAGGAACATCGGGACATAGGGACAGACAGAGAAAGCGACTTTGTTTTATACTGTGTAGTGAAGTATAGATTTTAAAAATATCATTTATTTTTTCGCGTTTATTTTGATAGAATAGGTGCGTAAATGGAACCATAACTATTTTATTTTTAAATAACTTTTTTGGACTTTTGCTAAGAGTAAAGGTTTAGAGTAAAGGTTCAAAGGTTTGATTCTTAGATCGGGAAAAAATATCATAAAATTTTCAGACAAATCTTAGTAATAATATACATATATTTTAGTCAAATTATATGTTTCGTCATTATACAAACGACATCGTCATTTTATAAACGGAAAAGTGTAATATAAATGGTCGAAGGCACATTATTGATGAATTCAAATTCAAATACATTAATGCATAGTCAGTGGAGCCTCGCTTAATGAGAACTTTTTTTAATAGGTACCCATTTAGCGAGGATATCTAAAAAAACCTCCTTTATATTTATAAGCCTAGTTAGTAGTTCTAAGCACTCCATTTATGTAACAAGTAATTCAAACGTTATGCCACGTTAGGAAATGGAAATTTGTATGTGTTTGCAAAGCCCAGCCTGACTCGGAACAAAGTGATACTATGTCACAGAGCAAATATCCATTAATAAACAAATAAATATTGCTCGCTGTACTATGTGTATGGTGGGATTGGAAAGGAATTGTCCACTTTGAGCTTTTGCCACGCGGTAAAACTATCGATTCTGACCTCTACTGTCAGCAAGTGATAAGATTAAAAAAGCTATTGAGAAAAACCGGCTGGAGCTGGTGAATTGGAAGGGCGTGGTGTTCCACCATGAAAACGCCACACCGCAATCATCTATAGCCACGCAGCAAAAATTGAGAGAGCTTGGCTGGGATGTGTTGATGCATCTTTCGTATAGCCCTTACCTTGCTCCATTAGATTTCCACCCGTTTCGGTCATTGCAGAACTCTTTAGGAAGCATAAAGCTAACCTCAAAAGAACACTGTGAACACTACCTGATAGATTTTTTTAATATCTCAAAATTTCTACAGGAATGGGATCATGGTACTACCCACAAGATGGCAACAAGTCATCGATCAAAACAGCACATACATTTTATAAATAAATAAAAAAATGTACCTAAAAAATATTTTCCTTTTTATGAACAATGCGAAAATACTTTCGCCCCGACCTTATATGTTGAACAAACTCATTGATGACCTAATACTTTCGGATTATGGAATCAAATTAATGTTAGTCGTTGAACAAGTGTGATATATTGATTTCTGTTCGACACGTTAAACCGGGATTATCTGAAATACGATGGAAATATATGTAAAGATCAAATACTAGGTACACAGAATGTGTTACGTTTATAATTTTTTGCAAATCTTACTTCTTATTTATAATAAAACCGTAACAAGCTAATTCTGTACATTGAAGGTATTTTATAATTGTTGTTTCGGTAATATTGAAAAAATCATAATCTTATACTCAGATTATGATTTTTGATCTCAATAGCTTCCGGCGTTGACTGCCGCCGATAGGAAGTGTCTGCGAACATTAATATTTTAAGCAGATTTGCACGCTGTAGTAAAGAAGTCAAAACAGCACTCTTCAAGGCTTATTGCCAAACTTTTTATACGTGCAGTCTGTGGGTGACATATGCGCAGAGGGCTTGCAATGACCTACGTATTCAATTTAATATTGAGCTTAGAATGCTGATGGGATTGCCGCGGTTCTGCAGCGTGTCCCTGATTTTTGCTGAGGCGCGCACGCTATAATTAGGCTTTCATGCTATAATTAGAAAAAGAGCAGCATCAGCGAGGAGCATAATTCGTGTAAATGCCGACAGCATTCTAAGGGTCTTCTCTGACAAAAACGATAGTCAGTTTTTGAAACACTGGGTGAAGTTACATATATATCCCCAGTGTTTCAAACATAGTAAATAAGTAATATTAATAAATAAGTAACAAATAACCCTTACTAACATATTTATAAGTATATTAAATCTACTAACACACTAACAAAATGGATATTTATAGCTGGAAAATAAAGAATTATTATTATTATATTTTCTTCAAAATTTTCACCTTTAATAAAAAGGGTTTTAGAATCTACTTCTAAAGGTTTTAACCAAGCAGAAGTACGGTGTATTGTATGAGAGTATTGTGTTCAGTTCCGAGGAGATAAAATATTACGAACGATTTTAAAGGTATTTAATATAACTGCTTTCTGCATGAGGATATAAGTGGGTGTATTTATAACTGTTAAATATTATTAATTTTACATTGTTTGTAATAATATTTACAAGTGATTTAAAAATTATCTTTCAGGTTTTAAGTAAAGTGAGCAATATTTTTAAGTACGTTTACCACCTGGTAACTGAAAATTTCCATCAGCACAAGCTAGAAGGTTTTTTATATTATAGGATGGCAAACAAGCAGATGGTTCTCCTGATGGAAAAAGAAACCATCGCCTATATACACCAAAGACGTTAATGGTGCGTTGCTATCCGTGTGGCGGGATGACAATGCCACAAGCATAAGTCTACCGACTACCCCTCCCCTCAAACCGGAACACGGCAATGACAAGCACTGACGCTATTGTGGCAGAAATAGATAAGGCGGTAGTATCAAATACCCGAGTGAGTTGTTGCGGAACTCTACCAGCTAGTAGTGACGATGGCAGTGATACGTATAGCCAATCGGTCGCGTTTAGACTTGCCTGGTAGAACGGAAGTTGGTCTATTCTTCAAAGGAGCCCGGACCAACACGGAAAATGAGGAGTGGAGTTCACTGTACACACTAACTTAATTGTATATATTTGTCCATGAATAAATAAGTAAGGTCCGGGGGCGCTAGGATTTTGTGATATTTCTAAGTTATCGCCTTAAAAAGATAGTGTTGTAGAAACCCGGGTACTATTGTTAACCTCTATGAAACCTGGCGGCTTAAAATTAGTTTTTGATTATTTTTTTGTAATCTAATTATTTGTTCGTCTTTTGTTCTTAAGTGTTCGTAATTAATTTATTTTTATTATTATTGGTTTGTTTTTAAAATAAATATGTTTTTACAAGTTGGCGCATTATGCCTCGAATTTAAGATTTTTTACTAATTTATTAAAATACGCGGAAGTGTTATGTAAACTTCTAAAGTTGTACCGTGTTCTAAGCAAATACATTTCATTTTTTTTATTCTTAGCACATGTTGTCTATAGCACCAGTTTTCAATTTTATTTTATTTTTCGTAGTTAAGGATAGATATAGACTCGTCGATCATGGATGTTTATATATTATTATATGTATCGCTTTTCTTTAGGGGAGGCCTGGTGATCTATAATTCTAGTACATAGTGCTTAAATTAGGCACCAGTCTCTCACTACAAAATAATTTCTGTGTATTTTTTAACAAGGTCTTATGTTTTCTTTTTTTTGTGAAGAGATAAAAATAAAAACTTATTATTATTATTATTATTTATTTCATTTTTTTCTTCTGGCATATAAATATATGTCATGTAATTGATTGTTAGACTAAATAAATTTTTGTTTCATTATATTTATATTTTTATTTAGTTTCTTCTTAACAAATTAAAACTCTTAATAATCATCTAATAAACGTACGTAACATAGGTAAGAAAAATTAAGAGACGGTCGATCGTCCTCACCCCCTAAATCGTTTTATGTCTTACTAGCTGTGCCCGCGACTTCGTTCGCGTGGAAAAAATTCTAAAATAAAAACCCGCATAGTTCCCGTTCCCGTGGGATTTCCGGGATAAGAACTATCCTATGTCCTTTCTTGGGTCTGAAACTATATTTGTACCAAATTTTATCCAAATCGGTTCTGTGGTTTGGCCGTGAAAGCGTAACAGACAGACAGACAGACAGACAGAGTTACTTTCGCATTTATAATATTAGTATGGATTGAGAATTCAAATATAAAAATTTTTCCAGTTATGCTAGAGAAAAATGTTTTTCTGAATGAAAAATTTCTCATAATATACAGCCAAATTGCTGCAAGTAAACACTGTAACATTACGGTATGTATATAATTTCTCATTAACAAAAGCATTGAAGCCTTACGTAATTATTAATAACAGTTACAAGTCTCCTCCTTTTAATTTCACTCCCGAGTTGAACGCGGAAGTTGACAATTTATTATTAACTTGAAAAAAACGAAACTTCAGGACATCTTTGTCACTGGTTTCATTAATGTCGTAATTTATTCCCCCACATTCATATTTGTAGAGTTCAAAACAATACCTTGAAAAGGTATCTTCACGCCGGCTTCCTATTAAGTTAGACTGAGTGAGACATGACTGAATGTTTACAAAACATCCAGTTCACATGAATCACCGGTTAATCTGTTTGTTGGTGAGTTGCGTGGTGAATCCCATTTACCGACCTGAGAACGATTACCGTGACCAATATTTTAATGTACTGATCCGTTGTACAGTTATTTAATGTATCACCAAACTCAAAACTGCTAATGATTTTTCAATTTTCTTACCAAAAACTCAATAACTCACTCATTCATTTTACTAACAAACCAATAATAATAAAAAGAAATTAATTACGAACACTTAAGAACAAAAGACGAACAATTAATTAGATTACAAAAAGATAGTCAAAAACTAATTTTAAGCCGCCATAGAGGTGAATTTAACAAAAGCACCCGGGTTTCTACAACGCTATCTTTTAAAGGCGATAGCTTAATGATCGAAATCCTAACGAAACCTCAAGATTTGAGCTGAATGAAAGCTGAAAGACTAATCACAAAGTGTAACGAAATAATAAAACTGTATAAAAAATAACCAGGTGGCTCACCTGATAGAAAGAGAAAATCATCGCCTATAGTCAACAAAGATAGTGACGGTGCGTTGCAATCCATTTGGCTGAATGGCAATACCGGTTACGGAATACCTAAACCTCCAAACCGAAACATGACAAGGACAAATACTATGCGTTCCAACTAAGAATAGGATCGCGCTTGTTACCAACTTCATACCACAAGTGTGAAATTATGTAGTAATGTCAGCAAAAAGATATTTGTTCAAAAAATATAGCTGATTTATTGAAGAACAAGTAACGTTTTAATTATATTATTTTCATCAATAAAAAAAAATAGTAAAAAACATCAGTCCAGCTGTTCATCTATATATTATATAAAAAATTCGTGTTATTTACACCGCTTATAATTCAAAAACAACGGGGCCAATTTTCGTTGCGATTTTCGTAGGTTTGTGTTGTCTTTGTCCAGAATAGGCTTAAAAACTATCAAAATATAATATTCATCAATAAAAGATAGTAAAATATATCAGTCTAACCGTTCATCTATATATATGTATATATAAAAGTCGTGTTTGTTATTATACACCTTATTTTAATACATGTTAACATGATTAGATGGGAATCTAAATAAAAAATATACCAATTAGAATGAAAATATATATTTTTTAAGAATTTCTTTGTTAGAATTTTTTTCACACCTTACTCATCACTTATAAAGTTTTTGCAAAATTCGGAGCAATATATCATCCTGACAGTCCTATTTTCAGTTGGAACGCATAGTACTGATGCTATTTCGGCGGCTAAGGCGGTGGTATCACATAATCTATCCAGCCGTTCCAGAACTCTATCACTTTTATCGATTCGTTCGCATATTACGAACTACTGGGCAGCGGCAGACGGTCTCTTCTTCAAAGGGAGCCTTGACTAACACGAGGATAGTATATACTTTTAAGAAATCCGTGATATTATTAGACCTCGCCACAAGATAGCAACGCACCATTAACACCTTCGGTGTCTATAGGCGATGGTTGACTATTTCCATCAGGAGACCCATGTGCTTGTTTGCTATCTTATGATATATAAAAAAAAATGTAAATGCCCAAACACTTTTTGAAGAATAGGTCAACGACCTAATGGTTAGGCAATCTCGATAAAGGATAGAAAAAGCTAATAATGGCAGTCAATAGCATCCTGACTACTAATTAGGTGGTAGAGTTCTGCAACGTTTCGGCTGGGCTTTCTTTATATTTTATCAGCCGTTGTCCTCGTCCTCTTGGTTCTGGGGTTTTACCCACATAGTTCCCGTTCCAGTAGGATTTCCAGGATAAAAACTATGCTATATCCTTTCTCGAGTTTCAAACTATCTTTTTTCCAAATTTCATCTCATTGGGTTCATTGATTTAGGCGTGAAGAAGAGACAGACAGATAGATAGACAGAGGTACTTTCGCATTTATGTATATTAGTAGACATCGGATTATACGCATTTGCATATTTGCATACCTATGCAAATACATAAAACACAATTTTTATAATGTTATTGCATATTTTTGTATACGTACATTTTCATTGATATTGTTTTTTCAGTGGTTAAATGTATAAAGCATGATGTGTCTCCGCCGTGTTGGTCCCGGCCTCCTTTGTAGAATAGACCAACTGCCGTTCTGCCTGGCAGGTCGTAAAAGGCGACCGATTGGCTATTGAGTCACTACCATCGTGGCTACTAGGTGGTAGAGTTCTGCATTGTCTCGCCCGGGTCTGGTACCACCGCCTTACCTATTCCTGCCGCAATAGCGTCAGTGCTTGTCGCTGTCGTGTTCCGGTTTGGAGGGTAAGGTAGCCGGTAAACTTATGTATGTGGCATTAGACCTCGCTACAAGATAGCAACGCACCATTAACATCTTTGGTGTCTATAGGCGATGGTTGACTCTTTCCATCAGGAGACCCATCTGCTTGTTTGCTATCTTATGATATAAAAAAAAATATGTAAATAGTGGCGGATCGTAGCCAGTGAATTGACGTGTAGGTGTCTCACACTCCTTTACGAATAATAGGGGAGCCCAAGATGCTAAATGAGTTACTCGAGCGTCGTAGGGACCTATTGGATTTTGAAGATTAAATTATAGGAAAAATAAAATGTTATATGGTGCTTTTCATTTCAATGGTGGAGAAAAAATCTACGAATAAAAAAATTTAAAAAAAAACTGTGACATGAAAACACTGAATCGTGTCAGATTAAGGTATGGTGAGTTAATCGCCACCTAAAATTTAGAAAATCTGATGGTTCAAGTGTTTTGAAGGGAGTGAGAGGATCATAAACTTGCAGAGAAAATTTTGTTTTGACATTCTCGAGCGCGTCTGAACTTTCTTTTATTTTATAGGAAATGATGTAAGAATAACAAAAAAAATATAATCTGACAATTTCCACGAGCCAAAGTTATTTGAATTTGTTTTTTTTTCTGCCCTAATAACCCGCCTCTATATTACGGGCTTATATTTGGTGGAGAGCCTCAACAATATGCAAGGCAACCCCCTATGTTAAGCCTGAGTAAATCCAAAAATCCCCTCTTGGGCTCCCCTAGTACAAGAAAGTGTTTTTGAAATCCTCATCGTGTTTAAAACTTGCTATTTCTTAACCAAGCGTTTGCCTCAGATTCAATATTAACACGATTGGGAACTTAATTGAAAGCTGCTTTGTACTAAGAATTTTGAGGCTATAAAATAAGTAGTCAATTTGATGATTCAAAGTCAAGTAAAGTAGTCATGTGGCATTCAAAAAATCTTCAATCAGAAAAAAATATCGCTCATATAATGTGTCGCTCATTTAGCAATATACTTTACAACACTTTGGAGAATAGAAACTTAAAACCTTCTTTGAAATATGGCAAGTCCTTAGAAATATTGAAAACAAATTTGGAACAGAATAATAACCTATTTGTCAAGTTTACCTTAGAAAATCTAGAAAGATAAGAACTACAAACTAATTATAAATATTTAATGGAAAAAATACGCAAATTATAATACTTATGCAATACTATTTATAGTATTTTGATAGTGCATATTTTGCCCTTTTTATAGTGCATATTGCAAGCATGCTCTATAAAAAGGGCTACTTCCCGCTAAATTAAGGTATTTTAAGCTCCAAAGAGTAGAAATTACAAGCGTAGGTTTTTTCACTTCAAACATCCATTTTGTTAAAAATGGCAGTATATTATTAATTTTTGAAAAGCTGTATATTTTGGTAAAGATGATCGATTTTGATCTTTCGAATAACATTCAACTTAATTTTTGAGATTTAAAATATTGCTTTAACTAAATAATCGATAGGTTGAAAAGTTTCGAAGCAATGTCAAATAAGCATTTTTTTTTTTCAAAAATTTTCGACATTGATAAATCCCAAACAAATTGACCGATTTTGATCCAATTAACGGTATTTGACGCAGTTTTTAAAGCTAAAAGAAAAGCTAAAAGATTTTAAGTCAATCTGCATATTAGCCTGTAAGTTATTTGCTGTAAGTTTGTTGAAAAGAACGTAATTTAATAATATGTGAAAATTATTAAAATCTCATTTTTAAAATAAGATTCGATTTTGATTTTTGAAACGGCATTCAACGTAGTTTTTTTCTCCTAAAATATCGTGGAATACCAAAGAATGATTGGTTAAAAAATTTTGAAGTTGAATCGAAAAACAGTTTTTCAAAATATTTCGTCAACGCTTAATCCCAAAAGAATAAACCGATTTTGATGCAATTTATGCATTAGAATTAGTTTTTTTTAAGGAATAGAGCTGATTAGATTTTGTACTAAATCGGTACATTAATTTGGAAGTTGTACTGAAATAATAATGTTTTTTTCAGGTTTTTTCAAAATTCTCAAAATCTTGTGGGCCGACTTAGCTCAAATTTTCAGAAAGACTAAGGTGAGTAGAATCCAATGGAATGCCATCAACCTCGATTCAATTGGTTAAGTCACAGGGCGCGTACACACATACATACATACAGACATACTGCATCATCGCAAAAATAGTAAGAAAAGGTTTTTAGGACCTTAAAACGGATATGATGAAAACTCGATGTTCAAAAATCAGGACCCAATCAGTTTTTTTCAAAACTTCCTTATCCACATATTATGTAGCGGAAAGTTAAAAATGAAATAAAAATGACATCTAATTGTCTGTCATGTATAGACAGACAATTAAATGTCATTTTTGTTTCATTGTTTATTAGTATACATATGTATGTTTCACGATTTATCTGCAGAGTCGTTTGTGATGATTTTTTTTTATTATATGGATAGTCTTAAGTCAGGGGAAGAACATAGGCATACACATCACGCGGGCAAAGCCGCGGGCGAAAGCTAGTTAATATCATAAATGCGGAAGGTTGGATGTTTGGATGGATGGATGTTTGTTACACAATCACGCAAGAACTACTGAACGGATTTAGATGAAATTCGGCACATAGGTAGACGATAACCTAAAAAAGCACATAGGCTACTTTTTATCCCGAATAAATGAGTTGTTCCTGCGGGATCCACTAAAATATAATGCAACAGGCTACTCGGTACAGCCAGTATTCGATAAGGGCAATATAGATATGGATACTGTAGATACATATTCAGTTAAGAAAGTAGATACTCACTCGCTCAAGGGTATATTTGTGTTTCTATCACGATGAAATAGTTAGAAGAATTAAGACAAAATTTGAAAACAATTTAGTTTTTATCTAGGCTAAATACACAGAGACTTCACATCTTTTATCCCGAAAATGCATTTTTTACTGAAGAGTCGTTAGAAATTTCATCACATAGCTTGCTTCAAGCAAATAAGAAAAAAGTAAAGTTTACAATTCCTCTTTTATCACGTACTTGATACGTTATTGGGGTGTATCGTTGTGTTTCTAATTACGTTTCGAAATGTTAGCACTAAAATGAACATTCGTTTCTTGATGTAATTTATGTCCTATATTTTAGAAAGCTAGCAAAACTTTCAACAAAACTTGATTTATTGTCTTTGTAACTCTAAATTCAAAATTTAAAAAACCAAGGACACATTTATGTTCAGAAAATAGCTTCATGAGGTAGGAGCATTTGCTGAGCAAACTATAAAAAGAGAGATCTTCGACATCTGCAGCATCAAGTCAAGGTTATCTTTTTGCAATATCATTGAAATAACAGAATACCATATAACAGATTAAGCAGCTTTCATTCTTTCAGCAAGTAGAAAAGAGCTGATAATCTTGAAACGGCTGTATATATTTCATTGAGTTATATACAGTTAAGCAGTGCCGGTTTTAGCACTACCAGCGCCCTGGGCGAGATTTCTTTGGTGCCCCTACCTGCAATTCAATTACATATGAAAAAAGGCAAGGGGGACAATGAAATAACTATCCATTTAAAAAAATATATTTATTTAAAAAACTAATAAAATATCACTTTTCTAGCTTTTCTATCGGCAAACTTTTTAGTAGGCATAGTTTATGTTTTTCTGCAATTTAATTTTCAATTGACAAAGTTGCTACGTTTGTTAATCTAGATTGAGAGATTGTCGATCTCAGTCCTCAGAAATGTTTTTATTAGTTTCAGCTTGGAAAAACTTATTTTCCCACTAACAACCGTTACAGGTATAGTCAATAATATTCGCAATGTTATCCATACGTTTGGATACAGTTCTCGTAAGTTGCGATCTTTAATAAAATTCAACAGGGCATAAATTTTGGGAAACTTACATGTAAGTAGACCTTGCTCAATGAGCGAGTTATAAAGGGGCGCCCGTAGGAAAATATAAAGAATTATAAAGAGGCGCCCCTTTTATCCGGCGCCCCTGGGCCGTCGCCTTTCGCTTTCGCTTTCGATAAAAAAAACTGCAATCAGATTGATTCATGCATCTAATGCTCCAAAATGAAAAGTATGCCTCTGATGTACGCAGATACATACGTTAATATAAATATATAAATTATAACTTGAATTTAAACTAATAACATTCCTTTTGTTAAAGGAGTGTTATTAGTTATAATAATAATAATATTAATATTGCTTGACAGATTACACAAATCGAAAATAAGCAAATTATTTTGCTTGTATCGATACTAATACATAGAAATACATATATAAATACTGTTACATATATAATAAACAACCAGACCCAGAAATACAAACATTTATACAACAAAAAAATAGTGTGCGTGTACGTACGTATGCGTGAAAGAAGTTATACTTAGCCAAACCACAACTATTTATTGGCTGTCGGTGAGCGCGCCTATCGTAATATCAGATAAAATATCTGGTTGACCGAGCTTTACTCGGTTTTTTTCTTGGACCTTGAACCTTGATAAATTGATTCCTATAGAATATATATATTTTTTTCTGTACCTGGTTGACCGAGCTTTGCTCGGTTTTCCACATACCCGTATCTTGGGAACCGAGCTTTTCTTGGACCTGGACCTTGATAAATCGATTCCTTGACCCGAAAAACACCTAATTTGTGACTCTCATGAAAATCTGTTGGAGTTGGAGCCGATTCAGAGATTCCAATTATATATATATACAAGAATTGCTCGTTTAAGGTATTAGATAGATTTACGTCCCTGGCTGCAGTTTGAGCGCACCGTAATATTAGTTAACTTCCTGTTGCTGGCTGCGTGTGTGCGCCTAAATCCTAATATCAGCTTATTTCATAATGTCGTTTTTTGGCTACCACCTATCGGGTGTATGCACCCATCGTAAAAAAATACTTTCATATTTTTTTCCAAAAGTCCCAAAGTAATACAACTTTTGAAATACATTTTCTTCCACATGTATTTGTGAATTGAATTTTTTTAGAAAGGACATTTCGTGGAATTAACATTTCATTTCCCACTAAAGTCATAAACTCAAATTGACATAGCACTATTTTACACTCTTTTATACACTCATAGAAACTTTAAAATGAAAAGAAATGAAAATATTTATTTATAAAGATGCAATTATTAAAAAAATAGATCAAAGTATTCAAAGATAATTAATCATAAATAAATAACATGTGATTACATGTAACGTAACTTCCTGCAGGTTTCATTAGATTAAGTGGAACATTTTAATGTTAATAAGCCTTATGTTGCTAAGACTTTCAGAAATACGAAACAGTTGGAATTACATTTAGAAATGAATGTTTAATTTATTCATAACGTTTTTGAACCGATATTAATTAAAATAAACATAAATTATACGTAACTAGAGGCAAAATGATACGCTCCAATATGGGATCCATTACGAGACAAAAGTAATTATAAATTTTATTTATTATTAGCTACGCCTAGGAGCCAGAAATATTTGCAAATCTCGGAAGAATAATGGAGGAAACTTTGAGATAGAAATTATGAGCTAAAACCTAGTACATATTTTTATATAAAAATTATATAAAAATATGTACTATGTATGTATTTCATTTTTATTGGTTAAACTGCTTCTTTGATTCATGCAGTGAATTTGAAATCTACAATTTTAGTGTTAGTATGGTACAGGTTGACTGATAAAAGATTGTACATACTGAAAGAGGGTATATATATATTTAAAAAATAGAAGCTCAGGTTTTGACTTAATTTATACATATAAATAAAATTGAAGTGTATGTCTGTGATTTCAAAGTAACTAGGTTTTTTCAAGTGTAATGTTTTATTTTTACGATACCAATACTTAAGCAACTATTTTTAAAATTTTTGTCAATTGTAACTCTTAAATGACGACTGATTTTTGACGAGAAACATTTACTGAAAGATAAAGAAGATTTAGAGCAGGACATAGGATACTTTTTATTCGAGTGAGAAATTAGAAGTACTTAATTCAATAAAAATTTTTACAAGTTATATTGACGCGCCAACATGTTTTTAAACTACTACCGGATCGGGAACGCGGCCACACATGTTCTTATTTTATTTTTTAATATACTCCATAATCCTTCTTCCCCATCATACCTACGTGAGCGTTTCCAATATCTGAATACCCAAGGTCGTTCTCGTTGTGCTTTCACACTCATACCCTTCTGGTCCCAGCCCATAATACAGCAAGTTGTTTGGATTCTTTTACGCTTACAGCAATACGTCTCTGGAATTGTCTTCCAAATCACATTCAAGTAATTACTTCCCTCAGTATATTTAAATCTAGGATACATGACTATTTTTTAGATATTCAAAATGGCTCTAAGTAACTCTCAATCATAATAATATGTATATTATTATTATTATTTATTTACTATTTTAACATCATATATTACAGATATATATATATATATATATATATATATATATATATATATATATATATATATATATATATCTGTAATAACAGAAAACAGATTTATCTGTCCGTTAATGTAGGCAAAAGTGTTCATTCTCTTTGTTTAATGTAAAATTATGTACCTACAGTTGTTCCTTATTACTTTTCTTGTGCACTGCCCGTTACAAGTTTTCTACAAGTATAGGTTGACTGGAAGAAAATGTCCATAGACGTTAAGTTCGCCTGATTTATATTTTAGATATTGCAATAAAGAGTTAAATAAAATAAATAATATTTCTGTGTATTATTTTCGTTTACTAATTCTCATATACTTACATAATTTTGGGACTGAATCATTCCATGTACTTTGTTTAGCGATGTTTAATTGATTAAAATTTAATTTAATATAAATATATTTATATTAAATATTTTACATAAAGCCACTGCCCCATGCAATGACATCATCCGTGTACATTAACACTGTGAAACGTATTTAATAGTACTAGCCCAGCGGTTACCCTAGTCAGTTTTTTTTTATTTTTTTATGTTGCCTGGATAGGCACCTGGTGGTAAGTGGTCGACGTCGCCACGTGAACATAAACTAGTTTACCTAGAATTGGCTCAGGTAACTAGTTTATGTGTTGCCTATCCTGAGTCATTAGGTGTTAAGTCTCTATGCCAGTAATTTCACTGCCTGTCTTGCCCTCCTCTCCGAAACACAGCAAAGCTGTTTCACGGGAGAAACAAGCAAGACGGTGGTACCCATGCAGCCGGGAGCGCGACACAGCACATCCCTCCCACCAATAAAAGCTCAGCTCAGACTATAATGTCTTGGATTCGGGTCCAGGTCAGGCAATAGTCTGATTTTCCTCGAATCTCGAAATCTCGTTAGCAGCTCGAAGTTAGGTGAGCACGTAAAGCTATTGGAACCGACTAAGAATCGTCACAAGCAAGCAGTGATCTTTATCAGGGTCATAAAATACTAAGATGGTGATGACCTTCTAGTAAAGCGATCAGCGACAATCCATTAATTCAAACATCGTGACCATTGGACACTCAATCACAAACTGGTGAATCAGGAAATCTAATGACGTTCAGTTTACTCTTTCTACTCCCCATGGGAATCGGCGTGATTATACTTTTGTATTCCAAGATCACCTCAACATTTGAATAATCCAATTTACTGAAACACAATGAAGTGTTGTGTACAAATAACAAATTAAACATTATTTACACGGAGGTGGAACTTTACAGATGTCCATTAATCTGTAATTTATTGCGGATTCCAGGAACAATCCTATTTACATTGGCGTAACATATCGTTACATGTACACATATATTTACATGTACTAAAGCCCCGATTACATTTTGATTAGTGCGAGTGCGAGTGTTTAATGCAGGTGCTTAGTATTAAGCAAAAAATACGTGAAGACAGCCGTTGATCAGTACGAGTGATTATTAATCAGTGTCTATTCATTTTTACTACGCTTTAATTTAAAGTAAGAAGGCAGAATCGTCTCTGTGGTCTAGTGGTCAGCGTTAACTACATGAGATCCTGGGTTCGATTCCCGGATAGAGTTCCAATACGTTTCGCCCGGGTATTTGGTACCACCATCTTACCTATTCTTGCCACAATAGCGTCAGTGCTTGTCATTTTTTATTCTGGTTTAGAGGTTAAGGTAGCCATTAGACTTATGCATGTGGCACTGCCCTCCAATCACGTGTATAGCAACGCACCATTAACATCTTTGGTGTCTATAGGCGATGGTTTCTTTTCCCACCAGGAGAGCCATCTGCGTGTTTGGTATCTTATGATACTTAAACTTATGATAAAATAGATGTAACTCAGTCTGGTGTTTTTGTAACCGCATTAAAAACTCACAATAACATGACTGCCATTTTATTCGATGGAGACTGAATGTCAATAAATCTTATATATAAAATTCCCGTGTCACAATATTAGTTACCGTACTACTCCGAAACGGCTTGACCGACTTTTACGAAATTTTATATGCATATTCAGTAGGTCTGAGAATCGGCTACTATCTATTTTTCATACCCCTAAGTGGTAAGGGTTGTTCACCCCTAACATTTTTTTGTCATTTTTTATTTTTATTATTTTATAATGTGGCATTAAAAATACATACAACCTTAAATGTTCACCCTTCTACCATCAACCACAATTTTTTTATTTCAATAATTTATATGGCAAAACAAGATTTGCCGGGTCAGCCAGTATATTATAAAACTAGCTGTTGCCCGCAACTTCGTCCGCGCGGACTGCGTTTACCGCGCACAGCTCCTCCCCCGTAGATGATAGCGTGATAATATGTAGCCTATATGTTGACCCGACCTGTTAATAATATTCATGCGAAATTTGAAGTAAATCCATGCAGTACTTTTTGAGTTTACCCCGGACATACATACAGACAAACAGACAAACAGACAAACAGACAAACAGACAAAAATTCTAAAAACTATATTTTTGGCTTCGATATTGATTGTAGATCACTACCCAAGTATTCTTTTAAAAAAATATTCTATGTACAGTTTTGACTTTCCTACGATTTTATTATATGTAGGTATAGAATAGATATACGAACTCGTATACATATAAGAATATAGAACCTCGTCATTTTTAAGTCTGATTCAATGTACAGTTTTGATTTTCCTACGATTTTATTATATGTAGGTATAGAATAGATATACGAACTCGTATACACATAAGAATGTAGAACCTCGTCATTTTTAAATCTGATGTAAAAGCCATTAAACCACCAAAAATAGTAACAACGCGTTGGAATATTTTGAGGTAATAATTAATTATTACCTTAAGGTGTTTGAGGTCATAAACAAAGAGTCAGAGCTAGGATTACAAATGTTATTGACTCTGTAATAAAATGGCTGCGTTGTTTTATCATGGTTCATAACTTTCGCGAATAAATACGCAATTCGGGCTCTTTTATGGCCAGTTCTGTGATATTACTATAGGTGCGGCAAAACGGTGAAAATGTTTCATATAAAAGTAACACCAAAAAGTAAGTAGCTATTTTTTACCTCATATAAAAACGGATATATTTTTATAGTACCCATGTAATTAGTAGCGGATCATATTACTAGAACGTTAGGAATCACATCCATTTGCCAAAACACTTAATAAATGGGTTTTTATATCATAAGAGAGCAAACAAGCAGATGGCTCTCCTGATGGAAAAAAGACAACCATCGCCTAGACACCAAAGATGTTAATGGTGCGTTGCTTGTGACGGGGTGTTAGTGCCAAATGCATACGTTTTCTGACTACCTTACCCTCAAAACTGGAACACAGTAGTGACAAGCTCTGACGCTGTTGCAGTAGTAATAGGTAAGGCGTAAGGTAATATATATATATATATATTATATATATATATATATATATATATATATATATATATATATATATATATATATATATATATATATATATATATATATATATATATATATATATATATATATATATATATCATTGATATAAAATACCCAAGATACACAGTTCTGAACAAAACTGTCGCTAATTCAGTCTAAAAAGTTTATAGTTATGGCACAAACGTGTTTTTGCATAAAATTTTTGACTTAAGTTAGCCGGTAGGACAAGACACATTTGGAGTTGAATATAAATATTTTTATGCATTGAGGTAGTATTTTAAGGATTTGTAAAATTTACATTAAAAAAAATCTTGTTGAAAATCTGTTTTTGCGTAGAACATTTATATATCAATAAAACAAATAATGACCATTAAAATAATTTATTTATATTTCAAACGTTATAGGTTATTGGTTCTATTACACAGAACCTACACATATAAGCAAACTGTGGGTTTATAGCCATGTAGTATTTGATGCTTGATAATGATACATTTAGTTTGCATAGTCTAATAGATTTAGAATATACTGAAATAGGAAATTTACTGCAATGGTAACTATGACTACGTTATAAAGTTCATAGATTCTTACATGATAACAGACACGATTTTTTTTCAGACTTATTATGTAATAATATATCGACAACATAGTAAGGAAACGCATTAATTTCCTAGAAATAAGTTTAGCTTTTCGTAGAATTCTCGTTTTGAATTAGATTTCAGTTCTTCTGTTTTTTTTTTGCAGTTTTATGTAAACGAACATTTGTTTAGTTATAGTATCTGCAGGCGTACGAGCGAATACTGTCCATAGACATTTGACACACAATAGGTTAGTTACTAATGCTATGTCGGTTTCTAAAAATTTTATTGACCCTCGTATAAAAAAATCCAATAAAATAAAAAAAATGTGTTCAAATTTATGCGGAAGATCAAACTCGTTGATGATTTTGAAAAAATATACATCTTTTCAAATACTGAATACTGAATAACTAAGTATCATTTAAAAAAAAAACTTTGGATTTTTGAACTTTTTTAATTCAATAGTCTATGCTTAGGCATAGTTTTTTTCTTTGAGGTTAAAATACTTAAATTTAGCGGGAAGTTTCAGGTGGCCTGTAGGGTCAACCAGCTCACAGATTTTTTTAATATAGTTACATTAGTTGGTTACATTGGTGTGTTACATACACAGAAATCCTAATAGATACGTTACGTATATTTAGTTTGGAGTATAGTTTAGTACATATAATATTATTGCCAAAGGTAATTTTAGATTAGATATTCCCTGTTAATTATAAATTTCTTTTATAATTACGTTAGTTTTTTCGATAGGTGTGTTACTAATAGGTATTTTTAGTTTGAGGTATAGTTAGTTATGATATTAGGTATAGAAAATTTAGAAGTTATAGGAAGTTCAGGTCTTACGTTTTTTACTTACATTTTAATAACAAAAATGTCGTATATAAATAATTAAGATGAATATGTAAATATTATTTTTAACGTACTAGCGGCTCACCCGGCAATGTAGAGATTTTTAATAAAATAAAGAAAGGTTAAATAAGTTCTAAAGTAAATATGCGCGAGTAAAGCTGCGGGTAACAGCTAGTATGCAAATAAAACAACTCGTACATATAAACAGTCACTTAAAATTTATATGAGACTAGCTGCAGATCTCTGCATTAGGATAAAAGTATTCTATGTGCTATTCCAGGTCATCTTATATCCGAGTCTAAATCCAAATTGGTACAGGCATTTTTTACGAGATTGATTATCAAACATCCAAACATACAAACTTTAACATTTATGATATGTATAGTATACGATATCTGCAATCAAAAACAACATTTTATTAAAAATAAATTATTAAATCAAAAAATAAACATTCTTAATGCAACCTGTGCCTTCCACTTAAGAAATCGTTATCAACAACACGTGTAAACAGAACAAAATTCGATACTACTTATGATTTCCTATTGTTATATTAAAAGTTTCGTAATATATCTCCAAAGTTCATCGTAAGAATCACAATTATATATTGTTATTTTATATCCGTACAAATAGAATAAAAAGAATCACCTAACTTGTTCCTCTAAATAAGTAATCAACATAATCAAACATTTTAAAATCGTCAAAATGATGTCCTCTTCTCTTTTGGCAGTTGGCTAACAACTATAAAAGGTATTCAAAATTATTAATGAAAAAAATTAATCTTATTAAAAAAAAAAAATAACTTATTAATGAGAAAAAATCGACTCCACTAATAATAACAGGATCAATTTGTATTATTCGACTAAATTAAAAGGAGGTTGTAATGCACTGTCCTTTTACTGAAAAAGTGACCATTGAAATTTTGTCGTATTATATTTGGAGCGTCGAGTACATTTTTAAGACAAATAAAATGAAAATCATACATTACACCCTATATTTAGTAATAGGTATAAACGACAAAAATAAATCGATAAACTCTTATACTTACCGAAAATACAATATCTTATATTTTTTTAACGTTCATGATGTTGTATTTTACAATTTATCAGAGAACAATTCTGTATTTTTGACGCGCGGGCAGGACGTGAGCGACGGGCTTCTATTTGAAGTGAGTGCACAATTTTAAATTGTGCACTCATTCTTAGAGGACGTTTTTGAGACACTGAATATATATATATATATATATATATATATATATATATATATATATATATATATATATATATATATATATATATATATATCATAAGATAGCAAACAAGCAGATGGGTATCCTGATGGAGTGAGTCAACCATCGCCTATAGACACCAAAGGTGTTAATGGTGCGTGTGTGTGTAAACACGACAGTGGCAAGCACTGGCGCTATTGCGGCGGGAATGGGCGAGACAATGCAGAACTCTACCACCTAGTAGCCACGATGGTAGTGACTCGTATAGCCAATCTGTCGCTTTTACGACCTGCCTGGCAGAACGGCAGTCGGCCTATTCTTAAAGGAGCCCGGGACTAACACGGGGGAAGAAGTGTTTTATTACTATTGTGTTTAGTACCATCACAATTAGATACTTATTATCTTCACGCTAAACCCATTTCGAGTGGGTGAAAATGCCAAACGTTACGATCCAAACAGACTTGCTTTGTATCCCACATTCATAATATTCTTTAAGTTAATAAGTAAGATAGCAAACAAGCAAATGGGTCTCCTGATAGTAAGAGTCAACCATCGCCTATAGACACCATAGACGTTAATGGTGCTTTACTACATTGTGGCGAGGTCTAATGCCACATTCATGAGTTTACCGGCTACCTCAACCTCCAAACTGGAACACGACAGCGACAAGCACTGATTCTATTGCGGCAGGAATAGGCAAGGCGGTGGTACCAGACCCGGGCGAGACAATGCAGAACTCTACCACCTAGTAGCCACGATGGTAGTGACTCGCATAGCCAATCGGTCGCCTTTTACGACCTGCCTGGCAGAACGGCAGTTGGTCTATTCTTCAAAGGAGCCTGGAACCAACACGGGGAAAAAATGTCCAAGGAACAGTATAATACAGTTTCAAAGAAATTTCATCCCCTATTACACCCCTTGAGGATTGAATTTTGAATAGTCCTTCTTTAGTGGATGCGTACGTCATAGAAGGAATATGTGTGCGAAGTTTAAAGTTTCTTTACCTAAGGGTTTGGCTTATGCGTTCCTCTTAGGCGTTCTCCTCGTAGGCACTGTTCAGCTTGTTATTAATTAAAAAAAGTTTGTTCTTGGGATCCCGGTCTAAACGATTTCAATTGAATTTTGTAGATATCTACGGTTTGGCTCAACTCAATTACCCCCAATAATTAAAATAATGTTTATAAAGCTTTTAGTGTTGTAGGCATTGGTTGTAAGTTTTGATTATTTATAATTAAAATTTTCCAGTTTTTTACATTTTATATGTGTAATATTCGGTAAAGGTATATAAGGTATTCGGTTTATAAATAAATAATAAATAAATAAATATCACTGGACAACTTACACGAATTGATTTGACCCCAAAGTAAGCAAATTATATGCTTGTAGTATGGGTGTCAATTAACGATACTAATACATGAAAATACATATATAAATACTCTGATATATTTAATAGACATCCAAACCCAGAAATACAAACATCTGTGCTCGTCACACAAATGCCTGTCCCTGCCGGGAATCGAACCTGGACCCCATTGATTGCGTAGTCAGGTTCGCTAACCACTCGACCAACGGCGCGGTCAATATATCTAACACATCCGATTTTTTTTCTAAATTATGTCTTACTGAGATGTATAAAACCTAATTTTGTGGCATAAAAGAAAGATCTTTGGTTAGTTATAAAATAATTATTAAAAATTTAAGGAGTTCATATTCATTCATATTCCTTTTTGGATGTTCCTTTTTAAAATTTACTTAGTATTAAAGAATCCGTGAAATTCTAATATAATTTTATTATACATTAACTTAAATTAATTTTAATTTTAAAAAATCATTAAAAATAATGTTAGTTTAGACTACAAGAATGTTGGATTTTGTGCCGATTTCATCAATCTCTTTTGTATATGCCAAGTCAACTTATACTTATCATAACTTTGCACTCTTAATTTAGATTATTGTTACGTTATTAAATTATGCCAAAGACACCTTGCTGCGTTTAGTAAGTCAATAAAAATTCTAGTCAATGTCTTCTAAATTGAAGAAAATGTAAATTACCTCGTGCGCAGGGTGCGAATTCCCTTCGTGATAAGAATAACACCTACTGTAATCAATCTCCTACCAAGCAAACTCGATTTAAGCCCGGCTTTCGATTACACAATATGTGTAATTGCATTCGTGTGTAATTTTTTTTATATCATTATATAGCAAACAAGCAGATGATTCTCCTGATGGAAAGAGTCGACCGTCGCCTATAGACACCAAAGATGTTAATGGTGCGTTGCTATTTGGTGGCGAGGTGTAATGCCACATGCATAAGTTTATCGGCTATCTTACCCTCCAATCCGTAACATGACAGTGACTAGCACTGACGCTATTGTGGCAGGAATAGGTAAGGCGGTGGTACCAGACCCGGTCGAGCCGATGCAAAACTCTATCACCTAGTAGTCACGATGATAGTGATACACATGCCTGGCAGAACGGCAGTTGGCCTATTCTTCAAAGGAGCCCGAGACCAATACGGGGATAATTGTATAAAATACAGTATATTTAACCATCTCGATATTTTTTTGAGTGTATCTTACCCCGAGCTTTATTCCGTGTTGGTTTGTGTCGCTTTTGAAGAACAGGCCGTCTGCCATTCCGCCAGGCAATACCTTTGACCCAACATGCGACCATTTGGCCGCCGCGGCCAACAAGATACGCCAATTCGTATGAAATACGTTCAGTATGCGCGCATAATTCCTTCTTCACGTCCATTTTAGAGCACGTTGTGCATTCAACTGACATATGTGGTCGCTAAATTATTATGAGTCAGGTAATATAAAAGTCAGTTAATATAAAAATCAGGTGAGATTGTTATTTTAATAGTAAATTGCAATTATAAGGCGGAATTTCGGTTCTACTTTTTTTCATAACATAGCCAACATGTAGCGGTTTAGCAATCTACATATGCCACCAGAAAAAATAATAAAAAATGGAAAAAATGAAATTCAAAATAAAATCCTGAACCGCGATATCACAATTTTTTGTCTTGTACACACTATATACAAATTTCAAACGCTTCTCAAATGGACTTCGGTCCCCAGGCAGCATACTTTGCCTGGTTGGGAAGATGTTCCTTTTCCCCTTCCTTGTCCTTGTGTGACGCCTTAAACCTCCACAGTTATGACGTCACCTAACAATAGTTGTCACGTTGGTTCAATCACACTATGACCCTTCAGCGGTTCGGACCAGCGGCGCCACAGTGGTAACCCCGACGTGATCTTCCACCAACAGCCATCAAAACGCCACAGTGGTGAACCTCAACATAACAGCACACTACAACCTTCTGATACCCCTACTGCTTCCAACAGCATCAGCCAGCTTCACAAGCTACGCCTCATCTACGCTTTCCGGAATCCACTTTGAACTGCCCACGTTCACTGGATCTCCATGCAGCAAACCCTGTCCCGCTCTTTGTCCTTGTATGACCTCATCAACTTCCACAGATATGACGTCACCTGACAAGAGGTTGGCCCGCTGGTTCCATCACTATGACCCTTTAACGGTACGAACCAGCAGTGCTTCAAACATGTTAAGTTATAAGCGAGTAGTTTATAAATAATAATAAATAAATAAATAAATATTGACGGAACAATTTACACTTACTGATTTAACCCTCAAGTAAGGAAATTATTATTTGCTTGTGTTATGAGTGTTAGTCAACGATTCTAATACATAGAAATACATATATAAATACTATTACATACATAATAAACACCCAAACCCAGAAATACAAACATCTATGCTCATTACACAAATGCTTGTCCCTGTCAGGGATCGAAACCGAGCCTCATCGATTACGTAGTCAGGGTCGCTAATTACTCGACCAAAGGGGTGGTTTTTAGTTTATCATGTAGGTAACACCAGCTCCTAGTTAGTCATGTAAAGTTTATCTATCTACTTATGTCGCAAATTTAAGCCACGCTTATTGATCCCGAAAAAAGGTGCTTGCCTTTCTCATCTTTTTCAGAAGGCGCAGGGCGGGGAATAAAATTCGAATTTTTATGAATGGATCGACAAGAAAAAAACAATAAAATCTGTTGTTTTTGGACGATCATTTTACGGCAATTTCCAACATCTGAAATTTTGGAAATTGACGTGTAACTTTTTTTTTTCAACCAATGTATTTTTTTTCTTTACCACTTCTAATCAAAATGTGTAATACTGAATATTTTTTGTGTTGAGGGCAAAAATACAATGGTTTAAAAATTTTTCTATTACTATGAATTATTTTCAATTTGAATAATTGTAAAAATGTCCAAATCTTGGTTTGTAATTGAAATATTGAATCTTAATTTTAATTGTACGTCTGTCAAAAATGCATACGATCTGTGAAGAATTTTCTATTTCTGTCTACAAGTTAAGTAATTAATTATACATAATTTTTGGAACGTCGGAAAACGGACTTTAATTATATAAATCGGCGTTTTTTTTAATCCATTACTTAAAATACTCGATGGGTCAAACCTCCTAAACTTTTCCCCTTCCTTACGCCTTCTGGAAATATTGGCTTTTGTCATAATTGATCAGCAAGTACTTCTTTTTAAGAAATCAGGAATTGTTGCTAAGATGCGATGCGCGTAGATCAACTTTATATGACTAACGTACTGACGTGATAAACTACTTTGATAATCAATATGTTAAGTTATTTAAAAAAGAGAAATAGAAATTCTGGTGTATAACTGCAATTTACTGCTAAAATAACAATCTCATGTGATTTTTCCATAGAACTAATTTTGTAGAAGGCATGCTAGCGCACAATTTTTTTATATTAAGTATATTTTGATAAAACCCCGTGTTGGTCCAGACCCCCTCTGAAGAATAAACCACCTGCTGTTCTGCCAGGTAGTTTGTAAGAGTACCATCGTGGCAATTGGGTAGTGGAGTTCTGCATTGTCTCACTCGGGTCTGGTCCTACCCCTTACCAATTCTAGCCGCAATATAGTCAGTACTTGTCACTGTCATATTCCATTATGCATGTGGCTTTAAAATCTCGCCACAAGGATAGAAACGCACCATTAACATTTTTGGTGTCTATGGACGGCGGTTGTCTCTTTCCATCAGAAGAGTCATCTGCTTGTTTGCTATCTTATGATATATAAAAAAATTGTTCCAAGAAAAAAAATTAAAAAAACTTTTTTTGTTAATTTTGAAAGCATACTTAAGTAAAAAATAATTTTCTCATAAAAATAAATGCTACAAAATACCACAAAAGTATTCTACTAATCTAAGGTTAAATATCGAATGGCAACGTTAATTAGTTTTCTACATACTTCATAAAAAGAATGTAATTTAATCATTGTCAGTTTTCTAGCTTTAAAATTAACATTTTAGTCTGGGACTAAGTTTTAAATTTTATAATATGTAACATAAAAAAAAATCGCATGAATATTATTGGTATTTCAAGACGCTACAGAAAAAAAGTAAAATTTTTGCCGACCTTTTTTTTGCATTTTCAAAAATTTGTTAATGCGTAACATCGTCCTATAAAATATTGATCTTTGAATAAACTACATACAAACAATGTAACATAAATATATCTTTATTATCTGATAACATTTTTTTCTAAAAAAATTGAATTTTATTTTGTTAAATATGAGTCTAAAAGTGTATAGGTATGTTAATATCCTTTCTTTTTTATAACTGCGATTATGATATAAATAGATGAATTTGCTCAAGTGGAAACCTTTTATGTATATTACGCTAAATTAAATCCATTTTACTTTATTTTCAAGACAACAAAAAAATATCGCTCTTGGATAGAACGCAATTTACTGTACGGATAAACGATGTTTGAAGAAAACTCTTGATGAATGTACAAAGGATGTCAATTAAATACGGTCTGCATCACGTCTTAGCTTGAAAATGGTTGTTTAATATTACTTTGAAGGTATCAAAGTAATACTATCGTAGAACACTGAACAGTATAACTAGCTGTTGTTTACAAGTTGGAAAGGCGTGATAATAATATTTAAGATCTTCGAAAGTGGTAGTTGGAGTGTTCATTCTATGCCTTCATTGAATTTTTCTAAAATAAATAGATAAGAAGGAAAAAACATAAAGTTTAGAGATATACCTAGCGTTAGAGGATAAAAAAATACCCACAGTACATATATAGAACACCATTAGAAAAAGTAATCTAAACTAAATTAAAAAGTTTTAGGTTATTGTTATTTTAATTTGATATACTTATTTTATTTATTGCAAGCAAGTCGCTGAATAAATAACACGAATAAATTTAACTCCAAAATAAGTAAATTATCTCCTTTTTATATTGGAGTTTGTCAGTGATACATATACATGAAAATAGGTATCTGTAAATACTGAAATATATTTAATCACCCAAACCCAGAAAATCAAACATCAAGTTTGCTCATCACATTTATGCTTGTCGTATCGATTGCGTAATTAAGTTCGCTAATGACTAGCGGGTCAAATTATGTTGTTACTAGCTGAGCCCGCGACTTCGTCCGCGTGGAAAAATTTAAACAAAATAGCCTTAGTTACTCGGTATCACATCAGCTATCTTCCAGTGAAAGTCCCGTCAAAATCGGTCCAGTCGTTCCAGAGATTAGCCGGAAGAAACAGACAGACAGACAAAAATTGTAAAAAATGTTATTTTGGTAATCGTACCGTGTATACATCCATATGCATTTAGTAAAAAGCGGTTATTTTAATATTACAAACAGACAACCCAATTATATTTATTTATATAGATGGCGTCAACGCTTGCATTTCTCGCAGATAAAATTGCCCTTACACACATCAATTGATTTTTTTTTTGTAAATCTATCATATCCGAATTCCGGGTACACTTTAAATATCAAGTCTTTAATGTTGGTTACGATTTCACGAAGGTTTACCTATATAATTTTTTTTGTAGCCTAATTCAGGAACTTTCCCTAAGTAACCACTAACCAATCAATATGACCTTGTTTGGAAAATTGTGCTTCCTCTACCTAAATGACTGCTCATGTTGGTATACCTACAGCTTCAAGAATTAAACAGTTTTCCACAATGGGGAAGATTTAAAGGAAGATTTAATAATATCGTAACTACAAATCCTTATTAAGTAGCTATACAAATACAGTACTTACACCTACTTACTAACGAATTAGATACATATCAGGCCAAAGCGAACGATAATGTATCCCTCAACAACACCGTAAAATAGACAAAATAGATAAGAGTATTCAACTACTACAAAGTTATTTTTTTCAAAGAAGGAAAATCCAACGTTCCGTATCAAAGAAGTCAATTACGAAAGGAGCCGGTCACACGTCTACTTCGCGCGGGCCGCAGAGGTCCAAGGTATATGATTCCACTCATGTACCTTAAAAATGTTGTATGGTGGTCACCCTTAAATATTTATTTTATACTTTTTTTTAGTTTTAGTTATTATAGCGGCAACATAAACACCTACATCATCTGTGAAAATTTCAACTATCATGGTTTATGAGATACAGCCTGGTGACGGACAGATAGATAGACGTACAAACGCACGGACGGACAGTGGTGTCTTAGTAATGGGGTCCCGTTTTAAACTTTGAGTATGGAACCTTAAAAAGTATAGTAAAGCCAACGCTCTCATAGTTCGGCTCTTCTCGGCAATGTTCGGTTTTCGTTCGGCGGTCAGAGTAGCGCACCGCATCTAGCACAGCCTTTCGATAAACACCTAGGTACTAAAAAGTATCTTCACGCCCATATCCCCGAAGGCGTAGGCAGAGGGTCATGTGCAACCACGATTAGCCGAAGATACTTGGTCCCACAAATGTGATAGGTGGCAAACCTATCGCCAACCGGGCACTTTCCAATCCCGGGCAACTTTGTGTTTCTCAGAAAACTTAAAAAACACTTTTTTTGTGCCCCACCCGGGAATCGAACCCGGAACCTCATGTGGTCAACGCCAACGCTGGACCGCTAGACCACAGAGGCGATACCTAGGTACTATTGTTGAGTTATTTTCCTTTTACATTTTTTTTAAACTATGCATCCAAATAACATGGAATAAGAGCCAAAGTTTGTCTTCCTAAGATCTTCGTGTTGATGAAGTACTTTTCGTTAGTAAGGATTAATATGCCTGCGTATAATAATCCTACTGCTCAAAATTCACCTTATTAAAAATTATAGAAAATTTTCTATAATTTTTCGACTCAAAATTCCTTATTGTGTTGTTGTTATAAGAGATAGATATATTGTGTCGCGGACTTTTTTGTGCATCTACTAAAAACCAACATATTTGTAGTACATTGTACTTACGTGTACTTAAGCATTACGCCAGCCAGCACACGCGGTCCGCGGATACAGCCGTTCGATACCGCTTTTTCTTCCGACTTAGTTTACAAATATCAATAATACGCTAAGAATAACTGTAACGTAATGCTTGATAGCCTATAACTTTCCTAGCTATCATTAAACATACACACAAAAAGTTTATTCAATCCGACTTGAATTAGCGGCTAGCGCATTCAATGAACAAACAAACATTAAAATACTCGTATCATAATCACGATGAACATAAGTTTAAACTCAACGATTTAATTACATGTATATGTGTTTCAATACGTTAGCGCGATGTATTTTCGTGCAGCGACACCTAGTTAATGTGCACTTACGTTACGCTTTCTTTCGATTAATTTTATTTCCCGTGGGAACGAAATATTTTCCCGCGGTAAAAAGTAGCCTATGTCCTTTCTCGACGTCTAATCTATGTTTATGTCAAATTTCATCAAAATCGGTTCAGTGGTTTAAGCGTGAAAGCGTAACAGACAGACAGACAGACAGACAGACAGACAGACAGACAGACAGACAGACAGACAGAGTTACTTTCGCATTTATAATATTAGTATGGATTAGCATCCTACCTACCTTCGTTTTACCAATCCGAACTGGATCTGTTTAAGACTTAAGGATATTTTCACTGTTGTTGGTAATAGTAACTACTTACTTTTATCATTTTCAAACGATTTCCGAATGTGTTTTAACAGTATTTTGAAAGTTGTGGTAAACACGTGGGTCACATAATCATAAATTCGGTTAACGGGGGAAAAGATTACAAATCCTTTTTCAGTACCTTCACTACTTACAACTGACACTATATTCTCACAATTGACGAAGTAATAATATGGCAAGAGGGCATAGATTCCAAATTAAGCGCAGATTTTCAAAATGCTATGCCTGTTAAGTTTGGTGATGAAGCATTAAACAGTAAAGAGGTGAAATAGCAGAATCACAAGCATGATACAATATCATTAATAATAACTTAAACGCATTACGTGTACAATCTCTGTAATTCTGGATAAGATATTCGTCAAATGGGAAGTATACTCCTTCAAACAAAAAAGCCATGTTAATTAATAAATTACCAAGTTCTAAGATGAGAAGCATTGAGGCGAGAACGAGAAACTCCTACCTTTGAGAAAAAAGAGAAAATCCAATATTGACATTAAAAATACTGCACGGAAACAAAAAGAAGCTAACAAAGAACACATGATTGAGTGGCTTTTTAATAACCCTTATACATCTTAATTAAATGTATTAAGAATTATTTCAGAACGAGTGTATATCATTAAGTTAGTTATAAATATTTCAACCATTGTTGAGAAAATATCATTTACAATATTGAAAGATTTGAGTATATAAACCTCTAGAGGTAGTATTTCTAAGCAACTGACAAAAACGCCCTCAGAAAAATCCGCTTGTGTACTCCATGAGTGTACTTACAGTAATCGAACCACGCACGCTAGCGTGGTTAGTGTGCCCCCTCTAAATTTTTGGTATCCTTGCTTTTTGTATAAAAAGTAAAGGTTAAAGTAAATATTATATACGCCAGTATTTTATTTAAATAGTTACGATTAAAAAGAACACATTTAAACATTATACCGTTTTGAACTTAAAGTTTTTACAGGAAATGTATGTAACATAAACTTCAAATGCGAAAAATTGGTAGGTAGGTGTAAATAAATAAATCCAACATGCTCATTCTCATACAAGACTAGATGTTTTGGGTAATCAGGATTTAAAGCGATTTTCAATTTATTCAAATGAACCTTTAAAGGCACTTTTGATGAGCCGACATTTTAGAATTACTACCGAATCGAAATGCGGACTTAGCTTTAATTATCATATCATAGCTTGGTGAATTTCAATAATAAAACACTATCTAAATAAGTTTCATCAAAATCGTTAGAGATGTTTTGGAGAAACAATTAAATATAAGAATTGACCGTTTCAAGTATAGATTTTGGTTTGTGAAGCAATGATAACTAATTCCAGGCTTTTTGTCTTCTAAATAATTTAAGATTTTACAGTACAATTTAAAAACATTTTTTAATTTGTTTACTGGTAGACAGATCTCTTATCTTCAGAAAGTTCGTTGTAAAAGCGTATAGACTACCCCATATAGGAGTAACATTCTATGGCGACGAGATGTATGCACCACAAGATTGGTTTTATTTCTTGTATTTATTGAGTGTACTCGTACATTACCACTTGTTTTGAATTAAGAAATGTTTTTAAAGACGTTATATTAAGTCCTCAAATACAAGTAACAACATAATTACTTTGATATTTTTTCTGTCAAGGAAACCCTCGGGTAAAGATTATTAATTCGCCTTTTAGGTTTTTCAGCAAAATTCCTTACCGAAAAATCTCATATAGGATAGAATTAATATTTTGCAGCATTGCCATCAATTAAGTGTACCATTTCTAACTACAAACTGTGCCGAACTATTGCTAACTTATTGCAATTTAATTTAGTTACGTACCTTATGCAAGTTACGTAGTTACGTACCTTACATGAGACAATGAGAATTTAAGACTCTTAACTGCTTCGACACAAATATATTTTATTAAATGACGACAAAATAAAGAGTCTTAAATCTAAAAAGTGACATGTTAAGCCCATCGCTCTTCTTTAAAACTGCCTGGCAAAACGATGGTCGATTCTTCTTAGGACGGGATGACGCTGTAACTCACTCGTGCCTCGAAGTAGCACATTATATATATATGTAGGAAGTGGGTAAGATGCGATAAATAAAATGCGGATGTAGTAATATTTTGATCAATTTGTATCAAAAATAACATAAGATCACTATTAAAGCTTTCCATTATTAATGACTTGTTCTCGTTAACAATTCCAACCATAACTTAATTATTCCTTATTACAAATAAGTCATAATTTAAGCAATAAATAGTCAATTATAAACTGTACTGCGACTAATTTATAGTTGACAATAATAATTAATTTGTTTGCACAAAAATAATTATCCAAAAGTCAAGCTTAAGCTACTAGCAAGATACAACAAGTGTACCGAGCCTGTGCTACTTCGATGCACGAGTGAGTTACACCGTCATCCCGTCCTAAGCAGAATCGACCATCGTTTTGCCAGGCAGTTTTAAAGAAGAACAATGGGCTTAACATGTCACTAATATCAAGATTACTAGTTGAGAGAAATCTGCAACGTCTCACCCGAGCTTGGTATAACCACCTAACTTTTTCCTGCCGCAAAAGCATCAATGCTTTTTACTTTCGTATTACAGCCGGATACCTTATCCTCCCAGATAAGGTATCCGGTAATACTATTTTACCCCACCACATGGATAACGTTGGACCAGAAACATATTTCGTGTCTATAGACGATGGTTGTCTCTTCCCTCTAGGAGTGCTATTTGTTTGTTTACTTAATAATAATTTAAATTTTGATGCTTTTTTTGGGTGTTTAGGTTAGATTTTTGAAGATTTGAGAAGGCATTGAACAATTTTATTATCATTACAAAGACGCATAAGATATATATTTACCAGTTTTTTTGGGAAATTACCCCAGCAATAAACCGGCAGTGCTGGTTAATCGGACTGAATAATCCATTTTTTTCATATATAATTGTAACTGTAAAATAAAAATTGCCCATGAACGCGTTCTTGCTATTATTATAAGATTTTTCAAGAGAATTGCGACAACATTTTGTCATTTTGAACCAGTATCTTGTATGATTTTCCTTCAGCTCGTTCTCTTATGATTGTTAAAATGACACTATCTGACATGTCAACCAAGTCTACCAAATTTAGTAGACTTTTAATGGAGATATTTTATATCACACTATTATCAATCTGGACGTTTAATATATTTATGATTGAAAGCTAATATTGTTAAAACTTTGAAGATTTTTCATATGGGAAATAAAATAAAACTGTATGCATAACATCTTATTCAGATATTCACGGGACAAATTACACTTACATACTGATCTAACCCATAAGTAAGCAAATTATTTGCTTGGGTTATGGATAGTAGTCAATGATGCTAATAAATAGAAATACATATATAAATACTGGAATATATTTAATAAACAATCAAACCGTCGATTGTGTAGTCAGAGTCGCTAACCACTCGACCAACGGGTTCTTGGTCTAACACAATACAATATAGTTTACGGGACAGCACCTTTTTTGTCAAATTATCAAAACGTACTTGAAAGTTAAAACTTTGTGAGTGGCTATTTTTTCATAAGTCTACCATAATTTCTATCATTGACTTTTTTCGAAACATAAACTTGGTTTACGTCATATTTAAGCTATCCATCTGAAACAAGGTAGTAAGCAATTTGTTGGCCACTATGATACATGATAACATTAATAACTGTTAAACAATTCAGCAAAAATGTACTATGTATGTATCGATTCTTGTCCCGAACGAAAATGCTTAAATATTTTCGTGATGGTAGGCAGGTTCATCAATACCTGCCGAATTTGTGTCGGATAAAACATTTTTAAATTGTTTATGAAGTTATTTTGCAAGTATGTATTGATTATATATCAAAAAGGTGCTATCCCTAAGTCTAAGTGGTAACTGCCGAAATTGCATCTTTCGCATGGCCTCATGCCAGAAATGCAAAAAGTATAAATGTCGCTGAACCACTTATAATAAAGTCAACCTGTGATTGTAATAAGTGAAAGTTAAGTTACAAAAAAAAATTAGAAATGAACTACGTTGCCATTATGGAAGACTTGCGCCAGTGCTTGACATTGTCGTGTTCCATTTATCAGTAACCACAAGCAAAAAAAACAAAAGTATGCTTGTTCAATAACATCTCCGCCGCACGGATAGCAACGCACCATAAATATATTTTATCGCTTTCCATCAGGAGATATATCTTGTTTGCTATTCAATGTCATAAATAAAATACTGTTTTGTTTATGCTTTCTCATACTAAAGTATATTTTGATCCCCAGTTTTGGTGCATGTCAGGTCAAGTCCAGAGAGCTATGTAGGTTAAAGAATAGACATTCTGCTATTCTGCCAGGCAACTGGAAAGAGGCATAATATTAGCCAACTGAGACATCGAATTTTAAATTTTGGGTTAACCTCTTAGCGTGTGTGTGATCTTCAAGAACCTAAGTATTTTAGGGTAGCGTAAAATGCATCCATCGTGCGTATGATAATAATATTTCTTTCTAAACAACACATAAGTATATGGAGCTAAAATAACCAAACTGCGAGACGAGATCATACCAGATAATGCAATATAAATTTTCGCTTGTAAAAAACAATCCTTTCGAAGGTCTATATTTCGAAAGTATTTATGGTCATGAAAAAGCATTATTTTAGAGAGAATTGAATTCGCTTAAATATATAGATCATTGGTTGATCAATTATCAACGGTATGTGCGTGGCACAAATACCGTTTCCCGTTATCCAAACCCCATCAAAATAGTGGCTTCTAGTAAATTCCGATGCAAGCTAATACCATTACATATTTTCGGTGATTTCAAATTCCAAAGTTAAATTACAAGTGTACCAACACGTAACAAAAGCTTGTGTTATGGAAAATTTTCGTAAATTACTAAATTTTGTAGAAGGCACTAATTTTTTTTTTAATTGGATTCTTTGGATTTTGCTACAACTACACGCCAATTTACTTAATTGACTGTCTTCAATGGCAATTGATCACCAATTTAAACCCCCCGACGCAAAACGAGGGGTGCCATAAGTTTGACGCCTGTATGTGTGTTTATGTGAGGCATCGTAGCTTCCAAACGGATGATCTGATTTGACTGCAGTTTTTTCAATTTCCGCTACGTTAGCAGTAAAAAGAAATTATTGATTTTGTCTCGAAAGTAGAGATCTGGTAAAAACTTGATTTTCGAAAATAGTGCTTACACTAGATCACGTTTTGAGGTCTTAGGAATTTTTCAACTATTTTCAAGATGGCGTCGGTATGTATGTATGTATGTGTGTATGTATGCACGTATGCACGTATGCATGTATGCACGTATATACGTACGTATATACGTGCACATGTGTATGTGTGTGTGGATGGAAATTTTAAGAAATTTCGAAAAAGCCTTATAATAATTTTCGGCGAAATAATGTTTTTTTAAATAAATTACAGATTATTGTACCAATTAAGTACAAAGTCTAATCGGTTCTTTTCCTTACAAAACTGCCTCCAATTCCGGCTCTGTTTTCAAAATTAGTTTATACTTCCGGGAGTAATCGTTGACAAAAAATTTTTAAAAAGAGTTTTTTCGACGTTTCCTTGAAATTCAACTACCTTTTTATGATCTGCTACAATATTTTAGTACGTAAAAAACTACGTTGAAAATTATGTTGTTTACAGCAAACTTACTACATATTTGTAAAATAACTTTCAGAATAATATACCAATTTATTTACCAAATACCGTAAATTGGATGAAAATCGTTGATTCATTCAGGACTTATAAAAGGCAAAATTTTTTGGAATAAGTTTTTGTAACATTTCTGAGACATTTTTTAACCTATCGATTTAGTAGCTAATAAAACAAATTAGTGCCCAAAGTCAATTTTATAATCTTTAGGTTTTGACATCTTCGAACTTAAAAATCTATGCTTAGGTATATATAGTTTTTGCTTCTTTGAGCTTAAAATACCTCAATTAAGCGGGATGTTACAGGGATGGGCTACAGGGTCAACCGGCTTACCGATTATTTAATCGAAATCTTTGTCTGTCAAGATGATTGTTAGTTATAATTCAATAAAAATCATTTAGGTTGTTTTAAGATCATCAGCTCTTTTCTACTTGATGAAAGGAATTAAGCAACTTATGCAGGCATGATCGATAAAAATTGATATTCCTGATGTTGCAGGATTTTTTTGAAGGTCATCAGCTCTTTTCATATTTTGCTTTGCAAATTATGCTCATGAAACGGTGAGGTGATCTGATTATTATTAAAGAATGTGCTCAGGGTTTTTATTATGTTTAATTAAGAGTAATTAAATAATAACGTTCTCAAAAATTAGAAAGGGCTATTTTAGCAATCGTCAAGGAAAAGGGTACTTATTTAATTTTGAAATAATATTGAAAGAGCGGCTCCCCTTTTTGTTATTCAAGTGCCTGTCCTACCTTTACGTTACTTAAATTAATACTTAAAGTCTTGCCTTTATAAACAAAGGCGTTCTGACAAGTTTTCTGTTTAGGTCTAATTAAGAGTTTGGGCGGACGTGGAGGTGATTAGTGTGAGAAGTAGTATTGACGTAACAATAGTATTACTAGATAAGTGTTCCGTTTAGAAATTAGACTGTATCCTGCGTGGGCTAGCTGTTACTTGGTTCAGACGTGAGATTGTAATTATTTTTAAAAAATATGTTAATTTTTGTTCAGTGTTTTTCGTGCAGAATTCTTTGCTTTATATATATTTTTTAAAATAAAAATATTTATTTTCACATTTTAGTAATATCTACATAAATATCTACGATTTTATTCATTAAGGATTTTATTATAAGGTTATCGTCTTAATTTACACAAAGTTTATTATTATTTTTAACGTACTTAACAATAGTATTACTAGATAAGTGTTCCGTTTAGAAATTAGACTGTATCCTGCGTGGGCTAGCTGTTACTTGGTTCAGACGTGAGATTGTAATTATTTTTAAAAAATATGTTAATTTTTGTTCAGTGTTTTTCGTGCAGAATTCTTTGCTTTATATATATTTTTTAAAATAAAAATATTTATTTTCACATTTTAGTAATATCTACATAAATATCTACGATTTTATTCATTAAGGATTTTATTATAAGGTTATCGTCTTAATTTACACAAAGTTTATTATTATTTTTAACGTACTTAGATATACGATACTTTAAACAGGCTTTTTGTGAAATAAACGGTTGTGTCTCTGGTGATTACTTCATTTGTGTAAAAGCTCATCCATTGTACAATATTAAAGGCAAACATAGCAATGCGACGTGGCGCAACATTTTGCGAAGCGATGCGAAAACATCAAGAAGTCGTGCCTAGAATTTATGGCCTATCTTGCCAATTATTATCAATCAGATACGAACGCAATGAAGTACAAACGCGAAGCAGTTTGAGTGACGATAATCAAAATGAAAAAATGCATTTGCAAAGGAATTATAAAACAAAGAAGCGTATTTAATTTAAAAAAAGATGTGGATCTCCTTGTAAATACATTGCGGGAAAAAACTATTTAGGGGGAAAAAAGATTGACAATTGTTCTCGTCAAAAAAGAACATAGATATTCAGGGTGATGAAGATATAAATTGGTTCAAGACTATGATGCCAGATTTCAAAATCGCCGTCAATCAATAAACTTCAACAATAGTATACAAAAATGTTTTTGGATTGACAAAACTGAAGACACCACCTCAATCATCAACTCATATCACGTTAACTATCGTTCATTTTTTCAACCCAAATTATTCTTTTTTCATATATATCATTAGATAGGAAACATGATGCAGATGACTCTCCCGATGGAAAAAGAAACCATCGTCGTTAGATATAAATGATGTTAATGGTACGCTATCCATGTGGCGGAATGGTAAAACCACATGCGTAAAGCTACCGGCTACCCTTTCCTCCAAACCGGAACACAACAATGACAAGCACTGACGCTATTGCAGCAGGAATAGATAAGGCGGTGGTACCGTATACCTGGGCAAATCATTGCGAAACTCTACAACCTAGTAGTAACTATGGTAGTGCAGATAGCCAATTAATTTTTTTTTTTTAAATAAATATTTACGGGATAAATTACACTGACTGATCTAACCCCAAAGTAAACAAATTATTTGCTTGTGTTATGGGTGTTATTCAACGATACTAATACATAGAAATACATATATAAATATTTTTACATACATAATAAACATTTATGCTCATCACACAAATGCTTGTCCCCGGCGGGGATCAAACCCGAGCCCCGTTGCTTGCGTAGTCAGGGTCACTAACCACTAGACCAACGGGGTGGTCACTACAATTACAAACTACTTTTTGTTTTTCCTGTTTTGTATTACTCTTTTTTAAAATATTATTATTATTATTATTTAATTTATAATATAATTATTATTTAATTTTTTAATTGCATGAACCTGTATGTTGCATGAGTTAAGCTCTTAAGCTCTAATGTACGCTTACCTGCTTTTTATGATCTTTCTCCAACACCTGTCCTTGTACAGATTTTGCTGGAAGAGATCTCTTAAGGAGGCTGTTAAACGGGAAAAAACTGGTTTGCTAAATCACGTTTTTTGTATTGATTGTTAAATATCAATTTTCCAAAAATTACACGATATACCTGAATATGTTATCTAAAGAATGTGCTAACTTATTATATGATAGAATGTACTTTACTCGATCCTATAAAATTCCAAAAACAGGCTAAAAAAAATCTAAAGCAAATAATTTGTTAATAATATTTCTAATCTTCCACATGATTTTTATATGGTGATATTTAGTTTTAAATGCAAAAAAGAATGTACTAAATGTTGGTTTTCAGCTGAAGTCCTATATTTATTTATCAGAAAATTAACACGTTTCCCAGCGGTTTCTGAACATACCGCGCCGCCCATTCCCTATAGAATTCACGCGCATCAAAATACACCGCCTTAAAGAGATAAATAAGCATACCTTTGTACATAGTTTAATTTATGTATTATTTGAGTATAGATATGTTTTTTGTTGTTGAAGAGTTAAATAAATAAACAATTCTTATTTTTTTAAATAATAGCAAATATGTACCAGTCTAGGGCTAAAAATGTATCCGGTCGCTGTGGTTACAAGTACCACCATATTCAAAAGTAAATTTGACCACTACAACCACCACCGTCATGGTATAGCTTTCCTGTTAACTTTCGAGCCACAGAATTTACTGCCCTCTTTTTGACCACATTACTACTCGTCTTACGGATAGCAATGCATCATTATCATTTCTAATATCAATACGCGATGGTCGTCTCTTTCCATCCGGAGAGACATCTTTTTGTTTGCTATTCTATGTTTTTTAGATTTTTGTAACTGACAACAAAATATCTTTCGTTAAACGTCCAATTTTATCAACCTTGACATATTAAATGAAAGCCTCGAAAATTTACTCGATAGCTTTTACATTCTGTACCGTTGGCTTTAAAAGTTTTGTCAGAAAATTTGGCACTGTACTAACGCTCGATTTAAAATAATGTCTGCTGCATTGTAGATTTCGTTGTCTAGATACTGCAATGGAATCTAAGTACTAACAAGAAAATTAATCTCATTCTATTTATAGAATATATTACATGTACTGGGTGATTTTAAAATATTATAAAAAAATAATTTTGCTTGTTAGTACGGATTACTTTTAAGAATATATCATCTGTCGTTCTGCCAGGCATTTCGTAAGAGGCGAACGATTGACTATACCAGTCGCAACTATTATGGCTACTAGATGGTCGAGTTCTGTGTTGTCTCTCACGATATCACCGCCTTCTCTAATCCTGCCGCTATAGTGTCAATACTTGTCACTGTCGTGTTTCGGTTTGGAGAGTAATGTTGGCAGTAAACTTATGAATGTGACATTAAGGGCCCACCACAAAGATAAGAATAAAAATATAATATATTCTACACTTTTTATCGTCGGCACTTGGTGAAACTCCATTTTAACACAATATTTGCTAGCATATAACACTTGTACTGTTTCACAATAAGATAATTATATTTAATTTCCGACCGGTTTCGCTTACACAAGCATCCTCAGGGTATTTACAATAATTATTAACTAACAACGAAATCTAAATGTCACAAATAACAAATTTGAAGGCAAATGTACATCCTACCCTCAATAAATATTATAGGAATACCAATGTAGGGTTGTCCGCACTATGGGTACCTCCCCGCAAGTAGGGAGAAATCAGATGTGTTGGTATAAACTTATGCAATGTCATTAAAATTAAATACAAATTAATTAAATTGTCCCCTAGTAGTTAATTAAAGTCACAAAATTATAATAATCATAATAAATCTATCTTAAATGTCCAAATATAAATCTTTAGTCAATTCATTAAAATAAAGTTATTATAAAATACTAAAGTCAAGAATTAAATTCATTATACAATATACAAAACAACTTAATTAAATTACAATTACTGTCAAAATAATTACATATGTAATTATTTTCACAGTAATTGTAATTTTATTGGTAATATTTGTATTTTTTAATTATTATTATTCTGATTATGATTTAATTATGATTTAATTAAATATAATTATCTTATTGTGAAACAGTACAAGTGTTATATGCTAGCAAATATTGTGTTAAAAATATAATAATACGCACCATAAAAATCTTTGGTATCAATAGGCGATGGTTGTCTGTTTGTATTAATAGTATTTTATATTCTTTCTTGTTGTTGTCTCTTTCCATCAGGAGAGCCATCTGCTTATTTGCTATGTTATATCTAATATAAAAAAGCTACAAAAATTATTATAATATCATGAGACTGGTTTTCTGACAGAGTGAATAGACGATCAGATTTGCCACAATTTAAAAGATTGTTAGCTTACAAAAAGAATGACGATTTCCAACGCTTAACTTTCAGTCATAATTATCACTTCATATATGGCATTATAGGATTCTTAGAAAAGAAAATCCCAATAACATATCGTCGGGTTATGTTGAGTTATTGATACAGTGTTAACAATTTAATCTCTATCTGGACGTGGGAAGAGTCACCAAGTTTTCAAACACATTTGTAAGGAATTATGAAAAAAAAAACCTTATTTACTTGTTCTTTCTAAAAACACGGACAAGAAAAAAATCATCAAAATGTCGCTTTTAAAGTTCTAAAGACTTTTAATGACTTTTCTCTATCATACGACTATACATAAGGTAACATGAGAATGAAGCTACAAAAATAGACCATATGCCTTCCTGTCAGACACTTCATAAATAAGAATGATCGCTTAAACATCTCACTATCATCCTGAATACTAGGTGATAGAGTCCGCTATGTTTCACCCATTCATTGTGGCAGAAATAGGTAAGGCATTGGTCAAATACCACTGCCTTACCTATTTCTGTCACAATGGTAACAGTCTGATGTGGAGGGTAAAAAATCCAAGATGCACAGTCCCACAGAATTACTGTTTTCTGTGCACAATCCCGAACAAAACTGACACATTAAAAACTGTCGCTAATTTCACATAAGTAATTATAGGTATGGCAAAAACATATGTTTTTGCATACCTTAAGCGCAAGATTTATAGTTGATTTTAAAAAGCAATGTACAAAAAGTAATAAAATTGACAAGTGACGCGTTCGACGCGATCTATTTGAAACCTTTGAATGAGCGCACAATTTTAAATTGTGCGCTAATTTAGAGGACGTTTTTGAGACACTGATTGTGCGTCTTGGGTTTTTTATATCAATGTTTAGGGAGGCATACTTTAATTTCTGGTTTCCAAAATCTGTGTTTTAATATTATGTTAATTTATAAACATCAAACATACTTATTTATATTACAAGTATGAGTTGCTCATATAAAAGTAAACGGTGAAACTATGTAGGTAGTAACGTAAACTCAATTTTACTGAATATCTTACATCTCTGTTTTCGGATTGTTAAAATCTGTCAAATTTCCAGTATTTATATAATATTTAACTGGCTATTAAATGACATAATTTTCATCTTATTACAAGAGGGCTCAAGATTGTATGGGAAGGTACCAGTCCCCTTTGGCAGTCTTAATATAAAAATTAGATAGTTCCTACGCACAATCCTTACTCGTTATGAGGCCCGATTCACGTAACAAAACGTCAACCGAGTAAAGTGATTAGGGTTCTTACAAATTTGATCACACAATAGCTGTTACTCGCGACTTTGTTCGCATTACCCAAAATAATAACTTCCTTATGATTAGTCAGGTAAAATATAGCCTATGTCACCCCTGATAGTGTAGCTTTCTAATGGTGAAAGAATTTTTTTTAAATCGCTGCAGTTTTTTTTTTAAATTGTAGCAAACATACAAGCAAACAAACAAACAAACAGTCAAATTTTTCCTCTTTGTAATATTGGTATAGATATAGTTATATATTGGTATAGATATAGTATAGATATAGATTTGTAATATTGGTATAGATATACGTGTTGTTGTTTTCGTGGCAAAAACACTTTACTACGTTGTAGAACAACGCAAAGTGTTTTTGTGTGTAGGGGCACTAAACGCTTCGATTCGATCAAAGTTTTGTTACGTGAGTAGGGATACTGGCTACATAAGTGCGCTTTTCGCCCTTTTCAAACGTAGTAATGCAAACTGCGTTAGTTCAAGCGAACACTAAATAAGCATTTATACAGAATTTTCATAAGAAATGATTAAAACATAAAATAAATATTATGTCTGTGCCTGCGAATTCTTATAATAAAGTTTATTGTTCTAATGTAACCTTGTTGTTTGTAACGTAACCTTTTAGGTTATAAAATAATCTTAATAAAAGACTCATTTTACCTTTTATTTATTGAGAAAACATAAGGCATACTTTATTAGAATATATCGATTTGATATCCTACGAAATACCTACATGTTTCTAGAAAATAATGATTATATAAAATGTTTATTAGCAGACATACTTACTTGAAGTCAGTGACTGCGGCTAAACTGCGGGTGGCAACGACGTCAATTAGACCGTTTTTTAATGTTGTAGCCGGCTCTGCGTCTGCTAATATTTTTGTACATGTTGCGTTGCCATAGTATTTAAAATACAATTTATGATTAATTATTTTGATCGAGGAAAATCGAGGGTGTCCAGTACTCGATTCTGATACCAAATGTGTAAAAAATAGGTACTTAAGATGATAAGATAAGGCGCATAGATATCGAAATTCATTGTTAACATTGTGATTCGCCGAACACTCATTTGCGGGCCTCTGTCAAGCGCGCTGTGACCATACTTTTTAAATATTAATATAAATGTTGAGGTTTATTATGTAGTGAATATTCTTTCTTTATGATATTTTTATTACTTACATAATTTGAGTATATATCTATGGTTACATATAACTATAATAATAAATAATACAGCGAGACAGATACACAACTCAATCTAACCCCAAAGTAAACAAAGTATTTGCTTGTGTTATGGGTGTCAGTCAATGGTACTAATACATAGAAATTCATACATAAATAATGTTACATACATACTATACACCCAAACCCAGAAATACAAACATCTATGCTCATCACACAAATGTTTGTCCCTGTCGGAAATCGAACCCAAGCCCCATCGATTAAATGTAGGTTCGCTAACCACTCGACAAACGGGGCGGTCAAATATCATGTCCCTCAATATACGCAGTCCTTTTCCCAGTCAACCGGTGTAATCATCACCTATTAGCACAAAAGGTGTAACGTATGACGTAGCGAACGTTTACTGCCTACGACATTCACAAACACTGACGCTATTACTACTGGAAAGGTAAGGCATTGTTATCAAAACTTCAACACACTATTTGAAAGACAGATTAGTGCAAGAACAAAGAAATGGATCAAATATGCGTTAATTATATCCACACTAATCTACATTAATATCATAAATGAGAAAGTTTGGATGTTTGCATGTATGGATGGATGTTTGTTACTCAAATAGCTAAAGCGATTTGGATGAAATTTAGCACACATGCAGATAATGACCTGGATAGCACATAAGATACTATTTATCCCAGAAGAATAAGTTGTTCCCGGGGGATTCATCAAAAACTTTAATAATGTCGCAGGCTGCGATTATACTAGCACCCGCTAATAAAACGAATATATTTTATTCTTCGTTCAATCTGATAAAATAAATGAAAGAATATTAATAATTGAATTAAACGTAAAATAAAGATAAATTTGTTTAAAATGCGTACTTAAGTACTTAAATAGTGATTTTTTTTACATCATAAGATAGCAAACAAGCAGATGGGTCTCCTGATGGAAAGAGTACACCATCGCCTCTAGACAGCAAAGATGTTAATGGTGCGTTGCTATCTTGAAGTGAGATCTAATGCCACGAGCATAAGTTTACCGGCTACTTTACCCTCCAAACCGGAACACGACAGTAACAAGCACTGAGGCTATTGCGGCAGGAATAGGTAAGGCGGTGGTACCAGAGCCGGGCGAGAAATGCAGAACTCTACCACCTAGTAGTCACGATGGTAGTGACTCGTATAGCCAAACGGTCGTCTTTTACGACCTGCCTGGCAGAACGGCAGTTGGCCTATTTTTCAAAGGAGGCAACACGGGGGAAAATTTCAATATTTTGGAAAATCTGTTCGTCAAAAAGGCAGATAGTGGATATCAACTGTATCTAAAAGTAACTTTTTACCCCTTATATATATATATATATATATATATATATATATATATATATATATATATATATATATAATGGAATGGATATTTCCATTTTTTTAATGGATAATCTCAAAAAATTTTTAAAAAATTCTATAAATTCTTTCAACTACGTAAATATAAATTATTCCGAAGTAATATAGTTTACAGTTTTACCCAACTATGAGAAAGGAAGAGTTTTTTTAAGGCCTTAAGTGACTAATAAATACACAGGTAACAGCTACTTACTAATATATGCAATAATATGAAGGGGCTTAAATTAACGATGATTATTGAGTTGTATTGTATAACTTGGTTTTATTTCGACACGTTAAACACGGATTATCCGAAATACGTTCTAAATTGTATGAATCGGTGGCTTAATTACGTATGTTAAGTTAGGATTATTATATAAATAAAATATATTTTACATGTGTATAGTTGTTGTTATATGATGTTGTACAATATATTTCCACTCATATATTTTACAAAATTATACACCTGTACATTCTACCGATCAACATAATTAGTTTTAAATGATTATTTTTAATATTACCTATGGCAACATAAAATGTGACACAGTCTCAGTAAAAAGCATATCATAAAGATGCCGCTGCTGCTGTCGCGACGTGGTGTTTGCTTAAATTTTAGGGAAATTTTAGGGATTTAGGGGGATTGAGGGATGCATTATTATAAAAGAAATACCTTACATATGCATGCATGCAGATGATCTGGGATAGGAAATATGATGATACTTCTAATACCGGAAAATATGTTGTTTCCGTGGGGTACAGCAAAACCTTTCATAATGTAGGGGATTCTAAAATTCAGTTAGTTATTTCATAACTTTTTCGCTAATTTCACCCTTGAATTCTATCTAGTCTACATACTTTCCTAACTAGCCTGTGGTTCTAACGCTTGTGTAGAGTGTATAGCTGATGTGATGCGGCAGAGCATGGAATGTTCCAATCAAAGTTCTGTTGTACCCTCGATAGTTAGTTACTACTGACCCTGGTTTCGCCCGAACTTGTGAAAATTTTTATATGGGTTAGCAGTCCGTTTACCGGTATATTGCTTAAACGAATAAAAATCAAAACTCCCCAGACTTGAAGAAACATCTAAATGTTGTTTTAAGCGGCAAATCGCGAAAGCAAAAGATAATTTAATTATCTACGTATGAATATTGGCGCGAGATTGGTGCGACTCCCACCAAAAAGTAACTCTTTTTGGTTTCTGGCCAAGACCATCGATGATCGATGGAAATTTTTGCCAGCCTTCCCTTTCATTTTAGTAAAACTGGATGGGACTCTGACCCACTCAGCAAAAAATACTGATCTCTTATGTAATATGTTAATTGGAAAGAGCTCGACTATGTAGGTAGATGATAAGGAATGAATTACACAGACATCCCTCCATACAAAAATCCACAATGCTCGAAATGCTTTAGACGCAAATTGCTCTACGGTGGGTGTTGAGATCTTTAGACGTCGATATGTCATATAAGCTAGACTATATATCAGGCATTGTGCTTAAAACATGTGCTCCTGAGCTTGAGTCGATGTTAACGTCACTCTTCCGACAATCACTCTATAGGTACAGTTCCCATGACATGAGAAACAGCTTTTGTATACCCTATCTCTATAAAAAGTAACAAGACAGACCCATCCAACTATATGACAATATCGATTACTTCTTGTTCTCTAAAATAACAAGTATTACGGTTTTCGCCGAGGTCGATCAGCTGAGGATCTCTTTAATGTTTCTCACCAATCGCTGTGCTGAGGCCATTGAGAGCAAAGGAGAAGCCTTCACGGTGAGTCTACATATCACAAAAGCCTTTGATAGGGTCTAGCATAAAGCTTTTTATCAAAGCTATATTCGTATGGTCTGCCTTTGAAATAGCATTCATGGATTGCCAGCTTTCTAACTAACCGCCGAGTTAAAGTCGTCATTTACGGTGTATGCTCTGGCACGCTGGCGGTTATTACTGGCGTTCCAGCAAATAAGCAGATGGCTCTCCTGATGGAAAAAGAAACCATTGCCTTTAAACAAGATGTTAATAGTTCGTTGCTATTCGTATCTCGTATCTCGTATTAAATTGGCTTGTATTAAAATTACCTAGTGTGATTTTTATGTATGTCTGGAAACATAAAATGTAATTTTTTGCCAAATCTACGTCAGTATGTTGTCACTTTACTACGCAAATAATTTCAAACTCAACAAACACTCGTTAATCCGCAGTCTAAAACATTGGTTAAATTACTGTTACTGAAAGAATGCAACTTCGAACGGTGTGTTATTTTTGCGTGTGTGCGCCTTCTATGCAAACATTACATCTAAGTCTATCGTTTGTAACATGATAACAACGGCAAAACCTTTTAATTATGAAGTTAACCTACCCTATAGTTTTACATTTTAAGGGTTCGGCTGGTGATAAAATCGTTAATAACTACTAGCTATTTACCCACGGTTTCACGTTAAAGTAATTACGCTTCTGCTCTTTTCATATTCTAATACAATATTTATTAATTAATAACACTTGAACTATTTCACAATAAGGAAATTATTATTATTTTCCAACCGGTTTCGCTTATACAGGGTATTTACAGTTACTGTCTAGAAACGAAATCCACACAAGAATCACATCAACCACAAAAAAATCTCTGTTTTACTAAGTGGCTTACTGAGGTATTCCTCGAAGCGCAACCATTTTAAAGCACACCTAATGAAGCGCCAAGAAAAAACTATTCCTCGAAGCACACCTATTAGTTGCGCTTACGAAATAAATTATAAACATTATAATTTTATTCCTCGAAGCGCACCAAAGACAAAAAATAGGGAAGAGCATAAAGCAAGTGGTGTAAATAATTTGATTTAAAATTAATTTATTTCATAAGCGTAACTAAAAGCGCTTTGAGGAATAGTTTAGTTGCGCTTCATTAGGTGCGCTTGAAAATGGTTGCGCTCTGACGAATACCTCGGCTTACTGTGGGTGGATTAACAATATATCAGGTCTTAATTTTTTTTAATATTTAATGAGTACAACATATTAAAGGATAATGTTTCTTTTTCAACCGACTTTCTAAAAAGGAGGAGGTTTTTAAATCATCGGATTTTTTATGTGTGTTCATCGATTACTCGAAGACGCCTGAACTAATTGTCCCAACTGGTGGTCCCAATTCAATTTGGTGAAGATATGATGGAGGGTTCCGGAGATACATGAAATGGGAAGTCGGTTGTTGCAGTTTTAGTGCGTTTAAATTATTGACGAAAGTGTCACTCTAGACCATAGCATTGCTTAATATTAGACAAATCGGTCAAACGCGTACAATTAGTAAATCGCGAACGAAGTCACTGGTACAGCTAGTATTAAATAAATACGAGTAGGTAAATCTTCTATATATTAAATACGTGAAAGAAAAATTTTGACCCCTTTTTAAAACAATTGCGCGAACGGTGGGATATAAAGTTTGGCTCAGTTAAAGTTAATATTAGACAAATATTACGGAGAACTGCAAAAACCTAATATTTTCAAATTAAATTCGTAAGAAATACATTTAATTAATAAAAACAAACATTACTTACACTACATTCATGTAACATACATGATATTATATACACGTGTATATGTTGTGGCCCGATCATAAAATTGCCCACATCGTGAAATGCTCGAAAATTTCAAGAAATAGTAGCATTTCATGATATGTCTTCGTCAGATCAATGTTAAGAAAACGTTTATCGATACGGTTAACTAATCGCGCGATCATTTCATGAAATGGTCAAATTGATTTAGCAATATCGTAAACGGTTATGTTTACTACCGCTTGAGGCACTGGAAGTGCTTTGTTTATTTGTAAACATTGCAGTCATAGACATAAACGTTGTTTCTCAAAATGAAACAGTGAAAAATTTGTTAATGAATGAGGAAGATATTAATAAAAGAATTTACGATTAAAAAGTAGTCGAATACTATGCGAGCCACGTAAATACTGAGCAAATTGTTAAAAAACCGTGGAGTTCGAAACGCATATCGGCAATCCTTATTATTAATGTAACAATTAGATACTAATTAAATATTATGTAATACTTTATTTTAAAAAAATGTTATGAAAAAAAGACAAGCCCGCTGAGTTTCTTCCACCGGATCTTCTCAGTGTGTGGCTGCGTTTCCGATCCGGTAGTAGTTTAAAAAAATGTTGACGCGTCAAAATAACTTGTAAAAAGTTTTATTGAATAAAGTGCTTCTGATTTCTGATTTCTGATTTAACCTATATCACAGGTTAGTACTTCACTCTCAAATTACATTATTTTTCACTTATTTTAATTAGATATCCTATGCTTATTAATAAATTGCGTTTTTTATTAAACTGTAAATATTCGACAATTATGAAATGTCAGAAACTCAGTGTAATCAGAAATCAGAAATCAGAAGTACTTTATTCAATAAAACTTGTTACAAGTTATTTTGACATTGTAAGTTTTATTTAATTTTTAGGTTATAAAACAAATAAAAGATAGTAGGGTGACCACGTGAAAAAAGTCTATAGATTATTACTGGTTATCAAAATATGATATTACCGAAATCGCTGGAGAGGAATATCTTATATTCAAGAAAAAATGCGTTGATGGTCCTGCTATTCATATAATACTGATGGAGAAATATTTTGACATACTAAAGGAAGTTCATAAAACTGTCGGACATGGTAGCCGTTTTAAAATGGTACAATATTTTAAAAATTATTGATAGACTTACAGTCTGCTTCTTCTATTGTTTTCTTTAAAGCTAAAGTCAGTTGTCATATTTACAAGAGATTTTATTGTTTCGTCTATGGTCGAATTTCGGCTACAGGCGATCGTTAGTATATTCAAAAATGAATATATCTAAAGTGTTTTAGTTACGTGTCACTGATTGCCAGTCAGATCGCGTAATGTTACGTCGCACACCTGGCTGCACCTAATTCTGACAACACTGTTTCCACACACAACACGAAATATTAGCCTGTTATATTGCGAGAAGTGACGTCAATAATGACGTCATTGGATGTCGTGTAACTTAGCGCATATTGTTATGTTTAAAAAAATAAATGTATAAATTACAAACGAAATTTAAAAAATATCAGGGCATGAATGTTCATTACTACACATATTACATAACAAAATCCGCCGCCGCGCCTGTTTGTCTGTCTGTCTGGTCGTGATAAACTTAAAAAGCACTAAATAGATTTTCATGCGGTTTTGCACCTTTACATTGATGTTTTATAATGCAGCTTTACATTGGTGTTTTAGGGTTCCAAAGTAAACTAGGAACCCTCATAGCTTCGCTATGGCTGTCCTTCCGTCCGTCCGCTGTCGAGCGCAGAGATCCTTAGCACTAGGAAACTGTGATTTGGCATGAATATACATATTAGTAACAGCAACCAAAAGGTAACGTAAAATCTTCAAGAAGTTTTTCAGGGTAGCTCCTCTGTATGTAAAGTGAGGATGTTAAATTTTTTCTCGTGTACTCCATATTATTGGGTATCATTGGGTAGGTTTTTAAAAATATATCGTCGATTTGTTAAACCAATTTTTCGATTAAGGTATTCGTTTATGTAGGATTAGTATTGCAACTAGCGGTTGCCCACGACTTCGTCCGCGCGGACTTCGTTTACTCCGCACAGCTCCTCCCTCGTAGGTGATTGCGTGATAATATGTGGCCTATATGTTGACCCAACCTGCTAGTAATATTCATGTAAAATTTGAAGTAAATCCATGCAGTACTTTTTGAGTTTACCCCGGACATATATACAGACAAACAGCCAAACAGACAAAAATTCTAAAAACTATATTTTTGACTTCGATTTCGATTGTAGATCGCGCCCCAAGTATTTTTAAAAAAAATATCCAATGTACAGTTTGACTTTCCTACACTTTTATTATATGTATAGATTAAATTGCTAATTGTTGTAAGAGTCAAGTGTCCTCCCCTCCTCTGCCACCTAAAGGGGTGGGAAAAAATTCACGATAGTGGTAAATATATTGTAATTAAAGGGAAAATTATCACGGCTTAGAATGTTTTATAAGTTTTTGATTTATGATCGATCAACTTATAAAATGTACTTGAAGTCATTGACGTTAAATAGGTTAAATATGCATAGTATGAAAAAGTAAAAGTCCGCATTATTGTGACGAGCAACTTCGATTCGGAACCTTACATTGCGCGTGGCACGACACGCACTTTACCAACTTTATTTTAATTGGTCCAGTATTTTTTCAGTTTGTCCATTACAAACAATTCAAATCTTTGCTCTTTATACTTAGGTTGCTATTTATATTTTGAGCTTTGGCAACACGTTTTTTAGGGTTCCGAAGTAAATTAGGAAGCCTTATAGTTTTCTACTAGTAGCCTACTGTCCACCCGTCCGCACGATAACTCAGAGGTCCTAAAAAGATTTAATTTGGCATAAATGTACTTATTAGTCATGGCAATAACGTGGTGAAATTATGTCGATACCTTTGGGTAGAAAGGTCGTATAAACCATTTTGGCCAAATTGAGTTATTTAAACCATTTTTGTCAGATTTTTTTCTCTATCCATATGCGAAATGCAGAAATTTGCACAAAAAAGGTTAATACGACCCAGAAATTTTCGGACATAGCCTCTTGAAAAAGGTAAATTTTCAATGTAAAAGCCGTATGTTTTTTTTGGAGTTTTCTTATGATGTAATGACCATAATTTATATTAACTCAGGGCGTAAAAATAGTCATTAATTGTAAATGGTTTATACGCCCTAACGTGTATCCAGACACAGTTTAAATTCTACGTCGTAAATCCAAAGGCAGGTAGCGACGTTGGTGTATTTCATTGCAAGAAGCACTTTACGACGAACACTCAAGGCTCGCATTTAAAAAACAATACCCAGCGGGCACTCAGCGACAAGCATACCTTACCCTCCAAACCGAAACACGACAGTTACAAGCACTGATGCTTTTGCGGCGGGAATAGGTAAGGCGTTGGTACCAGTCCCGGGCGACATAATGCAAAACTCTACTACCTAGTAACCACGATGGTAGTGACTCACATAGCCAATCGGTCGCCTTTTACGACCTGCTTGGCAGACCAGCATTTGGCCTATTCTTCAAAGGAGCCCAGGACAGGGAAATATATAACCTAAAATATATGAAATTTTTGCCAGTAATAGGAGCGTTTGCTCATATGTGCAGCGACACGTTTCCTTCCTAATGGCGTCTCTATTGCTAATTATTTGGTCTGTGTAATATACACACATGTATAGTGTATACAATTTTCTTTTCGGATAAATTCTGTTGTCAAAGATAAAAGAGATTTTATTGATTTGTGTATGGTCGAATTCAGGCTACAGGCGATCGCTACTTATTGTAGTTACATGTAACTAATTGACAAATATTACCTATTTTTTTTTTAGTTATTTGATAATATCAAACAAATAAAACTAAAAAATAGGTCTCTTCCGTTATATTCTCTTCTATACAAGTTACGTAACTCTTACGCTAACCGACGAAGAAGACGAGAAAGAGCTAATTGAATATAATTATTGTTTAAAAAAAATAACTTTTCGTATTTACGTAATTTCGTTCGTTAGCAAAACATTATTTAGTAAAAAACAAGACTGTTAAATGATTGTATTCTTTGTCACCTACATTTATTTTTTGAAAATATGTTTGTCAATTCATAATTAGTTTTAAAATCATTTATAATTAAAATCATTTATAATAATTATTATAATAATTTATAGTAAGTAACAATTTATAAATATATTTAAACTAATTATGAATACTTTATATCATAAATCAGTTACTTAGTACACGACTTAGTTAAGCTTGATCATTTTGATTTTTTATTTAGTTGTATGCTATGTTAACGCTATGTATAGTATTGTTAACTAAGACTCCATATCTCAACCTAATAATTTACATACTTTCTTTGGGATCAGATCGAACTCGTGTGATTTGTCCAGTGGTATTATTATAACGAGAACGTGCCATCAGGCAAATGATAGACCATGTAACATATTTCTGTCTGTCTGTTTGTCTCATCGTAGCTCTTGAACGGCTTGATCTTTATGAAAATTGGTACAGTTCTCATCCTGTGATCCTGTGTACAGTTCTCACGTGATTGAACAAACAATGCTTTATATTTTTTATGTCTGTACGTTACATTATAATTTGAAAATGGCTGGACCGATCTTGACATAAATTAGTAAATAGATAAAAACTCGTAATCGCACAAATGACAGGTCAAATAGTTATCGTCTGTCTGTCTGTATGCCCCGTTGTAACTTAAGAACATTTCGACCGGTTTTAATGAAAATTTGTATTCAATGAGAACACAAATTTTACGCAAATACTACGCCATATAGGTAATTGGTACGTTCCAGTAAAACGAAAAAAAGCCTTGGTCGATAATGGTCACAATGGGTAGGTATATATTGATAGCATGTGATTACACAAATTATTGTCCATATCGCTTATGTCTGTCTGTCTTTATGTCCTGTTGTAACTCAAGAAAGTCTTGACCGGTTTTGATTAAAATTGGTATTCAGTGAGAACAGCCCCAGCTTCCGGCGCGGCGTTGCAACCGCGCACAGCTGTGAAACAATAACAACTTGATACCCCAATAATTAAGAAAAATTTCGCTTGCAGTGGTCGATAATTTGAAAATGTAGGTAATTGTAACAATAGATATTGTATTCTTTCTATGGAGTGATTCAACTGTTACAATAGTTACAATTATATAATCTATGCCTGAGGTGCTTTTTTATAGGAAAAGGGGGCAAACGGACAGGAAGCTTACCTGATGGAAAGTGGTCACCGCAACCCATGGACAACTACACTATCAGAAGAGTTGCAGTTGCGTTGCCGGCCTTTTAAGAAAGAGTAGGCTCTTTTCTTGAAGGTCCCTAAGTTGTATCTGTTTGGAAAAACCCCTGCCGGTAATTGGTTCCACAGAGGAGTAGTGCGGGGAAAAAAGTGCCTCGAGAATCGCATAGTTGTGGAGTTCTATTTTTTTTTGTGCTGAAATAGGGAATGAAAGTTTTTAAAAAAATATATCGACAACATGTTACTACTCGCAGACGAAACTGCGCGAGGCAGCTAGTCGTAAATAAATTACGAGCGCGATATATCCTGCTCTCATAAAAGATTAGGATATTTTAAATTTCACCAATATTCATTAGCTAATATACTCGTCAGTACATTAATGTCAGTCATTATTCAAACGTGCCGATTGGGTTGAGGTCTTTGTTCGGTGGTCGTTAATGACATGATGGATGGTTTTGGTGGGCTTAAAATATAAAACTTCTATTCAATATACCCCTGCTCCTGTGTAAACTCGATGAAAATGTTTTTGAAACCAGTCTCAATTGAGATGACAAAGTTTTATTAAAACAAGACGTTGCGTGAATATCTTAAACGCAATAAAACTGTCATCTTAACCCTTATATCTTAAAAACCTTGAAAAAAATGAGAAATATGTTTATTTCTAATTATCATTAGCAAATAACTTCGTTATTGTTAGTTGTCTCACTAGGCAAGCCTGTATCGACGCAACCTTTACCTCTGTTTACAATATTGCAATTAACCTCAACTATAAGACATCTTTTTAAATTGTATGTAGTGTTTAAGATATTTTTTTACACTTAACTGTGACTCTATGGTTAGTCTTAATATATTTATTAAAATCTATTTTTTATTCTTAATAATGTCCTGCCTCTGTACTATCGTATGTCAGCGTTCTTAACCATTTTTTAATTATTTGTTTCCCTTCAGTAATATGTTTATTTTTGATCACAGAATCTAGTCATTTTCTATAAATGAAAACATTTTCAAAATCTTCAAAACGTTAGGCGAAACAGGATTTTATAGATTTTAAGTTTTTGGTAGGTATTTTATATACTCTGCGGCTGGTAATCTGGTCATATCTAGAAAAAGACTATGTTTTTATAAATTGTCTACATAGCCTTCTATATTAACCGAGATTGAATAAATTGAATTGAAAAAATTGAATAGTTGGATAAAAAATAAAAATGGCGTCACCGTGATGAAAAGGTACACCAAAAAGTCTTTTCAAGATTTTATTTATTATACCACACACTATTAATTAAAGTCTCAAAACAAATTAAAACAACACGCACACACTAACACTCTAAACTATGCTGATCCCTTTCATTTCATAATGTAGAGTTATATAGTAAACACATACATCTATCAAATAGTGGCATTACTATGACATACAGCAATGCTCCATCTTTTTTTTCTTTTATCAAATTATTACCCATGCCAAATTACAGTATCAGAAATATTAAGAGTCCCTGTCTTGAGCTGCGATACGGACAAAGAACTATAAAGATTTCTTATTAACTACGGAAAGCAAAAATCTAATGTTACAATTTTTATCCTCCCACTACGCTAAATTATTTTAAAAATTGCCAGATTAATGCACCGATTGATTAAAAAATCTAATAAGCTCTTTTTCTTAAAAACTTGCGTCTGATTCCGCAAATTTCACCACAATTATCTGTTTGGGAGTTATCATTACCGAAACCTAATTGAAAAAAGTATTTTATTGTCATAGCTTCGGGATTTTTAAACCAATCGATTTTTGTACAATATTTTAACACTTCAGAAAATTGCACTAAATACTATTTCCTAAATCAAAATCGGATAAAATTTTCAAAAATTACAACTTTTGAAATATTATAATTTACGTTATTGTACAATTATTTTTACAATAAGCTTGCTTCATATTTTATTTAATAAATTTCAGACTAAAATACATCGATTGATTTTAAAATCTAATAAGTTCTTTTGCTTAAAAAACTGCGTCAAATACTATTAATCGGATCAAAATCGGTCGATTTGTCCGGGCTTTGAGTATATTATATCTATGTGTCCGGGATTCATCCATGATAAAAAAATTTGAAAAAGTGTTCTTTTGATACTACTTTGACATTTTTCAGTCAATCTATTTTGTCGCTACGACACTATTTTACAGCTCGAAAATTGCCTTAAATGCCATACATAATATCACAACAATAAATATATTACACGTCCTCAAAGATCACAATCGATCATGTTAATTAAACTTTTGAGATTTATTTTAGAGAGATAGATTTTAAACTCTTCGAAAAAATCTATGCCCCTTTCAGAGAAGTTTCAGGGATATCCTGCAAGGTTAACCGGTGTATAGAATCTATATAATATATATATATATAATATATATATATATATATATATATATAAATATATATATATATATATATATATATATATATATATATATATATATATATATATATATATATATATATATATATATATATATATATATATATATATATATACATGTATATATATATATTTATTAAACTAGCAGTTATTAAAATAACTTTGTTGAAGTCTTTAAACTTTAAAGCATTTATCTGGAAGTTATTAATTGAAATATTGTTTATACAAATTTTAATTTTGAAGTTTTAAAAATTTTTCAATATCTCCTGGAGTGAATCAGTTTGTATTTTCAGGAAATCTAAGTTATGCAATATCCAATCAAATGCCATCAACCACGTTTGATCGGTCAAGCTGTTTAAAAGTTATATGATGTTTTTCCTGCCGCAATAATATTAACACTTGTCACTGTCGTGTTATAGTTTCGAGAGTTGCTAACCGGTAAAATTATGCTAGTGGCACTGTCATCCCGCCACATTGACAGCAACGCGCTATTAACATCTTTGGTGTTTATAGACGATGGTTGTTTCTTTCCATTAGGAAAACCAGCTGCTTGTTTGCTATCCTACGATATTAAAGAAGCAAACATTAACTTTTAAACATGTATAATCAGAATTATGGACTATACCAAGCAAGTAAAACTGCGTGCAATAATTGGTCTAACATAACTATTACATATGAATGTGGGATATGGAAAATAAAAAAAATATTACGGCATAATGAAAAATTTTACCGGATTATGAAAAGATTTTCTATTTCGAGTAAAACTTACAATAAAAGTTGTAACTCGATAATATGACATCACACGGACACTTATTGTCCGTCCTGAAATGGGACAAAAGGGAATGTGGCTTGGAATACTAATTAGCTTGACTTGATTCTGAGTGAACGCGAAACAAGATTTTATTTCGTGCTACTAGACGTGAGAATTCTTTATATTTAACTTAGGTTTCTCGATAAATTTTGAAATAAAGAAAAACAGTTACAGAAATTTATTTTTTCAAAATTCTCACCCTCATTTTCATACAAAGTTCCATTCGTCTAAACCAACTTTGTTAACATTTTTTCTAATTTTTATTCGATAAATCAGAAATTGCTACTTCACAGGCAACTACGGCTTCTTCAACATTCGAAAAAACTTGCGTTTTATTTTTTCTCTTACATAACAAAAAAAAATCACAAGGAGCTAAGCCTGAGCTGTAGGGTGGTAGAGTGGAGGTAGGTTTTTGGTACCAGAATCCTAAATACTGTTCTAAGAGACATATCGGTCCCCTTCATATCGGTTTAGTCCAGTTCATTAATAGATTCATTTAACCTTTTCAATGCTAAGCAGTAAGAACCCTTGGCTACGAAGGCCACTATTTAAAACGTAATTTATTCACTGTCACGCAATAACTACAAGGATCTGCAGAATAGCGCACGAGATAGAGCGGCTTACACGACTTAACGATTAGTAGACTCTGCCTAATGAAAAACATGAACCTCAGCAATCCTTACTAGGTTACCCATCCTTCATGCATAAACTAGGATATTCAATGCCTAAAGGAATGAATGAAAAATTTTGTCAATTCAAATATATTTTACTCAAACATACCTTTATTTTTAACGGGTCGGCTTTTTTAATAATTACTATCGAATTGGATCAAGGCCGCACGCTGAGAAAATCCAGCGGAAGAAACTCAACGGACTTGTATTTTTTATATGCCTTATATTATATATTGTAATACAAAAATTATTTCATGTTACAATATATGTTGAAATAGGTATTTGAAATCAATCCCAGATTTCAAATACCAATTAATTAATTTATGTCTTTTAAATAATAAGAAATTTTAATACCCTTTTTACAAAGTTTTTTTAACATTTTTAATTTATTTTTGACAAATCTCTTATACCTTCGGAGACCTTATTATAAAAGTGTATACATTGCCCTATAGCAGTTGATTATTCTGTGGAGACTAAATACATGCACAAGATTGTTGTTGTTCCTTGTAATATAGTAAATCAGCATTTTCCTTAAATGAACAAATATTTTTATAGACGTACATCAAGTTCTCATATATATATATATATATATATATATATATATATATATATATATATATATATATATATATATATATATATATATATTGCGATATAACAGTTTTGATTTGAAATATGCTATTCACTTCTAATAGGTCGACAATTTCATACCTGCTTCCCCTACTACCAAATCAAAATTGCAGTAGTCTTGACTTACTTTCATATTTTCATATTTAAAATAAGGTGTTATATATTATTGTAAAATTTTTATTAGGCTGCCTTGGGAGTAAAATTGATTTGTATACCGTGACGCATTACGATGTGATTGATAAATTATTCAAGCCATAAAATAATTCACCAGAATTATTCCAATAAGTATTTTTATATAACAGCAGATCCAATGCTGCTGCCCTAGTCTGATTCCAGGATTTCTAATAACTTCCAGTTAATTCAGGAAGTTATTTCTTTCACCTCGATTTTCGAAGACTGAGTGTAATGCGTGGTAATGTTGATTTTTCCACAGGGACAACTATTTGTACGTTTCAAAAAAACATTCTTTTTAAATTTAAATATAGCAAACAAGTAGATATCTCCTGATTGAAAGAGAAAACCACCACCTATAGGCTCCAAATATGTAAATGTTGCGTTGATATAAGTGTGAAGCATAAACAATGCCGAACGCATAAAACCGGCTATATTACCCTCTGAACCTGAACATGAAAATGCTTATCATTCTCATGACGCTATTGCGACAAGAATAAGTAAGGCGGTAGTACTTAACCCGGGCGAGATATTGTGGAACGCTACCACCAAGAAGTAATGACACGTATTACGAATTTCTCACCGTTTACGAACTGCTGCATAAAATGGTATATAGACTATTTTTCAAAGAGAGCTTGGTTGAGAATTTTGGTGTCTTCCACCAAAGTTTTCTTTTAAATTACAAATATTCACTGAAATCCTTCAAACATGCCTATTAATAGTCAGTGTACGTATTATATTACACCTGAGGTTATATGGACCGACACTGAAATCAAAGAAAACAATACTCTATTTTTAAAATTAGTATATAGATTTTTATCCCGAAAAAGTGTAATTTCCAAAAGCATTTTAAACATCAGCAAAATACGGAGAATAACAATCATATGAAAATATTAATATGGGGCGAGAGCTCCTGAGTTCTACAGTTCTATTGCATTTAAGCCGTTTCTGAATGTCTTTCAAAATATGCCACCGCTGGCAACCCTAGTACTTACAAAGCGTAATTGCTTACTTTAAGGCTTTGGAATACTTAGAAGACTTCTTAATTAAGGTTGTCACGGTAAGGACATCTACATCAGCAAAAATTTACTCTGCATTGATGTAACGTATCCCGTTATCGTGTAACTGTGCACTGATTATACAAACAATACAATTGAATTAACTAGAAAATATGTTAATTTAATAAAAACTAAACACTTATAACATTTAAAAAGCCTAAGCAACTTGTATCATGTTACAAATTATTCAAATTATATTGGTCAATTATTCCATATGTTATTACTAAATTTTATTTCAAATATGAGAGTATTTTACGAAAAAAGAGTCTATCGATTAATAAATATTCGATGAATCGTACAATCGAAGTAGCATTTGGCGATAAGAGATTGTTTCGAAATAAATAAATTCCATTCGAACAATCGTTCAGTCGAATTTCCATTATTCGAACACATGACTCTCGAAGTTAAGTTACCTCCCCAAGGTACCTACTCATACCTACCTTGTAATTTTTTTTATATCGTAACCAGCGAAATCAATGTATATCGATGATCGTAATATACCAGACAAGCCGTAGGCTAGACAGATCGTAAATACCATCGCCTATAAACACCAAATAATTAATGGTGCGTTACTATCTAGTGGCGAAGTCTTATGACACATGCATAAGTTTACCGGCTATCTTACCCTCCAAAACGGAACACGACAGTAACAAGCACTGACGCTATTGCGGCAGGAATAGGTACGGCGGTGGCAGCAGACCTGGGTGAGATAATGCACAACTCTACCACCTAATAGCCACGATGGTAGTGACTTGCATAGCCAATCGGTCGCCTTTTACGACCTGCCTGGCAGAACAGCAGTTGGCCGATTCTTCAAAGGAGCCGGGGACCAATACGGGGGAAATTAATTTAAATGATAACATCCAATTTATTTCAGATCCTATATCTTTATTTTATTAGTAATAATAACCTGTCAATAAATTTCTGTCAATAAAACTAAAAATGAATATATACTGTTTTACAGTACTCCCAAAGTGATAATGCGCATAGAAATGTTCGCCAGTGGTCGCGTTTCCGGAAACAACCGAATTATTGAATAGTAAGAGCCCTAACCAATGCACTTGCATTTAGCATCTTGTGCGATAGAAATAGGAGTCAATATCAATCGATAACAAGTTCGAACGGCCTGCGGCGGTCGACGGGTGCCGCCGATGAGTTGAACGTCAGTCAGTTGTCTTTAAGTATTGGAAGTGCCCGCACGTGTTCTTTTTATGTGGAAATATATAGTGGAGATATTACACACCCTTCTTGGTTTTGTTTTCAGAGGTAAGTTTAAAAATTTCAACTTTAATTATGTTAGCTGCATAATCATAACCCATGAGTGTGTATGGATTATATCAGTCATTCTTTATTATTTTCTTATCTAAATTTAAATTCTAAAATTTGAATACTTTATTTGTATAAATTTGAATACTTAATTTTAATTGATTTTGATTTTTTTTGCCCATTTGACATATTCATTAGACATTTTGGAACCATATAATATGTAATTATTCGTAATTATTTACAATAATATTAAATTTTTCTTTACTTTTAAATCAAAGAACTGTTCCTATCTATATGACATGGAACATTTGTTATAAATAAATTATCTGTACATAAATTTAATAGAATGTTACAACTCCGCCCATTTCATCTTCTTTCAGATCGAATCCTTCCAGAATGGATAAATTTAAACGTGGGAAGCCGCTTAACTCACAAGCACGGCAAATGGTATTTAATGTGTACCTTTATTTCTTAAATGAAGCTAATGTATTCAAAAAAGACCATGACGGTTATTTTAAAAAAGTTCAGGAGCGTGTGACAAAATTTACAGGAATTTCACGCCGAACTTTGACTAATATATTGAACGATAAAAGGCAAAATCAATCAATGAAATTGTCCACACCGAAGAAAGGAAAACCTAAAAGTAGGTTTCGGCTGGGACTTGATGATTTCGACTATTGTGTAATTCGCTCGCTCGATCTATAAAATGTTCTATTAATGATTTACCCATCTATAAAAATGTTGAAAAACCTAAATTTAATATAATATCCCAGAATATTCGTAGTATTTACTCTAATTTTGATGACTTACAAACAACATTATCCCAATTTCAGATGCCTGTTGATATAATTATTTTAACTGAATGTCAATTAAATTATAATAAACCTATTCCTTTTCTTGATAATTATACTTCACATTATACGAACTTATCTCTCAATCAGAATGACGGCGTAGTAGCTTATGTACATAATAAGCATGTGGTTAATATCAAAGAAATTACTCTTAAACACGCTTCTTGTATTCAAATTTCAAGTAATGATTTTACTATACTTGGTATATACCGATCGCCTTCTGTGACAAATGCAGAACCTTTTATTAATTCACTAGATTCACATTTAGAATCTATTAAATCTACTAAAAATATAATAATCACTGGAGACATTAACATTAACCTGATACCAAAGTTAACAGAATCTTCTTATGAGTATAGAAATAGGCTAACTTACCTTTCCGTCTTGGCAACGCATGGTCTTTTGCCAGGTCATTACTTACCAACTAGGGAACATAGCTGCTTGGACCATTTTATTATAAAACATGAAAGCAAAAATACATTAGCATTTGTTGCCATATTGGAAACATCGATCACGGACCATCTTATGATTTTTCTAAGTATAACACAAAAGCGAAAGAGTAACTCATGTTGCCCTAAAACTAAAAATATGGTTGATTTTGAGAATGCTTATAAAAGTCTTGAACAAAAAAATCATCTCTGACTTACTAAACTATAATGACCCAAATATTGTTACTAATTTACTGGTTACAAAAATTAATGAATGTTTACAAGAGAACACCAAAACTATAACTATTTCACGAACTAAACAAATAATTAAGCCTTGGATTACTACAGGCTTACTACGTTGTATTAGGAATAGAAATCTTATGCAGAAAAAATTAAGGTTAGATCCGAGCAATGATATGTTGAGATTGACCTACCGCAGGTATAGAAATTACTGTAATAATCTGATAAAAAAAACTTAAACGTAAATATGAACGTGAAAAATTAGAAAATTCAGCGCAAAACAATAAGCTGTTATGGAAATCAATAAACGAAATTACACAATATAAATCCCAAAAAACTGAAAACACGAATCTTCTGAATAATGCTCCTACACCGACAGATTCATTAAACAAAATTAATGAATTCTTTTCGAATGTAGGAAAATCACTGGCAGAAGATATAAAATCTAATAATAATATGCAGGACTATAATCCATCTTTGTATCTTCCAAATCCCAATTTGTCATCTTTTGTACTGCTGGACACTAGTTCCATGGAAGTTGAACAAACAATTATGCACCTTAATTCTAATAGCGCGACAGGATATGACAACATTCCCACAAAATTTTTGAAGCTTAGTAAAACTATTCTTATTCCTATAATAGTATATCTAGTAAATTTGTGTTTTAATCATGGTATTTTTCCAATGGCACTTAAACAATCCCTTATTACACCTATATATAAGAGTGGTGATAGAGACAATATAAACAATTACAGACCAATCTCGGTACTTTCTTCATTATCTAAAGTACTGGAAAAGTTACTGAATAAGAGAATATTATCCTACCTAGAAAAATATAACATTTTATCAAATACACAATATGGATTTAGAAAGAACTTATCTACTGAAGATGCTGCTTTGACACTTAGTAATCAAATAATTAACAATCTAGATAAAGGTGACAAATGCTTAACAGTTTTTCTAGACTTAAAAAAAGCGTTTGACACCGTGTCTATTCCCACTCTTATTCAAAAACTTCAAAACATTGGTATTAGAGACACTCCATTAGCGTTACTTAAAAGTTACTTAACAAACCGCACACAACGTGTAAAGATAGGAAGTTACATCAGTGAAATAGCAGAAATATCCTACGGAGTACCACAGGGAAGTGTTCTGGGACCTACTCTCTTTTTAATATACATAAACGACCTTTGTAACCTGAAAATAGAAACCGGCAACATCTTCTCCTACGCTGACGATACCGCTGTGGTTTTCTATGGCAAAACATGGATGGACGTCTTTACTTACGCAGAAAATGGATTAGCAAAGATAAATGCCTGGCTAAAATCAAATCTCCTCACGTTGAATACTTCCAAAACAAACTTTATTTGCTTTTCAATATACAACAGTACCCAACCTAGTTCTAATCTTGTAATTAAGATTCATAATTGTGGGAGCTCTCAAAATACTTCATGTTGCTGTCCCGCAATAGATAAGGTTGATAAAGTCAAGTATTTGGGAATTTATATTGATCAAAGAATGTCATGGCATCCTCATCTTCAATTAATCAGTAAAAGAGTAAGAAAATTAATATATATTTTTAAAACGTTAAGACATGTATGTACAAAACAGTTAATAAAATAAATCTACACCGCACTGGCACAATCTATTTTAACATATTGTATTACTGTATGGGGTGGAGCATCGAAATATAAATTTTTGGAATTAGAGAGAGCTCAGAGAGCATTACTCAAAGTAATGTTTTTCAAACCACCCAGATATCCCACAATTGAACTATACAAATCTACTAACCTTTTATCTGTTCGAAAACTATATGTTTTATTAACTGTATTGCGACTGCATATAAACTTAAAATTTGATTCTGAATTGCTTGCAAAAAGAAGAGTTAATGAGGTTGCTCCTATCCCTTACACTAAAACAGCTTTTGCCAGTAATCAATATTGTAAAAAATCTGTTATTCTCTATAATAAAATAAATAGGAATCTACATATCTACATAACTAATAAATATAAATGCAAAATAAAAGTAACAGAGTGGCTAAAAGGACTCCATTATGAGGAAGTGGAATCTTTAGTGAGATATACTAACGTTGTCTAAACCATTATGTGCAAGCACAAATACATTAACATTTACACGCACACATCAACATGCTTACGCGCGCACACACACACACACACACATACACACACACACACACATACACACACAAACACTCCACACAAACACAAATGCATATACATATATATTTGTTTTTAAATTTGAATATAATTAGAAAATTTTTTTGTGTAATAAATGTAATACTAAATTTTGATCATGCAAGTTGCAACAATAATTTCAATGTGTAACTATTAATTTAAATTAATTTTATAAATTTATCTATAATACGCGCTATGTATTGAAGAGCGGGGTCTCCTAATACAGGCATTTCATGCTTAAAAGGAGTGCCCCAGCCACAGCTCAAAATGTAATTAGATATTTAAGTTATGAAATAAACCATTATTATTATTATTATTATTATTATTATTCGAAATATGATATACAATTTTCAGTTGACGCTCAAAAAACTCCCAACTGTAAATAATTTGAGAAATAAGTTAATCGAAGCTATTAATTTCAAAGGCTGTGTAGAGACTTTAAGGCTCATCTTGAAAGACATGGGGTTTCGGTTTCTGAAAACTGATACCAACCGACGGTTACTTATGGAAAAGACAGATATACGTTTAAAAAGGATCAAATATCTCCGAGAAATACAACAGCTGAGAAATGCTGGTAGAAACATAGTATTTATGGACGAGTCATATGTGCATACATCGCATACTAAAGGTAAAACTTGGCAAGACAGCAGCAAAAAAGGTATTAAACAACCCATTTCTAAAGGAGAGCGAATTATTATTGTACATGCAGGCAATGAAAAAGGCTTCGTCTCAGGGGCTTTAATGTTACATAAATGTGTCGACTCAGAAGGTGACTATCATAAAGAAATAAACGCCAAACGTTATCAAACTTGGCTACGCAATCAGTTGATTCCCAACTTGCCTCCTAATAGTGTGTTGGTAATTTATAACGCCCCATATCATAATAAGCTGTCTGTGAAACCACCAAACTCAAATACACCCAAACCACAAATGATTGCGTGGTTACAACAACACAATGTTCCTCATGACCCAAATAAACTCAAACCTGAATTGTACAAAATTATAAAAAGCCACAAAGAACAATACACAGAGTTTGCCATTGACCGTATAATGGAGGAGCATGGGCATAAAATTGTACGATTGCCACCATATCATCCCGATTTCAACCCAATCGAAAACATTTGGGCGCAAATAAAACAACACGTTGCCAAAAGAAATATTGCAATGAACGTTACGTCAGTTAAAGAAGCTATTTTAGAAAAAATCAACAATATAGGTTCGGAAGAATGGAAAAAAGTTCGTGATCATGCCCTTAAATGCGAAGATGAGTATAGGAAATATGACCCAAGAATCGATAGTTATTCAGATGAAATGATTATTTACACAGGAGATAGCAGTGATTTTTTTTTTATGTCATAAGATAGCAAACAAGCCGATGGGTCTCCTGATGGAAAGAGTCAACCAACGCCTATAGACACCAAAGATGTTAATGGTGCGTTGCTATCTTGTGGCGAGGTATAATGCCACATGCATAAGTTTACCGGCTACCTTACCCTCCAAACCGGAACACGACAGCGACAAGCACTGACGCTATTGCGGCAGGAATAGGTAAGGTGGTACCAGACCCGGGCGAGACAATGCAGAACTCTACCACCTAGTAAAGTGATACAAGTGAAATTGAAGACCTTGATGAAAATTCCGATGACTCTATGATGTCAGGAATAGAGAATCTCCCTGATTCTGATTAAATATTAACCTATGTTCTGTTATACGATTCTGATTAAATAAAACTTTTTTTTCCTAATATAAATCTTCTTTTCATTTAAACCTCCTTTTTTCCATCGTTAAACCAGCTTCCAGCTTTCATTACATATTATATATATAAATAGGAAATACGACCGATGCCGACCACTGGCGAAGATTTGTATGCGCATTATAACTTTGGTTGTAACCACTCTATATACATATCGTCTTCCGACGCTCGGGGAATACGACCGTTGCCGAACAGTGACGAAGATTTCTATGCGCATTATCACTTTGGGAGTACTGTACTAAAAAATAATATTTTACTGACTATTAAGTCAAAAAGTTGACTAGATTTTTAAATAAATCGGTTAATATATAATTTCATACTTATTAAAGAATTTGAAGTTTTGCTGTAAACGTACTGTAAAAGATCAAAAAAAGATCGGTTGAAAAATTTTGAAATTACGTCGAAAAACACTTTTTTCAAAATATTCCGACCAATTCTCCCAACCGATTTTGATGCAAATTATGGCATTGAACGTGTTTTTTTAAGAAATAGAGCAAATTAGATTTTGTACTCAATTAATCATTAATCTAGAAGTAATTTAAAAAAATATTGTTTCGACGAAATTTTTTTGAGGTTTTACAAAAAATTTCAAATACTTCTGGGCCTAATTGGTTTAAATTTTCAGGAATTTTAAGTTAAGCAAAAGTCAATCGAATGCCATCAACTAGTTTCGATCGGTCGAACCGTTCAAAAGTTATGAGATGTATAGAAAAGATAGTTTATAGAGCGTGATCTAGGGGTTAGCTTATGTACTGAAAGGATGGTTTATAGTGCGTGGTCTAGGGGTTAGCCCATTCGGCTTAGATCATGGCCTGGGTCCGGCGAAAATGATATTCCGGTTTTTTGATATTTTATATATTTGACATGTAGCTCGGAGTCTGGCGGGTGATGTTATACCATCACCACCCCGTGCGTATTAGTTCCCCCTCGTACAAGTAGGTAGAGCTTTTGGTCCCCGTTATCACTGGAAATAGACGACATCAAGTCAGTAAAATGTGGCGATGGTAATCACCACTCATATCGTTAACCGACGCTGGTGAATTGTGTTGAACCGTTTTATTAAACCTTTGAATCACTCTACTTATCTTCCCTACTCCCCTAACCCCTTAAGAGAACCAGCGTAATGATACTTGCCAACTGCGGGTGAAAACGCTACATACATAATTTCTCGATCAGATCAGATCAGTTGGCGTGCCACAGGGTGGCGTTTTATCGCCTTTATTATTCACGATTTTTATTAATTTTATTACTGCCATTCTGTTCACATCGTACCATCTTTATGCTGATGATTTGCAAATTTATTCTCAAGCAACGCTTTCTGAACTGCCAAATGCTGTCCTAGCAATTAATAGTAACCTGGCGAATATCGATGCATGGTGCAAATCATTTGGTCTTAAGCTAAATCCAATTAAAACGCAGGCTATTATAATTGGTAGTCTCGGGCTAATTAAAAAAGTTAACTGGAGTAATTTGCCCGCAGTAGAGCTTGATGGCGTCACTATTCCTTACAGCGATTTTGTCAAAAATCTTGGCATTTACATTGATAATACTTTATCGTGGACTAAGCAGATCCAGGAGCTTAGTAAAAAAGTTTTCTGTGCCTGGAGTTCATTAAAACGTCTTAGGTATTTGCTTCCCATTCCTAAAAAAATTTTGCTGGCAGATTCCTTACTACTTTCTAGTTTAGATTATGCTGACGCTAGTTATGTAAATCTCTCCTTAGACCAGATCAATAAACTTGAGCGACTTCAAAATCTTTGTATAAGGTTCATATTTGGTCTGCGCAAATATGACCACGTTTCCGAATTTCGTGCCAAGCTCAAGTGGTTGCCTATTCATCTTCGTCGGAATACTCATATTCTCTCACAGCTATACTCCACTCTCTATGATCTGAAATCTCCATCTTATTTGAAAGAAAGATTCATTTTCCGTGACAACCAGCACAAATATCTTAGATCGGCTGATAATCATTCCCTGTTAGTGCCAACGCAGAACACTATTTATTACAGTCGTTCCTTTACCTCACAAGCTGTTACGCTTTGGAACTCTCTTCCAGTAGATATCAGAAAGGCGCCAAGTTTAAACTCTTTCAAAAGTATGGTCAAACGTCACTTTCTATGTACCTAGTAACTTTGTTTAATTTTTCTTATTTAGGTTTATGTATTACCACTGTTTTATTTGTTTTGTTTTGTTTTGCTTTTCTGTGTAACTATAACCGGATGTTACTTTTATTATTATTAGTATTATTATTATTTTTTAAAAGCATAAAAACTATAAATTATCTTGTGGTTAGCACCACTTTTTCTAGTATATTGTTATCCTTATTATAAAGGTTGTCTGGAAGAGATCACTTTATTAGTGATAAGACCGCCTTTGTGTATCTTACTTGTATTATTTTTATGTTGTAACTTATAATGTTGTCATATATTTTGGTGCACAATAAAGAGTTATTGTATTGTATTGTATTGTATGTTCCAGCTACCTTATTTCAAAGGGAACACGGCAAAGGCAAACACTGACGCTATTGCGTAAGAAATAATTAAAACGGTGGCGAGATACAGTACGAAACGTTAAGCACAATACACACTGAGTCCGCTAGGCCGCCGACCTATGCCAGCAACTTATTGTTGGCGGGTTAGTTGGCAGCTTTACTCATTGCAAGTCAAAAAAGTTTGTCGGCGGCATGTCAGCGGCTTGAGATGAGGAACTTATTTGACAATTATAGTGAATGTCACGCGTCGAAAGGAAACGAAGCTGTTGGATTCGAGCTAGTTTATTAAGTCGCAATTAAGCTTTGGCGTCTACAAGCCGCCAACATGTCAGCGGACAACACGCGCGGGCGCAAGTTGCAGACATGAAGCTTTTAATAAAAGCCGCCGGGTTGAGTCGGCAGGCTGTGTTGACAGCCCGGCGGCTGGCTCTGTGTGTATTGCGCTTAACAGAACTTTATCATTTAGTCACAGACCACGCGAATAATAATAGACACGGTGGTAGGCGGAAAATGCGTAGCCGCTCATACGAGCAAATGTATTAAAATGTCAAAAACTTGTAGATATAATTACTGTATCGTAAAAAAATAGAAATATGCCATATTGTGCTATTTTACTGTATCGAATAAAAAGCTAAGGCTTAAAGAATAAAGAGTAGTGATTGTATTTCATCTGTAAGTATTATGACTCTCTATTTCAAGGTGTAAATTATACAAGTTACATTAATAACCTAAGAAGTTACCTTGTAAGGCGTATCCAGTTTAATCCGTCCATTTAGTAATAATAATATAATGACACGTTTAGCCAGACAATTCTACATAAAAATACTGGACTAGTGTAGTAAGTGTAGAAGCGAAATAATCCTCTAAAATATTAATAAAACTTAGATACAGATTTTCGGATAAGTAGGTAAATTAAAGCAATTGCTGCAGACTTACCCAACTACACCTTCATCGCAAACACGACAATGTCAAGTACTAATGCTATTAAGGCAGAAAAAGGTAAGGCAGTGGCAGAAAACCCGTGCAAGACATTCCAGATCTCTACCACCTAGTATTCACGATTATAGTGACGCGTTTGGCCAAATGTCTGCCTGGCAGGACAGCAGATTGTGTTTTCTTAAGAAGAGCTCGAACTAATATAGGAAAACCTCTTAATCCTGTTAATTTAAATAACAATAAATTAATCATTTAAAAACTTCCCCCATACATTACATTATTATAACCTTTCTATCTCACGTGCATTATCTGCAGCAAAACGCGAAAGGAGCTCATTATCTTCAAATAGAAATCATACAGCTTCAAGTCAAAGTAGATTTAACGTGGCGTCTACAATATAATTGAAGTAACACAATACCAAATTTGGTATCGATCAGCATTTAATTAAGCATATTAATTGCTTCTTAAAATTGGAGTTCACTACTTAAAGCCTCAAGTTAATAAAAATATTAATTACAAAAATTCAAGTAATTAAAATTATTTCCGTACACCAGTGTTCGAATGCAATTCAAAATATTTGATACAAAAACATAATTAATAATATTCGACTTTAGCTTCAAATTATTTTCAGTTTTTTAATGAAACAGGAAGTCACAATAGGTTTAATAAATAGTGACATATATAAAACCAAAAAATAGTCTTGAAAAACTTTAAAACAACAAAGAAAAATATCGACACGCAGGATTTGAATCTGCGACTCTTTCCCTAAAGCCGGGACGCTCTATCACTGAGCTAGTGTCAGTAGGCTCGAAGTGGCGAAATTATTCTTTGCAATATGATCGATTCCGTCGATTGTATCTACTGATCGCTAGGTACACATACGTATTAGTTAAATGAGTTCATTACAATGAACTATAGAATATAGCAAAGAAAAATTTTCGCAAGCACGGGGTGAGTGCTATAACACAAAAAGTATTCAAAACATTATTTTTCTGTGTTTTAATTTAAATTATAACTGTAATTTTCAAAGGAAATTTTGACTAGTTACAGATTCAAATTCTTTTACGATATGCACATCACATTCATTTTTGCATAGTCATTAATTCAAGAATTTATAACGTTTATATTAATGTGTTTGCGTCGTCGTAATTGGTTATCGTATTATGATATTATGGCAGTGTTTTCTAGCGTTAGTTGGCAAACCAATCACAAAACAGCATAAAACGCGGCAAACCAATCACGAAACAGCAAACATATCGATATTATAACGTTTTAAATCCCTGGTCATTATTTTGCAAATTATTTTCATAAAAAGTTATTATATATATGTTCTATTGTACACAACAAAATATAAAATAAATAAATAAATATCCCGCTTGTTATTCCGAGCTCCTTTGAAGAATAGATCAAATCGTAAAAGGCGACCGATTAATTATACATGTCACTATCATCGTGACTACTAGGCGCTAGATTTCCGCAACGTCTCGCCTGGATATAATATGGTACCACCGCCTTGCCTATTCCTGCCGCAATAGCGTCAATGCTTGCCATTATCGTGTTCCGGTTTGGAGTACAAGGTAGCCTAGTAGACTTATTTATTTAATTATTTATTGTACACTTGCATTACATAATATTTTTCACTTTACGTGCATAAAACGATTTACATAATATTATGTATGTACCTTGTCAGGCACAGCAACTGGATGCTGGACTTATGCATGTGGCATAACTTATCCTTAACCTAATCCTTTGATATTTATTTATTTATTTTATAATTTGTGGTGTACAATAAAACATTAAATAAATATAAAATAAATTTATTGGAAACTTTTGTAAAATCTATTTGAAGGTGTCTGGGAATACTTTAAAACCGACAAAAAGGTTTAAATAATATTACCTAATTAGAAGATGAAATAAAAATCAAGTTGCAAAAAATACCTTTTTTCTATTTTGCATACTTAAATGTTGTATACTGCGCAGTAGCGTTATTATATTTTCGCAATTTCAATCTGCCAAAAGGACCTTCCCAATATTCGTCGCCAGCTCCTGGACCATACACTTCAGGTTGCAAAACACAGTGAACGCTACTTTATTAAGCCCCGTTTTAACTTTGATTAGTGCAAGTGCGAGTGTTAAACGCAGGTGCTAAGTAATAAGCAAAAAATACGTGAAGATAGCAGTTGATCAGTGCGAGTGATTAGTAATCAGAGTCTATTCACTATTACTACGCTGAATACTAATCACTCGCACTGATCAACTGCTGTCTTCACGTATTTTTACCTTAATACTAAGCACCTGCATCAAACACTCGCACTTGCACTAATCAAAGAAAAAACGGGGCTTTAGCAAGAGGGTGTAACTGTAAAGTTAAAATTATGTTTGTCACAAACCTTGTACCGTATCCGCTGTTCTGTAAAAAATATGCTATATTGAGCAAACTATTCATCGCACAGTAATAGATGGATTTGATACGAAGTTCGTACCGTAAATTTCATGATTCGAGATAACTCTATTTAACTAATCCTCGCGAGTTGGTCCGGGTCCCCTTTAAAAAATAGATAGATTATCTGCTATTTCTGCCTCTCAGTTCACAACAGGCGAGTTATTGGCTATACTTGCCACTACCATCGTGACGACCTGGTGGGAGATTTCCGCAACGTCTTGCCCGGGTATATGGTACCACCACCTTACCTATTTCTGCCGCAATTAGCATCAATGCTTGTCATTGTCGTATTCTGATAGGGAGCCTATAAACTTATGCATGTGACATTGCCATACCGCCACTCTGATAGCAATGCACCATTAATATCCCCGACGGGGATAAGCATTTGTGTGATGAGCATAATTGTTTGTATTTCCGAGTTTGGGTGTTTATTAAATATATTCTAATATTTATATATGTATTTCTATGTATTAGTCGCCTCTGTTGTCTAGTGGTCCAACGTTGGCGTTGACCACATGAGGTCCCGGGTACGATTCCTGGGTCGGGCACTAAAAAAAAGTGTTTTTTTCAGTTTTCTGAGAAACACAAAATTGCCCGGGATTGGAAAGTGCCCGGTTGGCGATAGGCTTGCCACCGATCACATTTGTGGGACCAAGTATCTTCGGCTAATCGTGGGTGCACTTGTTGTACCTCTGCCTACCCCTTCGGGAATATGGGCGTGAAGATACTTCTATGTATTAGTATCGTTGACTAACACCCATAACACAAGCAAATTATTTGCTTACTTTGGGGTTAGATCAGTAAGTGTAATTTGTCACGTGAATATTCATTATTATTGATATCTTCGATGGCCATAGACGATGATTTCTCTTTCCACCAGAAAAGTCATCTGCTTGTTTGCTATCTAGTGATATATAAAAAAACAATTAAACAATTCATTGTTAATAGCCGTGTAAAGCTGCGTGGGGTAGCTAGTATTTAATAAAAAAGACTTATCACGTTTAGTATTCAGGGCGATTCAAGAAACCATTAGTAACGGTGCCTGAACATCCACCACTCACGAATAGTTTAAGTTTTTATAAAATATACAACAAGGAAAAACAAACTCGTACACCTAAATAAAAAAAACTTATTTTTGCCACAAAAACTAGTGTTACTTAAATGCCAGTTTTTCAGTACTCAATCATTCATGGTTTATATATTATGTATGTACATGGCTTGTATGTATGTGTGTTTGTTGTATATATGTGTGCATATGTGTATGTATGTAGGCACGTATGTGCGTTTATCTTTATATTGCGTTTACTTTATGTGTATTATTTTGTCATGTATATTTCGGTAGGTAGATTTAAATGTTATTATTTTCAAATTTAATCAATTCATTGTACACCAAGTCAATAATTATCTTTATTTATATTTCCTTGTAACGGGTTAGCTGAAAGAATTTCTGTTTCTAGAAATAAGCCCTGTGTTGGTCCCGGGCTCCTTTGAGGAATAGGCCAACTGCCCTTCTGCCAGGCAGGTCGTAAAAGGCGACTGAGTGGCTATTTGCGTCACTACCATCGTGACTACTAGGTGGTAGAGTTCTGCATCGGCTCGACCGGGTCTGGTACCACCGCCTAGCTATTCCTGCCGCAATAGCGTCACTGTGCGATGCCGGGACTGCGAGTCTGGCTGAGCGTACTATACTACTACTACGCAGTATACAACATTTAAATGCAAAAAGAAAAAAGGTATTTTTGGCAACTTGATATTTATTTCGTCTTCTAATTAGGTAATATTATTCATACCTTTTTGTCGGTTTTAAAGTATTCCCAAACACCTTGAAATAGATTTTACAAAAGTTTCCAATAAATCCATACTATCCATACTAATATTATAAATGCAAATTCTGTCTGTTACGCTTTCATGGCTATACCGCTGGACCGATTTTCATGAAATTTCGTATGGATATAGTTGAAGATCCGGGGTCAAACATAGGCTAATTTTTTTCAAAAATCAGTCCCTGGAGGGCTGAAATAGAGGATAAAATTTTTATTAAAAGCTATTTGGACGACTTATTAATATACTCGGGGGCGAAGCTGCGCGGGTCAGCTAGTTTATTTTATATTTATTTAATGTTTTATTATACACCACAAACTATAAAATAAATATCTAAGGATTAGGTTAAGGATAAGATAAGGTATGCCACATGCATAAGTCCAGCATCCAGTTGCTGTCCCTGAGAAGGTACCTACATAATATTATGTAAATCGTTTTATGCACGTAAAGTGAAAAATATTATGTAATGCAACTGTACAATAAATAAATAAATAAATAAGTCTACTAGGCTACCTTATCCCCCAAACTGGAACATGACAATGGCAAGCATTGACGCTATTCCGGCAGGAATAGGTTAGGTGGTGGTACCATATTATATCCAGACGAGACGTTGCGGAAATCTACCGCCTGGTAGTCACGATGATAGTGACATGTATGTATAATTAATCGGTCGCCTTCTACGATTTGATCAATTCTTCAAAGGAGCTCGGAATAACAAGCGGGATATTTATTTATTTATTTTATATTTTGTTGTGTACAATAGAACATATATATAATAACTTTTTATGAAAATAATTTGTAAAATAATGACCAGGGATTTAAAACGTTATAATATCGATATGTTTGCTGTTTCGTGATTGCTTCGCCGCGTTTCATGCTATTTCGTGATTGGTTCGCCAACTAGCGCTAGAAGACAACGCCATAATATCATAATACGATAACCAATTACGACAATGCAAACATATTAATATTATAACGTTATAAATCCTTGAATTAATGACTATGCAAAAATGAATGTGATGTGCATATGGTAAAAGTTAAAAAAAAATTACAGTTATAATTTAAATTAAAATACAGAAAGATTATGTTTTGAATTATTTTTGTGTTACAGCACTCACCCCGTGCTTGCGAAAATTCTTCTTTGCTATATTCTATAGTTCATCGTAATGAACTCATTTAACTAGTTATACATATGTGTACCTAGCGATCAGTAGTTACAATCGACGGAATCGATCATATTGCAAAGAAGAATTTCACCACTTCGAGCCTGCCGACACTAGCTCAGTGATAGAGCGTCCCGGCTTTAGGGAAAGAGTCGCAGATTCAAATCCTGCGTGTCGATATTTTTCTTTGTTGTTTTAAAGTTTTTCAAGACTATTTTTTGGTTTTATATATGTCACTATTTATTAAACCTATTGTGACTTCCTGTTTCATTAAAAATTTGAAAATAATTTCAAGCTAAAGTCGAATATTATTAATTATGTTTTTGTATCAAATATTTTGAATTGCATTCGAACACTGGTGTACGGAAATAATTTTAATTACTTGAATTTTTGTAATTAATATTTTTATTAACTTGAGGCTTTAAGTAGTGAACTCCAATTTTAAGAAGCAATTAATATGCTTAATTAAAATATTAATTAAATTTTTCCTCCGCTTAAGCGGAGCTATTAAATTAATTTAATACCTCAAAGTGATTCAAGTCATAATCTCCTTTCACTCCGCGATGTCGGGAAAAGTATAGTTATTTTTTTCTAAAATATATATTTTTTAAACTTTGAACTCTCTTGTGAAGTTGTGATCTTGTCATTTACAGTAATTGATCAAAGGAATTAAGTAACTGATACAGATACAAGCCTGATTGATACCAAATTTGGTATTATGTTACTTCAATTATATTGTAGACGCCATGTTAAATCTACTTTGACTTGAAGCGGTTTTTTTTTTATGTCATAAGATAGCAAACAAGCAGATGGGTCTCCTGATGAAGTCAACCATCGCCTATAGACACCAAAGATGTTAATGGTGCGTTGCTATCTTGTGGCGAGGTATAATGCCACATGCATAAGTTTACCGGCTACCTTACCCTCCAAACCGGAACACGACAGCAACAAGCACTGACGCTATTGCGGCAGGAATAGGTAAGGCGGTGGTACCAGACCCGGGCGAGACAATGCAGAACTCTACCACCTAGTAGCCACGATGGTAGTGACTCGATAGCCAATCGGTCGCCTTTTACGACCTACCTGGCAGAACGGCAGTTGGCCTATTCTACAAAGGAGCCTATTCTATTCTCGTTTCGCGTTTTGTTGCAGATAATGCAAGTGAGATAGAAAGGTTATAATAATGTAATGTATGGGGGGAGCCTTTAAATGATTAAATTATTTTCTTTCTTTAATTTATTGTTATTTAAATTAACAGCATTAAGAGGTTTTCCTACTTTGAACTAATGTTCGAGCTCTTCTTAAGAAAACACAATCTGCTGTCCTGCAGGCAGACATTTGGCCAAACGTGTCACTATAATCGTAAATACTCGGTGGTAGAGATCTGGAATGTCTTGCACGGGTTTTCTGCCACTGCCTTACCTTTTTTTGCCTTAATAGCATTAGTACCTACTTGACATTGTCGTGTTTGCGATGAAGGTATAGTTGGGTAAGTCTGCAGTAATTGATTTGCCTACTTATCCGAAAATCTGTATCTAAGTTTTACCCATTTTGTACAGGATCATTTCGCTTCTACATTTGCTAGTCCATTTTTTCTATGTAGAATGGTCTATTACCTGAAAAAAGTGATTAGTTAAACGTGTCATTATATTATCATTACTAAATGTACGAATTAAACTGGATACGCCTTACAAGTTAGTTACTTAGGTTGTTAATGTAACTTGTATTTGGGTCACTCTTCGAAATACAATTTTTGAGCGTAACAGACTATTATCTCCTAAATAAACAAATAATGTTTGTACAAATCTACTATAACATTGTTTATACATTCTATATACATCGTGTCATATAGATTTTATTATGTAATAACCATTTATATAGGAGTTATTTACCCTCAACACCTCAAATCCGGTTAATGTTTTACATTTCTTACGCGTAATATGTGCGCCGTCTTCTGATCGATCGCAGATATTTTTTAATTCACTTACACTTTTAATTAAATTTAAACAAAATTGAAAAATACAAATAATTTAATATTCTAGTCAAATTTTCCATCCCATTGTAGTGAAAGTTTTTATTTTATAAGTATAAGTAAGTATGTAACATACTTGACAAAATTTTAGTTTCGCTTTTGCGATGGGTACTTACTACGAACTGGCGAGGTCTAGACGCATAGGGATTGGTTTTTGTGATTTCGTAGTTCTGCTGTTGCTTATGTTTTTTAGTTTATGTGGTTATGCTGCTGCTGCTTGATTCCCTCCATTTTGGTGCAAGAGTAAGTTCTCCAATTTTTCAATTTTTGATTCTCAATTTTCAGGAATTTCCTTGTCACATTTTTAGAATGTAATCGTTCTATTTTTGGTAAACGGGTATTGAGGTGTTGTATCTAACTCCCAAATGTAAATAGCTAATAACAAAGTAGCAGCTTATATCTTTTCAATGGCGAAAATTTCAAAATATATGCTTTTTGGTGATTTCCATGGTGTAATTTCAACGTATAAAACACCATGAAAGTTACATAAAACCCATAAAAATTACTTTATTACATTTTATTTGCAATAAAATAATGAAATATTCAATGTTTATACTGTAATTCATGCGATCACCTGATTAAACGATGAATATTGTTTGCCAGTTGTTTTTATTTTTATTTAAATCTGCTAAACCAAAGCTCATTATCATTTAGACAGCCTCGTGGTCCAGAGTTTGATCCCAAAGGTTAAGGTTAAGGTTTATCGATTTTCTCGAAAGTCTTAAACCTCAGTAGCAGCTCGGAGTATGGTAGACTGGTGCTTCCCGTGCACCAATCCCGTGACCAATCCCGTACTTCGGATGAGCACGTAAAACTGTCGATTCCAGTTATCGTTAGGTGTTCCTAGGACTATTGCCGATAATTGTTAACATGTTGGTAAATGTGGCAATGAAAGTTATTTTCTTTTCAACTGAAACCAGCCGTTTAGCTGGCATACTTGACTTCTAAAATAAGCTGGCATACTTAACAAAAATTAGTATTTTAAAGCTTAATATTTCGCAAGCCGTTATGACCAACTTACAATATTTTTTAAAAATCTATACAATGATATCTAACATTCTGGGGTACACCTTAGGTATTTTGTACCTGGGGTATTTTTTTTATTGCCAAGTAATATTTTGTCTTGTTTTTTATTAGTAACACGAAACTACCTTCTACGACCCCCTTGCAAAGGCCTTAGAAAAACACTGGTCTACACAATATACGAGTATGTTTATGTATACAATTTTTTTTTAAACACGTGTACTCTATATTAATTAGGCACCTGGTTTATTAATGAAGGTATAACATATTGATCGTCTCATTGGTCGAGTGATTAGCGAACCTTAATACGAATCGATAGGGCTTGGGTTCGATTCCCAACAGGGACAAACATTTCTGTAATGAGCATAGATATATGTTCGTATTTCTTTGTCTGGGTGTGTATTATGTATGTAACAGTATTTATATAATATATATTTCTATGTTATAGTATCGTTGACTAGACAAGTAAATAATTTGCTTACTTTGTGGTAAGAACAATTTGTACAATTTGTCTAGCAATATTATTATTAACTAGCTGTTGCCCGCGACTTCGTTCGCGCGGACTTCGTTTACTCCGCACAGCTCCTGCCCCGTAGGTGATAGCGTGATAATATGTAGCCTATATGTTGACCCGACCTGTTAGTAATATTCATGCAAAATTTGAAGTAAATCCATGCAGTACTTTTTGAGTTTACCCCGGACATACATTGATTTTCCTACGATTTTATTATATGTAATGTATAGATAAGAAGATATTCAAGCTCGGAGTTTCATTAATGTGCCTAATTCTCATACGAGTAGAATCTCTAAGTATATTTTTTTCATTCGTATATGAATCGTAAACACTGTTTAAACCAACTTTTCATAAGGATTCAAAATACACTGAAATTTTAAATTTATGGGCCATTAACGATTATCGAACTTTTTACCAAGAAATGCCATCAATCAATTTTAATTATTAAATAAAGGTATCTTCACGCCCGTATCCCGGAAGGGGTAGAAATAGGTAACAAGTGGACCCACGATTAGCCGAAGATACTTTGAGCCATAAATGTGATAGGTGGCAAGCCTATCGCCAACCGGGCACACTCTATGTTTATCAGAAAACTGAAAAAACGCTTTTTTTTAGTGCTAGGAATCGAACCCGGGACCTCAGGTAGTCAACGCCAATGCTGGACCACTAGACCATAGAGGCGATTGCAGAATATTAGCAATATGGGGTCATTAGGACACAGTTGCTTCAAATCTTTTTTGAAGTTACTCTACGTACGATTACTCGTCACCCACTCATTCAAACACGTGTAGGCGTCTTCTTTTAAACAATTACTTATTCTCAATTGACATTCATGATCTGTCCAATTATTTTGAGCCCTAGCCCAATCTTCCTCATCAATCCAGTCCTCGATATATATATTTGTGTTTATCAGAAAACTGAAAAAACATTTTTTATGTGTTCGACTCGGGTTTTGAACCTGGGACCTCATGTGGTCAACGCCAACGCTGGACCACTAGAACACAGAGGCGACTACTTCATATCAAAGTAGAAAAATACGTATAGATAGGAATAACAGGCTTCTGCATAAAATAAGACGCAGGGTTGCGGATAAACATAAGAATAGAATTCAAGTATCGCAGTACCTTTTGGGAGATAGAGGGAGTAATTATTTAATTTATTTGGTAGGTGTTTTGTTTTAAGGTCATCTACCGGAAGCTATTCAAACAGATTGTGTCAAATGCACAGAAGTACAAACTTACTTCGCCAAATCTATGAAAGCTGGTCAAGACAAGATACCAGATGAATTTGAGACAGTATTTCAGATTTTATTGATAAATATGCTTAATTTAATAAATTAAGCATATTTAGCAATATTGATAAAATTGATTGATTGACAAAATAAATCGTGTAGAATTCAAAGACATAGTTATTAGAATAAATTTGAAAATTAATATGTCTATTGTTTTCTATTTGTGTTTGTATTGTCAGTCTTCAAATTTCGTATGCTGAATTTTATATACTTAAATATACATTTCAACATATTCCATCTGCTTCCCATTTATAAACCATATTTATTGTTTAATCTTTTTATATTTATTTAAGCTGTTATTGACTTGATGGAATAAAGGGACATCGCTAGCCATAGGCAATTGTGGCTCTGGCTAACGATTCCCCCTCATTTCTGACTGGGCATTGTTCGCTAAAGGCGTTGTGGTCTGTTTTCTCAAACTGCGTAAGAGCAGTTGGTGCACGTGGGTGGGGCGCTCGACAACCACTCACCATATTTTGCCCTCACGTGGGGATCCCCACAGTGGCCACACCTCGGTACGGTCTCCTTGCACAGCTTCTTGCTATGTCCGTAACCAAGGCATATAGAGCACCGTATGAGTGGAGATTGGTCTTCCAGTCTCACTTTTTGCAGGTCTATGTGTCAAAATCAATCATACGCCGCCATAGCGTTGGAGCGACTCTGGCCACTATGTGGCTCACTTAGGGGTTCCTGGTCTTTTTTCTGAACATAATGTTAACTGAGCAATCTTCCTCTCCGAGGCCCTCAAAAATTTGCTGATTTTGCTTCTGCAGAGCTGATTTAATATCTGCATCTGTATTGCACTCAAGCATATTTTTGAGTACTACGTGTAGCTTTTTATTCACTGCGTCTTCCACGTGGAATCTGTCTTCTGCCGTCTTCAGTCTTTCTTTTAAATTGGTTCTTCCCTCTTCCATTGTGCAACCTATTATAATTTTCTTCCTTAACTTATCCACAACAACTAATACGAGTATATATTTTTTAAGCTTGGGAAATGATAGGTAATAAAAATGGAATTTTAGTTAGATTTATGTAAACGGTTAGTTAGTGGTTGATAGTCTGGTTAGGATTGATTTTGTTGTAAGGAATATAGTAAACAGTCAGAATCTAAACACTATGAATCATTAATCAATCGTCAATTAGTCATTGTACATTGCGCACTATGTTTAAATTAAACAATAGTTCATTAGGAACGTTCACGTATTTCATATTTTGTAATAAACTATTTTTCTTTTGTATGAGACGATTAGAAAGTTTAATATAGTCACACACTAGTGAGAAAGCGTTAGAAAAGTGTTGACAAAACGTTGTGATTATATACTCTTTGCAGCCAGTTCGATTCCCGACAGGGACAAACATGTGTGATGAGCATAGATGTTTATATTCCTGGATTTCGGTGTTTATTATGTATATAACAGTATTTGTATATGTATTGCCTCATTATTAATTATTATTAATATTATAAATGTGAAAGTTTGGATGTTTGGATGGATGTTTGTTACTCAATCATTCAAAAACTACTGAACAGATTTGAATGAAATCTAGCACACAGATAGATAATGACCTGGAATAGCACATACTCTACTTTTGTCCCGAAAAAAATTAGGCTATCCCGCGGAATTCGTCAAAAACTTTTATATTATGCACCGCGCTGCACGCTACAGCTAGTATTATAATAACATATTTTGAACAAAAAAATAACCCGACGAAAAGTTACACGTAAACTTGATTCGATTGTAATTTTTAAAATTTCATTTGACTTAGTTTTTAAGCACTAAAATATTGTAAAACGTCAAAAAATTATTAGTTGAAAAATCTCAACGTTATGTCAAAAAAATACATACAAATTTACAAAAATTTTTGCTAACGGTATCTCCCGAATGTATAGTATAGTAATATGTTCCTTGGACCACGGTCTATTCTTATTTCTCAAGCAAGTAGAATATGGCACAACTACACACAACTTTCGACTTATATTAATCTGATTATTGAAATTAAAAAAAATGTAATTTTATTAATATGCAAATCAGTCTGAAATAATACAAAATTTAACATAAACTTAACAATATACATTTTTCATCATATTTCATTTCATACATTTTTCATCGCTGGCACTTGGTGAAATTCCATTTCAATACAACCTTTTGTTCTGTTTCACAATAAGATAATTATAATTTATATCCAACCGGTTTTGCTTACACGTACACGTACAAGTACCATCAGGGTATTTACAGCCATTAACTAAAAACAAAAATCAAAATGTCACTATTAACAGATTTGAAGGATAAAAGATATATTAGCAACACAACTTTTTATTATTTTTTCATAGCAGCAACACATTGCAAGAGTGATATGTAAGATTTCTGTTAGTAATTGACACAAGGTAGAATAAATTAATATTTATAAACTTAAAATCATTGTTATTATTGAGCAAACCTCCTACATGTACTACCAAAAATTAAATGTATAAAACCAAAATATTACAAGTTTTAGTCTCGATCATTAATCCATCTAATTTTGTATTGGATAATATAAAATAAGACGAAATATTAACCGAAGTTTAAGGTGATTGAGCCATTCTGTTCAATTCATTTATCAATTCTGTTTAAGTATTACAAATTGCCGGGCTTTCGTAAACGGATTAATAGACAAACCTCTAGAGCAGAGTTTCTCAAACTAGTATCTTAATGTACCCTCGTTAGTCTTTTAGATAACAGAGAACCCCTATTGAAACAAGTTATAGATAAACAGAAAATGTATGTATTTAAATGATAAAGTAATATAAACGCAAACGAAAAATTCTATGGCATTTCTCAATTATTTGAGGACTGAGGATATTTTAAGCGCCAATTGAGCAAGTTTCGCAATCGAGTGTAAGTGTTGATTTTACAACCCATTAGTTAACTAAGCAGCAATCGTTATGTATATTCTGTCACATACCCCTTACAATTATGTATCGTACTCCAAGGGTTACGCGTACTCCACTCTGAAAAACTCTGCTCCGAAGGATATTGTAATAAATTTGTTTATAATTAAATGCACTAACTGATTGTGTCGCACCCACTTTGCAATTTAACTAACATAGGTTTGCTAAGCACGTCTTATGTTGGATACTTAAGTCCCTTTTAATTGCATTATAACATACAAAATACATACACGCACACACACACACACACTTATAGATACACACGCACACATACATATAAAAGTCACCACAAATATGTTAATGTCTTAATTTATTAGAAACTAGCTGTTGCCTGCGACTTCGTACGCGCGGACTTCGTTTACTCCGCGCAGCTCCTCCCCCGTAGGTGATAGCGTGATAATATGTAGCCTATATTTAATAAAAATTTAAATTTGAAGTAAATCCATGCAGTACTTTTGTGTTTACCCCGGACATACATACAGACAAACAGACAAAAATTCTACGAACTATTTTTTTGGCTTCGATATTGATTGTAGATCACGCCCCAAGTATTCTTTTAAAAAAATATTCAATGTACAGTTTTACTTTTCTACGATTTTATTATATGTATAGAGTAATCTCTTTTATTTATTTATTATTTGTTCTTTTGTACACATAGAAATACAAAACAATACTTATTTAAAAAGAAAATACATGTACAAAGGCATGCTTATCTCTTTAAGAGATTTCTTCCAGCAAAACCAGCAATACAGGTTGTTGGAGAAATCACAAGATATAATAGAAGGCATGGTGTACATCAGATTAAAAACTAAAAATAACAAATTTTAACAAAACAGACACGCACGACACATAAATGCAAGGTAAAATATATATTTATAATTTTAATAAAGTGACAATGAGACCAAATATAGAATGAAAAAAAGAAAATAAAAGTGAGCATGTGAATGAAAAGAAAGTACAAAGTACAGAAATATTAAAATTATTCACTGTCAAGCGACAAATAATGCTGCCTGACCTTATCTTTAAAACAGCTTATAGACTGGATATCCTAAATATGTCTTGGAAGATCATTCCATAAATTAGCTGCGTGAACAGTAAAGTATTTGCCAAAAAAATTTGTATTAAACTCCGGTATATAGAAATACTTTGGGATAATGCAAGAGCGCATCGGCCGATCACTACAAGGAGCCGATGTAAATCTGTCCGAAAGATATGTAGGACAAGACTTATGCATTGCGTTAAACAGGACATTCAAAACATGCACATTTCGTCGTTGGCGGATAGGGAGCCAATATAATTGTTTACGAAAACTCGATATGTCATATTTCCGTAATCCAAATATGAAACGAATGCAGAAATTTTGAAAAGCCTATTTTGTTACGTAATTTTCTACTACCTATAATTATTTCTTGGGACTTGGAGGGATTAACTAATAATCCAAAAGAGTCTGCCCATTCTTCTATAGCTGCAAAGTCTTTATTAATTTCAATAATAGAATTATGTAAATCTGAAACAGTTGTATGTCTGTAAATCTGTAAGTCATCCGCATACAGATGGTAATTTGAGGATATGCATTCGTAGATTTTATTTATGAACACAGAGGAAAGCAATGGAGATAAAACTCCGCCTTGAGGAACACCAGCAATCAAATTATTCCACTCAGAATATGTGTCATCCAAGCGAATGCATTGTTGGCGACCTCGTAGGTATGAATTAAACCATTCTATCACAGATGGAGACAAATTAAGAGAACCAAGTATACCAATAAGAATGTCAAAGTCAATCGAGTTAAATGCGTTACTTAAATCAAACAGAGTTAGAATAGTAAGCTTTTTGTTATCCATCGCCAATCGTATATCATCGGTGACTTTGATTAAGGCGGTCAATGTGGTGTGGGACTCACGAAATCCTGACTGGAATGGAGTTAAAAGATTATTTCTAACCAGAAACGACGATGACTGCTTGCGAACTACATTTTCCAGAATTTTAGAAAGTATTGGAAGTATTGAAATCAGTAGAAAGCTTGTAGGACTAGTGGGATTTTCTTCGTTTTTGGTATAGGAACAACGAAAGCCCGTTTCCAACATGAGGGAAATGTGTTACTCCTCAAGGAATGATTAATGATGTAATTTCTATAGTAATTATTATATTATGTTAATAAACCCTCCCTTCCCCTTGTTTATAAACCCCCGTCTTGGTCCGGGCTCCTTTGAAGAATAGACCAACTGCTGTTCTGCCAGGAAGGCCGTAATAGGCGACCGATTGGTTATGGTTATACGAGTTACTACCATCTCAAGTACTATGTGGTAGATTTCCACATTGTCTCGCCCAGGTATTTGATACCATCGCATAGCTAAAATGCTTGTCATTGCCGTGTTCCGGTTTTGGATAGTAAAGTAACCGGTAGATTTATACATGGACGAAGGCAGTTGAGTCCAATGGGGAAGTATGGCAGTTAGTTTAGACATAGCGAAGGCCTTCGATCAGGTATATCACAAAGCGCTTCTTTCAAAGTTGCCTTCCTATGGGCTTCCCGAGAAATTATGCAACTGGATCATTAGTTTCTTGGCTGATAAGGGCATCAAGGTCATAGTTGACGGTGCATGCTCCGACCTCAAACCTTTCAATGCTGGTGTTCCCCACGGCTGCGTTTTATAACCGAAACTGTTTCTTCTGCATATCAGTGATAATGTTGCGAATAATATAGAAACGTGAAGAGTTGGAGCGTTGCAGAGATCTAGAAATAAAAGAGATAGCCGCCTTTACCCGAATAGTTATGTCATAATTGACCTTACGCAATAATTTCGGAACGTTCGGGAATAATGTCGAACTAACGGAAGCCGAATTATATCATTTTCTAGACATTTTCAGTCGAGTTTTATATTGAAGTAAATAAATACAGACTAAAATTGGCTTTGCCACTAAGTGTTTAGCTCCGATAGTAAAGATTTAGTTTCTTGATTCTCGGATAGGGCAAACACATTTTACATTTTTTTAGAAAAAGTACTGTAGAGTACTGTAAAGTACTGTAAAGAATAAATCAAATTATACAAAATTAAGGTAAAAAAAAATCAAAAAATTTCCACACTTTCCGAAGGTTTTCATCTCAGAATCATGGCCCAAATCAAATGGTTTCTATTTTCGTTAAACCGGCCCTTACAAGCTGTATAATAATTTGAAAGTAGATAAATAAGGAGAGGAAGGAATAACAGGGTTCCGTATAAATTAAGATGCAAAGTTGACACACGAGAATTAAATAGAAGTCAAGTATTGCATTTTCGCTACCTTTCGAAGAGATATAGTAATTATTTAATTTAATTGCTTGCTGTTTTGTTTTAGGGCATCTATCAGAATTTATCTAAACAGATTGTGCCAAATGCTCAGGAATGCAGAAAACTTACTTCACCAAATCTATGAAAGCTGGTTAGGAAAATTTATCAGATGTGTTTCAGGCCTACTACAGTAGAGAAGACAAAGAGCGTGACAGAAAAAAAAGCAAAATTTTATTGTCAAATGTGTTTAATAAGAGTTTTATGTAGCCACTTATTTAGAAAACCCCGTGTGCGTGCGTTATTTACCCCGTGTTGGTTCCGGGCTCCTTTGAAGAATAGGCCAACTGTCGTTCTGCCAGGCAGGTCGTAAGAGGCGACTGAGTGGCTATTTGTGTCACTACCATCGTGACTACTAGGTGGTAGAGTTCTGCATCGGCTCGACCGGGTCTGGTACCACCGCCTTACCTATTCCTGCCGCAATAGTAGCATGGAGAGTAAGGTAGTCGGTAAACTTATGCATGTGGCATTAGACCTCGCCACAAGATACCAACGTACCATTAACATCTTTGGTGTCTATAGGCAATGGTTGACTCTTTCCATCAGGAGACCCATCTGCTCGTTTGCTATCTTATAATATATAAAAAAATAATAAAAATAAAACGTGGTTTTTATTATAACAGCGCTTTTTCATGAACTTGGTTTTATTTAATTTACACTTAAATGTTATTATTTTTAACCGCTTATTTACAAAATTTTTCCTAAAAATATTGTTAAATACATTTTTAATAGATTCAAAAAAAATATATTTGCAATATAAAATTATAATGTAAATAAAATTTATGAATACTTGGATCCTATTAATGTAAAAGTGTAGAAATTTGGATTACCCTCCATATAATATAATGGCTGAAAGTTTCTGATGGCAAAAAATGTTTAATTATATAAACATTATTAAATGTAGCAACGTATACATTTAATTCTCATGACTGTACAGTCATACGATCAATCAGTCATAATTTTATAGCTTTTCAGAAATAGAAATAATATTTTTTTAACTAATTTTAGATCTCCAAACTCTTTGAGCACAAACATTTATGCTTAAGGATGTTTTTGTCTCCATTGAGCTCAAAATCAATTGTCAACTGGTTTACCAATTTTTTGCATGCAACAAACGTGTTTTTTTTTTCATTTTCTCGATTTAAACCAAATGGTAGACGCTTGCAATATTTACAGTATAATATTTAGTTATATATTACACTTTGAAAATAAAGATTTTAATTAAATTAAAATAAATATTTAAGCCGTTTTTTTATAGATGATGATAGTACGACACTATGACAATGTTGCAATTGTTCACGTACTCGTATATTAAATGTCCTATAGCAGTCTCAAACAACTTTACAAAGGGTGCAAAACTTAAATACCTTAAAAAATCATCTGAAAAGAAAAGTGGAACTTACATAATTAAAATTATTTTAATGCGTCTGCGAGTGCAGGAAAATTAGCACTTCCTGACTTCCTGCCCTGGCAGAGGCAGCGTTTGGAGAATTTGTCTCATTGTTGGCTGGTAGATTAACAATAGCCCAAGTTATGTTAAAAAATCCAATACAATTAGAGAGATCTAGTACACCAATATGTGACCTTTCTCTCGCAGTAGAACTTTTGCAAAAATGTTCCTTAATTGTATTATACGAGTGCACATTAGCGCTCTCCAAGGCAGTAGAAGCTATAAATATAACGGTGCAGGATTTAAGATGGGACATCAGTCCTATGGGAAGCATCACTATGCTGTTCTATGGTAACTTCAGGCATACACTGCCTGTAGAGACACAAGGGTAGATGTCAAAAGTTCCTATTAACGTTAATTTGAATAAAACATTATTTTATTGAATCTTTTATTGGCTTTATGAAATCAACGCGCATCAAATCCAAAGTAAAAAATGCCTTTCTTGAAAAGAGTGATTCACGGCACACCACAAAGTTGAATAAAATATGGTCAAATAACAAACCTCATTTACATCCATCATTTTTACAGACTTTTTCAAAAATGAGTCTGTAAAAATGTTAACTGGGAACGAAGTCGTTGGAATAACTAGTTTGAAATAAATTTATTTTTGATGGTTTGTATGAGTTGTTATAACACACATTGAAACATGTATTGAAAACAGTAATAACGAGGTTTCTTGCTGATCTATTTTCTAAATAGAACTAGTTTTTCGAACCAATGATGACATCATCATTAACGAATTTTTTTTATATTTGGAAGAGAAAATGATTTTGAATTTTGTGATTTTAAATTTTATTCAATTAAAAAAGTGTGACCAAACTTTTGAATTCTTCGAGTTTACTATAACAATTTCATTAGAGTGCTAGTGTTCCCCAAGGTGAAGTTTTATTTCTATTGCTTTGTTCTTCCCAAACAAAGTTACTAAATGTTTCTTCTTAAACTATTATCTGTAAGCAGATAACTTTCAGATTTATAGACATACGAAGATACCCAATTTGTATAAGTCTATTATTGAAGTTAAAAAAATATGGGTAGACATTTTTGGTTTGTTTATTAATCCCTCCAAAACTCAAGTTACAAATATAGGCAGTCGTCAATAACGAAATAAAAATGGAGTTATCTAAAACTCCTAAAATTAATTGCATAATAGGTATGACAAAGACAACAATTCAGATCTCGTAATAGACTACATTTATCCTGAGCCTCTCACATAAACAGACTGAGTAAACGGTTACTTTGCTCACTTTACTTCACTTTTTTAAATCGATTACAAAGTTTCCTTCCTCACCAAATCAAGATCCTCTTAGCTCAATTGCTACTTCTCACTTTGCTCAACTATACTGATATTTACTTGTTTATATTGTTATTTGGATGCTAAGGAGGAAACGTTATCCAAACTTAAGCGGCTTCAAAATTTGTGAATTTTGTTATTTTCGGATAGCAAAAGCATGATCATATATCGAATTTCTGTAAACAATCACATTGGCTCCCTATTCGAAATCGTAAAAACGCGTGTCTTGATTGTAGTCTTCAATGCAATGCAAAAGTCTTATGCTACATATCATTGTGACAGATTTACCTTAGCTCCTCGAAATTAGCGGCCGCTGTGCTCAGAAAAATACTTAGAGGTAGGTATATAAGATATGGGGCACACTAAAAGTTTTGCACTTCTAGCTAATCGGAACTATTTGAATGTCGAATGTTATATTTTTAAAACTTTGCACCCTTTTTAGTAATAAAAAAAAAAACAATTGGCGGGAAATGATTTGTCAATTGTTTTTTTATCACATATCAAAGTTTTTAGAACGATGATTTTTTATGATTTTAAAAGTTCTCTTTCTCCGCAAGTAGTAGGGATATACGGGAACTGGCTCACTGGTGGTGGGGGTACGCGGGAGGTGGCTCAAGTTTGTGGGTTGTTGGAGATCGAATTCTAAAAAAAAAAAAAAAAAAAATTTGGACTCGTTTCTGGGGTTTTACCCCCCATTTAAATCGAATGCGCTGGGTCCCGTGTCGATATGACGCATATTTTCAGCATTTTCATGTAGATTTGAATTATATAATTACACAATGGATTGGGTGAGCTATTGTTTCCTTTGTTAGGTCGACCCTTTTCTACGATGCAAGATTTATTGTTTATTAACGGTGCCTCGGTGGTCCATCAAAAGCGTCAAGCGTGAATAGTGTTTTAACCGACTTTTCTAAAAAAGACGAGGCTCTCGATTCGTTGCAATTTTTTTATGTATGTTCACCGATTACTGGAAGACGATTCGGTTAAAACACTATCCACTATATGATATATTCACGCTTTTGATGGACCACCGAGAACTTTACAAAGATAAATGTTTCAAACCTAACCTAACCTAAACTTTTTTGCATGTATTTTTATAGATTGATTTGGCGAATCGAAAACCTCGACCTTTTTGTGAAGTCGGTTAAAAGACTATTGACTATATGATATATTCACGCTTTTATGGACCACCGAGAACTTTACAAAAATAAATGTTTCAAACCTAACCTAACCTAAACTTTTTTGCATGTATTTTTATAGATTGATTTGGCGAATCGAAAACCTCGACCTTTTTGTGAAGTCGGTTAAAAGACTTTTTGTGAAGTCGGCTAAAACACTATCCACTATATGTTATATTCACGCTTTTATGGAACACCGAGAATGTCACAAAGATAAATGCTTCAAAATTCTATCGTAATAATGTATCATAATTACGTATGTAAAATATATTTGTAATATACACCTAATATGTAAAATATTTAATAAACAGCCAAACCCAGAAATACAAACATCTATGCTCAAAAAATGCTATCACACAAATGTTTTGTCTATGTTGGGAATTGAACCCAGTCCCATTGATATGCAGTGCGTATTCAGGTTCGCTAACCACTCGACCAACTAGGCGGTCATGTGTGTGTCCTGCTGTGCGACCAATTCAATACGATAAATCTAATATATAACAATGACCATTGCAGCGAGTTATGTTTCATGTTAGAACAGGTCACCGCTCAACCAACCAGGTGGTCTGCAGTCATGGCAATTGAGAAATTTATTCGCCATAAATCTTTGATGAAAAAACTTTTTATTGTGTATTCTCCTGCTGTGTGACCAATTTGACGCAATTAATCTAATATAACAATGATCATTGCAGCGAGTTATGTTTCATCTAGCTTATTCAAGTTACAACAGGTCTCCATAGCGAGAAGTTGGGGGTAAAAATTTTAGAATATAAAAGCCACAATTGATGGTTTTATGTTATTACTTATTCTGAAATCGTTGACTTTAATCTTCTCTTTAGACTTGTTTGTGCGTATAAAGTGTGATTGTGTGAATTACGACTTCAAGATCCTGTAATGGAGGTTAGTACTATGTATTTTTTACGCTTTATTTTGTATATGTTCGTTTTTACTGTTACAATTATGATGCGATAGCCTTTGAGCTCTGATTTTAAATTTCTGTGCTGCTATTAGAGCTATTAAACCTAAGGCTGTAAAGTTTTGATACCTAGTTATGCTTAAAATTTGTATTTGAAAAATTGATTTCAAGACATATTATGTGCTTATAACTTTCTGATACTTTCTAATAAAATTCTGTAACTTGTGTGTTTATTATTTAAACGCATTAAAATGTGAAAACATAAGGCTAGATATATTTTTATTACATATCTGCGATCACGATGACAGATTTTAATACAGATATGTAGAATCAATTTTATATTTGTGATTTACCATTCCAAAAATGAGCTATATTAGCAAATTTGTAGTTTGTTTAGTAGTGTGTAGTACCTAGTTCGAAAAACTTTTTGCTAAACATGTGTTCTTTATTGTTTCAGTTAGCACAAAACACATTCTACTATAACCCTCAGTCTAATTACAATGATGAAGTTAGTGATGAAGAGGGAACACTGGCGTTCAAACTAAAAAAACATTTAGCTGCGAAGAGACCCAACAATATTGATTGCTTCTTTGAAACACCTACGAAGAAAAAAAAGTTCCAAAAACAAAGTTCATTAATTGCTCAAGGTGGCAAGGATGGTGTATCTTACATCATGTCCGGCGAAAACGACGCGACAAAGGCCACGCACCTTGTGAAAATAGAGATTTACGACATGGCTAAAATTCGCAATTTACCATCTACTGACCATTGGAAACATGCAGACGTCCGAGTCAAATACTATACACAATGTCAAGAAGACAAATATTTGGATAGCACAAAAGACATTATTTACAATATTACCAAACATATTTCTGAAACCCCCCAGTGCGTTAAATATACCAACCAGGTGGTCTGCAGTCATGGCAATTGAAAAATTTATTCGCCATAAATCTTTGATGAAAAAACTTTTTATTGTGTATTCTCCTGCTGTGTGACCAATTTGACGCACATTTAATGTTATAACAAAAAGCCTTAAGCAAACTTTTAAAGTTACCAGTTAGATTAAATTAATAGTCTCGTGTAGTGCGTCTCGAATTCTCAGGCAGAATTCTCATTGTAGTGTAGAAAAAGTTAAATGTGAAATAATTTTTAAACAGTGTGAGTGAAGTATTGTATATAACTAGTAGTGCTGTGAACATTTTGCCATACACAACTTCGCTCTACGTTGATCATCATGATGGAATCATTCTACAATAACCTTTATGATGAGCAACTATATAAAGTCTGTGAAGAATTTGAAAATAATACATTGGAGCAGATTGAAGATGTGAATTTAAAAAATAATTGCGAGGAAATCGTTCATAGCAGTTATTTTGAAACGTGAGTATGCACTATTTGTCATGTTATAACTTTACTCCGTAGTATGGGGAAGGGATAGCGTTTCGATGTATTTATATTGAAGTGACAAGCCCTACAATGTCAATTGTTATTTTTCTCTAGCAAGTGATTGACTTATAGTGTAAAGTTAACACCATGTTTTTTGAATTAAATAATCTATCCAGCTTTGAAATACAAAGTATTGGTAAAGATTTATTGCTGAAAAAATTTCATCGTTTAATTAGAATGTGGTACATCAACGATAAGTTACCTGAAATCTTGAAAAACGATTGTGATGTAATTCCATATTTCACACCTTGTGATGGTCATTATTCGCAGAAATCAAAAAATTTTGATGAAATTGATGGTGTTTTAAAAATGCAAAGCTATTGCAGTTATTGCAAAGCAAAAAAGAGTCAGTATTTTTTCGGCGTTTGTAATCTTAGCTTAACTTTAACATTGTTAATAATACACTTTTTTTTTTTTGTTTTAGATCGTCGCAGTTTGGTGGTGGAGTGAAAAAGAGAAATCGTGATAACCATGAACTGGCATCAACAAGCAAAAGAGCATACCTACCAAGTTTAAATAATTCTGTTGACCATGTAAGTACAGAAAATAATGTTGTTATTGAATGTTCATTATGTAATGTATCCGTTAAAAAAAATTTTTTGCCAGTCACTTAAAAAGCAATATTCATAAGAAAAATGCATTAATTAACGACACAAATTTGCCTAACGTTTACCTGATAGAAACGGCGTTCGCTAATAGGATTATGACATATCGAATAACATCAAATTCAAACAGATTAGACCATAATTTTGAAACAGCAGAATTATTTCTAGAAAGTACAAAAAATACTATTTTTCAATTAATAAACAGGTGTGTCTTGGAACACATTATTGTTAAAATTAATTTTCTTTTGCATGCTGATTTTATACAGCAAACGAAAGAGTTACACAATTCGTTTGATTTTCAATCAAAAAATTATACTTTTTGTCATGGTGATGATTTAAACATTATATATAAATCGTTGACAAACGAAATTTCTTCAAAGTTAAATAGTTTTGAAAAAAAGGACAGCGGATGGAGTTTAGTTAAAATTAACTATGTCGATATGAATGTGAATAAATTTAACCCTTTACGAGGTTCTTCATACATTGATTTGCCTCAAGATGTTAAGTCTAAAAAGGCAATTATTAACGTTCAAAATAACGATTACCAGTGTTTTCTATGGTCCGTGTTAGCTGGGTTATATCCAGTGCATAAAAACGCAAATAGAGTAAGTTCTTATACGTTTCATAAAAATAAACTGAATTTTGATGATATTCCATTCCCCGTTAAACTTAAAGACAATGTAGTTAGCTTGGTAGACCAACAAATTCTTTGAATATTTTTCCATTGTTCTCATCTTTGAAAAATCCTAACTTTTTTTTATTTAATAGTGGTAATCTATAATCATTATCCGGAGAATAATCAGAAGTATCGAAGTATGAGTTTAAATCGGGTTTGATGTCGTCATAAAAATTTTGCGTAAAAATTTGATATACAAAGCTATCTGTATCAGTATATAAGAGTTTAATATTTTCCTTGTATTTTGGTTTCATGTAATCATAATGGAATTGATACATTAATGTTTTAGATATATCTAGTATGCTAAATCCGAGGTAAATTGGTTTATTATAAAAAATTTTGGTTTTATTTAGTTGTACAGCAACCAAATTTTCTGAAAAAATTGATAAACTATGGTATTCGGGTCTAGCAATTAATGACTGAACTCCCTGTTTTTTCCCTAGATTTTCCCAATGGGAAAGTAATTTTACATTCACTCGTTTTTCTACGTTTTCCATAGTTTTACCAAAAATGGCGTTGTTCATTAATTTAAAAAAATCTTTTTCAAAATCTGTGGAAGATAAAGTACGCAAATGTGTATTTAAATCAATGTAACTTTTCAACCATGGACTTTGTTTAAATTTTAACATTTTGTGAATTTTTAACAAACGCAAACCTTTTTCTATACATTGTTTAAGGTTTCTGTAATGAATAACATATCTTTTTTTATTGTGCAAGTTAGTAATAAGCTTATTTTCGTTACTATTATCAAAACATGTCATTTCAGGACAAAATGGTAAATCAGAATGGTAATCATGTAAGTCATCTGGATATTCCAAATCAACTTCTAATACAAAACCATAGCCTGCATCGTTTGGTACCTTAAAATCAGTATCTACTTTGACCCATTGAAAGTCACCTATGGGAAGAGATTGGGACATCGCCCATCCGTAAAGATTATTAGCATCTAGATAGGTAAGAAATGAAGATGGTTCCATTGGGTTGTAGTCCAACATAAACTTGTTATTAGCCCTTGCATGTCTGTTACTACATTGAGATATGCCACCGCGAATACCCTTTTTAATAAATGCAACCATTTCAAAATCTGTGAGAAGTTCTAAACGAATATTGGTGTAAAATAGCATTGCATCCCAACTCAACCCTGGAGCGGTATAATAATGAGCAGGGTCTAATTTGTAAGTGCTTAAACAGACATCTCTAAAATTTTCAAAAATATCAGTTAACAATAAAACATCTGTTTTTAGATATAAATTTGAATAATCACTCATATTTTGACAGTCAAAATGATTCCAAACAACATTTGCATGATTAAAATCGTTTTCGGTGATATCTTTATCAATTAACGAATTAAAAAATTTGTCTCGAGTAGGTAGAGATGTCATTTTTAAAGATTCGAATGAAGTCATACATTCGTAAGGATAAACGCCTTTTCTAATTAAAATATTAAAATCATCACTTTGCGGAAAATTTATTCGCAGTTCGCGAAATTGTTCAGGTTTTAAATTTGATGCTAATTTTTCCAAACTACTAGACATAAATTTAAGTGAATCGAGAAATCGTAATTTGATTTTACGATTGTCAATATTTATTTCTTTTGTTAATGATATATATTTTTCTTTATTTTGTGGAATAATTTCAATCTCGCCATTTTCAAAATTTAAGCCTTGTACTATAAAATGTGCATCATAATTAGTTAGATTATGGAAAAATACAGGTATGAAGTTAGGTGTATGATATTTTCTATCGCAAATAGCATGAGACACGCCTAAGAAGCGTCCTGTATATTTATCATAAGATAATGTTGTCTCGCTTTCACCTAAACTCCTGTTACATATGTAACACTCAATACAATTGTTAATTAAAAAATTATCTTCAGATGTTAATGGTAACGGAACCTTTACTAAAGTATTTTCACGACATATTATGGTAATATCGTTTTTTAAATATTGCAAAAACATTTGAGCACAATTTTTACCAGTATATGTTCTATATTTCGATAACTTTGACTCAAAAGAACATTTTATATAATAGCCAAAACTATAAATTTCATGTTTTTGAACATTGATAGTAAATGATTGGGTGGGGTTCGACGCACACGTTTGAATGGGATTTAAAAAAGCTTCAAAATCTGCGTAGACTACAAAGGGTACTTTTAATTTACGTTCGTAATTATTAAATGTAATAAAATTATTTGGTATACTATCATTAAACCAATTTCTAGTAGTAGGTTTATTGGTCGGCAATTGAATACAAATATGTTTACAGTCATATTTCTGATGATTAATCAGTTTTTCTTGTGATCTAAAAAATAACAAACACCCATCACATATAAATAATTTATCGTTAGATTTTGATAATTGTTTAGTCACTAGTCTTGAAAGGGATTTTATGTAGCAGTAATGTCCGCTTGAACCTTGTGTGATATATAATAAATTTAAATGCACTGGTTTTTTACATTTTGTAAAATATAACGGCCCTACGACCTGGTTAATTTTAGTTTTTGAGTCGTATTCTAAACCAAAGACATTTATACTTATGTTGTTTATGTTTTCAAATTTTTGTATGTCTTTAAGTTTAACGGGGAATGGAATATCATCAAAATTCAGTTTATTTTTATGAAACGTATAAGAACTTACTCTATTTGCGTTTTTATGCACTGGATATAACCCAGCTAACACGGACCATAGAAAACACTGGTAATCGTTATTTTGAACGTTAATAATTGCCTTTTTAGACTTAACATCTTGAGGCAAATCAATGTATGAAGAACCTCGTAAAGGGTTAAATTTATTCACATTCATATCGACATAGTTAATTTTAACTAAACTCCATCCGCTGTCCTTTTTTTCAAAACTATTTAACTTTGAAGAAATTTCGTTTGTCAACGATTTATATATAATGTTTAAATCATCACCATGACAAAAAGTATAATTTTTTGATTGAAAATCAAACGAATTGTGTAACTCTTTCGTTTGCTGTATAAAATCAGCATGCAAAAGAAAATTAATTTTAACAATAATGTGTTCCAAGACACACCTGTTTATTAATTGAAAAATAGTATTTTTTGTACTTTCTAGAAATAATTCTGCTGTTTCAAAATTATGGTCTAATCTGTTTGAATTTGATGTTATTCGATATGTCATAATCCTATTAGCGAACGCCGTTTCTATCAGGTAAACGTTAGGCAAATTTGTGTCGTTAATTAATGCATTTTTCTTATGAATATTGCTTTTTAAGTGACTGGCAAAAAATTTTTTTTTAACGGATACATTACATAATGAACATTCAATAACAACATTATTTTCTGTACTTACATGGTCAACAGAATTATTTAAACTTGGTAGGTATGCTCTTTTGCTTGTTGATGCCAGTTCATGGTTATCACGATTTCTCTTTTTCACTCCACCACCAAACTGCGACGATCTAAAACAAAAAAAAAAAGTAAAAAAGTGTATTATTAACTGTATATATTTAAAACACCATCAATTTCATCAAAATTTTTTGATTTCTGCGAATAATGACCATCACAAGGTGTGAAATATGGAATTACATCACAATCGTTTTTCAAGATTTCAGGTAACTTATCGTTGATGTACCACATTCTAATTAAACGATGAAATTTTTTCAGCAATAAATCTTTACCAATACTTTGTATTTCAAAGCTGGATAGATTATTTAATTCAAAAAACATGGTGTTAACTTTACACTATAAGTCAATCACTTGCTAGAGAAAAATAACAATTGACATTGTAGGGCTTGTCACTTCAATATAAATACATCGAAACGCTATCCCTTCCCCATACTACGGAGTAAAGTTATAACATGACAAATAGTGCATACTCACGTTTCAAAATAACTGCTATGAACGATTTCCTCGCAATTATTTTTTAAATTCACATCTTCAATCTGCTGCAATGTATTATTTTCAAATTCTTTACAGACTTTATATAGTTGCTCATCATAAAGGTTATTGTAGAATGATTCCATCATGATGATCAACGTAGAGCGAAGTTGTGTATGGCAAAATGTTCACAGCACTACTAGTTATATACAATACTTCACTCACACTGTTTAAAAATTATTTCACATTTAACTTTTTCTACACTACAATGAGAATTCTGCCTGAGAATTCGAGACGCACTACACGAGACTATTAATTTAATCTAACTGATAACTTTAAAAGTTTGCTTAAGGCTTTTTGTTATAACATTAAATGTGCGTCAAATTGGTCACACAGCAGGAGAATACACAATAAAAAGTTTTTTCATCAAAGATTTATGGCGAATAAATTTTTCAATTGCCATGACTGCAGACCACCTGGTTGGTATATTTAACGCACTGGGGGGTTTCAGAAATATGTTTGGTAATATTGTAAATAATGTCTTTTGTGCTATCCAAATATTTGTCTTCTTGACATTGTGTATAGTATTTGACTCGGACGTCTGCATGTTTCCAATGGTCAGTAGATGGTAAATTGCGAATTTTAGCCATGTCGTAAATCTCTATTTTCACAAGGTGCGTGGCCTTTGTCGCGTCGTTTTCGCCGGACATGATGTAAGATACACCATCCTTGCCACCTTGAGCAATTAATGAACTTTGTTTTTGGAACTTTTTTTTCTTCGTAGGTGTTTCAAAGAAGCAATCAATATTGTTGGGTCTCTTCGCAGCTAAATGTTTTTTTAGTTTGAACGCCAGTGTTCCCTCTTCATCACTAACTTCATCATTGTAATTAGACTGAGGGTTATAGTAGAATGTGTTTTGTGCTAACTGAAACAATAAAGAACACATGTTTAGCAAAAAGTTTTTCGAACTAGGTACTACACACTACTAAACAAACTACAAATTTGCTAATATAGCTCATTTTTGGAATGGTAAATCACAAATATAAAATTGATTCTACATATCTGTATTAAAATCTGTCATCGTGATCGCAGATATGTAATAAAAATATATCTAGCCTTATGTTTTCACATTTTAATGCGTTTAAATAATAAACACACAAGTTACAGAATTTTATTAGAAAGTATCAGAAAGTTATAAGCACATAATATGTCTTGAAATCAATTTTTCAAATACAAATTTTAAGCATAACTAGGTATCAAAACTTTACAGCCTTAGGTTTAATAGCTCTAATAGCAGCACAGAAATTTAAAATCAGAGCTCAAAGGCTATCGCATCATAATTGTAACAGTAAAAACGAACATATACAAAATAAAGCGTAAAAAATACATAGTACTAACCTCCATTACAGGATCTTGAAGTCGTAATTCACACAATCACACTTTATACGCACAAACAAGTCTAAAGAGAAGATTAAAGTCAACGATTTCAGAATAAGTAATAACATAAAACCATCAATTGTGGCTTTTATATTCTAAAATTTTTACCCCCAACTTCTCGCTATGGAGACCTGTTGTAACTTGAATAAGCTAGATGAAACATAACTCGCTGCAATGATCATTGTTATATTAGATTAATTGCGTCAAATTGGTCACACAGCAGGAGAATACACAATAAAAAGTTTTTTCATCAAAGATTTATGGCGAATAAATTTCTCAATTGCCATGACTGCAGACCACCTGGTTGGTTGAGCGGTGACCTGTTCTAACATGAAACATAACTCGCTGCAATGGTCATTGTTATATATTAGATTTATCGTATTGAATTGGTCGCACAGCAGGACACACACATGACCGCCTAGTTGGTCGAGTGGTTAGCGAACCTGAATACGCACTGCATATCAATGGGACTGGGTTCAATTCCCAACATAGACAAAACATTTGTGTGATGGCATTTTTTGAGCATAGATGTTTGTATTTCTGGGTTTGGCTGTTTATTAAATATTTTACATATTAGGTGTATATTACAAATATATTTTACATACGTAATTATGATACATTATTACGATAGAATTTTGAAGCATTTATCTTTGTGACATTCTCGGTGTTCCATAAAAGCGTGAATATAACATATAGTGGATAGTGTTTTAGCCGACTTCACAAAAAGTCTTTTAACCGACTTCACAAAAAGGTCGAGGTTTTCGATTCGCCAAATCAATCTATAAAAATACATGCAAAAAAAGTTTAGGTTAGGTTAGGTTTGAAACATTTATTTTTGTAAAGTTCTCGGTGGTCCATAAAAGCGTGAATATATCATATAGTCAATAGTCTTTTAACCGACTTCACAAAAAGGTCGAGGTTTTCGATTCGCCAAATCAAACTATAAAAATACATGCAAAAAAGTTTAGGTTAGGTTAGGTTTGAAACATTTATCTTTGTAAAGTTCTCGGTGGTCCATCAAAAGCGTGAATATATCATATAGTGGATAGTGTTTTAACCGAATCGTCTTCCAGTAATCGGTGAACATACATAAAAAAATTGCAACGAATCGAGAGCCTCGTCTTTTTTAGAAAAGTCGGTTAAAACACTATTCACGCTTGACGCTTTTGATGGACCACCGGGGCACCGTTAATAAACAATAAATCTTGCATCGTAGAAAAGGGTCGACCTAACAAAGGAAACAATAGCTCACCCAATCCATTGTGTAATTATATAATTCAAATCTACATGAAAATGCTGAAAATATACGTCATATCGACACGGGACCCAGCGCATTCGATTTAAATGGGGGGTAAAACCCCAGAAACGAGTCCAAATTTTTTTTTTTTTTTTTTTTAGAATTCGATCTCCAACAACCCACAAACTTGAGCCACCTCCCGCGTACCCCCACCACCAGTGAGCCAGTTCCCGTATATCCCTACTACTTCCGCAAGACTATGCCGCTCGTCTTAAAATGCTTTTGGGAGAGAAGTACCTTGTTTGAGCACCGTGAGGCGATATTTTGCTGAATTTGAGAGAGGTCGAGTTTCTTTACATGACGAATTTCGTGAAGGGCCGCCCTTCACGAAATTCAACTGCCGTCGGCTACTGTTAAGCGGTTAATCGAAGAAAACCCCCGGATTACCTATGACACAATTTAAGGACTATTGGGGATTGGTATGAGCCAAATTCAGAAAATTTTACACGAAGAATTGAAACTGACAGCGGAGCAGAAGCTTGCTCGCGTGGAATGGTGCTCACAGATGCTACTGAAGTACGACCACGGACATTATAATGCTGTTTATGAAATTATCACAGGAGACGAAACGTGAATTTATTGTTTTGAACCCTGAAAAAACAACGATCTTGTGAATGTATGTTTGAAAATGAGAACAGGCCAACAAAAGTGAGACAGGCGAGAAACGTTGGCAAAAAAAATGATCGCGTTTTTTTTCCCAGCTATGGGTCCCATCTGTACAATTCCACTTAAAGATCAAAAGAGTGTTAATTCCGAGTGGTTTTCTACCATTTGTTTACCCAGGGTGTTAAAAAAAGTTTGCGAAAGACGACCCAAAATCCGCATTCTCCTACCAAGTCATTTTTAGCTTCCGAAAAGGTACATCTCGTCATTCATCCTGCGCATAGCCCCAACCGGGCACCCTGTGATTTCTGTATTTTCCCCAAAATCAAAGATTTGATGAGAGGTTTTATTTTTACCAATTCCGAAGATGCAGTGATAGCGTTCAATCAGCACGTAGAAAATATGCCTTCAGATCTGTGATACTCCTGTTTTAAAAAATGGTTCGATCACATGAAAAAATGTTTAAAATATAAAGGAGATTATTTTGAGGAGAAATAAACATAATATTTTAATTATAACATGTTGTTTTTTTAAGTTAGGCAAAACTTATAGTGTGACCTACGTACCTCTAAGTATTTTTCTGAGCCAAAGCTTAATACAAAATTGTTGTCAAGTACTTCACTGTTAATGCAGTTAATTTATGAAATAATCACCCAGGACATATTCAGTTTCAAACCATAAGATGATTCAAAATAAGGGTCAAACATCATTATTTGTCGCTTAATTAATAACTCTATAATAATTATTATTCCGCAATTTAAAGCGAATTGGTGTTTGTTTATTTTATTTTTCCCTTACAATTTTTACTGTCGTTACAGTCTCACTACGACAGTTATAGAGATGATTGGTGAAGTAATGTCATCTCTCATACCTATTCTTTTTTTTCTGTTTGATCTACTTTAGTATTCGTTTTCAAACTCAGACTTTGTGATTTCTCCAACAACCTGTATTGCTTGAAAACAAGCTGGAATGTCTATGCCCGATTACACTAAACATGACATAAGACAATCCTAACTAAGAATGTCTTAATTTTAGGTGTTACTTATGAAATTATTTGTTTGCATCAACAAAGAAATCCTTACTTAGGTCATACCTAATTAAGAGAATAAAATTTAGAAATCAATACAATAATATTTATTCAGACAAATAAATTGTGCATAACACTGTATTATATAAAACCTAAAAAATATCTTATGATCTAACTTAACATGTATCTGCCTGAATTAGGTTGACCTTTGTTTCACGTGATAGGGGCTAGTAAATACAATAATAATTTTAATAATCATTGATAAGATTACGTGAGCATATTTTACAATGTTATTAAATTGAAACCTTAAACTTAAGTTATAACTTAGGAAAACAGACAATTCATTAAAACTATCACAAATAACAAGAGATAAAATAAAATTAAACACAGTTAAAATAAATAACACTAAAGTTTCGTTTATTTACAAACTAATAATAACTTCTCTGTGTCATCATAAAACATACTTCGTAAAATGTCAATTACAATCTTTTTGCAATTTCTATAATTTTGTGAATAAATAGTTGTTAATACATTAATTCTATTATACAGGAGTGGACTAAAAATAAGTAAAATTTTGATGAAAAAACAAATTTAGTTATTTCGTTGTACCAACAATCTTTGTCTTTTCGTCTTGTATTTTCATGATTGCGAGAATAAGAAAGAGCCGAGTGTTGTTTAATACTATATTTAAAACAAATGGCTGTCGCACGGTTAGCACTTTACACGATGTGAAAAGTTGGGTAGTGGGATAGCGGAAGGAGCGGAATGTGGCCACCTTAAGTATAGCTCTTTGGGCTTATTCTACTCTAAGCAGCAGAGTCTTACCCACTTCACCCCATGACGTAATGCAGTACGTTATTGTTGATTAACAAAGAGCAAGGTATACTTGTCTGACTAATTTTTCATCTGAAACATTAGGCAGAACTTTAAAAGTAATAACTAACTTACGTAATCTATTTGTAAGAGTCTCAATATGCTGTTTAAAGGAAAGGGTTTCGTCTTTAATCACGCCTAACTACTTTACTTTGTTAACAGGTAATATGTGTGGGCATATGCATTGTATGGTGTTATTACAATGGTGCGCGTATAAAAATGAATCTGTCCGGCTGGATGATAACTTGCGCTTTGTGAACCGAATAAATTGAGCCTTGTAGGAATTTAATGTTAATAGGTGTTTGTTAAGCCATTTGTTGACTATAGTGAAACCTTGATGTGCAAATTTATAAACATCAGTTTCCGAATCAGCTGAAAAAAGTAGAGCAGTGTCATCGGCATATGATACAATTATGCGATTTTCTTTCGATTAAAATATCGTCACTCACTAAATTAATATCGGATCACTAGACCACAGAGGCGATACAGAAAATATATATATATACATTTTTTTTACAAAAATAGTAAAGAGTCTATCACTCTCCTGATGGAGAGAGAAAACGATTGGCTCTAGACAGCAAAAATGTTAATAGTGCGTTGCTATCCGTGTGGCGGGATTGCAATACCACATGTTTAAGTCTACTGGTTACCTTACCCTTCGAACTGGAAACAGTTATTTTATTCTTCACAGAAACCCGGACCAACACAGGGAAAATATTGTTGATTTAACGTTTTTTATAAAGATCTCATTGTTTCAGTTTATTTTTAGCTTACTCTTACTTGTTCCAAATATCGCCATTATTTATATACTTTCGTTAAAAGATAATTACTTTATATTCCAAATAGCCCCTAACTGGCGCTTCGCCTTTCTCATTTATCATAATAAATTTTATGACACTAAATATTTGCTGTTTATTTAAAACCAAATTAAAAACATATGCTATAACAAAACTGGGTATATCTTTCTGTTCGTTGTTTAACTTTATGTAGCCCCAAATAGGGATTAATAATGATGTGGTGTCGCGGGACACCAGGTAGTAACGAACTTCCTTCGGCTAAACGGCACTACTCGCTTGTGTACGCGACTGTCCCGCCTGCGCACGTCACATTTAACGCTTTTATTCCACGCATTTTTTCGTACGGTTTTACTATCACATTTTTTTCAGTTCGGTCGCACAGCAAAATCCCTGTCCCCTCTAAGCCTGCCGTAAGGAACTTCGTTCCAAAAACGAAGTTCAAACTATGCCGATTTTAAACAGCCCCGAACTAGCGATAATTAAAACAGCACATTCTAAAAGAAATATTTCCGTATTTATGTTCAATACTGATTGCTGCCGCATTTTTCTAGAAGGTATTGATGAGCTCAGTTGCAAAAAAATGTTGAAGCTCTTAACCATGCCAAATAGCCCCATTTTTCTGTATTTATGTTATTTATGCAAATTCTCATCAAATACAAAATTTAAACGATTATTGTTATTTGTGTTATAATTTTCTTACTTTGGGGTTAGATCAGTAAGTGTAATTTGTCCCGTGAATATTTATTTATTTACTATTTATATAATATTATATATCCTTATAACACTTTTTAATAGTCAATCACATAAAGTGTTACAAGGTTATATATTATTATAAAATAACCTTATAACACTTTTGATCAAGTTTTTTCATAGCAATAACACACAAACGAGTATATTAGATTGCTGTTCGTAATAACTTTCGAATAAAAAAAAATAACAAAATTGGACCATCCGCCAGGGCGCTGCTATGTTACGAACAGACACACACATACACAGATACACAGATACACACCTGAAACTTATAACACCCCTCGTTTTGCGTCGGGGGTTAAAAGAGTAATTTCCATCATAATTAGAACGTAAAAATGAAATGTTTTTGTAATTTTTCGGTAATTTAAAAAAAACGGTAAATTAAAAAAAAAACGCAACCAAATTGGACCATCCGCCAGGGCGCTGGTATGCCATGGAAAGATACACAGATACACGCATACACAGATACACAGATACACAGATACACACCTGAAACTTATAACACCCCTCGTTTTGCGTCGGGGGTTAAAAGAGTAATTTCCATCGTAATTAGAACGTAAAAATGAAATGTTTTTCTAATTTTTCGGTAGGTACACCGCCCGGCTATATCTCATTAGGATGCCACGGCAGCGACGCTGGCAGCGCCACCAGTCAATACGTGTAAAATTGTATTACAATTTACAACGTACCTAACCATTCTTTGCCTAACCGTACCTCACTTGGCGACGGCTTGGTTATTTTTATTTTATTATTGAGGTTTTTCGATGAAAAATCTTGATAACAGCTTGAAATCTGATGGTTTACTACTCGCAAACTTAGGATAAGCGTGTAACAAACGATTATCATAAGAAGCTGGTGATAAGTCAGTAAATATGTTAATTTGTATCAGCAGCCTCCTCACCATCCGAGAAACTAGTAAATCTTGATGAACCGGAGTATTTATTGATGAATTATGATATACTGTGCATGGGACACCATATGCAGATATTTTTAATTTTCTTAAGCTGTCGCTGAATATACAAAATTAGGAGAAGATATCATTATACTAATAATATTCATTAGTTTTTTATATTATGTAACATCTTACCTTTCACTTTTCTGCAGTCTGTAGCTGAGTGACATCGTTAAATGCGAAGTTTTCTGTAATACGCTATCACAAACTACTTGCCGGAAAGAGAGTAAAAATAGAATAGGTTACTGAAGCCACTAGCTCATCGTATCATAGGATATATGGCTCCCTTGATGGAGACAATTATCACCAACGAGTAATACGAGTAACATAATCGTGATAGTGCGTTGCTATCCTTGTGGAGACGTCTTTATACCACATGCTTGTGTTTACCAGCTTCTCTCCAAACCGGAACAAGACAGTGACAAGCACTGACGCTATTTTGACAGGTAAGGCAGTGATCCCAAACCCGTGCGAGTCGTTGCGGAACTCTACCACCTAGTAGTCACGATGGTAGTAACAAGTATTGCAAATAGGTGCCCTTTTACGAGCTTCTAGCAGGATAGCAGATGATCTATTCTTCAAGGTAGGACTGTTCCGGATCAATACATACCAACCCTATAAAAAATAAAGCTGAAGTAGTAGGACTAAATCTGGGCGAGATGTAGCAAAACTCTTATGCCTTGTGTCTAAATTTAATCTATTTGTCTAATTTGATATCGTGTAATTGTCAACCACCTAGTAGTCACGATAATAGCACAGTATACTGGGGACTAATAGTAGTCAATCTATATACATGTGATATTCGAGCAACGCAATGATAGACACCTCTCACGGACGCGATATCTCGGAATGGTTCGGTACAGTTTGTTCCGCACCAGTCGGAGATATCGCGTCCGTGAGAGATATCTATGTGTACTATGCTCGAATAATACTTGTATGTAACATTGACTTCTGGTAGTCTCTAAGTATTCTGTGATAATAGTGACTGGCATAGCCAATCGTTCGCCTCTTACGAACTGCCTGGCAGAACGGTAGATGATCTTTAATAAAGCTTTTTTAGCGTGTTGCGAACCAACATGGGGAAACTCAGCTAGCCTGAAGACAAGATAGTCGCTGGTTCTATCCCAGTCATATTAAAAATTTTCTTTGTTTATGAAGTTTTAAGGGTGAAAAAATAATAACAAACTTAAAAACATCCATTTTATTTAAAAAAATTACAATGTACTTAATAAATCCTTATTAGGCGCATAAGTAAAAATGCACTTATACATTTATTTCTCGTCACAAACATGATATACAGGCTGGTTGGTAATAAGACTGTACAATGTACACACTGAAGGAGGACGTTCAGTATTCGATGCTGATACTGAAATGAACATGTAGAGAAATGGGTACTTAAATTTTGACCTAAATATCCAATAAAAATATTTATGTGCAGACACCCGCGCGTAGATATCTAAGGTCTTTGTTTACAACAAAGACTACATGAATACTAATAGATACGCCATTGGGAAGACAACGTGTTGCCATTGCGAGGAAACGCTCCTATTACTGTCAAAAGTGTCATACATTTTAAATATAATTAAATCGTGAAAAAATAGAATTAAGCCATGTTGTACTATTTTATCATACCGAATGAGATGACAAAGTTTAAAAATTACCCTTGAAATTTGAACGACTTTATTTTAATGGTAAGAAGTATAACTCTATATTTCTGTGTATGAGTGCAAACTACACTGACAAACTTAGAAACTACCTTGAAAGACGTATCCATTTAATCCGTGGTTTACAAACAGCGATTTGCGGGTTTTGTATCTAAACTCGCTACAACCTCGCTAGGTGGTCATAGTTTTGAATGTTACTACACTAATTTCTATGAGGTTTACTATGTAGTTAAGCACTTTTTGTAATAGGTTTTTATGGGTAGCATGTGACCATTAACTAAGTACATTGTACAATATTTTACTTACCACATAATTTATACTATGTTTTTCCTTTTATTTAATAAAACACAACCGTCCATAAATTATTAACATTTTGAAATATGCATGCACTAAAACACATGAAGAAAATTAAGAATATCATTTTTAGAATTTGTAATTTCGTCTTGCCTCTTCTTGCAAATTAACGTTATGTGATCGTATAAAACTAGTAAATAATGCCTTTGACGATCAAAACTGTATAAATGTGTTTTTAAAGTGAAAATGCGTTTAAACTTATGTGTCTAACAGTAATGGAATTCCACCAAGTATCGACAATGGAAACTATAAAATATATAAAATCCATATTATTAGATGTTAATGTCACAAATATGTAGGTAAGCTTAGACATATAGATAAATTTAAGCCTAAATTACATTATGATAATCTTATTACTTGCATGCATTAAAAACTAATTTACATAATTAATCACTAGACATATTACATATTAAATATATAAGCAAATAAAATTTGACAAGACTAGAAAGAAGACAGTCATTTATATATTTTATAAATTGCTATCGATATTCACTTATTTTACAACATGTTTCCCTACTCGGGTTAGGTAAGCCTATTCGGCTGCAATCATTAGGTCCCAAATCGATCATAGTGTCTGTGTCGTGTCGTCTGTGTAGTGAAACTATTTAGAAGCCTTAACTATGGTGTGCCATGATTTATGCATTGATGCACTTAAATTCATGATTACATTTCAAATCAAATCATTTATTGCCCAAAATAAGGTTACATTTTAGTGTTACAATATCAATCGAATTTCTTCTATTTAACAAATCCACGGTAGACATTTTTCTAACTATACTAAATATGAATTACTTTGTATAGTTAAATACATCATTTGACTTTTTATTATTTTATATTAAAAATATACTTTTACAAAATCATAATTTTAAACATGCTGTATAGTTTACCAAATTTTACAAATAAAAACTAATAAAAAAAAACTAATAGTCGCCTCTGTGGTCTAGGTGAGCCTCAAGCACGAAATTTAAGCGTTTTCGTATCGTTAACGTATCGAGGACTCGATACGTTAACGGAGTATGACGATAGTAGGAAGCACGAAGCACCTTCTATCGACTCTCGAGACCTCGATACGATTACGCTAGTGACGTCATCCTAACGTAAGCAGGAAGGTACTAGTTTCGTTCAAAAACTTTCTCAACTCAAATCGTATATTATCGGTTTCATTATATTCCATATAGAAATATATTTATTGATAACTAAAATCATACCTAACTCAAGCATAATTAATAAAATACACAAAAATCAAGAAATACATTCTCTACTCTAAGAAAAATCAAATTTATTTTGACGAAACCATTCTAACAACGATCTTACGTTGTTCTACGGTTTTTGAACGAGACGACCGCTTGTTACTTGACGTAGGTATACGTCATACGATGCCAAACAAAGACAAGGTCAAGTTTGTTTACGTACAGGCTCTCGAAAACATTACATTTAAATTGTTTCCTCGCATTAAATATAAATAAAATATTATAAAATGAAAACTAGACTAGCTTTATGCAGTACATAACTATGGTGAAGTTCATGGAAAAGTACGTCCTGGAAGTTTTATGTAACTTATTTATTATGTGCAGTTTTTTGTTTCGTGATGTGAAGTGAAGATTGGATCCTTTCTTCCAGAAACAAGATTCCTCTAAGGAAATAAACTCTAGAATTATCCTGGAACTCAGTCTTAATGAAGTTTTTCGGCGGAGTTGCTCACAGAGAAATGTAAGAGCCTCTTTGTTGAGGCGATATTTATTTTTAAATTCGGTATCATTTAAATCCATAGGATCAAATATTTTTCTCTGTTTAGTCCTACATCTAACTTCTCTGAAAAATAATCTATACATATAATAAAATCGTGGGAAAGTCAAAACTGTACATTGAATAATTTTTTAAAGAATACTTGGGGCGTTATCTACGATAGATATCGAAGCCAAAAATATAGTTTTTAGAATTTTTGTCTGTTTGTCTGTATGTCTGTTTGTCTGTATGTATGTCCAGGGTAAACTCAAAAAGTGCTGCATGGATTTACTTCAAATTTTGCATGAATTAAAACTAACAGGTTGGGTCAACATATAGGCTACATATTATCACGCTATCACCTACGGGGGAGGAGCAGTGTGGAGTAAACGAAGTCCGCGCGGACGAAGTCACTGGCAACAGCCAGTATTGTAATATAAATGTAAACAGTGAAAAATTACCACAAATAAAAATGTGAGAATAAAAATTGCTTTCATCGAATCTCGTCTATTATTTTCTTCATCTTGAAGTAAACTTCCAATGAGAATATAATAGAGAATTACGTTGAAATATAGGTGGTATTTGCATTTTTTAGCTTTCCGTTGATTGTATTAATATCCGGAAGTAACTAAAACTACTTAATTTTTAAAAAAACGAGCGTAATAAATGATTTTAAACAACTCGAAACTTTTTTCACCGGCAAATTGTAAGTGAAAAAAGATTCGTCACGCTCGATACCCAGCCTTCGAAATTTGCGATACGATACTTCAAAACGCCGTTCGTGCTCGCAATTTTGTTACGTTTCACGTATTTCTCGATACGTTTGCGATACGAAAGTTTAATAATTTGCTTGTGCTTCGAAATTTAGTTCCATTTACGTACGATAGGGGCGCTAATCATTTTTCATACGTTTATTTCTCGATGACGATACGAATACTTTTTCGCAAGGAGTTCGTGCTTGAGGCACACATGAGGTCCCGGGTTCGATGCCCGGGTCGGGCACATAAAAAAGTGTTTTTTCAGTTTTCTGAGAAACACAAAGTTGCTCGGGATTGGAAAGTGCCCGGTTGGCGATAGGCTTGCCACCTATCACATTTGTGGGACCAAGTATCTTCGGCTAATCGTGGGTGCACTTGTTGTACCTTTGCCTACCCCTTCGGGGATATGGGCGTGAAGATACTTTTTTTTTTTTTTAAACTAATAATTAAAATGTCCAAAAACACAGTTACAATTGTCATTATATACAACGAAGTCTAAAAATAAATAAAAATACATTACATTACATAATCAAATTAAATATTTACATTACATAATTAATTCAAAATCTATATAAAAAAGTATTTGAAGTTCTAAAATTACGACCCCGTTTGTATAACAACTAAACATACAAACTGACGTGAAACATATAACAAGCCGCCCCGTTGGCTGAACAGTTTACTAGTTAGTTTAATAGGTCTCGGATTCGGTTCTCTACAGGGACAAGCATACATGTGATAAGCATAAAAATTTACTCTTCCTAGTCTTTATTAAATATTATTTAGTATAATTTATTTCTATGTATTAGTATTATTGACTAACACCTATATCACCAGCAAAAATTTGGTTACTTTGGGGATAGATTTGGCAACTTTAAATTAGTAGTATAGAGTTGATATATAAGAATTTAATTGGGAAAGAATGGCAGCGGTAAGATATTTGCAAAATGCGGCTGTAACGCCAATTTTGTCTACTGAACCATTCAGTTGGTGACACTATATTATTAACTACGTATATGATTCGTTTAAATCGGCGAAACCACAAGCATGAGCTAGCAAAGTATATAAAATTCTTACTTGAATTTACTGAGCAATTTTAGTGAGTATTGGAGGTGAAACGTGCTCGTGCATCAGGATTAAATAAAATGGCGCATGCCGATGCTAAAAGCATCTACTACTAATCGAGTTACGAAAAGAAATGTTCTTTTCTCTCCTTCCAGTCTACTCTTATATCGTCGCTACGAATAAATGTAAACCACTTGACAATCATATCAAATTATATTCAAATAAATATCATTATGCCACTAGTTCCCTAACCGGGAAGATAAGGTAGCCCGAACGTCAATATTCAATACGACTAATGCGTTTGTAAGTTGGCTATCACCATATTTCTCCGATCTGTAACCATTGTGGTTTCTACTGAGAACCAACAGTTATACGTATTCATTTGCGCGTGAATGATACACAACCACAAAACTTAGAGGTGTTACTGATAGATATTCATAAAAAAATTAATTACATTTTTGCCTGACTCCAAGATAGTCAATCTACTACAAAAAACACGATACCAAAAACTATGTCAAAAGAGTTTTTCCTACCAATCAATTTAAACTGCAACAGCCAACTTCCAATCTCCTGTATGGATCAACCCCGGATCGCATTTTCAGCAAAAAATAGCGCCATACAAAAAGTATACACTCCGAGACAATAAAAGAATTTTCTAAATCGTTTAATGAATAATAGAGTTCTGAGGTAACAAACATTAAAAATCTTCGTTTGATCGGAACCATCGGTGAGTCCAATCCATTTATTAAACCGACGTCTCTCTTTTCGGTACCATCACGGAGGATACATAGAATAATAGTTCGCGGATAATAGCAAATTTAATTAATTTCACCTTTTAATAATGGATTTCCGCAAAGTAACGCCTGAATCAATAAAAAAATTAAAAAATACAGTTAAATTGAAAATCTTCTCCTTTTTGAAAAGTCGATGAAACTTTCAATATAACATACTGAATGTAAATTTACAAAATACCTACAAATTAGGAAGGCGACAATGCCGCCGTGTACAGAAAAACTTTTTTGAAAAAAAATCATATAATTAAAACAAAATGAAAAGTCAAAAAATAAATAGTAATAGTCTTATCAGTAGCAAAATTATGACTATTACTATTAATACGCAATTATCAAAAAATATAGAAAATTTAATTATCTACAATACTCACTATTTTTGGCCAAGTGCACGGTTACAGACCGGGATCCCAGGAACAAACTTTTTTTTGATTAATAACAAGCTGAATTTTTGTGAACAGCTTCGTTTTGACGAGACAACCATCTTTTCTATCTTCGAAAAATCTCAAATTGTATAAATAATAAAGTTATGGGGCTTTGAAAATTTTGATTCGGTGAAGGAAAAATATTTATTAATAACAATAACTATTTTTCAACTTTAATTGCTTGATTATATTATGAAACCACGATGAAACTTTTGTTCTACACATTCAATGGTTTTTCTGGCGATTCCTCTACTCTAAAGTTTCGGAATTATGAGATGTTTAAAGTGGAGCGGGAGCGCAGGGTGTTGGCGGTGAGAGGTAACATGCTGGCCCGTTGGTTTGCTTGATGTAGTAAAGAAGTAAAAATCACACTGTTCTGGGCTTACTGTCAATTCTTCTACTCGAGAAGCCCCTTTGTAAACTACACGCAGCGCACCTACAACGTTTTGCGAGTCCAATATAATAACATCTTAAAAAAAATTGCATCAATACTACGCAAATTTCAAAGCAGTTCCAGTAGCATCCTCAATATGATCGCATCACGTCTAGATTGTCCCTTACAACATTCTTGGGCAGCTATGGCCACCGGTTTTTGTGTAATTATTTACAAAAAACGAAAAAACATTTAGGTATATATACAAATATTTACTGTTGATTTTTTTTGTTGATAAATTAATCTCAAATTCTAATTTTAATTTTTAATATGACATCATTTAATAATTCTATTTTATTTCTTCTTGTTTTTACCGAATTTTAAATTGAATTTTATATAACCGTATTTTTTATAATATTTGTTAATTTTTAATGTAAATGACATAAACTAACTAGCATAAGCGATTACGAACGCAATGTGGATGTAAATCTGAAATAAATTGATTATTATATTATTATTATTATAAATTGATATTAATTAATTCAATAACAACCTAATTTTCTCACAACAGCTTGTTAGTTATTATTATTGTTCAAGGGTAACATTGTCCTACACGTAAAGTAGAAACTTTTCTTAGTCCCTCTAAAGTTTTCTTTTTATCTATCTATATATTAGTTACCCGATTCGAGATTTTTTGAAGATAGGAAAGATGGGTTTCTCGTTAAAACGAAGCTGTTCACAAAAATTCAGCTAGTTATTAATCAAAAAAAAGTTTGTTCCTGGGATCCCGGTCTATTAGGGAAATACAAGCCGTAACGGCACCTGTGTCTAATTAAAAAATTACAATAATTTCATAAAATAAAATGAATATAAATTTACATTCATTGCGTCATATTGGACCAACCTAAAAAACTGCAATTTAGTGTATTATGGACATAAGTAACCGGCTTCGGGTTCACTCACTTCGGGTAATTTTCGTAAAAAAGAGTTCCACAGATTTTTCGTTAGGTACATTTAAATTTTGGGCCTCATTAATTAACAAATCCAATCATCGAATTAAGCAACATTTTTTTACATCATAGGACGCCCCGTTGGTCGAGTGGTTAGCGACCCTGACTACGTAATCGACGACGGGGTCGGGGGCTCGGATTCAATCGATCCCCGACGGGGACAAGCATTTGTGTGATGAGCATAAAAGTTTGTATGTCCGGGTTTGGGTGTTTATGAAATATATTCTTGTATTTATATATGTATTTCTATGTATTAGTATTGTTGACTACCATAAATAACACAAGCAAATTATTTGCTTACATTGGGGTTAGAACAGTAAGTGTAAGTTATCCCGTGAATAATTATTTATTTATTTATAGGACGGCAAATAAATAGATATGCAGAAGGATAACCATCACCTATAAACGCCAGAGATGTTAATGGTGTGTTGCTATCGGTATGGGGATGCCATTTGTATAAGTTTACCGGCCTTACCCTCCAAACCGGAACACGACAATGACAATCATTGACGCTATCGCGGCAGGAATGAGTAAGGCGGTAGTACCTATCACGTACACCGACGAGACGTTGCGGAACTCTTCCAATCAAGCAAATCAATCGCCTTTTAAGGACTGCCTTAAATAAAAAAGTCATATATTTGAATGATGCAAATTATTGTTTTGCAAAGGAATAGATTCTAAAGCCTTTAGCTTTTGTAAATATTTGCATACCACAATATACGCATAATAGTATAGTAGGGTATTTTGGTAATTTGTAAACTGAAAAACACGTGTAATCCATATTCTTGCAAATAAAATATTCATTCATTCATTCATCATAAGAGCCATCTGCTTGTTTACTACCGTGTGGTATAAAAAGCAGATTTCAATAAGTCTATTAATAAGATTTATGAAAGGTTTTAAAAATATTAAGTATCTTCATGCTTATATTCCGAAGTGGTTGGCAGGGGTAAAACAAGTGAACCCACGATTAGCCGAAGATACTTATAGCAAATTGCACTAACATTGTCTTCGATTAGGACAATCCTAAATATTATGCTGTCACATTCTTTCCATTTAAGACAAGAAGTGACAGCATATTATTTAGGACAGTCCTAAGTTAAGACAGTGTTAGTTTAATTGGGCATTAGTCCCACATTGTGATAGGTAAGCTTATTGCCGATCGGGCACTTACCCGGACAAAGTTGTTTTTATCAGAAAAGAAAAAAAAACACACTTGGATAGCCCAACCCGGGAATCAAACCCGGGCCCTGATGTGGTCAATACCGACCGACCAGAGCACTAGGCCACAGAGGCAAATTATTGATTTTATAAAAGTTTAAATACATGAACACCATACTTGGTAGAATTTCTGATCTCTCATATTTTTTAGAAATAAGTGATTCCATTTTCTTTTTTCTTCAAACATTTTCAAATATCTAATTATTACACATGAAACTACTTCAACATTCAGTAAATAGAATAATAATTTTGATCAGCAGTATTTTTCGTAAATGTAATTTTTTTTCAACGAATTAAACAAATTGATGTAGAAAGGTTGTTATTGGATACGTCTTAATACTCAGCGTATCATAATCGTAGTTACACAAAGTAATGAAAACCGATGTTTTTATGAAGATATTTTCCTCAAATAACATATATTACTGTCTCCAAGGTAACAATCCCTCGAATTAGAAACAAAATATCAACCTATCTGGAAATAGTTCCAGTAGGTATTCGGATAATTTTTATATTAATTTGTTTGGTATATTCCACTGTTCTACGAAATCAGTACCAGTTTTCCTTATTCTGATAAATTTATTCGTAAAAGCTTAAAAGACTTTTATCTGAAATGTCAGCTTGCTGTTGGCTAAAACCTTAAGCTAATTCAGCTAAGTACAGTTTGCCTAAGCATAAGATAAGGATGCACAAATCAAGTCCATTATCTGAAGGCAATCCAACTGACTACGAACCGACATTGCTTTCAGTTGGGAAACACAATGGGTGTGTTTAGAACAACAGCTACTAACCTAAGATATCTAATAAAGATAGCCAGGACATTTCAGAGTCAACAAAACTTTATTCTGAGCATCTGAGTTTAGCCGGTTTCGGTCGGGATACACTTCTTTCTTTAACTGCCTAAACCTATAAAAGTGCCAGAATTTCACAAATGGCGCCTTGACTTACTAAGCAAAATGGTGGCATCGGGATATGTCTAAGTATCTATACTGTCCTGGCAAAATCTTTGCTTAGAATTCTGACAATCTAACTGAGATATTTTAGGCTAACAGTTGTTCTGAGTAGACCCAGAAGGTATTGTTTGTCAATCCTAGCCACACGTAGATAATTTAAGTAAAGTAACTCTAAAAGTACTTTAAAAACAAAATTGTTTACGAATTTTGCATATCTTGATATTTTTACGCTATTTATATGCGTTTTATAGTAAATAATATTATGTCGCTTGTCTAATTATGAAATATTGAGTCTGAAATACAAAGTTTCTTTATCGGCAATAATAATAATAATATTGCTAGACAAAGAATTGATCTAACCCCAAAGTAAGCAATTTATTTGCTTGTGTTAACACCTATGGGTGTTAATCAACGATATTAATACATAGATACAATTATACAAATACTGTTACATTCATAATATACACCCAAACCCAGAAATACAAACATCTATGCTCATCAATAGATGAGCAACGTTGTTATTATCAGAAAACTGAAAAACACATTTTAAATTGCCCGACCCGGGAATCGAACCCGGGACTTCTAGTGGTCAACACCGACACTGTACTACGAAACAACAACAGAGGCGATCGATTTGATATCTGATTGAGATTGGTATTGCTAATTGTTTCATTTAAACCTCCACGTTTCATTTTACACCCCCACTCTGAAAACTAATGTGCAAATTTATTGCGTGGCAATATCATACTTCTGATGTGGTTTATAAAAACCTACGCCTTTGGCCATACGCCTTCACTGTTGGACCTCCTGCTAACCTCTCACCCGGATCATTATCAGGTATCGGTAGACGCCCCACTTGGCGCGTCGGACCACTGCCTGATTCGGAGCAAAGTGCCGGTCACGCGCCCATCACAGCCTCCTTTTACGGAATGCGGTCTTTCTTTGCATCCTACCCATGGGGGCGGTTGTGCTTCTCGCTGGATGATCCGAATGCTGTCGCTGACTCTGTCGCTGATGTGGTGCTGCAGGGCATGGAACTTTTCATTCCATCTTCTGCGGTGCCCATTGGTGGCAAGTCTCAGCCTTGGTTTCGTCGCCACTGCAAAGCGGCTTTACGCCGAAAGCAGGAATGCTACCGAGTTTGGGCTGCTGCGTCGACATCTCGTGATGTAAAAACTAGCGCATTACGAAAGGAGTACAACTCTTCGTCGAGGTTCTTCAAAAGAGCTATTGCCAAGGCAAAATCGGAACACATTGGCAGAATTGGTGAGAAATTAGTTCGCCTTTCTTCGGGAACTCGTGCGTTCTGGTCTCTTGCCAAGGCAGTCTTAGGGAATTTCTCCCAGCCTTCATTTCCATCCTTGCACAGAGACGATGACTCTCTAGCCCATACCGCAAAGGAGAAAGCCGATCTTCTGGGCTCGTTCTTTGCGGCCAACTCAACCCTGGATGACCAAGGGAACGCACCGCCTACCATCCCGCAGTGTGATAGTTCTATGCCAGAACCACAGTTTCGGCAGTCATCTGTGCGTAAAGCACTACTTTCCTTGGACATCCACAAGTCGAGTGGGCCTGATGGCATCCCTCCGATTGTGCTTAAAATATGTGCTCCAGAGTTGGCGCCAGTATTGACGTACCCATTTCGGCTTTCTATTCACTCGGCGTGGTACCGAATTCATAGAAAACAGCTTTAGTGCATCCCATCCCTGAAAAAGGTGATCGTTCTAATCCGTCAAACTATCGGCCAATAGCCATAACTTCCTTGTTCTCCAAAGTTATGGAGACACTTATAAACTGTCAGCTCCTGAAGTATTTAGAAGAGCACCAGCTGATTAGCGACCGTCAGTACGGTTTCCGTCGTGGTCGCTCAGCTGGTGATCTTCTAGTATACCTGACGCATCGCTGGGCAGAGGCAGTTGAGTCCAAGGGGGAGGCATTGGCAGTTAGTTTAGACATAGCGAAGGCCTTCGATCGGGTATGGCATAAAGCGCTTCTCTCAAAGCTGCCTTCCTATGGGCTTCCCGAGAAATTATGCAAGTGGATCACCTATTTTTTGGCTGATCGGAGCATCAAGGTCGTAGTCGACGGTTCATGCTCCGACCTAAAATCTGTCAATGCTGGTGTTCCTCAAGGCTGCGTGCTATCACCGACACTCTTTCTTCTGCATATCAATGATATGTTGCGAATTAGTAACATACATTGCTATGCGGACGACAGTACTGGTGATGTTACATACTCCGGACGTAGCGGTATTTCTCGGGAACACGTCGAAGAGGGTCGGAACAAGCTCATGTCTGAACTCGAGAATCGACTAACCGATGTCTCAGAATGGGCTCGTCAAAAACCTTGTTACATTTAACCCCAAAAAGACGCAGCTTTGTGCGTTCACCGTTAAAAAAACACCCTTTGTCGTATCACCTCGATTCGAGAACACTTACCTGACAGCCTCAGCCAGTATTGGAATTCTGGGAGTCGACATATCGAACAACGTTCAGTTCCGCGGTCATTTGGAAGGAAAGGCTAAACTGGCCTTTAAAAAGCTTGGCGTACTCAGTAGAGCAAAGCAGTACTTCATGCCAGCCCATCGCCTTCAACTTTACAAGGCCCAAATTCGACCTCACATGGAGTACTGTTCTCACCTCTGGGCCGGAGCTCCTCAGTACCAGCTTCTTCCTCTTGATCGCATTCAACGTAGAGCGGTTCGAATCGTCGACGATCAGACTATTTCTAATCAGCTTGACTCTTTGGCGTTACGCAGAGATGTTGGTTCGCTCTGCATTTTTTACCGTATGTATCATGGGGAGTGTTCCGAAGAGTTATTCGGACTAATTCCTGCAGCTAAATTCCATCATCGGACATCGCGTCAAAATTTAAAATTCCATCCTCACCACCTTGATGTCTGGAAATCCACAACCGTGCGCTTTTGTTGGCACTTTTTGCCTCGCACTACTCCATTGTGGAATCAATTACCCTCGGGGGTGTTTCCGAACGGATACGACTTAGGGACCTTCAAGAAACGAGCTTATTCTTTTTTAAAAGGCCGGCAACGCAGCTGCACGACCCCCGGTATTGCAGTTGTCCATGGGCGGCGGTGATCACTTACCATCAGGTGCACCACCTGCTCGTTTGCCCCCTGTGCTATAAAAGAAAAACCTAAGTTCTTTATTTTTTATTTAAAAAATCTAAAATAATCTAATCTAATAATCATGACTGTACAAAGTACGGATACTTTAGGGAATTGTCGAATAGAGTTATTTGTGTACAAAATTGATTTATTACAAACAAAAATCCACAACGTTATTACCTAAGCGTATATATACTGAAGCTAATTACGGATTTTTCCTACGTTTACATAATGAAATTAGATATAAAATATATTTTAGGTCACAAAATTATACATTAATTAGCTACGAATTTTATGTTTATTTATAAAAAATGTATTCAAGTAGGTACTAATATAGGTTGCGTAACAACAACCGTAACTAACCAGAAAAACTAAAAAAGGTGGACAGCGTAGAATAGACGGTAAATTATGTGACTTGAGTGTCTGTTAACGTCTGATTTATACTTATCTCGCAAGTAAAATAACATGATAATGTTCATTTTCAACCCTCGATGCAAAACGAGGGGTGTTATAAGTTTTTAAGTGTGCATCTGTGTGTCTGCCCGTGGCATTGTAGCGCCCAGGCGGATGGTCCGATTTGATTGCGGTTTTTTAATTCAAAACCCTGTTTTGCGAGATGGTTCTTAGCTATAATTCAATAGAATCTGTTCAGCCGTTTCGAGATCATTAGCTCGTTACAAATTGGTGAAAGGAATTAAGAAGTTGCTTAATTCCTTTCACCAATTTGTAAAGTCTTTATTGATACTAAATTTTGTATTCTGTTACTTTATTGATATTGCAATTACGTAGTAACCTTGACTTGATAAAGTATCAACATCTATTTAACTGGATTTTTTGTATGTAAATAAAAGATTTTTTAAAATATACTGCAAAACCACTTTTTAACGACTTCGTAATATCTTTTTGTACTAAAACTTGATAAATTTGTGTAAGCTCAGTGACAATGTGATATGATACCATCCAACTAATCTTGTGATGTAGCCTGGACGTAAGGACTAGAACTCTCACATGCAGAATTTTGCCAAGACTAGAACTCTCACATGCAGATTTTTTTTTTTGTTTGGGCTCATTGGTTTTGTTGTATAAGTATTAAGTTTCACTTTAAAGTCCATGATGACGATGATCTTAAGAAAAATAAAAATCTAAAAGCCGAAACTCACATGTAGAATGTAGAAAGTGATACGATAGTCAAGTTCGAACTCGTCGATTTTTTTATGTATACTTTCCTTTACATATAACGTCAAAATTCTGAAGATGGAGTTAGAGTACCATTATAACTCACAGATAGAAAATGCTAAGATAGTAGAGTTTGGACTCGTTTCCTTTGTTACAGTAAGTTCTTTCTCATGATGATAAGGGTCTGAAGATTGACTCGAAAAAGTAAAATTGGAAATTTCCGAATCCAGATGCAAAATGCAAAAACAGTGGACGCCTTAAATAAATGAGGTATTTTTTTTCAATTAGCGCTTAATTGTCTTATATTGGCAAACACCTTGGTGCTGGATGTTTTTCAGGATTTGATGATGGACATGTATTCCTAAACTAAATAAGATAAACCAATTAAAATTGGACTCATTTGTTCTGTTTTGACAATCACTCTAGAACTAGATGATTACCAGTGTCTCATGATAGAGTTGGAAGGAGGTTATGGGAAATTTGAAATAAAATAGAGCAACGCCATCAACTTTAGGGTCGTTTTATTTGTTGCTGTAACGACTTTGGAGCGGGATGGCTCCCAATACCTGATGATAGAACTGAAAAAGTACCCGAGAACTCCAAAGCTATACCAGGTTAACCCATCGAGTGGGGACTAATTCGGTTTGTTCTGGCAAATAATTTTGTGCTGGACGATTTCTAGAATCTGATGATGAAATTAGAAGGTAATCATGAGAACTCCTGTAATAAACAAGTTAAACCCATTGAGTTTATAATCATTTGTTCTGTTTTATCAAAAATCCTTGTGCTAGACGATTTCCGGGGAATTATGTATAGAGCGATGGAAGTCATGGGAGCTTTAGAATAAAATGGAGTAAATTTTTGCCAGGATTTCGAAGCGTGAAAGTAACCAGTGCCTGGCGATAGAACTGGAAGAAGTCTATTAGAACTTCAAAACAAATTCAGATAAACTCATCAAGTTTGGGTTGATTCGGTTTGTTTTGACATACAAATTGGAACTGGATAATTTCTAGGATTTGATGATAAAATAGGAAAGTGGCCATGATAACTTTTAATCACAACAAGATAAAACCAAAGAAGTTGGATTCATTTTACTTATTTATTTAATACTTTATTGTACACTTAATGAAAAATACATACGAAAAAGGATAACAAAAATTGCACAAAAGGTAAGCTTATCCCTAGTTGCGCAGATTTCTTCCAGCTAACCCGAAATTTTGTTCTGTTTAGACAAATACCCTGGTGCTAGATGATTTCCAGTCTTATAATGAAGCAGGAAGGAGGTTATGGAAACTTGAATTTAAATTGAGCAACACCATCGATTTTGGGCTCTTCTCATTCGTTCTTTTAAAGTCTTTGTTGCAGTGTTTGATGGTAGAGCGGGAAGCAGTCCATGAAAAATCTTAAGCTTAACCAGAAAACCCCACTGAGTGTAGGCTATTTCAGTTTATTCTGGCATATTTTTTGGTGCTGGATGATTTTTAGTATCTAATAATGGAAATGGAATGTAGTTATAGGAACTTTAAAACTTGATATAACACCATCAAGTTTGGACACATTCGTTCTGTTTTGACAAATATTCCCTGATGCTAGATAATTTCTGGGGTCCTATAATAAAGTAGGAATGAGGTTATGGGAACTTTAAATTAAAATGAGTATTTTGGTTCTCTTCAGTACTCATAGATTTTGGGCTTTTTTGATTCGTTCTTATAATGACTTTAGAACGGAACAGAAAGAAAACTAGAAAGAAATCCATGAGATGTGCTAAGCTAAACCAGAAAACCCATCGAGTATGGGCTAATTTGTTTTGGCATACTTTTCTGGTGCTGTATGATTTTCAGGATTTAGTGACGTATCTGGATCGTGGCTACAGAAATGTTTAAGCTAAATAAGATAAACCCATCGAGTTTGAACTTATTTGTTCTGTTTTGATATCTGGTGCTAGATTTCAAAACAGAACAAATAAGTTTGGTTTGATTTATCTTAAGGAGTTTGGAGCAGGATGGTTTACAATGTCTAATGATAGAGCTGGAAGAGGTCCATGAGAACTTCTAAGCTAAACCAGATAAAAAAATCGAATGTGTTTGGTCTGTTTTGGCAAACACATAGGTGTCCGATTTTTTGTATTATAATGATGGAACTGGAACGTGGCCATTGAGATTGGGCTAGTACAGTTGGCCTTAAATAAACCCCAAAATAATGTATCTATAAATTGTCATTGTTTTCTTTTATTATTATTCATTCCAATAAAACAATATTGATTACATTTTTAAGCCATTTTTTAATCTAATTTTGTGTTACGAAGGACGATAAGAACAAATATATTATTAATAAAAAAAATATTCACACTACAACAATTATGTTTTCTGATGCTTTTGTTAATAATGTGTTAAAGGTATTGCTTACTATATGTATATAAAACTATATAAACATAAGCACAACCTTGGAACCCGGAGCACGACATTGTTAGTAAAGCGCCAGAAATAGATAAAGCAGCGGTACAAGACCCAGATTGTCTTGGGCTTTGAGTGCTTTTTACAAACTGCCTGTCAGAAAAGCTATAACAATGGTCTTTTTCAGAAAGTCGTACTGTTTCTGATTTCAGGACAAATAGTCTACTTTTTGGTTTAGATTTTAGAATAAATTTGGTCCTATGAGATATTGGTCCGATGAGAATTTATCTCTACACATTATGCCGCTTTCTTAATCCTTTTCTCACAGAACAATTCGTATGTGGAATGTACTTCTCGCAGGTATTAAAAATTCCCTTTATAGCTATCATTTAAAGGAAAACTGATGCAATTATTCAAAAACACCACCAGAATAATCTAAATCAGATATTGGTTTATCAAATCCAAAACAGTTCGACCCAGTTTAATTTACATTTAACAATACCCTCAATATTTATATTCGGATTATTGAGGGTAGAGGTATTGAATTATCTCCTCATTTCATTAAACAAAAGGGTCGGCTAATGGATCAAATGAGATACACACTTGACATCTATTATGTCAGAAAAGGGTTATAGACGATTTTCCTGTTTTGATGGGGACATTTACTTTCTTTGTCGTCAAGCACTGCTTGAGATATTATATGTTTTAACGATAATACGTTTTTAGTTATATACTTCGACAATCTAAATTTATCATTTTCTATTCCAAACAAAATATCAATAAGATTCCAGCCGAATTATTTATTTTTGAATATTTCAAATAACATACAAATTTTCTTTTATGACTAGCAACCCGCCCCAGCTTCGCACTTTTAGCTTTTTTTATCTGTACGTAAGGACATTGTCGAGTGGTTAACAAACCTAATTACGTATCAATGGTTCTCGGACCGGTTTTTTACAGGGACTATTATTTGTGTGATGAGCTGACAGATGTTTGTATTTTTAGGTTTGGGTGTTTATGACATACGTAAAATTATTTAGATAAGTATTTTTCGCCTCTGTGGTCTAGTGGTCCAGCGTTGGCGTTGACCACATGAGGTCTCGGGTTCGATTCCCCGGTCGGGCACATAAAAAAGTATTTTTTCAATTTTCTGAGAAACACAAAGTTGCGCAGGATTGGAAAGTGCCTAGTTAGCGATAGGCTTGCCACCTATCACATTGTGGGACGAAGTATCTTCGGCTAATCGTGGGTGCACTTGTTGTACCTCTGCCTACCTCATCGGGGATATGGGCGTGAAGATACTTTTTTTATCTATTAGTATTATTGACCCCCAAAGTAACCACAAAGTAAGCAAAATAATTTGCTTACTTTGGAGTTAGATCAGTTCGTGTAATTTGTCCAGCAATATTATTATTATCCATCCCCAACACGATAGTTGTGTCTCCTGGCGAGTTTAACCTGAACCCAATCATATACACATAAAAAAACATCTAAATCGGTCAAGCTATTCTTGAATCTTTCGAAGATGATAATTGTACCTCTATATCAGAAGAGAACAAGACAGTTACAATCATTGACGCTATTGCGACAGGAAATAACAAGACGGTGGAACCAAATGTGGTGGTACAAATGGACGGTGGGATATACGTCGTGGATCTGATGGTGGCATGTTGTCTACTACATATAACGAAGGTGGTGGCATGTTGTGTGGTACAAACTGTGTGAAAGAATGACAAATGGTCTCATTTTTAAAGAGGGCCTGGACCAACACTTAGAAAATATATTTATTTATATATATTTTGCATATTATTTAACAAAATAGTAACAATAATGCTATTAATAGTATTCTTTATCACGAGACAGATTTTCTCAAATATTGTCAATAAGTTTGTTAACCTAAATCTGAGGTTGACAACCTATTTTTTTTAATAAAGAAACAAGGATCAAGGGACGGTTATGACCTATATATGTAGGGGGTAATAATAGTGATAAATATCTGATATCAATGGACAAATAATACGAGTTGAGCTAATTCCAAACTAGGCAATTGACCTGTGTGATATGGGTGTTAATCAACGTTACTAATAAATCTCATTCTCCCATATCATATTATAAACTAGCGGCCCGCCCCGGCTTCGCACGGGTATAAAATATACAGTCTATGTCACTCAGTAAAAAAAAAAATTGAAATCGATGCAGTAGTTTTGATTTATTCATTACTGCCCGCAAACAATTCCCCTTTCCCTATACCATGAAGATTTCCTGCTATTTTTGGAACATCTAAATTCATATAGGTACTACATTTTTAGTTTTTACATTTTTACCAATTTCTTTTACTTTTTCCATTAATATATTACAAAATGTCTTTATATACAAAGTTCACAGCTTTCTGGTCATTAGACAATATAAACATGTTTTCTTTAGAGGTTACTCTTGAAAGAGCGACATATAAGTTGACCATGTGAAAAACAGTCAACGCTCAAATCTAAGCCTACAACGTTGAAGGTTTGACCCTGCGATTTATTAAGGCGAAAAAATGTGTAAATGGTTGACCCTGCCATCCCTAAAACTTTTCAGTAAATAAACGTATTTTAAGCTCAAAAGAGTAAAAACTATAAGCATAGATTTTTCAGTTCAATCATCTATTTTGTTAAAAATGACAGTATTATTAATTTTTGAAAAGCTGTATATTTGAAAACGATGATGGTATTCAACTCAATTTTTGAGATCTAAAATATTGTTTTAGCTAAATAACCTATAGGTTGAAACATTTCGGTGTTGTGTCTAAAAACATTTTATTTTTAATTTTCTTCATTGATAAATCCCAAACAAATTGACCGATTTTGATTAAATTAACGGTATTTGACGCAGTTTTTAAAGAACAAAAGCTGATAATATTTTTAAGTCAATCGGTAAATTAACTTGAAAGTTATTTAAAAAAAAATTAAGCAAGTTTGCTAAGAACAACGTAATTTTATTTTTGAAAAGCTATAAGTTTTGAGAATTAGATTCGATTTTGATTTTTGAAATGGCATTTGACGCAGTTTTTTAGTACTAAAATATCGTAGAACACCAAAAAATTATTGGTAGAAAAAGTTTGAAGCTATGTCGAAAAAACACTTTTTTCAAAATTTTTCGTAAACGATTACTCCCAAACCGATTTTGATGCAATTTATGTATTTTGAAGAATAGAGCTGATTATTTTTTGTACTCGTTACGTAAATCTGGTAGTTATATTAAAAAATACTGTTTCTTTTGGTGTTTTTTCAAAATTTCTCAAAATCTTCTAGACCGAATCGGTTTAAATTTTCAAGAAATCTAAATTAAGCGGAATCCAATCGAATGCCATCAACCGCGTTTCAATCGGTCTAGCCGTTCAAAAGTTATGACATGTTTACATACACACATACACACACACAAATACGTTCATACAGATATACTACCGTCAGCGTGAAAATAGTCGGAAAAGATTCCTGGGACCTCAAAACGTGGACATCTGGTGAAAACTCGATTTTCGAAAATCGAGGTAAAATCAGTATCTTCCTTATCTACATACGTAGTGGGAAATTAAAAACTGGTTTACTAAATCACGTTTTTTTACATTGATTATTAAATAACAATTTTACAAAAATTATACGATATACCTGAAGATATTATCTAAGGAATGTGCTAACTTAATACATGATAGAATGTACTTTACTTGATCATATAAAATTCCGAAAACAGGCTAAAAATCTCTAAAACAAATAATTTGTTAGTACTCATTGATATAAAAAACCCAAAATCAGTGTGTCAAAAACGTCCTCCAAAAATGAGTGCACAATTTTAAATTGTGCACTCGTTTCAAATAGAATCGCGTCGGCCGCGTCACTGTCAATTTTATTTATTTTCGTACATTGCTTTGTAAAAACAACTATAAGTCTTGCACTTAAGGTTTGATATGCAACGACATATGTTTTTGCCATATCTATAACTACTTAAAAGAAATTAGGGACACTTTTGAGTGTCAGTTTTAATCGGGACTGTGCATCTAGGGTTTTTTATATCAATATTAGTACTATTTCTAATCATCTTCATGATTTTTATATGGTGATATTTAGTTAAAAAAAAAGAATGTACTAAATTTTGATTTTCAGCTGAAGTCCTATATTAACGACGGGTCCCAAGAATAAAATCTTATGGAGAGATCAGACTAAATTGGTTTTATAATAAAATTCGCATTAAACACGCATAAAGCTACAAATATACTTTTTATATTTATTGGTCTTTTTTGTGGAAATACTCAAGTGAACATCATCTACAATGTATTCCCACAAACAACATATTGTAATTTGGTAATTTTGTAGATACGATTTTGTTCTTGGGGCCCGTCGATTTATTTATCCGAAAATTAACACGTTTCCCAGCGGTTTAAGAACACGCCGCGCGCGCGCCGCCCGACCGGCCGGTAACCCCGCAATCGCTATGCCCCTGCATTTTAAATTAAATCTGTAATATCTTAGAAAATATTGATTTAAATTACATGCTGTAAACGGCCATATTGCTCTATATTAAATCAGCAATATACTTAAGGTATTTAATTGGATAAGGATTAGTGCTGTATTGCTTAAAATTGCTTCGAAAAAAAGCCATTATTTCTCTTAAAAAGTAAATGACAAAAAAATGCTATTGTGGGTTATCCATAAGAGATAGACATATACCATCGCGGAGTTTTCTGTAGACCTTTTCAAGGTGTAATGAAATAATGAAATAATGAAATAAAATTTATTGCTCAGAATACGGTTACAGCAAAAAATACAAATACTTAGTACATTATTTTGATAAATTTCGTAGGGTTTAGCCAGCGATTGCAATGTAAGCGGAAAAAAATATAATTATTTACGACATGACATCAGAAAACTCAAAAATTGCAGTATTTCTCGACTCTATATTGAATGTTGTTATACATATAAACCTTCCTCTTTAACCACTCTATCTATCAAAAACTGCATCATAATCCGTTGCGTGGTTTTAAAGATTTAAGCATACATAGGGACATAGGGACAGACAAAGAATGCGACTTTGTTTTATAATATGTAGTGATGATGTAAAAGTTTGTATCTTTGTGTATTTAGACGTTTAGATGTTCTGTAGAATGTCTAAATGATGTTATGTAGGATGTTTGCAGTTACTCAATCAGACTAAAACTGCTGGGCCGATTTGAATGAATTTTGGCACAAAGATTAGGAATGATTATGAGCTGGAATAATGTATAGCATATTTTTTCAATTAATCAATAAATATATTGCTTATCTCGGAAAAATAAGTTATTTTCTTGAGATTCACTTAAAACTTTTGCAATGCAGCGGGCTGAAGGGTCCAGCTAGTATATACTCGTAATAAATATCGCTTTATATGGCACTGATTAAACTAACGCACTGAGTATTCACGTGTTCTGTGATCTAACTCTAACATGTTACTTGATTGTGTAATGGGTGTAAGTCAATGATTCTGATATAAAGAAGTACATAATCACTACATACTTAGTATAAAACAAAGTCGCTTTCCGCTGTCTGTCCCTAATCCCTATGTATGCTTATATATTTTAAAGTACGCAACGGATTTTGATGCGGCTTTTTTTAATAGACAGAGTGATTCAAGAGAAAGGTTTATATGTATAACATTTAATGGCAAAACAACATTTGCCGGGTCAGGCAGTATAGTATAAATATTGAACACCTTTAAAAATATTTTTTACATTAAAAACCTGTTAAGCCGAACACCCTTAAAGAATAAACCACCTGCTGTTCTGCCAGGCAGTTCACAAGAGGCTAGTGATTGGCTATGCGAGTCACTACCATCGTGACTACTAGGAGGTAGAGTTCTGCATTATCTCCGGGACAATAACAATAAATATTAAAATACTTGGTAAACTTAGTAAACAGTACACCGAGAATCATATATTTACCTGCACCTCAACACGGAATAGCGGGGGGTGGCGGCGCCGTGTCCTTGATGTCGACTAGTGCGTACTAGAGAGTATATTATCCACATTTCACTTGTTTTTAGAGAAATATTGGTGGTATAAAATATTGGGATTTTATTATTTAATTTTAATGGAAATCTAGTACCGAGTACTCTCCAGAGGTATCGAGGGTAACTCACCAGTCAGTCTGTAGAATAGGAGCAGTGTACGTTGAAGAACATAAATTATAACGACGACAACCAAGGAAATAATTCATGTTGTACACACTCGTAAGATATAATAGAGCCTTATAACAAAGAAAGCTTTTAACGAAATACACCTTAATTATGTATATCTTAATAAGAAATAATAAGGCAGCAAATGGACATTTTTATAGCCTCTTGACATTGTACCTATTACAAGGGCAACATTAGTGGAAATCGATCGACCAATTTGATTTCTATGTGAGAGTCAGTCACCATGAACACAAGTTTATTTTTTTTAATTCAGGCGAGAAACGTTAAAATAGGTAGAACAAAAATTGATTTTTATTGCTTTTTTAGCATGTGATTCCAGACCAATTCCATTCAAAAGAAAAAAGAAAAATCCTGTCAAGTGTGAGTTGGACTCGTATATCGAAGGTTCCGTAAAACACAAATGTTGATGTTTAGTTTTTCTTATTAGAACAAAAATTAACTTAATTGTTTTTTTTGCATTAGACAAATGGTCTGGCAATCTGTAATTGCACCCTGTTAAGCAGAAAATATCCAACCAACATTTTATTACTTTTATGTTAATGCAGTTTAAAGTTTGACAGAGAATAAAAAAATCATAGTACAAATCAGGAAACAAAACTTTAAATACTTTAAATGAACATTTACAGCTTCATGCTTTATACTATTATTTTTTATTGTCTGTCAAACTTTAAACTGCATTAACTTAAAAGTAATAAAATGTTGGATAGATCTTCTCTGTTTAACAGGGTCCAATTTGTCCTTTTTCTTTTTCAAAAACTTTCTTCCTAATTTTTCATTATTTAATTATGTGCCAGACCAATTCCGTTCAAAAAAGAAAAGAAAAAGCCGGTCAAGTACGAGTTAGACTCGTATATCGGAGGTTCCGTATAAACTTAGCTACACATAGAAGTAAGGTTAGGTAGGTTTTGATTCCCTTGCAAAAACGCAAAGTATGCCACATTGACGGTCATAACTTTTGAAAGCGTTTTTTTTTGTGTTGTAACAAAAATTTACGGTTTTTTGGAGTTTTTCCTATACATGTGGTGTAAGACATTGCTTATTGTCAAACTTGATAATTCTAGGTCAACGGGAAATACTTTATAATTTAATTTTAATTTTTTTTACAAGTTTAAATTTTTTACAGCTGATAAGGTCTGCAGACCCAATTATTTGATATTAATTTCAACTTGATACCTTTGCGGATTCTCGAGATAACGGGTCTTAACAGATCGTCTATGTTCCTTTCTAGGGTTCTGTATCTGGAATCGAATTGACCGCCCCGTTGGTCGAGTGGTTAGCGACCCTAACTACGCAATCAATGGGGCTCGGGTTCGATCCCCGACGGGGATAAGCATTTATGTGATGAGCATAAATGTTTGTATTTCCGGGTTTGGGTGTTTATTAAATATATTCTAGTATTTATATGTGTATTTCTATGTATTATTATCATTAACTAGAGCATTAGACTAACACCCATAACACAAGCAAATAATTTGCTTACTTTGGGGTTAGATTAGTAAGAGTAATTTGTCCCGTGAATATTTATTATTATTTATTATTAAAATAAAAACGGAACAGAACGCAAAACACAAATAAATACAAGTTTATACGGAACCCTCAATATGCGCGTCCAACTCGAACTTGACCGGTTTTTTCCTTATGTGGTACGGGAAAGGTAGGAAAAGAAAATTTTATTTAGCAAAACCTCCTCGAAACTATCATTTAAAAGGCTCAAAAATAATTCGGAAAAATAATTAGGTTAATTTAGATATGACGAGTAGATTTATATTAGATTTAGATAGGACGAGTAGTAGAACAACTTATTCTTTGCTCATAGTAGTGCTCATGTTTTTTTTTATATCATAAGATAGCAAACAGGCAGATGGGTCTCCTGATTGAAAGAGTCAACCATCGCCTATTGACCCAAAAATGTTGATGGTACGTTGCTATCTTGTGGCAAGGTCTAATGCCACATCCATAAGTTTACCAATTACCGGCTACCTTATCCTCCAAACCGGAACCCGACAGCGACAAGCACTGACGCTGTTGCGGCAGGAATAGGTAACGCGGTGGTAACAGACCCCAGGGAGACAATGCAGAATTCTACCACCAAGTAGTCACGATGGCAGTGACTTGCATAGCCAATCGGTCGCCTTTTACGACCTGCCTGGCAGAATGGCAGTTGGTCTATTCTTCAAAGGAGCCCAGAACCAACACGGGGGAAAATATATATACATACCTACATATGTATTTATAAAAATATATTTGTAGGTGTGTATATATATCTGTACATATATATATGTAATTCTTATATGTATATGTGTAATTCTTTATATTTTCACTTTAGTTTTTTAATTCTTCTCTTTTGAATTACCTATGTTTTTATATGTTGAAATTACCCTGTTTTGTTGTGAATAAAGATGCACCAACTCCTTGAATTATATTTCTATGCAATACGCATAGGTTGGCTAGTATAGAATGCCCAGCGTTAACTTTAACCTGTGTACATTTTTGTTGTACATGATTTTTTTTATAAATATATAAAAAAATCAATTGCTGTTCGTTAGTCTCGCTAAAACTCGAGAACGGCTGAATGGATTAGTTTAATTTTGGTTTTGGATTAATTGTTGAAGTCCAGGGAAGGTTTAAAAGGTGAGAAAATATAGAAAAGAAATAAGAGTAGTTAAAAGGCAGAACAACGTCTGCCGGGTCAGCCAGTAAATAATATATATCACTCTCCTCGCATTAATCTTGTAAATAATACTACCGTAATTAAACCCGTACGTAATATTGCGTTGACAATATTTTATAACGCTCGTGAAATTTATTGCAAAATGATTGATGATCGGATAATTTTTTGACGCTTTCAATATTCTACTGGCATATTGCCAAACTACTGAGCCGATAAAAAAGTGATTCATAAGCGGCCTGCTTCTTCTCAGAGGTAAAAAATTATTAAATGATCATAACGGACTTTTGACATCCGAATAGAGAGCCTCCTCCGTTTATAGCAAGTCGGTTAACAATCACATTCAGTTGGTATGACACTTGACAATTATACAAAATTATCTTTTGATTATCTTTGTTTCTTAATTCATCTTATCATTATTTTTTAATTTATTTCAAACAGTCTAGACTTGCAACATACTTATTAGAACAGTTTGACTGATAAAACGTCTGTGTATATTGTAGGATAGGACAGTTTGTGTTCGTTATGTAACCAATAAAATAATAAAAAGACGATATGGTAAATCTCAACGAAAGTGTAGTATATTTAATAAGTGTGATCACCGCACGGGCAATAGCGTACTTCTAACAAGTGCAGTTACGATTTTGTAAACAATGAACTTCGAAACAATGAATAGGCGTCCATATATAAATATTTTTATTGAGTAACTAGCTGTTGCCCACGACTTCGTCCGCGCGGACTTCGTTTACTCCGCACAGCTCCTCCCCCATAGGTAATAGCGTGATAATATGTAGCCTATATGTTGATCCGACCTATTAGTAATATTCATGAAAAATTTGAAGTAAATCCATGCAGTACTTTTGAGTTTACCCCGGACATACATACAGATAAACAGACAAACAAACAGACAAACAGACAAAAATTCTAAAAATTATATTTTTGGCTTTGATGTCGATTGTAGATCACGCCCCAAGTATTCTTTTAAAAAAAATATTCAATGTACAATTTTTACTTTCCTACGATTTTATTATATATATAGATTAGGTCAAAATTTAAGTATCTCTTTTTTACACTCCTTTAGTATATATATACAGTTTTTCATCAGACATGTTATATAAAATCAAAATATAATTAAAATTAAAGACAGGAAGAGAAGAGAAAATACGATAAAATAATAAGGCAAAAAAGGAACTCTGAAAAATGTGCTCAAAAAGTGCTCTTAAAATTACATATTTTATACAGACCACAACACAGACTGAGACTTTGATAAATTGCTAGTCATCGATAAAACTTATAATCATCTGAAATATTACAGTAAGCTTTTTAAAGATTAATGCGATTAAAGCTGCGAACGACCTTGAGTGTCTGACGTCAAAGAGTATTTACAGTGGATATGCAGATACGTTTTAACATTTTTGTTCACCTATATGAACTTTTATCATCATGAATCGACTGAATGTTGTCAAACTTAAAACTAATAACCAGTAATCGCTCATTTATCGATTACTTATCCATTCATTTTAGAAAAACGATAAATATCTAAAGAAGCAAAATATAACAATCTACAAAAAATCATATAACAATTTACACAATAATAACAGTTACGTATCCTAGTTTTTTGAAAGTTTTGTAATATACAATACATCCCCTGTAGCACTTTATTTTAATACATACAATCAACAATTAAGATTTAACAAAACCTTTCAAAACTTGATTTTGTAAAATGTAATCTCTTGAATAATATTTTAAAACTTTAACTAGCTTCTTAGTTTTTGTTTCAAAATCTCGTAAGAAAAAAGTAGAGATATAATTTAATTTAATGTTTATTGAGGAAAATACTAAATAAGTTGGTTTATTTAGACTATTTGAATGTATTATATATTTAATTTAATTATTTTTCGTTACGAAGACTTTACTACCTTCAAATAGTACCAGTTTTTATAATTTTTTTCTTCAGAGTTTTACGTTTTATTCGCTTGTTTGAATTATCTTCGTTGTTTGTATGTTTTTTTTTTTTTGTACATTTATATAAAATATTGACAAAATACTTATCTATCTATAGCTAATAAAACATTTAAGCGTAAACGTAGGTAAGTACTTGAATAGTCTCAAAATATTATTCAGCGTCTACTCGCAAACAAAACTATAAAGTACTAGCATTCAGACCCTTTAATACCCTCTTTTACCTCTTTAAGAGATAAAACTCACAGCATCCTTACATGCACGTTTAATTAATTGAATTAAAAAGCATGACTAATAAATTTGAAGAGATTTTGATAAAACATATTTTATTTTTTCTACAAACTTTACCACTTTTTTCATCCTTTGAAGAGATAACATTTGAAAAACCTTAACTCGTATTCATTTAATTGTATTTAAAAATCATAAATAGTAAGTTTTAAATAATTTCTACAATATTCTACAATAAACAATCTATTTTTTATGCTAACATGAATGCTTTTTTTACCCTTTAAGGAATGAAATTCAAATACTTCTACATATAAATGCAGCCTACTTTGAGGAAAGGGTTTATCGTGTATTATAATATTTATTTATAAATATATTTTTTTGATTGTATAACATGTTGCTTACGTAAATAATCGAAATGACTGCCTTACTGCGGTAAAACTTCTTATTATTATACTAGCTGAGCCCGCGATTTGGAAAAAAAGTAGTTTAAGTTACTCCCTATTACATCAGCTATCTGCCAGTGAAAGTCCAGTCAAAATCGGTGCAGCCGCTCCAGAGATTAGCCGGAACAAACAGAGAGACAGACAGACCGACAGATAGACAGACAAAAATTGTAAAAAATGTTATTTTGGTATATGTATCGTGTATACATTCATATGTATTTAGTAAAAAGCGGTTTTTTCAATATTACAAACAGACACTCCTTATTTATTTATTTGTATAGATGTATAGATTAAAAACATGAGAAGTGTCTTAACGAATACCCGATTTAAACGGAATTTCTTTTACTATATCTGATATTGACTGTGACTTAGGAGGTGTCAAGCTTAACTGGACGGAAGAGTCATTTGTATGAAAACATTACACATGACCAGGGAGCATGACCCCGTTTTCATTAAAATTTCTTGATGATGCAATATCTAAGGGGCTGAAGTACGGTCCCTTATTTTTATTTTTAAAATTAAGTAGCTGTCTATTATACTTTCATGTCTAAATCGGTTCAGCGATTTAGACGTGAAAGCGTAACAGACAGACTTTCGCATTTATAGTGTTAGTAAATATTAATAAAATATGGAAGCATAAATTGGTAGCGTAGTAATAATTCTTTATAGTTTCTTATACATATAGAACTTAACAAGATAAGTGCTTGGTTGCGCAACTGATCTGGTGATAATAGTTACCTGCTGGTGGCAATAATAGGCATGATGATAGTTTGGAACATAGACACTATGGAGAGGAGAAGCAATGTCTTACGTGAGGTGCAAACTGAAAATTTGTCCGCTTGTTAACAATAAATAGTTGTTTCATAAATGCTTAGAGTGGCGCTTGTGTGTCATGAGGGTTTGACGTGAATATAATAATTATAGACGAAGTGAAGTACGTTGAGCGGTGTATATGTCAAATGTCAGTTATAGTCAGATGTCGCAGAGCGACATCTGACTATGACTGACATTTGACGTAGCAAATGTCAGTCAAAACGTGTGCCTATCAGGTTTTATGAATGTTAATTACTACACTAATTTCATTAAGGTTTACTAAATTCGTTACATACACTTTGGTTTACTAAATAATATTCAATATTCTCTTTTTATAATATCTGTACAAGTTATACATTAATCATCGGGTCCTTTAATAAGTAGGTACTTTATTTTACCATTTTATCTTGTTTACACATAATAAGGTTCGAAAAGATAATTAAATATTTTTCAATTTGTATTTGAAAGTATAAAGTTTCTTGTGTTTGATCTCGTTTTACTGGTCTTGTATAATAAGTCACCACGACAATGCTTCTGTCTGGTTGTCCAAAATGGGTGTCCCAGTAATATATTATTTAATAATAACCCCAGCATAACATTACTATATTATATTCTATTCTATTCTCTAAACATTTGACAGTAACTATAGATAATAAATGCAAATATCTAAATAAGCTTTACTTATATTTCGTAATTACATTACACGTATACAAAGCATAGGATTAACACTTAAACATTCAGTCCAACAGAACATCTTGGTACTTATAAAAATTGTTCACACATAGTAGGGATGTTCCCTTGATTAGTCTGTCCTCACGGTACTGAAGTCTTTGCTCTGCAACAAAAAAATAAGTTGAATTTTATGTTTTTTCAATAATAATTATTAAAACAAAATCTATCGAACTTCAATATAACTTAACGAAACTGAACAGTGAACATGCAAACACCGCAAACTGCCTTCATAGACGTTCGGTTGTCGACGAAATTATTTTCATCAAATTGTGCGTCTTTATTTCTAACAGTCATAGTGTATGAATGCGTACAATAAACAATCTTGAATAGCAAGATTCCGGTGCACTTGTTAAGAAAAGTTTAATCAGCAGAAGGATCCGGTAAGTACAAATTAGAAAAAGTGGAAAATTATTTAACTAAACGAGTTTGTCATACTTATTTTTTTAATCTTAGACCGTGTGGTCAGTTATATTGATGTAAGTCTCGTATGAATAGTAGTAATAGTTCCATGATGTAAGTGTGCTAAAGTAACGAATAAAACCCAAAATGTCATTGACATAATTAATACGTAGTCCGTGGGACATCACACTGTTTGTTAAACGATGAATACATACGAGTACATACATGCAACTTCTTGTTTTTTATCTGGGACAGGAATCAATAAAAATATATTTCACTGTGGCTAAATTGTTTCATAATAATAAATATTGTTAATTGACCATAGTATCTGATAAATACCCTGCTGCGTTGTTTCAGACCAGTAGATTAAATATGACGTTATCACGTTGTTTTTTTTTATAATTAAATATGATGGTGGGTATATCACGGTTAAATATGACGTTATCACGAGACTGTTTCGCAGCCCTTTCGAAAAAAATCGAGAGACAGTTTGGTAGAGTCGCCAATAGTGAAATACACACGAAGTTTCAAGTTTGCATTAATCATTTAACAAAGAAGGTGCTGTCCCGTAGACAAATAGTGACAAATATAAAATTACGGTCGTCTGATCTCAGCTCTAGTATTTTAAAAAAAATCCATAATTTATACTGCTTTGGAATAGACCATCTGGCATTTTGCCAGACAGTTTCTAAAAGGCGAACGATTGCCTATAAGTACATGCCACTACTATTGTTATAACTAGATGGTAGAGTTCCGCAACGTCCTTACTTATTCCTACAGCAGAAGCTACGACAAGCACTAGCCAGCAAGGTGTGGTGCACTTGTGTGAGTTATGCAGTTGTTATAGTGAGATAATAATGTCAAATATGCAGAGATGAGATGGTTTCGAGTCAATGTAGTTCAATCGCTTCTTGAGGGTGTTACTCTGTCCAAAAATTTATACTGTGCGTGTATAAGTGATTCAAGTGTGTTATTCGACCTAACTGCTTCTCGGTTATAAGCGATAATGCATGTCGTTGTCGTGTTCAAGTTGAAGTGTAAGATAGCTGGTAGAATTATACATGTGGCACTACCATCCTGCTACACGAATAGCAACGCAACAATAGTGTTATAAAAGAAAATATTTTTATTAAAAGATTAAACAGTTTTTGTGTATTTTACTTCTAATATATACCACATTTGCATCTAACTTACACGATAACATACAAACTAATAATCTCATGCATTCGTTATAGTGGCTTCATTAAAAATTTAATTGAAGAGTGACTTCATTAAAAATTTAATTCTAATTTGTATATAGCTTAGAATAAGCTGTATACAAATTATAATAAGTTATTCATAGCAATCTCATTATCTTCGGCTAATCGTGGGTGCACTTGTTGTACCTCTGCCTACCCCTTCGGGGATATGGGCGTGAAGATACTTTTTTTTTTATTATTCATAGTAGATATGCTTCATACTTTTTCTTTCGGTGGGAGAGCGCTGGTGACCTGTGTCTCAGGTTTTCTGATATACCTTTTTAGGCACCAGACTCTCACAAAGTTGGAATAAGTTTTAAAATGTAATAACCTAGTTTATAAAATAAACTAGCCCAGTACATGTTTTGCAACCTGTATAACTAGAAATTGTACTAACTTTGTGATGAGTAAATAAATTATATATTATTATTATTAATATTTGCTTAACCCAGTACCAGTAGACGGTGCAGTGCATGCGAATGATTTCGTGGGCAGTTACTTGTAATTATTTTCAAATGTCTTGTTTTTATATGATGAGATAGCGAACAACCAGAGTAAGGCGCAGGGGAGCTCCTGATAAAAAGAGACAACCATCTCATTTAGATACCAAAGATGTTAATAGTGCGTTGCAATCCGTATGGTGAGGTGTTAATGCCACTTGCTTCGTTATCAGATTAGTCTTATAGTAAGCGTTTTTACACTAAGTAGCATCATCACACCGATTCCTTTGCGAGGAAGTGGGTTTAACTAAATGCCTTTCCGGTTCGCCAATTGTGTTGGTTGGCGAGATGGGTAGTGATCTCCGTCGTCGTATTTTACCGATCAGATAACGATTATCGCTTATTTGTAGCGATAACCAGGACTGACAGCTTTAAGTGGTCATTCGAGGCAGTAAGACGTTAAGGCACTAATACCAGACTCCAAATTCCAAGCTCTAATAAAATCTCAAAAAACCTTAATAACTCTATTGCTCAACCCGGGACCGTAAGTAGGTACTGTTTGAATAAATTTATTTACATCAAACCTGGATTAAAAGTTCATCCCCACTTTCAGAAATTAAAGTGCTACATTGTCTTCTATCTCAACTGATTAGTGCGCATGCTGTAAATTTCTTGCAAATGCGTAAATGTTTATTATAGCGGCAGGACTACTACCGTTCACTATCACTGCATGTTTTTTATAGAGCAGGGGGCAAACAGGCAGGAGATGCACGTAATGGTAAATAATCATCGCCGCCCATATACATCTATAATACCAGATCTCTTGCAGTTGCTGGCCTTTTAATAATGTGTAAGGTCTTTTCTTGAAAGTCCCTAAGTCGTATCTGTTCGGCTGTCGCTAAAAACCACTGCCGGTAATTGATTCCACAAAGGAATAGTGTGAGGTAAAAGAACCGCACGGTTGTGGATTTGCAGAAATAGAGATAGTGAGAGTGGAACTTCAAATTTTGACGCATGAAAATTATCGACAGAAATTAATCTAAATAACTCGTCGGAACACTCCCTATGATAAAAATGATTAAAAACGACAAATCTCTGATGCTAAAGAATCAGGCCGTTTCGAAATAGCTTGGTCGTTAACGATTCGAACCACTCTATGCTGAATGCGATCAAGAGGAAGAAGCTGGTACTGAGGAACTCTGGCCCAGAGATGAGAACAGTACTGTACATGTGAAGCAAAGTTCGTGCCTTATAAAGTTGAAGGCGATAGGCCAGCAAGAAGTACGGTATCGCTCTGCTGCGCACACCGAGCTTTTTGGAGGCTAGGTTAGCTTTACCTTCCAAACCTTCCGACCGCAAAACTGAACGTAATTCGATATGTTGACTCCCAGAATTCCTACACCGATTGAGAATGTCAAGAGAGTATCCTCAAATTGAGGTGATATGACAAAGGATGTTTTTTAAGTTGTGAAAGCGCAAAGCTATGTCTTTTTGGGATTAAAATAAATTAATATGGAAAGGAAAAAAACTGTTGACCCTGCAGGCGATCCCTGAAAGTTCGTCTCAAGTTAAAAGGAGTAAAAATTATAAGCACAGATTTTTTTTCAGTTCAAACATCTTATTTGTTAAAAATGACAGTATATGATTTTGGAAAAGCTGTATATCTTAGAAACGAAGATTTATTTTGATATTTCAAATGATATTCAACGGCATTATTGAGATCTAAAATGTTGTTTTAGCTACATAACCGAGAGGTTGAAAAACATTGAAATAATGTAAAACGTTTATTTTTTTTAAAAATTTCAGATTAAAAATATGTTGTAAACAATATAATTTTGATATTTAAAAAGCTATAATGTTTGAAAACTTGGTTCGATTTTAATTTTTGAAACTAAATTAGGCGCAAGTTTTCAAGTTGAAAAAAAAATCTTGAAGTTATATAAAAAAAACTTTTTTAAAAATTGTTCGTCAGCGATAAGGCTCGAACCAATAAACTGAAATAAAAATTGATGCAATTTGCGGCATTGAACGCAAGACTTAGATTTGATTTTGTATTCAATCGGTACATTAATTTGGAAGTTACTATAAAAAAAGTTGTTTTTCCGAAACATTTTTTCAATTTTTTTAAAAATTTCTCAAAATCTCCAGAGGCCAAATCGGTTCAAATTTTCAGGAAGTTTAAGTTTGGCAAAACGCAATCGAATATCATCAACCATGTTTCGATCGGTCAAGCCGTTCAAAAGTTATAAGATGTTTACATACACACATAATATACAGACATGCATAAAAACATAAAATAGTTGGGATAGGTTTCTGAGACCTCAAAAATTTTCGAAAATCGGGCCAAAATCAGTAACTTTCTTATCTTTACACGTAGCGGGAAGTTATAAATCTAAAAAAAATATTAGACAAATTACAGATCAACAGACCGATGGATTATCTAAATCCAAAAAAGCAATAAAGACCGTTTTTGTGTTATTCCGAACTTCCACCCTTTTTGAAATCCGGACGAACTGACTTGAATTAATATTTTAATATTTAATTCCAAATATTAATTTCATGATATTAATTATGCAGGTTATAAATGTAATAAACTTATTTATTAAACTACGTTTATCTGAGCTAAACTAAGTGAAACGATTTAGCGATCTCATTTAGTGATTTAGGTACGCAAATAAACAAAGCTTAAACTCAAGTTTGAGAAAACACCGTAATACAACAGGAAATTAATACGACACCAAAGTTCTACAGCAAACGGAATTAAACTAGCAGCTTACAAAAGTTTGAATTTAAATCCCGATACTAAGATAAAGGTGATATACCTTTTTCCATCATAAGATTGCAAACAAGCAGGTGGTTCTCCTGATGAAAAGCGACAACCATCGCCTATATACACCGAAGATGTTAATGGTGCATTACTATCCGTGTGTCGGGATGGTAATGCCACTTACATAAGTTAACCGGATACCTTACCCACCAAACTTTAACAATACCGCGAGTTGAAATTGTTTATGTGGTAGTTTTTTTTTTTGATAAGATATGCTGATGAGCTTGCTTTCAGTGTCCGACAAATTCCTATCGGCGTTGATTTAGATTAATCAGTTTCAAATAAGTATTAGTCATCTAAATTTGTGTGATGTTCCGCAGACCGAGAACACTGAGACAGACTGTAGGGGGCCGAGGCAGACTCCATCGCACCGAAAAATGCAGCATAGCACATTAGAACGGGTCGCAGCGACGCGGGACAGATCGGACCGCGTCGCAACGCAGGGAATTTCCGTATTTCTTTCTAAATATTATTCTTCTTTGTTGATCATCATAACGTAGATTTTGCAAATCATTTAACTTTTTGTTGCCTTGAACTAAAATAATTAATCGTTCTTCATCCATAATTACGTAATTTGATCAGTACGCACACTGCGATAGGGTACGGCAGAGTGCATGGAATTCAAGGAAATCCGCCGGGCAAAAATCCACCTTAATGCGGTCTGATTCGCCCCGCAGTAGTGTGCGATACTTGGTATAAAAAATATGAAAGTAATTTAGGCAGATTTTTACGATGCGGCTAGTTGAGGCCCATCTGAATGTGCTCGGTCCTTAACAGTTTGGCATTAACAACACGTGTCTACAATTACTAAAGTACGAGCGGGTCTGAATATGACACGATAATTAGTCAGCGGGAGTTCGATTATTACACAACGAAACTATTGAAAATATTATTATATTTACTAAGACAAATAAATGTATAGTAACTTACGTAATTTTAAGTACATAAAATTTACATTATGAATGATTTTAAGTAAATTTAATAAAAACATCTGTAAACCGGTTGACCCTGCAGACCATTCCATAAACTTTCCACAAAATTGAGGTATTTAAAGCTTATAGAACCAAACACTATGTCTAAGCATAGATTTTTGACTCAAATTGTACAATAATCTAGAGTTTGTGTAATTCATTTTTAAAAAGCTGTGTATTTTAAAAATGATGATCTATTTCATCTTTTGAATAGCATTCAACACAATTTTTTGACTTTAAAATGTTTTTTTAGTTACAAAATCGATAAATAGAAAAATTTCGAAGAAAACATTTCTTAGAAGAAAAGAAAACTTTTTTAAATTTTCGGCATTGGTGATTCCGAACAAATCAACCGATTCAGATAAGATTTGCAGTATTTTACTTAGTGTCTTAAGTAAGCTGATAAGATTTTGACATCAATCGGTATTTTTTTCGAAATTTCTCGCCAACGATAACATCCGGACGAATAAACCTATTTTGATGAAATGTATGGCATTTTACGTAGGATTAAAAGGGTCATTAAAAGGGCGGATTACATTTTATTCTCAACCAGTACATTAATCTGAAAGTTATTTTAGAAAACATATTTTCTTCGAAATTTTGTCGAGGTTTTGTAAAAAATTCTCAAAATCTTCTGGTTCGAATCGGTTTAGATTTTCAAAAAGTAAATTTGGTGAAACCCAACCAAATGCCATCAGCCACGTTTCAATTGTTCAGGCTGTTTAAAAGTTATGAGATGTTTACATACACACACACACATATATACAGACATACGGCGTTACAGTAAAAATAATTAAAAAAAGTTCCAGGGACCTCAAAACTCGATTTTCGAAAATCTGAGCAAAATCAGTAACTTCCTTAAGTTTACAAACATGGCGGGAAGTTAAGAGTAAGTAAGAAGTTATATATATATATATATATATATATATATATATATATATATATATATATATATATATATATATATATATATATATATATATATATATATATATATAAATAGGCTTACAGGTGTACAGGCGTAAAGGCATACAGACGTACAGACGTACAAATGTACAAAAATACGCTTACGAGATTTAGAACACGTGCTAGGAAGCCTAAATAGATCATCATACTCAAATATTATCAATTCACATAAATAAACATGTTAAACATACATTTCTTATCAGAATTCTAAAATACAGGATACCTATCAGGAAAATTATGTCTGTCAGGTAAAACCTAATTATGATATTTAATAGAAACTAAGAGATCTATTTACAGACAGCTTGGTGCCGCTACACGTGACTGCAATTAATGTACGGGTGGCTCTGAATTTGACACGAATGGGAAATAATAATAGTCAGCGGGAGCTCAAATATATACATATACATCAAAATTAGCTCTACTAAATCAAATAAATATTCATATACGACATATTTAAACTGGATATACCTAGATTCTTGAAATCTTATAAGCTTCCCGCTAAAAGACGTTGTTGCTGATTTCAACCCGATTTTTGAGTTCCTCAGACTATTTTCATGATGACCTCAGTATGTCTGTATGTACGTTTATATGCATGTATTTAAGAGATTTTTCGAAGATAGAAAAGATGAATTTTTCGCCGTGTTGGTCCCGGCCTCCTTTGAAGAATAGGCCAACTGCCGTTCTGCCAGGCAGGTCGTAAAAGGCGACCGATTGGCTATCGAGTCACTACCATCGTGGCTACTAGGTGGTAGAGTTCTGCATTGTCTCGCCCGGGTCTGGTACCACCGCCTTACCTATTCCTGCCGCAATAGCGTCAGTGCTTGTCGCTGTCGTGTTCCGGTTTGGAGGGTAAGGTAGCCGGTAAACTTATGCATGTGGCATTAGACCTCGCCACAAGATAGCAACGCACCATTAACATCTTTGGTGTCTATAGGCGATGGTTCACTCTTTCCATCAGGAGACCCATCTGCTTGTTTGCTATCTTATGACATAAAAAAAAAATGAACGTCTCGTTAAAACGAAGTTGTTCACAAAAATCAGCTTGTTATAAATTTTAAAAAAAAGATTGTTCTTTGATCACTGTCTATAATGATATGGATGAGAAGATGATTAGAAGATTGCTATTTTTTTTTAAATAAAGTGTTGAGATTGTCATCGTCCGCTGGTCCGCGTTTCGGCCCTTATGACCAAAATAATTCGTAGAGCTAAAAGTAATTTGTGAGTCAGCTTATAACCTTATCCCTGGACCTATTGGCCCTTTTGAAGAAAATACCATCTATCTTCCTACCAGAATGGTTTTTTTTGTATCATAAGATAGCAAACAATCAGACGGATCTCCTGATGGAAAGAGTCAACCATCGCCTATAAACACCAAAGATGTTAAAGGCACGTTGCTATCTTGTGGCGAAGTCTTTACGAAACGAGGTTTACCGGCTAAATTACCCTCCAAACCGGGATATGACAGTATAAGCACTGACGCTATTGCGGCAGGAATGGGAAAGTCGGTGGTACCAGACCCGGGCGAGACAATGCAGAACTCTACAATCTATTTCGTGTAGGAGGGATGCGATTGCCGTGCTCCCGACTGCATGGGTACCACCATCTTGCTTGTTTCTATCGTGAAACAGTATCGTATCGTGTGTTTCGCAGAGAAAGGCAAGACTGGCACCGAGACTGTCTGAGGATAGGCAACGCGTAAATGAGTTACCTGTGCTAGTTCCAGGTAAACTAGACTAACATAAAAAAACTTAGTAGCCACGATGGTAGTGACTCGTATCGATCGCCTTATAAGACCTATCTGGCAGAACAGCAGTTAGCTTATTCTTCAAAGGAGCCCGGGCCAACACGGGGAGTAAGTTCATTAAAGGCGAACGATTGACCATACATGTCACTACCATCGTGACTACTTGGCGGTAGAATTTTACATTACCTCACCAGTTGTGTTCCAGTTTGGAGGGTAAGGTTGCCGGTAAAATTATACAAATTATATTCATTATATTTTGGTTTTTATAGGTCTAGTTATTTAGGGCGGCTTGCACCAAAAAAAGTCACTAAATACGTTTAATGTGACAGCTTTTAAGGCGTTTTGACATTTGTTAAACATGTTTAAGGGACAAAATGCATTTAAGCATTTTGATGCAAGCCGACCTTAGTGCCCTATTATATAAAAAGTCGATTTGTTTGGGATTTATCAATGACGAAAGTTTTTGAAAAAAAAATTTAACATTGCTTCGAAATTTTTCAACCAATCGATTGTGTAGTAATCAATAATTTTGATCTCAAAAATTTAGTTGAATGCCATTTAAAAAATCGAAATTGATCATCGTTTCTAAAATACATAGATTTTGAAAAATCAATGTATGTCATTTTGGCAACCCACGAGTAGATGTTTGCACTGAAAAATATCTATGCTTATAGTTTTTACTTTTCTCAGCTTAAAATACGCAAATTTAGCGAGAAGTTTCAAGGATCGCCTGCAAGGTCAACCGTTACACATTCTTTTTTATCTATTTTATGACATTATTACAGATTACTGGTTCAAATATTCAAGCTGTTACGTGAGATTATCTAACACTCATTCTATCACATCAATTATTAGAAAGAATAAACGAGACAGATTTACTGTTAAATACTGTACGTACTGAAGATGAAGATGTTCCCAATTCTGATAACGAATATGTAAAAAAATTGGTATTTATATTTTAACCTAATTATTAAATAATAATGTTTATGTGTGGATACCTGCGCATAGATATCGAAGTTTATTGTTTACAAACAGCGATTCGCTAAACTCATGACAAGATTCGTTAATTTGCCGCTATCGCCCGCCTGGTGATAATATTCCTGAATATTATTTAGTTAAGCAATATTCTCTGTTATTGGTTTGTATTGGTTATATTGTTATTGGTTTCTTATGATTCTGACTATGAAATATCGTGTCCTTCAATAAGTACAGTATTTAACCAGCCAATCTGCATAACAGTAAGGATCAAAGTTGTTTGTTAATAAGACCGTACATGTAGTCGTATATATGTAGATAGCATAAGCAAAATTATATACAGAAATGCGAATGTTCGCATCATTTTCAAAAATTTCAAGGCGTGATGTGTGAAATATAATAAAGCGTGATTTAAATCAATATTATGTGTATGTACAATTATAATACTAAATATACTACTCACATGTTTAAAGCCATACTGATGTTGCATTGAAGTTATCTTTTTATCTTTTCCGTGCACCTGCAGGAAGTAAAAATGTCATGCATCGCAATTAGCCCAAATTAAAATTATATGAATATTTATAAAGTTATTTATGTTAGAGCAAGTATTATTTATTTATATTTTATTAAAGTTTTTTTATAATGCAAGAAGCGGCATGAAAAGTTTTAACAACAATTTTAGTCACTATACAAAACTACATCAAAGTACTGTATATTATACAATATAACTTACGGTCTTACAACAAACTTATAGTAGAATAAAACTAGTATCAACCATAAATGACAATAATATACATTCAACTTCATGTTCTCCTAATATATGTCAATTTTGTTTGACACAATATATTGATAATGAAACTAGTTTTATTTTAATCTAAGTTTATTTATCCACATGTAAGACTATTATTATTTACTTACGTGTTTTGATTATGAGAATCCGAATGAGAAGCAGTAGGTGGCAGGAATCTCGCAAGGTGTTTTTGTAACAGCAATTGCCTAAACGTTTGACGGAATTGGCGCGACATCGAGCAATAAAGTACAAAATTGATAGCACCGTTCAATAGTGCCAAAAAGTCCATAAGCTCTCCAAATAAACCGTAACATCGCTTGAAGAAGCACCAACCTAGTAGTCCACTCATTAATCCCAATATACCTTGCGGTAATTCCGTTACTAAAAATAAAAGAAGGACAGCTAATAACATCTTTGTTGTTCTATCCGTCCGTTTATCTGCTTTATGTTGTCTTTTAACCATTTTTTCGGCCGCAGGGCATGAATTATAGTTTCTTAGATTCCTTTGATGTTGATTGGCACTATACAACGCTCTTATTAACCATAATATGATAACAGTGAGTATAGAACATGGTAGCAGCTTGATAAGAACGGCGTGAACCCAGAAGTTGACCTGGTACAATCGTCCTTGACTATCGGAATCAACATGGTATACGATGTCATGACCATTTGAGTCGCTGATATTCTTTGTGTGGATGTCAAATACCTGTCGAAGAGGACATAATTTAAGTTCATTCGATGATAATTTGCATTGTATGGAAAGCAGGTTATTTGTTCGTTAAACAATTAGGTTTTAATAACAATATTTGCATGCAAGCGTATGTTAAATATATGTAAAATCAATAGACTGATTTACATTGAAACTCTAAACATTCTGCCGCATTTATTATTCGGAATTATTTGAGTAGCTTCAATATTCATTAATAATTTGTGAAATTATGTAGCAGCGCGCCCGATGGGATTTCCCATCAACAGTGTCTCGTTACCATAATGGGCGGAAAGATAAACAGCGGAGGATTAATGATAGGGTCCTATTTGCAACCTTCAGGCACGGAACTCTAAATATATCTACAGAACTTCCCCATACACAACATTGAGGAACCAAACTTGGGAACCTATACATTCTCGTAATATAATTCCATTGTACCTCCTAAAAGGATGCTTTCAAAAAATCCAATAATAAAGTTTTTGTTAATATGTTTAAGAAGTTTCAAGTGCATTTTATTTAGAAAAACTTTAAAAACAACAAAGAAAAATTTCGACACGACAGGTTTTGAATCTGCGAGCTTCCGTCTGTTCGGGACGCTCTGACCAACTGAATTACTATTAAATGGTTCAACGCGGCGAGGTTCTTCTTTGCTTTGTGATCGATACCATCTAGCGTACTAATCACACACATATATACAATTTAAATGAGTTCATCGTAACAGATAAAATTCACATTTATAATATTGATCGATACTTTCGTGTTTCTAACTATATCTGTGTTTTAGCACTTATCTCGTGCTTGTAAAAACTTGAAAAACTTTCAAAACAACAAAGACAAGTTACGACAAAGAAGGAATTGAACCGAGGACCCTCTCTCTGGCCGGAACTATTATTCGGCTTTTTTGGCAAATTTATTCCTACCTCCCAAGGCTACCATATTTGATGTGCATATCCCATAATCCTATGATATACAATATAAATATTATAAATGTGAAAGTTAATGTTTGGATGTTTAGATGTTAGAATGTAACTTAAACACACAAAAAAGGCTGAACCAATTTCAATGCAATTTGGCCCACATGTGACCTAAAATATCACGTAGAATATTTTCCATCCCGGAAAATAAGTTGTTTCCGTGGGATTCTCGAAACTGTTCAGAATATGCCATATTTTTCTTAATTGCTTAATTAACATTTAATACTTACAAAAATATATTTTTAATTACCTATTCGCGCCCTCGCACGTCTGCGTTCGCATCCCGAAATTGACCCATGAAGGGCAGCATTAGGCGTTTAATTAAATTTATGCATATAATGTTTCTAAAAGCAGGACTTTTTTATTCCTCCTGAGCCGACTTGGCATAAAAATTTCAGGAAGTTTAAATTGAGCGGAATCCAATCGAATGCCATGTTTTATGACATTATTACAGATTACTGGTTCAAATATTCAAGCTGTTACGTGAGATTATCTAACACTCATTCTATCACATCAATTATTAGAAAGAATAAACGAGACCAGACCAGATCCAATCGAATGCCATCAACCGCGTTTCAATCGGTCCAACCGTTCAAAAGTACACATACATACACACACACATACGTACATACATACTTACGTCATCATGAAAATAGATGGAAAAGGTTCCTAGGACCTCAAAACGTGGAGATCTAGTGAAAACCCGAATTTTCTAAAATCGGGGCAAAATCAGTAACTTCCTTATCTACATACGTAGCGGGAAGTTAAAATATATAAATTCAAAATCAAATAGTATATAAATATAATTTCCTATTCTGTACGAATTAAAATACACGCATTTTATTATATATTTATTATTAAAACGTTATGTAATATCTTATTTATAAATAATGTTATGAAAAAAAAAGACAAGCCCGCTGCGTTTCTTCCGCCGGATCTTCTCTGTGTATGGCCGCGTTCCCGATGCGGTAGTAGTTTAAAAATAACTTATAAAAAGTCTTATTAAATAAAGTACTTCTGATTTCTGATTTCACAAACAAGACTAGCAATTGAAATTGTGCAACATACAATGCATCCCGCGCTATTTTTATACAATAGCGATCCTCTTATCGAAACTCGGTCGCAATTCTATGAATGTCAAAGCATAAACATCTCTCAAATGAAAGGTAATAAGTTCCATGAAATATCAAGACAAAAATAGGATAAAGAAATTATGATTTAGTTTGATCATAGACTCCTTCGATCAAGAGTAACATAGACTCAAAATGTCTTAAGGTTTGACAACAAACTTTAGCCATAAACAAAATCCTACTAATCAAAATTAATATTATAAACTAGCTGTTGCCAGCGACTTCGTCCGCGCGGACTTCGTTTACTCCGCACTGCTCCTCCCCCGTAGGTGATAGCGTGATAATATGTAGGTATTATGTTGACCCGACTTGTTAGTAATGTTCATGCAGAATTTGAAGTAAATCCATGCAGTACTTTCTGAGTTTACCACGGACATACATACAGACAAACAGACAAAAAATGATGTGGTGTCGTGGGACACCAGGTAGGAACGAAGTTCCTTCGGCTAAACGGCACTACTCGCTTGTGTATGCGACTGTTGCGCCTGTACACGTCTCATTTAACGGTTTTATTCCACGCACTTTTTCCACGGATTTTTTCTTACGGTTTTACTATCACATTTTTTTCAGTTCGGTCGCGCAGCAAAATCCCTATTCCCTCCAAGCCTGCCGTAAGGAACTTCGTTTCAAAATTCTAAAAACTATATTTTTGGCTTCGATATCGATTGTAGATCACGCCCCAAGTATTCTTTTAAAAAAGTAATCAATGTACAGTTTTGACTTTTCTACGATTTTATTATATGTATAGAATAGATGCGAAAGTTTGGATGGATAGATGGATATTTGTTATTACCCTGTATTCGCCTGGGCTCCTTTGAAGCATAGATCAACTGCCGTTCTGCCAGGCAGGTCGTAATCTAGGCAGCTATACGTGTCATCATCGTACCTACTAGTTGGTAGAGTTTCGCAACAACTCGCCCGGGTATTTGATAATTGGTATCACCGCCTTATAGCGTCATTGCTTGTCATTGTCGTGTTCCGATTTGGAAGGTAAGGTAACCGATAGACTTATGCATGTTGCATTGCCGTCCCACCACAAGGATAGCAAGGTACCATTAAACTCTTTGACATCTATAGGCGATGGCATATCTTTCCATCAGGAAAGTCATTTGCTTATTTCCTATATTATAGTATAAAAAAAGTAATTTGAAAAATTATACTGACTTCAACATCTGACAATTATACCTATACCTCAAAAATGCAATATAATAACGCATTTAAGATATTGATCGGTCTGCCACGCCATTGTAGTGCTTCGAACATGTTTGTGGAGAATCGTGTGAATGGGTTTCATGCGATTGTCAGAAAGCTATGTGCCTCTTTACTTGGAAGACTGAGAACTAGCCTAAACAGTATTCTAAACGTACTGGTGTATAATTGGGACTCAAAATTGCTTCAGCATTGGTTAAACCTGCACATATTTCAGGTGACACCAGGACGATTTATATGTATAGTTTTTATCTATTTATTTTTTTCTCTCACATTATCACCGTATGAGAGGAATAAGTTACATTATCTCCGTTTTTAAGAACTTAGAAACTTAAAATCAGTAGAAACTGTATTAAATTAATTTTACCTGTCATATGTCTTACAATGTTCAATAATTTTAGTTTTTAATAATGTGTCGCTAACACAAATATTTAATCTTAGTTTTTAAAAATGTATTGCTAACACAAATATGGACATGTTTCTGAATTAAATATTATTATTATTATTAAAAATTACGGAACTGAATTTGACAAAACTTCAGTTCTGTAATCTGTTCTCTGAGTTCAAATATACTTGATTTTAATCAAAAAGGATCATCTCGACATGTATTTTGGTTTCCAAGAAATTCGTGAACAAATATATAAATCTACAAACATACAAACGTAATATACTTACGAAATTATCACGTGTGCTTGGGAGCCAAATAGATCATCGTTATCTTTTTTTTATATCATAAGATAAAAAAATTTTTTGCTATCTTATGATATAAAAAAAGTATTTTCCAATTCCAACAATCCGTACTGATATTATAAAATATGCGACTGATTTGTTTTAAATGAAATTTACTACAAAGATAGCTTGAGACCCGAGAAAGAAGCTAGGATAGTCTTATCCCGGAAATCCCACGGGATCGGGAACTATGCGGGTAAAATCCCGGCTCTGCGTATCTCTTAAATCACGGTAATGAAGGGTAAAGGCTAAAGTTTATTTTAGATTTTTTACCATGCGGACGAAGTTATGGGCACAGCTAGTATTACATACAGTTCACGCTGATAACCTCGTTTTCGAAGTCGCTTAAATATATAAATTTTCAGCACTATTTGTCCATATAAACTTTTATTGCGCCAAATTTCATATTCCTCTGTCAACGCAGGAATACATATATCTATTATAAATGCGAAAATTTGGATGTTAGGATGGATGTTTGTTACTCAATCACGCAAAAACTACTTAATAGATTTGAATTAAATTTAGCACACAGGTAGATGATGTCCTGGAATAGCTACTTTTATCCCGGAAAAATAGGTGATCCCACGGTATTTGCTAAAATCTTTTATAATGCAGCGAGCTGCATGCTACAGATAGTTACGTCACATGTGGCATCACAACCCTGACAATGGATAGCAACGCGTCTTTAACGTCAAATAAAATATTTATCTCTTTCCATCAAGAGATAAATATTTCTTTTTTTTTATATCATAAGATAGCAAACAAGCAGGATAAGATAGCAAACAAACTCTTGAAGAAAAGAGACAACCATCGCCTATAAACACCAAAGATGTTAATGGTGCGTTGCTATCTTGTAGCGAGGTATAATGCCACATGCATAAGTTTACTGACTACCTTACCCTCTAAATACCGGAAAACAACAATAACTAGCACAGACGCTATTGCGGCAGGAATACGTAGGTAAGGCGGTGGTACCAGGCCCGGGCGAGACAATGCAAATCTCTACCACCTAGTAGCCACGATGGTAGTGATTCGCATAACCGATTGGTCGCCTTTTATTACCAGCCTGACAGAACGGCAGTTGGCCTATTTTTCAGAGGAACCTTGGACCAACTCGGGGACTATAATATTAAAAATATAAAATTTAACCTTTTTAAGGGCCAACTCGGGGACTATGATATAAAAAATATAAAATTTAACCTTTTTAGCCTAAACATCGTCTACATAATTGTTTGTACCCGTAAACAACGGCTACCCCATACAACAACCATGTGATCGTTTGTTTTGGAAACACATACAAAATCAATACTGCCTCTATTCGTATTTTGGTTACCGTCCAAATGTTAAAGAATATAATATGTATATGAAGAACGCGGTGTGAGCAATGGCTTTTTCCGGCAATTAGGTTTCATTTGCAAAATACTGAATTCTTGTCTAAACGAAAAATCCGGATCACTTTGAAGAATAGACCGCCTGGCAATATGCCATTTACCATTGTACCTGGTAGTTTTTAAAAAATGATGGATTTGCGGAAAATGTCCGCATTTTATATCACCGCTTTACGTATTCCTACCCCAATAGTGTTTTGTCACTGTCGTGTTCTGTTTTGAGGGGCTAAGTAGCAAATACGTAACACTATCATCCCACCACATGGATAGCAACGCACCATTAACACCTTTGGTATCTGTGGATTATATATTTCTATCTGGGGCCAGATTTTAACACAGTCTAATATCAAAAAACGGTCGATTTTCGACCAGCGGGCGATCGCTAGTACCAATTAAGAGGAAGATAAAATAACCCTTTTAACAAATTCTTATTTTAAACTAGCTGACCTAGCAGATGTTCTGCCCGAACCTGATAGTAGTACCTCCTACCCAGTCCAATTGTTAATCTAAAGTATCTAGGTACCTACACAATTAGAATTAAATCGGTCCAGTCGTTTAGGGAGAGTTCGGTGACAAAAGTACGTTTAAAAAGATTATATTATATTAACACAACATGCTAGCTATAATGTCAAAATTCATAATCTATACATACAAATAAATAAAATTGGAGTGTCTGTTGTAATATTAAAATAACCGGTTTTAATTAAATGCATATGGATGTATACACGGTACACATACCAAAATAACACTTTTTACGATTTTTGTCTGTCCGTCTATCTGTCCGTCTGTCTGTCTGTCTATCTGTTTGTTTGTTCCGGCTAATCTCTGAAACGGCTGGATCGATTATGACAGGACTTTCACTGGTAGATAGCTGACATAATAGGGAGTAACTTAGGCTACTTTAAAAAAAAACACGTGGACGAAGTCGCGAGCACAGCTAGTATCCTATAAAATTGAAATTAATTCTAAGCTTTGATAATATCAAAGCTTAATATATAAATATAAATAATTATGTATAAATATAAAAGTAATATATTAAGTATAATCTATCCGTTAAAATTTCGTGTTAATATAAATTCCTGAATGTAGAATCGCACTCACGTGTCCGCGATGGACTCCAAATTACTGCACCGATTTCAATGAAATGTTGTATGTTATAGTTTTTGTTTCAATTAACCCCCCCCCCCCCCCCCACCCTCCCTCTCAAATACATATAGAACATGTTCTATTTATAACACGATGCAGCATCTATATTTACAAATAAAATAATAAATGAAAATAAATGTCACTGGACAAATAAAACGCATCGATCTATCCCCAAAGTAATCAAATATTTTGATTGTGATATGGGTGTTAACTTGGATTTATATTGTACTAGCTGACCCGGCAAACGTTGTTCTGCCTTTTTAACTATTGCTAAAATATTTTTAACTAACAGCAATTGATTTTTATATACATAGATTAAGAGCACTTATACTGTTTTACTTGACTTTTTATTTATTAAAACCGCTTTCGCGTTTTAACGCATCATCAGGCCAAAAGTTAATTTTTTTTTCAAAAACAAAACTAACTTTTGCCCTGAGATGCATTTAAACACGGAACTGGTTAGTTTTAATAAATAAAAATTTAATTGAAACAGTACAAGTGCTTTTAATACAATATAAATCCAAGTTAACATGGAGTTTTACCAAGTGCCCACGATATTCAACGTTCAAAATATGAGTGTTTGTCAACGATATTAATATATAAAAAACATGAAATATACATAAATATTATATACATAAATATAGAACTTAATATCTAATAAATACACAAACCCAGAAATATTTACATTTGTGCTAATCATACTAACACTTGTCCCCGTGGGAATTCGAACCCGAGCCCCTTTTTTCCGTAATCAAGGTCACTAACCACTAGACCTACAGGGCTATAATTTGATACAACATACGGCAATACAATCATTCATAAACAAAATAAATCAATTTTCCAACTCACCATAAATGTAGGAATGCATAGAATTGGCGGCAGAATAAAACTTGTCAAAATAGCTATACTACATCGTCGCTCGGTACACAAAATATGGCTTCTATCCGAGTACCTAAAACAGAATCAGTGTTTAAAACAGATTACGAATTTTTGCTTAAGTTAAATGGTTCGGGCTTCTAACTTAATTTACTTTGCAAAACTTTGAAAACTTTGTTAAGTATAAAAAATGGCCTTGAACAACAACTTCGTTACGATTTCCCTTTCATTGATTTTATGGCCTCTTTTAACATCTTTAGTGTTGTTGATCTCTATAAACATTAAATTAAATCGCTCATTTTTTATGATGAAAGTGACCCTTTCTTGGAGTTAACATTCGGTAAATGCGACTAAGATGTTAATGAGAGGCATTCACTAATATCTTAGACAATATCCGAATCAAAGTGTAGGAACGATATACCTAGAAATGGCTAGCTATCACTTCTTTTACAAATATATTAAACGGGAGAGTTTAATATATTTATAAAAGATTCGCGTTTATATTGATGTTGTAGATTATTAATTTTGATTTGAATGAACTATAAAAGCGGTTAGAGTGAAAACACATTTCATCAAATCTGAATCCGTAAAATAATTTTCCAAAGTAGTAGTATCTTTAAAGGTTTAATTTTAAAATTAAGAATTAAATATTGAATTGAAAGTGCTTTTTAATTATTTTTATAATAATATTGCAAGATAATATAAAAATATTCGTTTAAAAAAGTCCCACTAAAGTCAAGAATTCAATGCACCGAGTCGTGTGAATGGGTTACCGGGCAGTTTGGGCGGCGTGCGGGGGGGGCACTACTCGAGCCGCGCTCGATAGTTTTGCCTAATTGAAATTATATTCATGCGTTGTGTTTTCTGTGTCGGATAAAAATGAAAATTTGATTTTTTAAATTATGTTTTTATTACATAAATCGAATAGACTATCGGTTCTGAACAACCCCTGAAAATTTGGCCGGACCTTTAAAAGTAACTATGTATATGGAAGGAGAAGGAAGAAGGAAGAGGAAGGAAGTTACAATTCTAGCAACCTATCTGTTCAGTAGACAAAGTTGGAACTACAGCCGCCATTTTGTGAAATGTCATTCCGCTGTTAGTTTTTTCTGAATAAAATTCACTCTAAACACCTCACTAGCGACATCGTCTACAAAACAGATAAATTGGTGATACTGTACAGTATACATAATTCGATTACCTTCCCTCATCCACAAGTAGACGTTGACATAATATTTTATAAGAAATTATAGCTTGTTTAATTTTAAAGTTAATTGATCTATGCATCTAGTCGAATTGTAATTAAGTATATTCTGCTTAACTGGTAGAGAATGCCACTTTGAAATAAAGCCACCTTTGTACTATGTTGTGCATACATTATAATTAAATATTAAAGTACGTAGCTGTAGCATGGCATAGTTAGTTTTTTATAATGAAAATGACATCGCTGTGCTGCTTCTCTGCGTGTATATGGATTGCTGCATTTTTTCTTCATTCATATTTTTTTTAATTGGACAATTTTGGATAAGAAATAATGCGAAAGCGATACTTAATTCTGTCCGAATTTCTTACGGATTCGAGTCGAATGGAGTGCATAACCGCTCTATCGTTGCATACACGCTCAGTACAGTGTTGTTATCGGGACATGAACGAAAAGGACAATACACAGATTGACTTGCACTGCACGAAATGAATTAATTTGCATTGCATTATTATTGCATATTTATTCACAAATATATGAGTAACTATTATCATTATTATCGTTCAAAAAACGCGGTCCAAAAAAGAAGAACGAACAATGCGCTTAGTATTTTGTTTCGAATTTACAAAAAGGATGTACGGAAAAACTTATGTGTATTTAACTGGAATCAGGCTGCAACTTTTCACCCACTTACCCTTCATTTAAATTAGAAGTTATACATATAAACGCTATTATCTTACATCCTATACTTCTTCACGGATTAGTTTAGTTGAAACATTGCGTACTACTAAACTGTCGAAAGAACTGTCTGACTTTGTGTTTTTACAAAGCGATACCGTGGAGACCTTCAAAAGAAAGACTATCCGTCTCGTTTAAAAGTCCTCTATTGATATTTTTCCGCGTATTTCAAGTGTACGTGAAAAGCGGTAATCGCTTATCATCAGACGGCTCGTTCACTTGCTTGCCTGGTAATATTAACGTCTTAACGTAAATATTATAATTGGAACTAGAAGCATCCTTAGGATGAATTAACTATACCAACAAATCTAAAGAACTCTAGAACTCTCTTTCAAATTTGATTTGTATTAGGGTTGTTGTAGTGGATTATTGCACAATTATTTACAAAAAGCTATTTTTTTACAAAGCTCGTCCTATTCATACTGATAAAAAACCTCATGTACATCCAAAACTAGTCGAAACCTAATCTAATTGGACGTGAGTTTAAACGTTTAAATTTATTTTAACCAAGCGTTTTATTTATAAATAAAATTAAAATTTAAAAAAAAAGATGATACCGACAAACTGGTCTTCAGTTTGGCAATACAATTAAAAAAAATGAAAATAATTATATGAACTTCAATATATACTCAATTTGAAAGGAATACTGCATTTTATAAGTTAAAAATAAATAATAAATTGCTAGAAAAATTACACAATTTCATTTAACCTCAAAGTATGCAAATTATTTGCCTGCAATATGAAAGTTAGTCAACGATACTAATACTTAGAAATACATGTTTAATATAAATACTGGAATAAAATTATTTCCTTGTAACATATGAGCTATTCAACGTACCTAATACTTAGAAATACATATATAATATAAGTACTAAAATAAAATTATTAATGAGTCTATGGAGACGGTAAAAGTTCAATAATAATTTGCGCTAGATTTATTAAGAGTCCACTTAATATAGACGACCGGAACTCGGGTTGGTATACGTACAAGGGTCGGGAAACTACGGCTCAAATGGCTCTTCGAATACACTTTACATGAGGCTCTTAATTAAAACGGGAAACAATTAGTCCCAAATCTATTAGGAATTGTAAGAGGTGGAATTTGCCTTAGATAATATTAACTAGTACGATTATAGCTTACATATTATAAATAAGGTAGAGTCAGGTGGCTAACGTGATGGTATATAGTGGTCATTAGAGATGAAATATAAATCTTGACACTTAGCTCACTCATAATAAGAAGTTTATTGAAGTGAATCTTCTGAAACATCTTAGGCGGCCCCTAGACCTACAATAATATTGCGCAATATTACGTATTGTACAATATTATTGTAGGTCTTTGGGGCACCTTAAACGAAACGGAAATGCATCACGTTTGAAAAACAAACACACAAATGTAGTACGTAACGAGAGAATGAGATAGAATACATAACACAATATTTTATATTTGAAATATTATCTATTTAATGGTTCCAAAAACATCCATGTACAAACAGTACAACCAAAGAGATTTTACTGTAACGTAAGTTTCACTCACAGGTTTTACTTCTACCCCATGTAAGCTTACACTCGATGTTTTTAATATGTTACACTGATGGCGTGTTGTGTTTCATCTATTTTATAGCAACCTGTTTGGAGAAATTTTATAGATTTAATTCCATTTGTTTAGATAGAAATATGTACGTGCTATATGTCACATTAATGAACTAGATTCTTGCGAACCACTGTGTAAAGCGTAAGTCGTGTCTATACATCGCGGCAGTATGCTCTTTTGAAAAAGATAACACAATTTGGTTTAAAATACTGAAATATTAGAAACTAATATCTTATAAATAGTTAGAAACTGCTTTTGCCTTACCAAAAATTAAATCTTTATATAAAAGCATAATATGATATATGGCAATATTCCTGATAGTTTTGCGCTTAAAAAGTTCCACATAAAGTCATTTAATTTGCTACTAAACTACAATAACGTGACTGACGTTTAAATCTATTTAAGATTTCTTATAAGGATTTTTTATTATACTATAATTAATTAAAGATCAATTATAGTTTATATTTAAATTTTTAGTGATAAAAAATCTATCTTTTGATGTATGATTATACTGTTAATAGGTCGTTGAGAAAATAAGCAAGTAAAGTGAAAAAAAATGTACATATGCATTATGCAAACCATGTAATATGATGGAATATATTGATAACAATAAATTATCTGTAAAACTTTTAACACCCATGTTCTTGCAAATAAATATTGTTTTTTAAATCACCGCCACTAAGAAGTAGATAAGTACGGAACAAAAAGTGCTTCGAGCAATTTACAGCCGTGGATATTCAAACATTGAGAAAATCGGCTGGAACTTTGAATTTTGACACGATATCCGATGACAATGTCAAAGGCAAGGCAAGGTTAGTGGTGTGTAAGGTATTTTTTTATTATATTTAATTATATTTAAAAAAGGGATTATAATTTGTTATTATAATTCTACAATCATTACTAATTCAAATACTCACTTGATTGCTATATATCTCCAAATAGCCAAAGAAAGTGTGAGACATATTGAGGCTGTGTGTAGGATTTGAGCAAAATGCATATGGAACAGCAAATACATGGCCCACGAGTAAGGAAAGTCCAAGTTCTCTGGTAGTATCTGTACAGAAAAAATATTAACTTCACGTATGCCTAAAATCTATCGTCATGATAGTTACTTGCGTGGTAGATAGTATGATCTGGACATGTAAAAACAAAGGAAGATTTTGAATTCGCTACCACCGCCTTACCTATTCCTGCTGCAACAGCATCAGTGAATGTCACTGTAGTGTTCCGGTTTGGAAAGTAAGGTAGCAATAAACTTATCCGTGTAGCCATGTAGCATTATTATATCGCCACACGGAAAGCAATTCATTTTTAATATCTTTCGAGACAGTTGTCTCTCTGTGTCGGAATACAAAAAGTCACGCTGGTTTATCGACCCGCGCACCGGTTCAAAAGCAAAGGAGATTGATCCTGATCCCAACGTTGCATTTGCCAACCTTAACTTATTACTCATAAAGACCGAGGTTAATAGGTGCACATCTGAATAATGATCTAAGCAAAATAGACTGATACTGAGATTTCTGCTTAAAACTTTAATATTTTATTTTCTAATTAGTACAGGATGCTGGCAAAGACAATCACAATCATATACTTTGAAATATTCGTTCAAAGTAAAACAAATATCATCAAAACATCATGTCTATATCGAATATTACTGCTTTTATACAGAATATGCGCCCAATTTTTAATTAACTTTAATATAGTAGATTTGAGAACTGACTTGTTTTAACGCCTTTATTTTCCCCATATTTTACGCTCTGTGACGTAATTTTTCAATTATCTGATAGTGATGCGTTTGCATATGCGTTGAATTCGTTTGCATAATTTACATAATTCAACTAAAGCTTTTGCAATTAACTACAAACTAAATTAAAAAATAATAGTATATGTCTAATATTAGAACCATAAAGTACCAGAGACAAATAAAAACAAATGTGATTAAAACACTTGCATAGTATTGCAACGTATACCTGAGTATGAACCCTCTCTGTAGAATAGACCATATGCCATTGTACCAAGCAGTTCGTAAATGGTGAACGGTTAGTTATACCACCACCGCCGCCTTATCTATTCCTGCTGTAATAACGTCACTGTCGTGATCCGGTTTGGAGGGTAATGTAGCCAGTACACTTATTGAGGAGGCATTGCCATCCCGCCAAACAGATAGCAATCACACGTACTTTGATGTTTAAGGCGATGGTTATTCATGCCATCAGCAATCTGCTTGTTCTTGTTTTCAAAGCGGGTCGGACCGGTGGCAATGAAAGAAAAGTAACCACTGTATGTAAGTTTATATCTCACCAAATAATTGTATAATTCAGGAGGCATCCTGCTACATGGATAGCGATCACACGTACACATCTTTAGTGTTCAGATATAGACATCTTTGGTATTTAAAGGCGATGATTTATCATGCCATCAGAAGAGGAATCTGTTTGTTCTATTCTTCAAAGCGGGTCGGGCCGGTGGCAACGAAAGAAAAATAACCACGGTATATAAGTTTATATCTCACCAAATATTTGTATATAGAAAAGGGAACATATTCAAGCATGACGAAGACGTCCGCAACCGCAAGCCACTTTAACAGACGATTAATCGGCGCCGCAGCCATATCTCTTCGCGTCAGCACCGCAACGTTCATAGTGTTAGCAAGCACTCCTATTGTACACACCTAAAACAATAAATCTATATATTAACACGAGAAAAAAACTTTTTACCCTTTTTTATGAAAATTTAGCGAATATTGACTGCCTCGTTGGTCGAGTAGTTAGCGACTCTGACTACGCAATCGACAGGGCCCGGATTATTTTAATCCGTCTATACGTTATAAATAGGATAAAATATTTTCATGACCTCATAATAACTTAAAATGTGTTTTAACGTCTTTTTCCCCGTGTTGGTTCCGGGCTCCTTTGAAGGATAGGCCAACTGCCGTTTTGCCAGGCAGATCGTAAAAAGCGACCAATTTGCTATGCGAGTCACTATCATCGTGACTACTATGTGGTAGAGTTCTGCACTGTCTCACCCGGGTCTTACTTCTGCCACCGCCTTACTTCTTCCTGTCGCAATAGCGTCAGTGCTTGTTACTGTCGTGTTCTGATTTGAAGAGTAAGGTTGTCGGCAAACTCATGCATATGGCAATAGACCTCGCTACAAGATATCAACGCACCACTAACATTTTTCGTGTCTCTATGCGGTTGTTGTCTCTTTCCATCAGGAGACCCAATTGCTTGTTTGCTATCTTATGATATATAAAAAAATGTAATATAATTATTGGACATTTTGGTGATGGGGACGAAAATATGCTTGGGACAATTAAAGTATCAATATAGTATATGATCAACAGTACAGTTGGATATCGACCTACGGGAGATTGAGAGTAAATATTATTATTGTAAGCATTAATAATCTGTGCATACGTATAATATAAACAATTATATATAAGTAGGTACTACTATTGCTCACGACTTCGTTCGAGTTGCCAAAAAATATAACTTCCTTTTGCGGAGTTGGATAATAAAGTTGGATAAACATTAGGCAAGAGAATGAGGTAGAATTACACAGGAATTTATATTTAAAATATTATCATGTATGTAAATCACAGAAAACATATATAGATGTAAATATTCCAAACCCAGTCAGTCAAGCCAACCAAAAAGATTTTACACCAACTTGAAGTTTCACTTCTCCCGCATGTGAGTTTACGACTCACATTCGAATCTCGATGCTTTTTTTTAGTCCAAGAGCTGGCGACGGATTTTGGGAAGGTCCTTTTAGCAGACTGAAATTGCGAAAATATATAATTTCGTCAAATGGCGATACCGGGCCTGCGAGTCTGGCAGAACGTTTGCGGTTATTTCACTACTGCGCAGTATACAACATTTGAAAAAAAATCGCAAAAAAAGGTATTTTTAGCGACTTGATTTTTATTTCATCTTTTAATGAGTTTTTTTTTTCAAATTCGAAAAAAAATATGCTATACATTTTTGTCAGTTTTAAAGTACGTCCAGACACCTTCAAAACATTTTAAGAAAGTTACCAATAAAATTATTTTATATTTATTTGTTTATTTAACATTTAAATTGCTCACAACAAAATAAATAATAAATAAATAAATATCCCCCGTGTTGGTCCGGGCTCTTTTGAAGAATAGACCAAGTGCTGTTCTGCCAGGCAGGTCGTAAAAACCGACCGATTGGCCATATGTGTTACTATCATCGTAACTACTAGGCGGTAGAGTTTGGAAATGTCTCGCCCAGGTATTTGGTACCACCGCCTTACGTAATTCTGCCGCAACAGCGTCAATGCTTGCCATTGTCATGTTCCGGTTTGGTGGATAAGGTTACCGGTAGACTTATGCATTTGACATTGCCATCCCACCATACAGATAGCAACGCACCATTAACATCTTTAATGTCTATAGGCGATGCTTTCTCTCCCCATCACGAAATCCATTTGCTTGTTTGCTATCTCGTGGTGAAAAACCTGCAAGCTTTTCTTTTACTATAATTTTATATTATTGGATAGCAAGCAAGCTATAAACTAGATAGCAAACAAAGATGTTAATGGTAAATTGCTATCCATGTAGCAGGATGGCGCGTAAGTTTACTGGCTGGTAGTTACTACCTTATTTTCCAAACCAGAACACGACAATGGCAAACATTAACGCTATCGCGGCAGGGACAGGTACCAAATACCCGGACAAGACGTTGCGGAAATCTATCGCCTACTAGTCACTATGATATAGTGTCACGTACAGCCAATCGATCCCATTTTTCGACCTGCCTGGCAGAACAGCAGTGGGCTTATTCTTCAAAGGAGCCCGGACCAACACGGGGAATATTTATTGATTTATTATATATTTTGTTGTGTACAAGTAAGATGTTAAATAAATAAATATAAAATAAATTTATTGGTAACTTTCGTAAAATGTGTTCAAAGGTATCTGGAAGTACTTTAAAACTGACAAAAATGTCTAGCATATTCTTTTTCGAATTCTAAAAAAACATAATTAAAAGATGAAATAAATATCAAATTGCTAAAATACCTTTTTGGTTCTTTTTTGCAAATGTTATATACTTCGTAGTAGTGAAATAACCACCAACGCTCTGCCAAACTGGCAGGACCGGTATCACCATTTGATGAAATTATATATTTTCGCAATTCCAGTCTGCTAAAAGGACCTTCCCGAAATTCGTCGCCAGCTCCCAGTCTATTTTCTTACACTCGTCTCGTTGCGTCAATATGTTCCCAAGAAGTACCATACGATCGTTGTGTAAAGCGTATATAAGATTATAAAAAATATTCTTATGCTCTTTACAATCGAAATGTCTAACTCTTAGAGAATATAAAGTGTCGGTGATATTCTCACATGCATGGCTTATGAATGAGGCTAATTTTTAACGGTTTATTTATAACCAGAAGGACAGTATATGGATGATATCATGCAGCCTTGGAAACTGACTTTGACTGACTGTGTGTGTATGTGTAATTTTGATTTGTATATTTCGTTATATACTAAAGAAATATTGTTATTTTGTTAAATTAGCCGCTAATCTAGTAATTTTGAACAATTTCTTTTCAAAATATTAGCTGTATAAAATTTTACAATTTATTTGAAATGTTAACCATGTGGAGTATAGAAAAAATACTAAATTATCTTTGATGTAGAGAATATGAATTTATAATATCATCACTTAATAAATTAAAAGCGTAATATTCCCGTTGCTCGGTTATTAATTTAGATGTTCTTGTCAGCAAATGAAATTCCTGACGGTTGCTTTATAATTCCTTTTTACATTGTTTTATTAGTTATATGAAATGTCCTTTAAATTTTTGTTTCAAATTTATATATAATTATTTATTCCACTTAGATTTACTTATTAATGATAGTATATTTAGGTGCATTTACACTTTTTAAATCTCACTGTGGTTAAATCTATACATATAACAAAATCTTAAGAAAGTCAAAACTGTACATTGAATATTTTTTAAGAATACTTGGGGCGTGATCTACAATCGATTCAAAAGCCAAAAATATAGTTTTTAAAATTTTTGTCTGTTTGTCTGTATGTATGCCCGGGGTAAACTCAAAAAGTACTGCATTGATTTACTTCAAAGTTTGCATGAATATTACTTATAGGTCGGGTTAACATATAGGCTACATAATATTATCACGCTATCACCTACCGGGGAGGAGTTGTGCGGAGTAAACGAAGTCCGCGCGGATGAAGTCTTGCGCAACAGCTAGTTCATTTATAAAATACTAGATGTACCCGCAACTCCGACCGCGTGTAAAAATTGCTAAACACAGTCCCGAGGTTTCACCCGTAAAGTTCCCCTTCCCATGAGATTTCCGGGATAAAAACTATCCTATGTGCTTTTTCGGGCCTCAAACTATCTTTGTACTAAATTTCACACAAATCGGTTCAGTGGCTTAGGCGTAAAGAAGAGACAGACAGACAGACAGAGTTACTTCGCATTTATAATATTAGTTTGGATTTAAATAGTTTGGTGCGAGTACGCCTTCAGAGTATATACCTAACCACTATGTTTTACGCGCCTTATTGTTTCTGACCTTTTATAATCCTCTGGTCTCTAATAAAAGCACACATACTAAAATTATACTTCAGTAGAATCTAAGACAAAGAGTATAAAAATCGTAATTATCTAAGATATATTATGTGACGATAGGGTGGTTGGTATGGTTGGTATCTATATTAATATTACAAATGCGAAAGGTTGGATGTTTGAATGGATGGTAGTAACAAACATAAATCCATATGGATGGATGTTTGTCACTAAATTACACTAAAACTACTAAACGGATTGGGATGAAATATTGCACACAGGCAAATGTTAACCTAGAATAACACATAGACATTTTTAACCCGGAAAATAAATTGTGCTCACGGGATTCACAAAAAACTTTTATAATACAGCGAGCTGCATACTGCAGCTAATCATCTATACAAATATGCAAAGGAAAAACAAATGAAACACCACTTTGATCAGAAATCAGAAATCAAAAGTACTTTATTCAATAAAACTTTTTACAAGATATTTTGACGCGTCAACATTTTTTTAAACTACTACCGGATCGGAAACGCGGCCACACACTGAGAAGATCCGGCGGAAGAAACTTAGGGGGCTTGTCTTTATTCATATTTTTTTTAAATAAAATATTACATTATAATTAATTAGTATATAATTATTACATTAATAATTATTGCCGATATGAGGAGCAGTTAATACTATGCTTTCCCGTCATCAAAGTATTCAGATATTTTATAGTAACCTTTTTAACACAGTTTTGTTTTAACACATTTTTTGAATTTGTTAACTGGTAAATCTGAAATGCCATCAGGCAGCTTATTGTAGAAGCGTATACTTTGCCCTATAAAAGAGTTGCTTATTCTGTGGAGACGAGACACATGCACAGCAAGATTGTTTTTATTCCTTGTATTTAGGGAGTGAATATCTCTATTCTTTTTAAATAAGCAAATATTTTTACGAACGTAAATCAAGGTTTCGAATATATACTGAGAAATTACAGTTAAAGTATTGATTTCTTTGAATTTTTCTTTCAGGGAGGTCCTTGGACTAAGATTGTAAATTGCCCTTATAGCCCTTTTACGTAATGCAAATATAGTATTTATTTCAGCGGAATTCCCCCAGAGAAGAATTCCATATGACATAATACTATGAAAGCAACTAAACAAGGCGTGCAGTATCAACATCAGTAAGCTAAACCAACAACCAACAAGCAGATCGAAAACGAGTTTTATACACGTACACATAGTTCGATAGAGTTTTGGATACTCTATCGATGTATCTAGGTTAGAATCCAATCGGAACCAACTTTTTAGAGTACAAAATAGGGTATTTAAAAAATACACTGCTTTTAAACGACCGTTTTATGGTATATTTTTTCTACAATGTCGTGTTAATTAATTTAAAAATATTGTAAGTGCTTCTTAGACCGTGGTCCCACAAACAAACTTATTTTTTAATAATAACTAAGTGAATTTTTTGAACAGCTTCGTTTTGACGAGACAAACATCTTTTCTATCTTCGAAAAATCTCGAAATAAAAATAAAAAAGAAAAGTTTAGAGCGTCGGACTAAGAAAAATTTTTCACTTTACGTATAGGGCAATGTTACTCTTGAATAACAATAATAATTAACAAGTTTTTGTAAGAAAATTAAGTTGTTTTAAATTGATTAATATCAAATCGATCGAATGTATAGGACAAAAGTTTTATCGTATTTTTCATAATATAATCAAGTGATTAAAGCCGAAAAAGAATTATTGTTAATAATAAATATGTTTCCTTCACCGAATCAAAATTTTCAGTCTCATAACTTTATTAGTTACCCGATTCGAGATTTTTCAAACGTAGAAAAAATGGCTGTCTCGTCAAAAATAAGCTGTTCACAAAAATTCAGGTTGTTATTAATAAAAAAAAATTTGTTCGTGAGCCCACGGTCTATCTTAAGTTATTGACCAAACTTATTTTTTACGAAAATGGCACATGATGCAATTAATCTTTGCTAATTATTTTTTAATTAGGCCGTTCAATCATTGTTCTCTACTAAGTTATGTCTAGAAGTGTTGTGACTCGTGACACCTTTTGTTCATCTTCCCCGTATTAGTACCGGTTCCTTCTAATAATAGACCTACTGCCGTTCAGCCTAGCAGGTCGTAATAGGTGACTTATTGTCTATACGCGTCACTATTATCGTGACTACTGGGTGGTAGAGTTCCGCAACGTCTCGCTTGAGTCTGGTACCACCGCCTTGCCTATTTTTGCCACAATACCGTTAATGCTTGTCTTTGTCGTGTTCTGATTTGGAGGAGGGAAAGTAGCTGGTAGGCTTATACATGTGACATTGCCATCCCGCCACTCGGACAACAAGACACCGTTAAGATATTTGGTGTCTATTGGCGATGGTTTTTTTTTCCATCAGGGGATCCATCTGCTTGTTTGCTATCTAATAATATAAAAAAATTACAAGATCAAACGGAGTCGAATGATAGGTACGGCCGAATTTCGAACACAGAGCAATTGCTAATTATTATTATCTATCTCAGTTAAAATATGCATCCAGATGACTACTTACAAACATGCTTTACCGCCCCGTTAGTCGAGTGTTTAGCGACCGGGACTACGCAATCGATGGGGCTCGGATTCGGTCCCCGACGACGACAAGCATTGTTGTGATGAACATAAATGTTTGTATTTCCGGGTTTGGGTGCTTATTAAATATATTTTAGTATTTATGCATTTATTTTTATGTATTAGTATCGTTGATTAACACCCACAACACAAGCAAATAATTTGCTTACTTTGGCGTTAGATCAGTAAGTGTAATTTGTCCCGTGAATATTTATTTATTATTATTGCTATTATTTATTATGCTGAGTGAACCGTGAAATTTACATTGATTTTAATTAGCTTTTAGATAGGAGCGTTACCCAGTTGCAACGGCAGCTTAAAATAATTTAATATATTTATTTTAATTATTATATAATATATATAATAATTAAAATAAAAACAAGATTGTAAGGCCCATTGAAATTGAAATAAAACCAATCAAGTGATGCTTGTGTCCAAATTTAGGCTAAGCTTAGAATGGAATCCGAAAGAGGAACAATTGCCGTCTGGGGAAATGCGATGGTTTCTATTGGAAACTACAATGATATAACTGGATGTATATTATTACTTACTTAACTTATATAACTTAAATTTTAGTTTTTAGAAACATTAATTACACAATTTTTCAAAAAAATTTATCCTGTGTTGGTCCATGCCCTGGAATAATCTATTTGCCTCCATGCCAGTTACTTCGTAAAAAAGGATATTAAACGAGTTACTTTCATCATGAATACTGAATACATCATGAAGTTTTGTAGCGTCTCACCTGAGTAAGATGACGCTGCATTGCCTTTCTTTTTTTTTGTTTCAGCAACTTTTTTTAGTATTTCTCAAAATCAAATGTCAAATTCTACTAAATGGGCTAAAATTCTCTAAACGTCCAAATATAATAGTGGTCAATCAATCCCAGTCCATCTCGTCAGCCGACTAACTAATGAATCATGATTATTATGTGATCATTACCTACAACAATGTTATCATTCCCACGAACTTCACCGCCTAATTAAGACAAGGGTCTTAATTAGGCGGTGAATTTGGAGAAGGAGTTGATTTTCGGAAAAGAAATATGTTTTTTTATAATCCAAGCCAAGCCGAGATAAATCTGTGGTAAAATCATGCCAAAATTCTTACCTCGCATTTAAACATAGAGGACGAGGACCAAGTTATGTAATCCATACTAATAATATATTATAAATGGAAAATTTGTATGTATGTTACGACGTGATCATTTATAATTTTATTATATAGAACTATCCGGACTCCTTATGAAGAAAAGAACAAATGCTTTGCTGCTGGGTATCTTGAATAAGGTGAAAATAGTAGTTTGTTCACCAAGGCGAGAAAATGACCGATACCTTACGAGAGTGTAGTTTGAGTACTCAATACACTCAAGTTAGGTATCGCATTTTCTCCCGAGTGATACATACTTCTTTATACTTCACCAATGAGGAAAATAAAAACATTTTAGTTAAAATTTATATTAAAATTATTACAATTATTGAAACTCCATAAATTCTTCATATGTTTTGTTGTATTTATGCTTGGACTTTTCTGGCAAAAGGTTTAAAATAACTGTTTGAGCAGCTTCTTTTAATTCAGGCGGCGTAAATAAATCTTCATTCTCGCTACTAGACATAGACATCAGAACAGAATGTAAAAAGAAGATACAATAAAAAAGAAAATTCGCGCGTACAATCGTTTTTTTTTTTAATATTGAGGAGGCAAATGAAATAAAGCACATACTGCCAAGTTTCCTTAGTAAATGCTAGTGGCCAGTAACATTTTGATGTGCTTCGAGATACAAACTTATAAATTTTGAAAAGTTATAGGAGGGGTGAAATCCCATACATTTTTGCCGCCCGCATATTGGTTCGCTTGGAATTAGGTACTTTCTTCTCGTTTTTCAAGTAAGAACTAATGTGCTTTCCGAATAGGTGTAGTATAAAAGCTAATACGTGACTACTGAGTAGGTAGTATAGTTCTACAACGTCCTGACTGGGTTTTTATACTAGCACCTTACCCATTCCTGTCGCAATAGAGTTGGTGCTTGCTGTTTTCGTGTTCCTGTTTGGAGGGTAAGGTATTTTTTATAGTAGATGGGGTAAACAAGCAGATGGTGCACCTGATGGCAAGTGATCACCGCCGCCCATGGACATCCGCAACACCGGGGGTATTGCAGCTGCGTTGCCGGCCTTTTAAGAATGAATAAGCTCGCTTCTTGAAGGTCCCTAAGTCGTATCCATTCGGAAACACCCCCGAGGGTAATTGATTCCACAAAGGAGTAGTGCGAGGCAAAAAGTGTCGACAAAAGCGCACGGTTGTAGATATCCAGACATCGAGGTGGTGAGGATGGAAATTTAAATTTTGACCCGATGTCCGATGGTGGAATTTAGCGGCAGGCATTAGTCCGAACAACTCGTCGGAACACTCCCCATGATAAATTCGATAAAAGATGCAGAGCGAACCTACATCTCTGTAACGCCAAAGAGTAGTCGTGGGCGTTTAAACGATATAGGCTTAAAAAATTAGGCTTTTCAAAATAAGCCCATAAACGCGCTTACGGATTTAAGCTGTTTTCGTTTAAACGTTGTTTATATACAAAAATTTAAATACTATATTAGCATGATTGAAGAAAAGTAACCTTATTTCAATAACGTTAAACCTTATTTCTATACTCTAAAACTCAATATAATTTTTCATTTTATTGGATTAACAACCTTATTACGATTCAGAAACGATAACAATTTGGATTGGTTATCGTATTATGCGGCTAAATTATTTTCTACTTGTTTACGCAATATTTGTGTCGGACTGACAACGCTTCGTTTTTGGTTGGTTAGTACTTTTTACAACGAATTGACAACTTACGTTTTTTCAAGTTCTGAGTTCCAGTAAGCTTTTCGTTGTTGAAGCGATTCGACGAGCTCATCAATTGTTTATTTTATTTAGCGCGACAAATTTCCAAAGTAATTTTGTTTATATTAATTATTGAAATTACGTGATGGATAAAAAAGTATATATTGTGTTACTTTTCATTTCAGACAGTCCTAAGTCTGAAAAGTACGAAGGGAAGTTGATTGATTGAGAAAGTACCTTATATATAAAATTCTCGTGTTACAATATTATTTACCATACTCCTCCGAAACGGCTTTACCAATTTTCATGAAATTTTATATGCTTATTCAGTAGGTCTGAAAATCGGCTACTGTTTATTTTTTTATACCCCTAAGTGATAAGGGTTGTCCACCCCTAACATTATTTTTTTATTTTTAAGACATTTTTTTTATTTTTATTGGTACAAAGTTCCTTATCGCGCGTTGTGAAAGGGGGCTAGACGGAAAAAATTCTTACGAAAAGTTGTCACGACACTTTTTGCTATAGTAAGGTATTGTAAGCACAGAAATATCCAGCCACGTCCCTTTAGCTCGTGCATTGAAAGTGAAAGAGTCTATCTACTATTTGATTGAGTTTACTTTTTTTTCTAGTGCCAAATGTTCGACATTTATACAGAATTTCGACCGAGTGTCGAATTTCGATCGGTTGCCGAGTTTCAACCGCCGGTCGAATTTCGACCGGGTACCAAAATCCGACCGCGGGTCGAAATTCGACCGGGTGCCGAAATTCGACCGTGGGTCGAAATTCGACCGGGTGCCGAAATTCGACCATGGGTCGAAATTCGACCGGGTTCCGAAATTCAACCGTGGGTCGAAATTCGACCGGGTGCCGAAATTCGACCGTGGGTCGAAATTTTACTGGGTGCCGAAATTCGACCGTGGGTCGAAATTCGACCGGGTGCCGGAATTTGACCGTGGGTCGAAATTCGACCGGGTTCCGAAGTTCGACTGGGTGCCGAAATTCGACCGTGGGTCGAAATTCGACCGGGTGCCGAAATTCGACCGTGGGTCGAAATTCTATCGGGTGCCGAAATTCGAACGTGGGTCGAAATTCGACCGGGTTCCGAATATCGACCGGGTGCCGAAATTCGACCGTGGGTCGAAATTCGACCGGGTGCCGAAATTTGACCGGGTGTAAAAATTCGACCGCGGGTCGAAATTCGATCGGGTGTCGAAATTCGACTGGGTTCCGAAATTCGACCAGGTGCCGAAATTCTATTTCGCATTGAACAGTGTGGTGTAGCGATTATTATTTTTGTTGAGTGTATACAGGTTTTTTGTAAATAATAATAAAAGGAACTTCGTTCCATTCTGGTGTCCCTTGACACCTCTCAAGTTTTTTTTTTTAATTGTGGCTTTAAAAATACATACAACCCTCATATTCACCCTTCTATCATCAACCCCTATTTTTTAATTCAATAATTTATATGACGAAACAACGTTTGCCGGGTCAGCTAGTATTGTATAATAATTTGTATTGTATTTGATAACACGTCATTTCTATAAGCTAGTAATAAATAATAACACTAACAAAACCACAAAACATTAAACGCTTTTTCCAGCTCTCGGCTTTATCGGTCGCTACTAATTCACTTAAATCTTCGTTTTATAATTGACCTCAACGATCAACAACTTTTGTTTAAAAAAGCGTTTAAACGAAAAGCGCTTTTTTAAGCACGCTTAAAAGTATAAGCAAAACGTTTAAACGTGTTAATAATTAAAAGCCGTTTATCACATCTCTACCAAAGAGTCAAGCCGATTAGAAATAGCCTGGTCGTCGACGATTCGAACCACTCTACGTTGAATGCGATTCAGAGGTGAGAGGTGAGAACAATACTCCATGTGAGGTCGAATTTGGGCCTTGTAAAGTTGGAGGTGATGGGCTGGCATGAAGTACTGCTTTGTTCTACTGAGTACACCAAGCTTTTTGTAGCCTAGCTTAGCCTTCCCTTCCAAATGACCGCGGCTGAACATTGTTCGATATGTCGACTCCCAGAATTCCAATACTGGCTGAGGCTGTCAGGAGAGTGTTTTCGAACCGAGGTGATACGACAAGGGGTGCTTTTTTTTGCGGTGAACGCACAAAGCTGCGTCTTTTTGGGGTTAAATGTAATAAGGTTTTAACGACCCCATTCTGAGACATCAGTTAGTTGATTCTCGAGTTCAGACACGAGCTTGTCCCGGCCCTCTTCGACGTGTTCCCGAGAAATACCGCTACGGCCGGAGTATGTAGCATCACCAGTACTGTCGTCCGTATAGCAATGTATGTTACTAATTCGCAACATATCATTGATATGCAGAAGAAACAGTGTCGGTGATAGCACGCAGCTTTGGGGAACACCAGCATTGACAGGTTTAAGATCGGAGCATGCACCGTCGACTACGACCTTAATGCTCCGATCAGCCAAAAAACTGGTGATCCACTTGCATAATTTCTCGGGAAGCCCGTAGGAAGGCAGCTTTGAGAGAAGCGCTTTATGCCATACCCGATCGAAAGCCTTCGCTATGTCTAAACTAACTGTCAATGCCCCCCCCCCCCCCCCCCACTTGAACTCAACTGCCTCCGCCCAACGATGTATCAGGTATACTAGAAGATCACCAGCTGAGCGGCCACGACGGAAACCGTACTGACGGTCACTAATCAGCTGGTCCTCTTCTAAATACTTCAGGAGCTGACAGTTTATATAAATCCCTGCCACACAAATTAACATTTCTGAAATTCATAGGTGATGGGTTTGTTTCATTAGAAGAAATAAAAAAGCGGACAGGAGTAAAAACTACTCTGTCCGCTTTTTTATTTCATTCTCTAGACCATTTTTTACCTGGTAGAGTATAATTTTTTAACGCAGTAAAACTGCAGCAACTGACTTCATATTCCCTGTACCTATCTCCGGGATCGTATATCAGATCTTCATCAATTTAAAAATTGACCATACGAGAAGTATAACCCTAAGAGGTACAACCTGGGTATCTTCAAAAGAATGGTGAACAGGTACCTTCTAGAGAAGCGCGTTCCGTTTTAGGCCGCATCTTAGCTTACCATCAGGCGAGATCGTGGTCAAGCGCTTCCCGATCGACAGTAAAAAAAAAGATAATAATATTATATCTTAAACAGTGATATCTCCTAAGTTATTAGTTGAAATCAAATGAAGCAAAGGGCGATTTCATTTAAAATTAAATACATGTGACGAATAACTTTTTATTTAGAAAAAGAATAATACCATGTCTATTAAAACACCATCGCAAACAATGCGTTATTTTAGAATAATTTTGATTACCATAAAAACGGTCACAAAATTTGAACCTTAATAGATACATGTACACTGTATTGGACTTTTTTACAACTTTTTAAGATAAACAATTCGACCACACATGATTTTTGCGTAACTTTAAGCGTTAACGCAGCGCACGCCAGGAAAGCTCTCAAAAGGAAAAAAGTCCCCGTTTAGACCACATTTTTCGTTGATACCTCGATCCTGTTGGTCGTAGCGTGACGTTATATGGCTTATAACTTTCCTCGATAAACAGGCTATCCAACTCAAAAAGGATTATTTAAATCGGTTCAGCAGTTTTCGAGATAAGCGCGTACAACCAAACAAACAAACTCTACAATTTTATAATATACATAATATAGATAATATAGATTGAATATATTTGGAGAAATTTTAATTAATTTGTATGGTATATTACATCACATACCCATATTCATAATACAAAAAAAAATATACATTTTTTTTTAATATACAAAAATTAAATTTTCTTCATCTACCTTATAATTCATTTATAAACTACCGTAAAATAAACAGAACGCTTTCAAATTACTTTGAGAGAAAGATGATTGAGGAAATATACTCCAGAGCAAGAAGACGCTTTTGCAAATAGAGTGCTTAACTTTTATTTAGTTAAGAGCCAAGTTAAATACTCGTATGTGTTTTATCTTCCATTTGCGTACAATTTTCTAGTCGGCTGATTTGTTTGATATTCATATTTAAAGCGTATTAATTACATTTCTCTTCCATTAGTCTGAGTCCGCTTTAAATAATTAATATTTTATTTTTCTGGTTGTAGTATCTGATCTTGTCGTATTACCCTTTTTAAAGGTTTCTCTCGAAAATCCAAAATCTCAATAGCACCAAGGAGTCTGGCGGGTGGTGTTTTAACACTACTGATAAGCACTTAAAGCCGTCGGTCTCGGCTATCGCTAGAAATATTCGATTATCGTTACCAGCAGGCTTAGGATAAGCACCACGAGATATATATCGATCGAGAAAGTGACGTTTGCTTGACATTTATTAATATCTCGATGGACGTTATTAAGCATGCCACGATAAACATTTAAAACGTCAGAGATAAATTAAACAAAAAGTTTACTCGAATAGAGAAATAAATGTTGTCACTAGAAGACATAGATATTATACTAATTCTGATTTTTAAGATACACCTTTGGTGCATTTAACTTGTGTTAATCATTATGAGCTTTTGTTTACATTTATAACTTCCTGTCATTTCTCTTCTTTGTCAGAGTCGAAGGAAATATAACCAAAGCCTAGTGTAGCTGTACCTATTTACAATTGTAATTAAAGATATTTTACAGGTTTTTGAATTATTCTCTCTTTTTAGTTTTGACCATCAAAACTAGTTTTTTATTCTATAAAACTGAAACAATGAATTATGATTCATAAGATGTTTTAATGTAAAGGGCAATTAAGATGCCAGCGTGTATTTATTTCTGGGTGTATAACTGCATAACTAATTATGCGTAAAAGTGCGTAACAATCATTATTAACAAGCTATTTTTTTCCACTATAATTATTCCTTTCAATTATAATTCTAACATTATTGAGTAAATTAACATCTTCTTTTAGACTAATCAATCAACATTTTTGATTAATTTTTTTGATGAGAAACTTCCATAGAATTGTGATTTGACAATGACACGAAAATGCATTACGATAAACAAACATAAATGTGTAGTATTATGCCAACTAGAAAATAAGATAGAACAGAATACAATTCACAGTATTTTATGTTACAAATAATGTTATCTATTAATAGCTCCAAAAATTAGCCAGATGCAAGCAATCCAACCTAAGACTTACTGTTAGACCGTGGTCTCCAAGAACAAACTGAATTTTTGTGAACAGCTTCGTTTTGACGAGACAACCATATTTTCTATCTTTGAAAAATCTCGAATCGGGTAACTAATAAAGATAGATAGAATAGAAAACTTTAGAGTGTCAGACTAAGAAAAGTTTCCACTTTACGTGTACGACAAAGTTACCGTTGAATTACAATAATAATTAACAAGCTGTTGTGAGAAAATAAGGTTATTTTTAAATTGATTAATATCAATTTAAAAATCTCATAAGTGGGATTCTCAGAAAAATCATCAAATATGTAGGACAAAAGTTTCATCGTAGTTTTCATAATATAATCAAGCGATTAAAGTCGAAAAATAATTATTGTTATTAATAAATATTTATTATTTACCGAACCCAATATCTTTGCAGCATTAACTTTATTAGTTACCCGATTCGAGATTTTTCGAAAATAGAAAAGACGGTTGTCTCGTCAAAATGAAGCTTTTCATAAATATTCAGCTTGTTGTTAATCAAAAAAAGTTAGTTTGTGGGACCACGGTCTGTGATTTACATCTCAAGAACGAAAAACATTTTTCTTCGACTTTTCAGTTTATCTCTCTTTGATTCAAAGACTTACTCATAGAGTATATAAATTTTATTTTATTTTGTCTTCTTACATTTACTTCTAACGAAAAAACGAGTGTGAGCTACACTCGATTTTTTGTTATTTTTAATTGATTAATTAATATTTTGATTATTATAATATGTTTTTATGTATTATTTTTCCTGAGTATATGTTATTAATAGTAACATTAAATAATACAAAATAAGCACCAGCTTTAAATTAACCTTTTATGTTACATTTATTTTTCTACTGAATTTTGTAGAAAACCTTGTAAGTAGTTGTAATTTTTAATAGAGTTGGTAACACTGAGTAGCACAAGAATTCGTAGAATTATTTTCTCTATACGAAAAATTAAGTTTATTTACATTACGTCAAAAAGTATTGTACTTTAACTAATTTGTATTTTGTAATTAATTATAAATTAATTAATTATCTAACCATTACGTACAAGGAATTATTGATTTATACTGTTTGGTTCTCACATCTCTAAAATCATCATCATTCTTCCGATTCTAGTAAAAAATTAAATTGTGTTAGGTATGTGAAATGGGAACACAAAATAAAACGTAAGTAGTGTACTTCTTTATACTTATATTTTTTAAAAGCCGATATAGGTTATTAAAAATAATTATGATTTTCTTTTCAGGATAAGAAGTAATAAGCATAAATTAACTTTGTCACCATGGTGGATTCATGGACTAGACTTATAGCACCAAAGATTAAAGTCTTTAACATTGGGAAAGCATAATATAACACCATATATTCTACAAATACTTCATACATTATAGTTTCTAGAGGAAGAAAGGAAAACAATGGAACACTGTGTAAGTATTTATTTACATACATATCTCCATGACAAATCATCTAACAAGGTAGACTGAAAGAATCAAATTTTAAACATATTTTAATATATTTCTTTCATTGTAAAAGTTGTGGTTTTTTACAAAATTAATATCATAAATTCAAGATTATATCAAAAACTTGATTCTTGTAAAAAAATCCTGAATAATATGAGAAGCTTTCTCTGGAGAATAGTGTAGGCTTCTTTCACTCCCTTTTATAAATGTAACCAATTGTTTTATCGACCCCATTATATAATTTACAATGCAAATCTATATAACACTACACAAAATGCAACATGCAAGACTGGAGTCATAAGTCCTGAGTTAACTGACAAAAAATATATTAAGTAAACATATATAACAACATTTTGATAAGATATATTTGTTTACAGGTTTACTAAACAGCGAGTAATGGAAATAGAATAAAGAAGCCTTTCTATTTATTACATTTTTTGAAATTGTTGATTAAGAAGATTTATAAGTTAATGCTGAATATTATATTTTTCTTGCTGTTTTTAATGGTTGTGCAAGATTGAAAAATAAATTTTAATTTGTAGAAAACAATTAAGTTTATAACATGATAGTCTTAATGTACCTAATATGTGTAATTTTTAAAATTTAAATTAATAGAAAGCTAATGTTACCTTAGGAAAAAATATTTTACTTGTAATTTTTTATTTTCAAGTGAAATTCCATACTACTCATACTATATAGTAAACTAATTTTTGATATTGAATTTTCATTACTGATTAATTATGCGAGATAACAAGAGATATTTAAATTGTAGAAAACATTTAAATTTAAAATATAATAGCTTTAATATAGTGCGTGTAATCTTCTATAAGTTTGTTACATTAGTGAAAATTCAAAGATACATGTTAATAAATTTAAGTCATAAGGTGATAAATTGTGAAAATTATTTATCTATTCTGAGAAGTACAAACATTAATAATAATTGTTAGTTTAGTAAAGTAGATGTGTTTGTATATTTTTTAAAACTCAAATTTAATTTTCTTTACAAGACTGCTTCATATTACACACTTTTTATAATTATTCATTTTGTATTTTGTGTGATTTATTCATTTTGTAACTTTATTAAAGAAAATAAAAATTATTTCTCAAGACTTTTCCATATAGTAAAATCTATGTTTGGCATTAAAACATTAAATACTATGAATAGTGTGTCATTAAACTTATACTTAAAATTAGCCATTGATGACTATAAGTTTCATTTTTATTATATAAAATTATTTAATACTTAGATAGAAGGTTTGCCTAGAGTATATATTTTTTTAAATAAATCTTATACAACACTAAAGTATTTTATTATACCAATAATCCACTAAGTATTGTTACTACCAAAATCACTTCGATTAAAAAACAACAACAAAAGTAACAAAGTTAACACTTCTAAAAGAAAATACTTGTAATTATCATATCGAAGGGTCCTACGTATACTTGTGCAAGTGCAATGACACAACTTTACTGGAGGCCGGATTAAATGTTCTGTAGCTTGTAATCTATACCTTCATATAATAAAATTGTAGGAAAGTCAATGTATGTCCGGGGTAAACTCAAAAAGTACTGCATGGATTTACTTCAAATTTTGCATGAATAACAGGTCGGGTCAACATATAGGCTACATATTATCACATTATCACCTACGGGGGAGGAGCTGTGCGGAGTAAACAAAGTCTGCGTGAACAAAGTCACGGGCAACAGTTAGTTTTGACATAAATCAATAGAAGTATTTGAAAATTTGTACAAATTTTTAAATACTTTATTACATTAGGACAAATATAAGGTAATTTTAAGGCTTTTGAGGCAAGAAAATGGTTTCCGTTGTTTTGCAAGTTGCACCAGTATACATAGGATCCGTCAATATTTTCTATTATGTAGTCTTCGCATTTCATCCATTTCAATTATGCCATATGAGGGCATCATTTGTTCTTCTAGGATATTTGTCAGTAATATTAAAAATTCTGCAGTTGAAGTCTTATCTGCAAATAATAATTATATTTTTTATTGACATATATTATTGTAATAAACAATAATAACAAGAACTGACTGCCTTTCTGTATGGTAAATTATCTTTAAATGTAGACAAATATAAAATAATAATGTTTACACATGTAGGTACCTAGGTAATTGAGAACTACATGTGTCATATTGGATATTTTAAGTTATGAATATTACAGAAAATAATACATCATAGTAGTATGTTAATCATACATGGAACTTCGTCTGAAAACGACTGATTAAAACAAATACTTTTTTTGACTAAATATAACTTGAATGGGTAGTAAAAGCTCCTTAAATACATAATCAATGCAAGCCTTAGAGGAATAACACATTTGCATCATTATTCTATGATGTAAGCATTGTTGTTGTTTGTTGGTATGTGGCTGTAAGTATTGTGAAAAGTTGACCACCAAGAAAAGGATTATTATTTGTATCCAGCTGAAATATAACATACACTTGACATGTATATGTAACATATTAACTGTTTAAAAAAGAAACTCGAAAAACTACAGATAACTTTTGAAAAAATATAACTTTATTGAGTTCACCTCAAATTAGTATTTACTACAAAGATATTCTGTTATTACAGTTAATGAAGTTGGATGGCTGTCATATCTACTAGAAACTGAATTACAAGTCTCTTATGTTCACTTACCTTTACCTAAAGAGGCATGCCTTGATCGGTGTGTGGCTCTAAACCTCAAAATTCACAAGGGTCTATATTATTTAGAGAACCATGGTTATTGGGTTTATTGAAGCGCTATAGTGATTGGAATCCTCCGTCCGTTGTGTAAAAAGATCACACAAATTTCCTATGTGCCTTCTTTGTATTTTGCAGGCTTGCCGTTAACCGTAGATATTTAGCACATAATAGGTATAATATGGAACTGCCACCACTATTAAATACATATATGCCATACTGCCTGCCTGCCTGCCTGCCTGCCATACATACTACTGCCAACACTGGACCGAAATCTATATTTAATAAAATGAATAGAAATCAAAAAGTTTTGTAATTATTGTATAATTAAAGTATAATAATATGAAATAGTGGATAAGGTTATCAACATTTTAACCAAATTTTAACGAAGTGTCAAATGACAAATCGATAAAATGACAGCAAGACGTTTCGATCGATAGAGAAAATAACTACCGTCGAGTAAAATTGATCATTTTCTCTTCCTTTGAAGTATCATGTCGAATTAAGTGTCAAATGCGTTAGCGAATCGAGAAAGTGACATAAAAGTCGAGAAAACGAGGTCGATAAAATTTTATCGTGTTGCTTATCCTAAGCCTGCAGGTCGTTAAATGCGGCGATAAGGTGGTGGGCATCACATTTCTTCTCTCCAACCGATAAACCGGTAAATCGTGGTGAAGATCGTCCATAGACATTCGGTTTACACCCACCCTGCAGGGGAAACGGACGTAATGATACTTTTTTTAATTGAGCAAAGGATAAATTATATGTGACTATCACCATGAAAACTAATATAAGTGATAGAAAACTGGAACATCTCGCACAGATTTATATCGCTGTTTTCCCATCAGTTAATGCTGCGTTCTGGCCTGACAACAATTAAAAATTTTGCTCGCCAACAGAACTGTAAAAGTTAATTTTTATTATTTAAATTCTGATTTCAAATTGATTTCGATGTAGATTTTGATCTCAGTTTCACCTGTTCAATTTTTACCCCGTGTTGACTCGGGCTCATTTGCAGAATAGACCAGGTAGGTTGTGAGAGGCGACCGACTGGCTTTACGTGTCACTGCCATCTTGATTACTAAGTGGAGTTCCGCGACGTCTCGCCCGGGTATTTGGTACCACCGCTTTACCCATGTATTCCTGCCGCAATAGCGTCAATGCTTGTCATTGTCGTGTTCCAGTTTGGAAGGTAAGGTAGCCGGTAGACTCATGCATGTAGCATTACCATCCCACCACACGGATAGCAACGCACCATTAACGTCTTTGGGGCCTATAGGCAATGGTTTATTTTTCCATCAGGAGAGCCATCTGCTTGTTTGTTGTCTAATTATATAAGAAAATCGCTTCTTGTTGCAACAACGTGAATGCTTGTAACTGTCGTAGTAATACTATATGCCTATAGTATCACTTACATAGTGTTACTTACATCTAGTACACGAAAAGCATAGCGCCATAAACATCTATGGTGCCATAAGTGCTTGTATTTCATAATCGCCCTCTGGTCGAAATTTCGATCATTGTTCTAAGACTCCGTTTTAACTTATTAGACAAAATAATAGAAACTTTTCAAAGTTGGACAACAAACTTTAGCTAGAAATAAAATACTATACATATGTATATATGTATATTATGATGTATGTCAAATGAATGGTAGTTTGTGTGTTATATATTTTTAATAATTTCATGTGTTTTTTATGTAATTAATTAATAATAATAATAATAACTTGTTGTGCGTAATTACGGTTTTGGCTTAAAATATGAACGAAATGTTGAATGCAATTATCATTCTGAGCGTTATTCCTCTATGGGTAGGTACAGAATTACTGACGTAATTGAATAACTGGCGTGAATGAATATATATATAACAGTCCTTTTTCACGAACGCTATCACTGCCTCTTAGGAGTTGGTAAAATTAAAAACTCTCATCAAATCTTTGATTTTGGGGAAAATACAGAAATCACAGGGTGCTAGGTCGGGGCTATGCGCAGGATGAGTGACGAGATGTATATATACACTCATCACTCATCCTGCGCATAGCCCCGACCTAGCACCCTGTGATTTCTGTATTTTCCCCAAAATCAAAGATTTGATGAGAGTTTTTAATTTTACCAACTCCTAAGAGGCAGTGATAGCGTTCGTGAAAAAGGACTGTTCCCGGGGTTGCAAAATAACTTTAAACATGGACAACGACTTGTAATTTATCGGTAATTTATGAGCAATTACACAACACCCGAGATTTTATTGAATTTCTTCTATTTACTAAGCTTATATTTTCAAGACTGTAAATAACCTTGAGCCTCTAAAGACTCATACTTTAATTATATTGACAAAATCAGTCAAATAGAAAATCGACGCACTTATAATTTTATCATTTTTCTTTACAATGAATTTTCCATGTCAAGTTTATTTTTTTTAATATTTATTTTTTACTTGACTTAATAACATATTTTTTAATTTAAGTATATTTTAATAGCTTATTTAATTAATGTACACCTACTCCTTTACGTTTTATACATACGTATGTAGTTACAAGAATCAAAGAAAATTTGCTTGCATAGATTGTATTGAACTTAGATATTTGTCGAATTGGCAACTTTGGATTAAATAGTAATGAATTGTAGCTGGTCACAGTTATGAATGATGATTGTAAGACTTGTGAGCTTACAATTGAATCCGAATAAAACTAAAGTTCTAGTATTTGACAGAGAAGCAACCAGAAAAGATGTAAGAGTTGTAATCGATGATGTAGTGCAGGAACAAGTGGATGAATATGTGAGGACACAATATGGAATGTGCTGACGCAACTTAATATATTGACATTGTGTGACGTCAGTCAGACCTCGCGCTCTCACGCTATATATACCAGTGTATGTAACTTGTAATTTATGTGTGAGACGCTTAGATGAAGGAAACTTCTCTTGTCAAAGGTGTGACGGAAAATATAATATGCATTAGAAATAAATTAGTTTAATAAAAATAAACATTATACACATTACATTTATGTGACATACATGATTATTTACATACATGTATGCTATTTTCTTTACTGCTAAAGTCTGTTATCAAGCTTAAAAGAGTTTTTATTGTTAAGTCTATGTATTCAGTCGGGTAAATGTAGTCTTTCTTACTTCTGCTTAGTGGGATGTCAGTTTTTGAGTTTACTCATTACAAACTTACAAACGATGAAATCTTTCCTTTTTTAAAACATTAATATAGCTTTTATTTTAGTGTTTTAGAAGAGAAACTGCGTTTCGATCGGTTAGCCATTCAAAAGTTATGACGGTTTTATATACACAGAACACATACATACATACGTGTACTGACGTCATAGTGAAATTAGTTGGAAATGATTACTTGGACCTCAAAACGTGGAGATTTGTTGAAATATCTATTTCCCAAAATTTTCGAAAATATGAAATCAGTATAATAATGAAAGAAGAACGTTTATCAAAACAGATATACAATGCGAATGTGGATGGATATAGGTACCGGGAAGACCGAGATTGACGTAGCCCGGTCAAATCAGTCGGGTACTAAACGGAACGTACGAGAATCTTGGTATTCGAGTCCAACTCGCACTTGGACGATTTTTTTGCCGTCGAAAGCCAGGCCCTTCTGAAAAATAGCTCTAGCTAGATACACCAATGCGTACAATACACGATGCATAAAAACAGTGACCCATACGTCCACCTCAACATATACAAATACAACATATTAATTGTATTCGACCTTGCGCTTTGTGCCCAGTCTTAACGAATGTGAACCAAGTTGACCTTTCATGAGTCATGTGTTTATTTATATCATATAATAGCATGTAAGCAGGTGGGTCTCCTGATGAACTCTTTCCATCAGGAGACCCACCTCGCGAAATACTGATATATCAGAGAGTCTATGTAACGGAGTTAGATTCATTTCTGTGTAACCATATAATAAAAGCAAAAATCGTTGCAGGTAAACAATAAGGGAAAGAATTGCGTGTTACTTGGCTTACACATTTTTTCCCCGTGTTGGTTCCGGGCTCCTTTGAAGAATAGACCAACTGCCGTTCTGCCAGGCAGGTCGTAAAAGGCGACCGATTGGTTATGCGAGTCACTACCATCGTGGCTACTAGGTGGTAGAGTTCTGAATTGTCTCGCCCGGGTCTGGTACCACCGCCTTACCTATTCCTGCCGCAATAGCGTCAGTGCTTGTCGCTGTCATGTTCCGGTTTGGAGGGTAAGGTAGCAGGTAAACTCCTGCATGTGGCATTAGACCTCGTCACAAGATAGCAACGCACTGTTAACACCTTTGGTGTCTATAGGCGATGGGTGACTCTTTCCATCAGGAGACCCATCTTCTTGTTTGCTATCTTACGATATAAAAAAAAATGAACATGAAGACGTAAGGATACTAATATTATTTGTTCCTTTTAAAATTTAAGATAAGGATAAATAGGAAGATAAATATTGTAAATGTTCGCAATTTTGTTTTTGTGTTTAAAAATAAGGTTTTAACATGAAAAGGTAAAATTTTAAAGTTATTTATATAAATCAACCAATTTTCATTGCAACTAATGAAACAAAAAAACATTATGGTGATTTATTGCAAAAGTTTTAAGTTGAAAATACGGACGTGTATAACGTCAACCCAGGATAAGATACAATAGGTATCAAAAGGCAATGACTGTACATTGATAAATAAATATCTTACAAATCTAATAATAATAAATAAATAAAAATATCTTATAAATAGCTTACAAGCAAACAAGTTTTTTCATACGACTAAGAAAGAATGAACATAGTTTCATCAACGTTCCATTCTTGCACTTATCTCAAATGGCCAATTTTTATAAGTGCATGGTAATAGGGCTTAGGTCCTTTCAAATCATATCGAGTAAAAAATGCGTATATATAGAAATTTAGTTGTGAAACATGAGCGGCTCAAACTTAAGTTGCCATTAATATGATTCGAAATTTCACAAAATATAAAGAACATTCATTTTCTTGTTATGTAAGTAAGAAAACTACAACTAAACAAGTTGACAAATTGAATCAAATAGAAGTTACCTACCTACTCAAAATTCAATATGAGTTCGGGTAATAATATTCTTCGTATTCTCGAGGAATACAAAATATCTACATAATAAATGTATCTCAAACAAAGGCACTTACTACTGCGATCATTTGGTTGTTTTGTCTAGATTTTTTCCCTGCAGGTCTACTCTGTAGCCCACTACGGGGTGGGGGGAAGGTACGCGGTGGCAAATTTGAAATTCGGAAAGGACACGTCAAAATCTGTGAAACTACCAATTTTCAAAACTATCGGAAATCATTCCAGGTAACCCCTTATTTTCAACCAAGTTACGTACTGTATTAGTCAAAGACAATTAGCAATTGTTTCCAGTAATTATTATTATAACAGTAATAATTTTGTTGACTTGCGGAAGCAATTCATTCCCATGTAATTTGCGTGAGCTATATCAACTCTGCTGAAGTTACTCGTAGCTTTTTGAAAACGCCAGAAACGCTTTTTAACATCTCTTTTAAGACTTCTTAAACACGCCTTATGCATATTATAGTCGGACATCTATTCGTTTTATTTAATTGAGATTACTAGCCTCTTAGATGTTAATTTTTGGGGCAATTTTGAACGCGACAGATGCGTGGTTCGGCTACCCCCCGATCTCAAACCACGCGGGTGTCTATACCTCTAATACACCCTCGCGCCCCCTAACCTGCTGTACCATTTCCAGCTTTCCGTCAGAGTGGCGAGTAATTTAAAATAGAATAGTACAAAAGTATCTATGCAGTGGGTAGTTTATTTTGGACATGGTTCATCCATCAAATATCTGACTCCTTTAGAGTAGTCTGAATTAGAGGATAGGCCTATGCATTAATAAAATACGATAAATTAACTGTGTTGGTCCGGACTCCCTTTGAAGCTATTCTTTAATCTGATAAAACTATCTGCCATTGTCAGTCAGCCTAGATCCATTGTCCAGATCCGATGATTATATTATTGTTTCTTTAGGAATAGTATCAAAATAATAACGTTCTTTTAATTTTTAAGTACTTAATAAGGAATCTTCAAAGTTTAACCAGCGAACTCTTTAAGTGAGAAAGTCCGTTCTAATTATTATTGGTTTATTGCAATGGTATGCAAATATCTTGGTGCAGTACAAACTTGCAAACTTTACCTATGGCAAATTTGAAGACTAAAATTTGTGTATTACTCTAATAAGTTTATCTTACGTAATATTGACACTTATATTGTACTAAAATACCAATTTTTACGTAAATGGCGCATACTGAGTAGTATGAAACTTAGTACTATATTATCCCCATTTGGATATTCGAAATTTTTCATTTTTTTGGTGTGAAATGCCGTTTCAAAAATCAAAAAGGAAACTTATTCTCAAAACTTATAGCTTTTCAAATATTATAATTACGATGTTTTAGCAAACTTACATATATTTTTTTAAATAACTTTCAAGTTAATTTACCGATTGACTTAAAAATCTTATCAGCTTTTTTTCCTTTAAAAACTGCGTCAAATACTGTTAATTTAATCAAAATCGATCAATTTGTTTGGGATTTATCAATAAAGAAAATTAAAAATAAAATGTTTTTTGACATGGCGTCGAAATTTTTCAACCACAATATTTAGCTAAAGCAATATTTTAGATCTCAAAAATTGAGTTAAATGTCATCATATTTTTCAAAATACACAGCTTTTCAAAAATTAATATAAGTACTGCCATTTTTAAAAAAATGTGTTTGAACCGAAACATCTATGCTTATATTTTTTACTCTTTTGAGTTTAAAATACCTTAATTTAGTGGAAAGTTTCAGGGATGGCCTGTAGGGTTAACCGCTTACACATTTTTTTTAAAAGCTTTTCTCTGGTTTGGTTAATAGACAAATTCCCTTCGAATCGAAAGTATGAAGCGTATAGAATATGCCAACGTTAGGTTGACTATATTTTTCCCATCACAAGTCTTGGTTAGGCAGATGTAAATAGGTAAATTGATCTACCTGCCTACCCAAGATTTGTCACGGGAAAAATAGTCAACGTTAGGTTTACATATTCTAATAGGATTTTTACTTTCGATTGGTATGGAATTTGTCTATTACCCAAACTAGTGAATGTTTAAAAAAATAAAATATCGTTATTTAATCATATTCTGGATTATTTTTTATTAACCCATTTACTGAAATATTTTATTGGATCCAAAACATTTTTCATCCTTTAACCAACTTGGTGAAGGTCGCCTTATAGTGAGATCTTACAAGATGTTAAAGATCTGCGTCGACTCGTTCGGGCTCAGCACCACTTTTTGCATTTTACTGTCACAATAACATCAATGCTAGCCGCTGACATCTTCAGGCGTAGAATCCTTGCTGCACGCATAGCAGCATGTCATTAAATCATTGGTTCTGTAGGCAAAGATTATAACTTGCGCATTAGTCGTTACATTCCTACCTCACAGATAGCAACACATCATTAATATCCTAGATAGTTATAGGCTTAGGTTATCTTCAATCATCAGAATGGTTGTTTTCTGTGTTTGAAAATGCTATTGTCGTCCAAATTTTGGAAGATTAACATATAACTCTAAATCACATTAAAATTGTTCTAAAACTATGTTTACTAATCTAATCAAATTTAAAATCTACATGGTGGTAGAGTTCTGCATTGTTTTGCCCGGGTCTGGTACCACCCCTTTAGCTATTCCTGCCTGCCGCAATAACGTCAGTATCACTGTTGTGTTCCGGTTTGGAGGGTAAGGTAGCCGTTAAATTTATGCATGTGACTTTAGATCTCGCCACAAGATAACAACGCACCGTTATAAAAAAACCCTTTTTTATATGTCACAAAATCGACGGGTCCTAACGTAAGTTGTCGTAACTTTAAAAATGCAATTTTTGTTATAATTATGAAAATGACTCCACTTTTATAGATCCTTCAATAACTCGAAGAATAAAAATTAAATTTCTATTAGAAAATTCAACTTTTATTAGAAACTTCATTTTTATTTTTCGTGTTATTAAAATATCTATTAGAGTGGAGTGTTTTTCTTAAATATAACAAAAATCGCATTTTTTAAGTAGTCGTAACTTACGTAGGACCCGTCGAAATAGCAAATAAACGGATGATTTTCCTGATAGAAACAACCGTTACTTATAGAAACCAAAGACTGTCCGTGTGGCTGGGTACAAATGCCACATGCATAAGTCTATTTACCCTCCAAATTGGACTACGACAATGACAAGCATTGACAAGTTAAAATAAGAGACAAATGGAAAAGACGTTTTTACTAGGCGGTACGTGGTCATCGCCACTCATTAACAGTTGCAACACCTTGCGTTGCCGGCCTTTAAGAAGCAAGAAAATAAGTAATCGTCTGTTTCTATTTATTTGCGTCATAATTTTTAAAGTTTCTTGAAAACAATTGTAAGGTACGGAAACACGTTTAAAACTTTTAATGTTATAAAGCTTTTCATTGAAAATTATAACTTTCTTTTCAGCGCAAACTACAGAAGTTACCATAAATTTTCCCTGCACTAAGGCGCTAGTTCGCTAATAAAAAATCGTTTTTATCCACCGTAAAAAACTTTTGTAAGTGTAAGTGCTCTCTCTCGTCAAGTCGAGCAAAAGAGCAGAATGGCACAGCTGTACCATCCTTTTCTCGAAGCCTCACGGGCCATTATTACATTTTACTTGCTGAATTCATAATTTTGTTTATAAATATGTCTTTTTTAATAGCAGAAAAAGCTAGCGATCGAATATGGTGGAAAAAAAAGAAAAGGCGATGTAAATAGGGTATCTACTAAATAATCTATTTCTTCCAGTTTTAGGCCCAATACTTTTCAATTTTAATATTGTGCTCCACTTGTGAAGTAATACTTATGACACATAATAATGTGTTAAGATAATCAAAACTGGTTAATACAGTTGAGAGTAAATTTTGTTCAGATAATTTATAAAAAACTTACACATTATTTCCTTTTACTTAATTGGCTGAAAATAGCATAATATGTCACACATAGATAACGGTCTTGGACACATTGGTGAAAGAATTTGAAAAATTAGTTTATTAGATTTTGTGTCCATTACAAACAGAAGAGATGTATTATTTTCAGATGTCTGGAAATCCGTGACCATGTGATTCTCAACCCACGCAAACGCCCCAGTGGAACTAATTTATTGGCAGGGTTAATTCCTTCATTAAAGAATTGTACAGAAATAGCTTGTTTATTAGTAAGGTTTGCAACGCAATTGCAAGATCTCCTGTAAAGATTTCCTTGGGGGACAGTTTCCAATAATCATCATGTGAACCTCCTCTCCGTATATTCTCTTACAACTTACTGACTGACTTTTTACTGATACGTTGTCACACGTTGTTCATCAGAATATTTTTGAATTTGTATTCTCAAGTTACTCAAGTACGGTGGGACTGATCGGGAAAAATATTGTTGTTTGAAAAAATGTACATCCCGCCTGTTGGTGGAGTGGTTAACGAACCTAACTACGCATCAATGTCAAATCAAGTTACATTTGTGTGATGAGGAAAGATGTTTGTATTTCTGGGTTTGCTTGTTTATTATATATATATATATATATATATATATATATATATAACAGCAATATATATATATATATATTGCTGTTCTTTAGTCTCGTTAAAGCCGACCCGTCAAACGTTGTTCTGCCTTTTTAACTACTCTTATTTTTTTTCTATATTTTCTCACCTTTTAAACCTTCCCTGGACTTCAACACTTAATTCAAAACCAAAATTAACCAGATCGGTTCAGCCGTTCTCGAGTTTCGAGTTCTCAATACTGGCGCCAACTCTGGAGCACATACTTTAAGCACAATCGGAGGGATGCCATCGACCCACTCGACTTGTGGATGTCCAAGGAAAGAAGTGCTTTACGCACAGATGACTGCCAAAGCTATGGTTCTGGCATAGAACTATCACACTGCGGGATGGTAGGCGGTGCGTTTCCTTGGTCATTCAGAGTCAAGTTGAGCGCAAAAAAACAAGCCCAGAAGATCGGCTTTCTCCTTTGCAGTATAGGCTAGAGAGTCATCGTCTCTGTGCAAGGATGGAAATGAAGGCTGGGAGAAATTCTCTAAAACAGCTTTGGCGAGAGACCAGAACGCACGAGTGCCCGAAGGAAGGCGAACTAATTTCTCACCAATTCTGCCAATGTGTTCCGCTCTTGCCTTGGCGATAGCTCTTTTAAAGAACCTTTCGTAATGCGCTAGTTTTTACATCACGAGATGCCGATGCAGCAGCCCAAGATCAACCAAACCAAGACTGAGACTTTTCACCGATGGGCACCGCAGAAGACGGAATGCAAATTCCCTTGCCCTGCAAGCGACAGGGTCAGCGACAGCATTCGGGTCATCCAGTGAGAAGCACAACTCTGTCAGAACTCGGAAGTTGACAAGATTCACGTCATTAGAAATATACGCTTGTTAAGCTGGTTAGCTTCGTTAGGAATATAGGTACAAATACACACTGTCCCCCTTCTTACAGAGTTCTGAGAATTTGCAGAACTCTACCACCTAGTAGACGAACCATGATAATAGTGACTCGCATAGCCAATCGTTCGCCTCTACAAACTGCTTGGCAGAACGGCAGCTGAGCTATTCTTCCAATAGAGCCCGGACCAACACTGAAGAAACATCGTGATAATTCGCCGTTATTGTTGCCGTCAACGCGAATGTTATTATACCACCAAAAGACTGAGAGCTACTGCTAAGACTTCTTTCAATTTTCAAGTATAACCCAGAAAAAAACAGTAACACTTCTTTTGTTTAGGTATAGAATTCTGAATCTTACGATCCGAGCTAGGCTAACTGTTGCATGGGGCTCGAGTTTGTTAACATACCACCTCCAAGCTTCGATCTCCAAATCTCAGTATTTTTTATTTTTGGAAATACATCCGAGTAGGCTTATAAAAGGCTAAACCTGCATTGGACGTGCGCGTTCCTGGAGCGTGTGAACGACGAAAACGCCACGGACGCCAAGGCACGCGTTTATTAGCGTGCGACATGTATACAGCGTGAACGCCGCGCATGCATCACATTCTATGACAGACATCACGCCTTCTGACTTGCGGGTGGTGGAGATAGCGCGTGACGGGGTCACAAGTGGCCGGTCGCTCATAAAATGCGCCGTGACATCAACGTGCGTGCGGCGTTCATGCTATACATACGCTACACGCTGGGAAAACGGGACGTTCGCAACGTTCACACGTTCGAAGAACGTACACGCCCAATGTTTGGTCAGACCAATGTGTAACATCCGATATCCAAGTGATTAAATTGGTACCATCTGATGGCCAACTGTAATACCGCGCGCGTATATAAGTCAGTTCAAACAGCGTGCGTTTCCTGTTACACACTTTCCTGTTACACACTTTCGCCGTGTTTCACGAAAATACTCCCACAGATTACAGGAAAGTGAGAGGAAAAATGTCACATCAAAAACCACGAGAAAACTGTAGCTCGTTTTTTTACTACGTATAACACATTTTATTTGCAAAGTCAATATATAGGGATTTCTTGATTATTATAATATTTTATGACATTTTATGATAACGTTTTCTTACAGGATTATTATATTAGCTTCAATTTACCCGGCATTATCATGCGTTTACGAAATGAAAGCGCCGTAATGGGGCGCCACACGTTGTGTGTGATGATATAAATGGCACGGTTTGCATCGTAGACACGATTCGCGGTGAATTGGCGTCAGTTATGAAGATTTTTATTATTCAGTAACTTCAGCCCGCGACTTCGACGCATGAATTTTGAAATTATTATTAATTTTTTATTATTATTATTATTCTGCAGCCTATACTTTGAGTTGGCCCTCAGTAATTATTAAAAAAATCATTCAATTCCATGTAGTAGTTTTTGCGCGATGTGCGTACATCATCATAACATAAAGATACAGATAAACAAAATATAAAAATTGATTAAAATGGCTTCTGTTGCCGTACAAATAAAGTCATTGCAAAAATTAAAGAAAAACTATTATATATATATATATATATATATATATATATATATATATATATATATATATATATATATATATATATATATATATATATATATATATATATATATATATATATATATATATATATATATATATATGTTACATTAGTACAGATATCGACTAGTTACAATTTTATTATAAAAATAAAAAATAGAGCAACAATAGAATAATATACCTACATACGTACACGCCAGATTCCTTACGAAGTAGGCAGAGAAAGCAAGCTGAGTGCCGTATATCACGATCCTCGCAGTTCTTTAATGATAACGGGACAAGCCGACAGACTAAATTCATATTGTCAGTATTGGAGAAATTATTTTAATATTTGGAAGAATTAATTATCTTTCGACTTTAGTCGAAATTGGAAATAATTGATGTGGTTGGCTCCGGGCTCCTTTGAAGAATAGACCAACTGCCGTTATGCCAGGTAGGTCATAAAAGGCGACCGATCGTGGCTACTAGGTGGTAGAGTTCTGCATTGTCTCGCCCAGGTCTGGTACCACCGCCTTGCCTATTCCTGCCGTAACAGCGTCGGTGCTTGTTGCTGTCGTATTCCAGTTTGGAGGGTAAGATAGCCGGCTATCTTATGCATGTGGCATTAGACCTCGCCACAAGATAGCAACGCACCATTATCACCTTTGGTGTCTATAGGCGATGGTTGACTCTTTCCATCAGAAGACCTATCTGCTTGCTATCTTATAACATACAAAAAGTCATTTCTAAAAATAGAGTATTAGGCGATACGAACAATACAGCTTTCTTAACATCACACGCAGTAACGTGGTTGAAATTTAAACACATGAATAGGTTGACAAAACCTAATTACGGTTTATTAAGAACCTACAAACGCAAAAACGAGATCTTAGCTAGTTATAATGAACGCTGTTCAGTGATCGCCCGCTGTCAGCTGGTCGCTGTCGGCTATACGCACGGTGTCCATATCTTTTGCTTACAGTTATAATAAATAATTTCATGTAAAAACAATGTTCAAAATCATAAAAAAAGATTGTCAGTGTCAAAATGCTTATGATTAAAAATACTAATTAGCGTGTTTCGCAGTGTACACTGTTTCTGTGATAGTTGTAAATTAATTCCATACTAATATAAATGCTGTCTGTTTATTTTTTTGTTCGTCGGTCTACATGTCTGTCTGTTTCTCTGTCCGTTCGTCTGTCTGTCTGTATATTTGTTTGTCTATTTGCTTTATCTATTTGTCCATCTGTTTGTCTTTCTGTTTGTTTGTCTAAAACAGCTCTCACGGCTCTCCTCTGACCTCTGAACCAATCTTTATTAAATTTCACAAGAAGATTTTCAAAGACCCGGGGTCAAACATGGCTACTATTTTTTATTCAAACCCCAAGGTACTGAAATAAAGGATGAAAAATTATATTTTCTTATATTTGATGATCTGTTACTCTAGTCGCGAGCAAAACTGCGCGAGACAACTTGTACAAAATATATTTTAAAAATCACTTACCACAAGACTAACGTATCCATGAATGTTGTTGTAGGCCTCGACGACGTCTCTGAAATCACCTTCACAATAGCCGCATGTCTCTGGCTTGATATACGAGGGAATATTCAGCTTATTAGTAGCATCATTAACTACTTGCACTAGAACTGACCCAATTTCCGAACTTTTACTCTTAGATGCTTGTTCTTTCATAGCGGATAATATTCTTGCTTCATTAAATGTATTTTCTGAAGAGTTATCAGAAGCGGCAAGTATCTCTTTGAATATATCATACAAAGTCTGTGATTTGTTCGACATTGTAGAGTTTTCTGGATGATGGAAGATTCGGTACCTATAAAAAAAAATATGTGAATGTTGGTCTCAAAATATACTTATAATATTATTATTTTCTCAATAACCACAGCGCCGACTCTAAAGCTATTAAAATTTTTAATTCTCTATTTTAAAGCTATGAAAACGAATGATGTCGAATTTTATTTAAAAAATTTACTCGTACTTAATACCAACAAATAACATAAACTAACTCTATTTTTTAATTAAGAAAAAGGCGGAGCCCGTGATTACATTTAATCCCAAATTAAGCAAATTATTTGTTTGTATTATGGATGTTAGTCCACAATACTGATACATAGAATTGCATATACAAATAAATATCCCTTGACAAATTACACAATTTAACCTAACTTCAAAATAAGCAAATTTTTGCTTGTGATATGAGCGTAAGTCAACGATATTGATAGGTACAAAGAGAAATACATATACTTATAGATACTGAAATTTAGTTACTAAACACACAAACCCAGAAATACAAACATCTATATCATAGAAAAGTTTCTCCCTGTCAGGAATCGAACCCGCGCCCCGCCCCGACCGCCGTAATGGTCGAGTGGCGCCCAGGGCGCCACTCAACCATTACGGCGGTCAGCAGGGATCTATATTATAGATGTTTGGATGGATGTTTGGATGGATGTTTGTTACTCAATCACGCAAAAGCTACCGAACGGATTTGAATGAAATTTAGCAAACAGGTAGATGATGACCTGGAACAGCACATAGGCTACTTTTTATCCCGGAAAAATTTGGTAATCCCTCGGGATTCGCAAAAAAACTTTTATAATGCAGCAGGCTGCACGCTGCAGCTAGTCTATATAAATATTATAAATGCGAAAGTTTAGATGTTTGGATGGATGTTTGGATAGATGTTTGGATGGATGTTTGTTACTCAATCACACAAAAGCTACTGAACGGATTTGAAAAAACTTGGCACACAGGTAGATAATGATCTGGAATAGCACATAGGCTATTTTTTATGCCGGAAAGATTATGTGATCCCGCGGGATTCACCAAAAACTTATAATGCATCGGGCTGTACGCTGCAGCTAGTATTATATAAATATTGTAACATACAATATAATAAAAACCCAACCCCAGAAATACAATCTATCTATTAAAAAAACCGCATTGTTATCCGTTTCGTAGTTTTAAAGATCTAAGCATACATAGGGACATAAGGATAGACAGCGGAAAGCGACTTTGTTTTATACTATGTAGTGATAATCACGCAAAAACTACTGAATGGATTTTAATGAAATTTGGCATACAGGTAGATGGTGACCTGGATTAGCACATAGGCTACTTTTTATCCCGAAAAAATTAAGTGGTTCCGCGGGATTCGCCAATAACTTTTATAATGCAGCGGGCTGCACGCTGCAGCTAGTAGTAACTAAAGCACGGTAAAACTGCAACCATCGACTTCCAGTCTCCTGTATCCTAGACAAACGGCTTTGTAATATTTGTGCCAGTATAATAGTAAGTCCCAACACTTAAAATTAATTTTTTTATGCAAAATCAAAGTCCAGGCTACGTTATATCGCACATAGAAAGTATCGCAAATAATAGGAATACACACGTTATTAACTACAACGAAAATAGGAAAAAACAAATACGTGGTAGAATATTTTCCCGTTTGGTTGGCAATATTTTGAATATCATTCTACTTAAACATTTTATACAAAAATATCCGATGCCTACTAGTTTTTATTTGTGAAATGTGATCTTTAAGTCCTAAATACGCTTTTGTAAAGCACGGCGACAGCCTTTCACCAAGCAGTAACTCAATTTTTTTTAAATTGCGAGAGTACTCCATGTAGGACGTGCCGCATGTCTGAGCGGCCGACGTACGAGCGTAAGAACTGTAAGAAGCCTTTTCAGGCTTCTTTGAAATGGCTAATTAAAGCGCGGATCGACTTGGTTTCTATGCGTTATTATTCTATGTTTCGAATGTAAGTATGTATAGTGTCGAGATCTTTAGGCAAAAAGCATCTTAATCGTCTTATATAGTCTAACATTATACTTAATCGGAAATGTAATTCGAGATCAAATAGGTAAAAAAGGTGTAACCAATTTAAAATAATAGCAGTGTTCTTGTGATTATTCAAAAAGTATGAAAATATCGTAAAAAGTTATACGTATACTCGTATACCTAACATTCAATAAACTAATTTATATTGTACACATGTTTTTTTTTTCATAAAATACCTTAAAATACGTTCCAATAATAAAATATAGATGAATAAATAAATATAGTTATGCAATTTTTTAGAATACAGGCAATCAGAAAGAAGTTCCAAGCATCAGGCTCTTCTTTTAGAAACTATAATTAATATTATTTCATAGAAAGATTGTTTAAGGAAGTCGATTGTAAATCGATTTCGATAAAACGTCTAATATATATATATATATATATTGGTTTCTATGCGTTATATATATATATATATATATATATATATATATATATATATATATATATATATATATATATATATATATATATATATATATATATATATATATATTCCATTTGGTTTAATTAATTCTGACATTTGGCGATGTTGAATGTGATATTTTCGCTTTTCCGTTGTTTTACCTTAACTGTATTTAACGTTTTGTTTAATTTCGTTGTCTGTTTGTCGCGTTTCTCTTACCCGCCTATCAAACACACTCGATATAGGGAAATATCAGTTTATAATAAGAATAACTGATATTGATTTTTTGCTATCAAGCTCATCACCATAGAATAACGCAGCATTATTACTCTAAGCTCATCACAACTCAAACTTGAGAACGAATATTGTTATTAAAACTTTCAAATGACCCTATATACTAGAAAAGGGACCCTATATACTAGACCCTATATACTACTACTATTTTATCAAATAGTCATTTTTTTTATTTTTATTATGAATCAAAACATGATGGTAATTAGACTACCTTGAAAAATGTTGAGTATACCTAAATACTTAAATAGTCGATTTGGCGACAATTGGAAATGACATTGACATATTTACAATTTTGATCTTGAGCTCCATTTAAGACTTCAGGCTTTACGTCATGGCCTGAATACCTTATGAAGAATAAAACGTTCCTTTCTGGTAACTCGTAAAAGGCGAAATAATGCTACAGAATAAAGTACGAAATGAATACGTTTAGTCTTATTTAGCCTTTTATGAGGATTACGACTTTTAATCGGTGACATAATTCTGCTTCGACTCGTTCACAGCTTTTCCCGTTTCTGATGTCATAATGTCAATCAATTGTCATGTTGTTTTTTTTTTGTTTTTTTTTATGCCATGAAATAGCAAAAAAGTGCAATAAGCTCGACCAACAGGCCATTAAAAATATGTATAAGTGTAAAAAGGGAATTTATATTTTTACAAGCATATGGAGTGTATAGCAGACCATGAAATTGCTTCTCCGCCCTTCAGTTGAATGTTGTTTACACACCATAAACTACGTGGTCTACTTTAGCTTATAAGACCAATGTGACAGTAACAAGTCGCCTAAGTAAAATTTTAACTTTCTGTGTGCTTTTATTATCAACCGACGAAAAAACAGAGGTTATTAATTAGACATGTCTGTATAGAATATTGTTGGAGTAAGATTATATTAAAGTAAGATGATCTATTTAGATGTACTAAATTTCGTAATTGTATATACGTTTGTACGTTTTTACGTTTGTATGTTTGTACGTTTGTACGTTATGTTAGTACGTATATTTAAAGTATGTGCACACTCATATCCCCGAAATGAAAAAACACATAATCATATAACAGATAATACACACACACACACACATTAGACCACAAATGCGACAATTCTATTTGATTTAATTCAGACATATTTTAACTTAAGGAACAGTGCAAGTTTAATCAAAATATATTCAGTAATTTTTACGATATGAGTTTAGTTGATATTTTAAGTCAATTCAATTTTTGGAACGAAGTTCCTTATCACGCGTTGTGAAAGGGGGCTAGACGGAAAAAATTCTTACGAAAAATTGTCACGACACTTTTTGCTATAGTAAGGTATTGTAAGCACAGAAATATCCAGCCACTTCCCTTTAGCTCGTGCATTGAAAGTGAAAAAGTCTATCTACTATCTGATTGAGTTTACTTTTTTTCTAGTGCCAAATGTTCGACATTTATACAGAATTTCGGCCGAATGTAGAATTTCGACCAAAAGTTGAATTTTGAGGGACAGTCGAATTTCGAACAAGTGTTGAAATTCGACCGAGTGTCGAATTCGAGAGTGTCTGAATTTCGACCGGGTGCCGAAATTCGACCGCGGGTCGAAATTCGACCGGGTGCCGAAATTCGACCGGGTTCCGAAATTCGACCGAGTGCCGAATTTCTATTTCGCATAGAACAGTGTGGTGTCGCGACGATTATTTTTGTTAAGTGTATACAGGTTTTTTGTAAATAATAATAAAAGGAACTTCGTTCCATCCGGGTGTCCCTTGACACCTCTCAAGTTTTTGTTTAAATTACTATAATCGTCAACACTTGGTATAATTTCATTATTATTTGGTAAGAATAATTTAATTATATGTATATATAAATATAAAATTATAGGTGTATTTTACCGAAGCATATCTATAATCCGTAAATTTGGAACACAACGCAATTAAATTTTTCCACCATATCGTTTATATTCATTAAACCAAATACCGTGTCCCATTAAAAATAATTTATACGGGTTTAAAAAGCATCTAAATTATGTTTTTAAATGAACGGTATAAAAAAATGTAGGTTTTGGCATATTTTGCAGGCATTGGACATCTTAATACTTGTTTCATAAGTTAAGAAAGTATAAAGGCTGGACAATGGTCAACAATAACTTTAGATAATGATAAATTCTGGCTGTACCTACAATGATTTAAACTGACCCTGCTTTGGTCTATTAAGATACACGCTAAGGTACAGACAGACGCGCGTATTGAAACTATCAGGGATCCATTATAACTACGAAAACCTAAAACTGAAATACCACGTAGATGAATTTGAAGGTTGAATTGAAAAGTGAATTACTTACATCCGATAATCTGAGTAAAATCTAAACGTCCACCCCGTGTTGGCGTTATTTTTAGATATTATGCATCAGACATAATATTAAATTAATAAAAATAACTTAATAATTCCACCAAGTGGTAGAATTTCACATCGCCTTGCCCGGTTATTTGGTACCAACGCCTTACCTATTCCTAGAGCAATACCGTCAATTCTTATCATTTTCGTGTTCCGGTTTGGAGAGTAAGGTAGCCGGTAGACTTATGCATGTGGTACAGCCTTCCCGACACACAGACAGCAACGCACCATTAACATCTTTGCTGTATATATAGGGTCATTCTATAATAGATGAAAATATTTTAACCCAACATTCGGTACGTCTAATCAAAGATATCCAGCTAAAAAAAGATGTTATCCAAGGGTGTAAAACTTTTTGATTTGTATGAATAAAATTATGTGTACGAATAAAATTATGGAACCTACCACCTATTATGGAATAACCCTATATATCTTTCCATCAAGAGAGCCATCTCTTGTTTGCTATCTTATGACATAAAAAACTTCTTAGAGAAAAATTAAACGCAAAAATTTTTCCAGTGAAAAGAGGAGTTCTGAAATAATTAAAAGCGCTTTTTTATTGGAACACACAACAATTTGGACGGAATAATTTATTCCGACATGACCTTCTGACCTAACTTTGCTAGCTTACTAAGCAGACGTCAATCAAGCATAAAAAATACAAAATTATTCTTTTACTCTACAATTTCTCGATTACTATTAAAATATAAATCTACAAAATAGGAAAACATTATTACGTGTACCACGGAAGATACATCTATCACCGCTTGGACAAACATTGTAAAATGTCGTATGGCAATATGCCAAATAGAAAAGTACGTGTCTAAAAATTCAATCCAGTATTATATAAAGCTTTACTTAAAACTATTTGTCACTCGTATAAAAGATATTCCTTTTTCTTTATCAACTTCGAGAAACATTAAAACGTCAAGCAAAAACTTTGTACCCCTTTTTAAGACAATAACGCGAACTATGGAGTATGAAATTTGACACAAATCTTGCATTGCGAAGGACTACAAAAACCTTATATTTAAAAAAAGTGCATTAGAAAAGCTTTAAATTATTACAAATAAATATTTCACACACATCCACGTGACATACATAATAATAAATTTACACGCATGTATATACCTACTATTTTACTTACGACTAAAGTGTGTTTGCAAATGTTAAAGTGATTTTATTGTTTATTTTATGGTCGAATTTCAACCAGAGCGCGGTCCCTAGTTATTTATTATTAGTCGATACAACTGTTCAGCTGTACCGGTTTGATGTAAACGCATGAGGTCCTGGGTTTGAGTCCCGAGTCGGACCATTCCTTCCAAATAAGTTTTTCAGTTTATCTAATAAAACTAAAAAAAAGTATCTTCACGCTCGTATCCTCAAGGAGGTAGACAATGTACAACAAGAGCACTCACGATTAGCCGAAGATACTTGGTCCCACGAGGTAGCAAACATATCGCCAACCGGGTACTACTTTCCAATCCCGGGCAACGTTAATTTTATCAGAAAACTGAAAAAAAAACATTTTTGAATTGTTCGAGGATCGCCTCTGTGGTCTAGTGGTCCAGTGTTGGCGTTGACCACACGAGGTCCCGGGTTCGATTCCCGGGTCGGACACATTAAAAAAGTGTTTTTTCAGTTTTCTGAGAAACACAAAGTTGCCCGGGATTGGAAAGTGCCCGGTTGGCGATAGGCTTGCCACCTATCACATTCGTGGGACCCAGTATCTTCGGCTAATCGTGGGTGCACTTGTTGTACCTCTGCCTACCCCTTCGGGGATATGGGCGTGAAGATACTTTTTTTTCGAATCGGGAATCGAACACGGGACCTCATGTGGTCAACACCAACGCCCGCGTCGGACCACTAGACCACAGAGGCTATAAAATTAACTTGCCACAGACTAAATATGTGCCCGATTTGTCGATAGTTTGTCCATCAGTCACTTCATGAGATTTAACAGCATTCGCTAATCGTGTGCGTACTAGTAGCACGTACGCCAGTTTGGAAAGTTGTATGTATTTATTAATTTGTTAAAACCCCGTGTTGGTTCCGGGCTCCTTTGAAGAATAGACCAACTGCCGTTCTGCCAGGCATGTCGTAAAAGGCGACTGATTGGCTATACGAGTCACTACCGTCATGGGTAAACAAATAGTTTACCAAAATTGTCTTAAAAAGGAATACAAATACTTTGCTTCACATCAAAACTGCAACTCACTACGCAATTTAAAGTTTTGATAAATCACACATCACACAGATTGTAAAAGTATAATACGTTCCCTGTGTTGCTCCGGGTCCTCTTTGAAAAATAGTCCATCTGCCATTCTTCCGGACAATTCGAAAAATGAAAACGATGGGCAAATGTGTTACTATCATTATGCCTACTTGACTGCAGAGTTAAGAATAGACCGCTACCAGGCAGTTCGTAAAAGCAAGCGATTGGCCAAACGTATCACTACATTACGATTACTAGATGGAAGGTTTCTTCAACGTCTCGACAAGTTTTGGTACCTATAAGCCAAGGTTTTACCCACGTTTTACCTACTGGGATCTTCCACGACGGTGGCGACGCGTAACGTTGGCAACTTTTGAGAAGCCTGTCAAATAATGACTTGCATTGTTAGTTTTTTTGCAATTAAAAACCAAACCAAAGATTAAAATGTTGACTTTAAGTGCAATTTATTGAACAATATATGTGTAAAATGGATATAATCATAAAAACCGGGTTTGAAAGTATTACACACAATAGTAGTTTCCAACCACAAACCGTGATAAAAGGCAATAAATTAGCATTAGCCCGCCGTAATGACAAGAGTTACTTAATACAAGCCTAAGTAGTTCGCCAGACATCTGTGACGCTAACACCTTACGAAACTAGTTTAAACGTAAGCAATTTTTATATGATTTCTTAAAAAAAAGTATCTTCACGCCCGTATCCCCTAAGGGGTAGGCAGAGGTACAAGTACACTCACGATTAGCCGAAGATACTTGGTCCCACAAATGTGATAGATGGCAAGCCAATCGCCAACCGGGCACTTTCCAATCCCGGGCAACTTTGTGTTTATCAGAAAACTGAAAAAACACTTTTTTTATGTGCCCGTCCCTGGAATCAAACCCGGGACCTCATGTACTCAACGCCAACGCTGGACCACTAGACCACAGAGGCGACATATGATTTCTTTGCCTTAATTTATACTGAAACCCTCCTATTTTGACAACCAGTCATCCGAATTAACTTCCAATTTTTGCCACGTTGTGAACTGTGATCGTTGTCTGTACACCCACCACTCGCTTCGCACATAGCGAATACCTATAGCGCAATACCAAATGCTTGTTATTGTCGTATTCTGGTTTGGAAGCTTGGAAGGCTCGGCAACCAGAAATATGTGTGGAGTATTCCCACCAATTAGATAGCAACGCAGTATTAACATCAATTTTGTACATAAGGTCCTTCCAGAATATTTTGACACAGGGTTCATTAAGTCTTACCAAAGGTACCCAGCTAAAAAGAAAGTGATTCTACGTTTTTTTTTATGTCATAAGGTAGCAAACAAGCAGATGGGTCTCCTGATGGAAAGAGTCAACCATCGCCTATAGACACCAAAGGTGTTAATGGTGCGTTGCTATCTTGTGGCGTGGTCTAATGCCACATGCACAAGTTTACTGGCTACCTTACCCTCCAAACTGGAATACGACACTGGAGCACTGACGCTATAGTGACAGGAAAAGGAAAGGTGTAGCCAATCGGCCGCCTTTTACTACCTGCCTGGTAGTACGGCAGTTGGCCAATTCTTCAAAGGAGCCCGCGACCAACACGGGGGATCAAAGTAATAAAACTTTTTGATTTTATGAATATTTCATAATGCGTTTACGACTTGCAACATGAAATCATTCACATTACACGTCAAAGCGATGTACATGCGAGCTATATGAAGAGTAACGAAATTCCATCTATCAATCGAAACAAACTCTTGCATTTATAATATTAGTAGGAAGTAGGATTATAATATAAAATACATCATATGCTACTGGTTGCTAAGAAAACTTTCAAAAGGTGAATAAACTATCGACACCAGTCCAGTAGTTTTTGATATTACAAACAAAGAAAGAACATTTTTACGTTTTTTAATCTACCTAAATAATTATCAATTTCCACAAATGTTTGTGGTGGCAGATGGTCTACTCTTCAAAGGGGACCCGGAGCAACATGGGGAGACTCAATCTGTCATACAAACTTTCATCCACTACTTCTGCCCTTTAGGAGAGATAATTTTGAAAACAAAACTTATATTTTATCCCGGTTCTTTAAATATCTTCTATTTAAATTTAATCAAAATCGATTAAGTGGTTTAATTGTGAAAGCGTAACAAACAGACTTTCGCATTTGTAATAATATAGTATGGGAGTGTCCGATAGCGACTCATGGATAAGTAAATTGTAATTCAAAGAACCAAAATGTATGCAATGAAACTATGTTTGTAGGTGAAGGTCTCGTTATAACTCATTCACTACCCCAGAAACTTCGTTGGACTAAATTACAATATTTAAATTGATAGGTACTTGACGCCCTGAAAAGCTCTATTTCTACATTTAAAACATTACAAAGGTTTTAAACCCATTTGAACTGTTTCACGAAAATACTTTTTTTCATTAAATTTACTATTATAATAAATGACTTATTTCATATTTTGTGGATTATATTAATTTTGGTCCTATGATAGACTTCATCTAATTTTAAAAATAAAACGTACCATCACGCCGGTTCCCTTCCGATGTAGGCAGATTCAACCACAGATTCAACCGAAAGTCTATAGACTTTCCAGTTTACCACGATTCACCGGTTTGTCGATTGGCGAGCGAGATGAGTAGTGATAGCCGTCGCCGTATCGATTGTGGAGTTTTATAGCGGTAAACGGGACTGATGCCTTTGGATTCTCATCAGAGCCACGGGAGTGCTAAAACATAATCCATCATACTGCTACTTAAATTTTGGATTTTCGAGAAAACTTCAAATAAACCTCAATAACACTTTAGCCCGACCCGGGGATCGAACCCGGGAGCACATAATCTGAGCTGAATATTGTATCCCCAACATCACGAGGCAATTAAACATTTAATATTGCTCTTCAATCTATTGATGCACAGATAAGTTAATTTTAATTACTTTATGAGTTAGTTGCATGTGTTTTATGGCAGTGCCTTATTATTTTTAGCTCAGATTGTATGAATATTAGAATCAATTTGCTGTTCGGTAAATAATGCTGAAATTCTAAATATTAAATTCATTAGAAAAATGAATGAGTTTAGTCAACATTATTAATATTGCCTTACTATCGTCGTATTGCGTCGAACTGTACAAAATGTACTGGAGTGGAATAGAACGCAATTGTGTATAAGAATCTGATTAATAATCCTGATAGGTTGGGTTCTGTTAGTAGGATTGGGAAACAATTGGCACTCATATTAGAATCCATATTTCATAACAGCTGACGCAAGTGATTATTTTCGCGCGAAGACAAAAACAACACAAAAACTAAACAAACTTTTGTCACAAAAGAAATAGGTACCGAAGTCAAATTCATGCATGTACTTCAGTTTTCATACCTACGTTCGGCGGTCGCGTTAGGGTTATCAACTTTGGGTTATGCACAAAACTGATAGTGGGACCTGTATCTAGGTGTTTGATTTGCTGTTAAGAATAAAACAGGAAGAACGGAAATAGTGAAATAAAAGTACAAGTGAGTGATAAACTAGTTTCAACTAAAAATAATGAAATTTCACCAAGTGCCGACGATTGAAAGTGTAAAATCTAAAAAAAAGGAAGAACGGAAATGTAAACCAATAATAACTAAAATATTTTATTGTTATTGTTACACTTATTACAAATTTTCTACACAAAAAACTCATGGACGCTTGTCTTAAGCGGGTGGCACTCGCACTTGTACTACCAACCATTCGGAGATATTGTGCCCGTGAGGGGTGTGCGTGTGTGCGATGCTCGAAAGCCCTTTGTATGTAGATTGACTTCTGTGCCTATTTATTTTATACTTTTATGCGCTTTTGAAATGTACAATGTACAAACATTATCTGTACTGTTATAAACACATATATTGTCGTTAATGTTGATCTGTATATTCTCTATATTTTTAATAGGTACTATAAATGCGAAAGTTTAGATGTTTGACTCAATCACGCAAAAAAGCCGTTTGACTGAACCGATTTATATGAAAATTGGCACACATATAGATAATGACCTACTGGAACCTGGAATCTGGACCTGACATAGGATATTATTATTTTACGGAAAAATGAGTTGTTTCCGTAGGATTCATCAAAAACTTTTATAATAGACAAAATCCGTAGGTAAATAATTTTTTTATTGTTTTTTTCTGTGCACCCCATCCTAAATATCGTTCTCATATGATTGGCAGAGAATGCCATGTAGCATTAAGTCCACCTCTGAAAATGTTGGTGCATAAATATTTAAATAAAATAAATATTAATACATGAAGCGAAACTTTACTTTCTACCTTTTTTTAAGAAAATTACGCGGACAGAGAAATATGATTCAAGTTACTATTAACAGGTTTTTGCTTGCTGTTAGGTATTTACCTATAAAAATCATACATTTTTATAGCTCCCTGTAACCTAAACACGCACTTTACGCACGTATAGTAATGTAATATGCACGAGAAGTAAATTAAATTTAAAAAAAATTGCACACTTGCGTGCACTCATTTATGTGTTATAGCTATTCCAGGTTATCATCTCGGCTAGACCAATTTAAACGAAATTTGGCAGCATGTGTGCCAAATTTTCAATTCCTTCCGAGCCGTTTTTGCGTAAAAGAGTAACAAACGGTCATCCATCCATCTTCACAAACTTTCGCATTTATAATATTAGTAGGATTAGTAGTAGGACAGGATTTTTGTGATTTCACAATACAGAATCACAGTCGAATTTCGACCAGAGGGATAGCTAGTAGTATCTAGTAGTTATAATTTAACATGTTATAGAGTTTTGGTATAACTGTTTTAGCTGTATCTATGTGAATAACGGAATAACTTTTACACTGTTCACTCTAGTGTTCCGCAACGCAACATTAGCATCTTTAGTGTCTTATGTCTGTCGTCTACGTAATAGACTAAAGAAAAAATAAATGTTCTTATTTTAATTATAAAACATTTGTACTGGTTTCACTACATATATATCATTTTAAATTATTAAAGAATTATAAAATATTGTTGTTTAGCTATAAGTCCTGATGTGGCGTTAATACGCGAAATTGGATATATGGTGATGGTCATACGCATTGAGTAGCTGATGTAAAAAATATTTTAAAAAATCTAAGTAGAAATTCTGTTTGTTTAATACAAAATAAGAAAAAGTTATTAAATTTTATTAATGGACATAAATTGAATGAGTGAGATAAAAGCATAAGATAAAAGCAAAGATTGGCTATACTTGTTATTACCTCATAACTACTAGGTGGTAGAATTCTGTAACTTCTCCCCCGGGAATATAGTACCACCGCCTTACCTATTCCTGCGAAATAACATCAATGCTCGTCATTGCGAGACCAAAATTTGGAGCTGAACCAAGACAATGCAAAAGGTCCCCGTGATGGTCCAGGCTCTTATGAACAGACCAACTGCCGTTCTACAAGGCAGGGTGTAAAAGGCGACCGATTGACTATACGTGTTACTACCATCCAGACTACTAGGTGTCAGAGATCCGCAACGACTCGCCCGGGTGTTTAGTACAACCGCTTTACCTATTCCTGCCGCAATGGCGTCAATGTTTGTCATTGTCGTGTTCCAGTTTGGAGGGTAAGGTAGCTGGATCTAAGATATTTCTTTAGCTACATAATCGATAGGTTGAAAAATTTCAAAGCAATGTTTAAAAAATTTTTTTTTTTCAAAAATTTTTGCACTTTTAAATCCTAAACAAATTGACCGACTTTGATTCAATTAACGCCATTTAACAAAGTGTTTTAAGTAAAAGAGCTGATAAGATTTTTAAATCAATCTGTGTATCAGCCTGAAAGTTATTTTAAAAATATTAAGTTTGCTAAAAACAAGGTAATTTTATAATATTTGAAAAGCTGTAACTTTTGAAAATCAGATTCTGTTTTGATTTTTGAAACGGCATTCGACATAGTTTTTTTAGTACTAAATTGTCGAAGAATACCAAAAAATTATTGGCTTAAGAATTTCGATTTTTTGTTTTCAAAAATTTTCGTCAACGGTTTACTTCCGAATGGATAAACCGATTTTGATGCATTTTGTGCATTAGACGCATTTTTTTGAGGAATAGAGCAGATTAGATTTTGTACTCAATCAGTACATTAATTTGGAAGTTATATTTAAAAAATACTGTTTCACCATATTTTTTTAAGGTTTTTCAATATTTTTTAAAATCTGCTGGGCCGGCTTTAAACAAATTTTCTGGAAGTCTAAGTTGAGCGAAATCCAATCGAATGCCAACAACCGCGTTACGATCAGTCAAGCCGTTCAAAAGCTATGAGATGTTTACATACACACATACACACACATACGTACTTACAGACAGACTGACACCATCGTGAAAATAATCGAAAAGGTTCCTAGAACCTCAAAACGTGGTGAGAGAGAGAGAGAGATCTGGTGAAAACTCGATTTTCAAAAATCGGGTTAAAAGCAGTAGCTTCTATCTACATAGGTACATTTTTTTATATCATAAGATAGCAAACAAGCAGAAGGTCTCCTGATGGAAAGAGTCAACCATCGCCTATAGACACCAAAGGTGTTAATGGTGCGTTGCTACCTTATGGTGAGGACTAATGCCACATGCATAAGTTTACCGGCTACCTTGCCCTCCAAACCAGAACACGACAACTACAAGACAACACTGACAAGCACTGACGCTATTGCGGCAGGAATATGTAAGGCGGTGGTACCAGACCCGGGCGAGACAATGCAGAACTCTACCACTTAGTAGCCACGATGGTAGTGACTCGATAGCCAATCGGTCGCCTTTTACAACCTGCCTGGCAGAACGGCAGTTAGCCTATTCTTCAGATGAGGCCGGGACCAACACGGCGGTGAGAGCGAGACGGAACACGTAACGAGAAGTTAAAAAAAGGATACTACCACCCAGTTGTCACGATGGTAGTGACTCATATAAACAATCGTTAAACTTTTGCAAACAGATAAGCTGGTGGTATATTCTTTAAAGAGAACCCAGACTAAAACGATGGAATTACAAACATAGTTTTCGCATTCTGTTAACTGGTGTTTAACTACACACCAAGCAATGGTATAAAAATATTTGATTGAACTTAAAATGAGAACGATTTTCCATTTAAATTAATGTGTTATTGCGAATGTTGGTTTATATCTCCAGGGAGAAAACCATTTACATTTAGATAGCTTCGGAAACTTGCACACAAAATATTATTAAATTGTACAGCAAGAAATTTTATATAATGATCTTACAACAGTAATTATTGGTAGACACGGCAGCTCCCGTGTTGGTCCCGGGCTTTTTCATGTTAATCCCGGGCTCTTTTGAAAAATAGGCCCACTGCCGTTCGACCAGGCAGGTCGTAAAAGGCGAACAATTGGCTAAGCGAGTCACTACCTTCGTGGCTACTAGCTGGTAGAGTTCTACATTGTCTCGCTCGGGTCTGGTGCCACCGCCTTACCTATTCCTGCCGCAATAGCGTCAGTGCTTGTCGCTGTTGTATTCTAGTTTAGAGGGTAAGGTAGCGGGCAAACTTATACATGTGCATCAACCCGCCACACAGATAACAACGCACCAATAAAATCTTTGGTGTCTATAGGCGTCTCTTTGCGTCAGGTGAGCCATCTGCTTGTTTGCTATCTTATAATATAAAAAAAACATATATAGGACTGTGTTAAATTTATTATGTGTTTTTATTTCTAATCTTCTTCTCCTAAAATATAAAAAGTACTCGTAATAATTAAATAGTCAAATATTTGAAGAAAATCATCATTCAAATCAGTAAATAAATTCTAAATCTACGCGGACAAAGTTATGAATAAAAGCTAGTTTATATTTTTCTGTGTCATAAATTTACCGGCTACCTTACCTTCCAAACCGGAATACGACGGTGACAAGCATCGACGCTATTGCGACAGGAATGGGTAAAGCGGTGGTACCAACCCGGGTGAGCCGTTGTGAAATTCTACCACTTAGTAGTCACGTTGTTAGTGACACGTATAGTTAGTCGTTCACTTTTTGCAAACTACCTGATAGAATTACAGATGGCCTATTCTTCAAAGGGGGGACGGACCAACACAAACCAACCCTATAACAATTAAAGCTAAAGTAAAGGGACTTATTCCGAGCGAGACATTACGAAACTTCACTGTCTAATATATAAAAGGTGGCCAGAAAAGTAACGTCCAAAAATTTTCTTAGGTGCCTCGTGTTGAGAGGTATCTAAATCACCCCTATATATGTTCTACGATTTTTCATAGGTTTTTGAGTTACGAAATATTTAATTATTTTTTGCAAAATTGCGACCTGATCAGCTACAATAATTTCCAAAAAAAATTGGAAGGTTGCTTCGATTATTATTTTTTTCTGCTAAATCTCTATGAACTGTTCATTTATGCATAAAATAAACAACCCCATAACTTTAATGGAAGTTACTAAAAAATTACCTGAATTTGCGAATTTATGTCCACATATATAGCACATATTCGATACTTTCCATCGTCGACACTTAGTGAAATTCCATAACTATTAGACACAATTAATAATGCACTTGTACATTAATTTCACTTCACAACATATTTATTTTTGGTATATTACTCAACCGGTTTCACTTTTTAAGCATCTTCAGGACGTAATATACTTAATTGATCAGTTAAGTATATTACATCCTGAAGATTTAGTAAGATCTGATCAGTTAAATATATTACGTCCTGAAGATTAAGTAAGGTCTGAACAGTTAAGTATATTACATCCTGAAGATGCTTAAAAATTGAAACTGTTGTGGAGAGTTACGTATCCAGGCCAGTACGGCACAGATCCAGTCTCTCAGAGAAGCGATGGTCGATCGTATAAACCTGCCCTTATAGGCTGTCTCCGATTGGGGCGATGCCAATCTGGTCAAGTTTAATGTGACTAAGACCCAGGCGTGTCTATTGTCCGCTAAACGGAGTCCATTCCAACTATCTCTGTCTTTCCAGGGTGTGTCCGTGCCGATAACTGACCACTTTAGTTCATACATCGAATCTAAAGCCCAAGTTGCCTCAAAAAAGCTTAGTATTCTGGCGAAGGTGAGACAGTATTTCAGCCCGGGACAGTTGCTCAAACTTTATCAAGCACAATTCCGTTTGTGCATGGAATACTGCTCTCACCTCTGTGATGGATCCGCCAAATACTAGCTGGAGAAACTTGAGGCGATAGAGAGGCGTGCCACGAGGCTCATAAACGACGATGATCTGATAGACAAAAAACTCCAGAGCCTCGCTCATCGACGCAGAGTGGCAAGTTTATCGGATGCACTTTGGGAATTGCGCTGCGTATTTGCCCGACTTAATTCCGCCATCCCGTTTTTTCTATTGATCGTTGAGGCACACAGATTCTAGGTATCGCGTTTACGTTCCACGTACCTGGAAGCGCACAAAGCGGTTCGACTCGACATTCTTCATTCGAACCGCAAAGGACTGGAACATGCTTCCTGAGTCTGTGTTCCTCGATGAGTATATGGTGATCTTCAAGAGAAGAGTAAACAGGTTTCTTCTAGGGAAGCGCGTTCCATCTTAGGCCGCATCTTAACTAACCATCAGGCGAGGTCATGGTTAAGCGCTTCCCTATCGATAATAAAAAAAACCGGTTGAGTAATATACCAAAAATATATCATGTGTTGTGAAGTGAAATTAATGTACAAGTGCATTGTTGATTGTGTCTAATATATAGCTTACTATAGTACAGATATACAATGCAAATGTGGAAGGATGTAGGTATCGAGGAAGACCAAGACTAACGTACCATGATCAGATTGATCAAGTACTGTCCGAAGGTGGTGTCAAGAGCCTTTGCAAGTGAGACAAGCCTGCAAGGACGTGATGTAAGGCACTCGGTTGTCTCTGCCTACCCCGTAAGGGATCTGATGTAAAGATATATATGTATATACTGTCTAGTATCTAAATTTAATCAATTTGTCCAATTTTATGTCGTGTAATTGTCACATTACTGCTAATACATTTTTCACGTCGTCTACTACAATAGCAATACTGAACACAAAGCGCTCAGTTACAGAGTTACATATCTTGTAAATAATAGATGCAGAACTGATACCTTATAACGATATTGTCTATCAAACGAAGGAAATTGAATTTTCCCTAGACATGACAGTGTTTGTATCTCAGTCATTTTTCAAACGAACGCTTTAGATAACTTATATCGCTTCACAAGAAATGCATTTTAAAAAATTTTAACCGTACTTCAAAGGTAATACGTAGGTCACACTATAACTTTTGCGTAACTTAAAAAAACAACATGTTATAACCAAAATATTATGTTTATTGCTTTTCAAAATAATTTCCTTTACATTTTAAGCATTTTTTTATGCGATCGAACCATTTTTTCAAACAGGAGGACCACAGATCTGAAGACATGTTTTCTACGTGCTGATTGAACGATATCACTGCCTCTTCGGAGTTGGTAAAAGTAAAACCTCTCATCAAATCTTTGATTTTGGGGAAAATACAGAAATCACAGGGTGCTAGGTCGGGGCTATGCACAGGATGAGTGACGAGATGTACTTTTTCGGAAGCTAAAATGACTTTTTTTTTTGGCCGTGTGTGAAGAAGCGTTGTCATGGTGCGGCGACTTTTGCTAAAATATTTTCGTGCGACGGCTAAAATCTTTTCGACTAAATTTCATTTTCGTTGCGTGCCTTTGATATGTGATAAAAAAATGACAAATTATTTCCCGCCAATTCTTTTTTTTTATTACTAAGATGGTTGCAACGTTTTAAAAATATAACATTCGAAATGCAAATAGTTCCGATTAGCTAGAAGTGCAACATTTTTAGTGTGCCCCATGTATACACAAGATACAAATAAATATTTAAAAACTGGCTATGTATGAGTCGGACTCGCGCACAAACGGTTCCGTACACTGTACCGTACACGGTATCATCTATAAATAACGGCAAAAAAATCACATTTGTTGTAGGGGAACATCCTTAAACATTTATTTTATTTTAATTTAATTATTTATTTTAAAAGTGAATATATAATTAAATGTTCTGTGAATATTTCAAGCGCCTACCAGGTGTCGTTATAAAGATCGAGAAAAAAAAGCAAAAAATCACATTTGCTGTATGGTTCCTTAATACCCTTAAATATTTATTTTATTCTGTTTAGTTATAGCGACAACAGAAATACATCATCTGTGAAAATTTCAACTGTCTATCACGGTTCTTGATCTACGACCTGGTGACAGACGGACAAACAGGCATACGAACGGACAGCAGAGTCTTAGTAATAGGGTCTCGTTTTACCCTTTGGATAAAAGGCTTGATTGCCTGATGGAATAAACGGTGATCCCAATTGTAAAATTTGTCAAACTTTACAACAATCACCCATTCTCACGATGAGCGAGACTAGCGGTTTTACTATCCGTGATATAGAAATGATGATGCTAAACTTGCGGATTTAATATATGAAAAACCTTCATTACACTTTTCGCCAATATCTAAACATCTATACAAATAAATAAAATAAGGAGTGTCTTTTTGTAATATTAAAATAACCGCTTTTTACTAAATGCATATGGATGTATAAACGATACACGTACCAAAATGACATTTTTTACAATTTTTGTCTGTCTGTCTGTCTGTTTGTTCCGGCTAATCTCGGAAATGGCTGGATCAATTTTGACGGGACTTTCACTGGCAGATAGCTGATGTAATAGGAAGTAACAGGCTACTTTTTTTCAAAATTTTTCCACGCGGACGAAATCGCGGGCTCAGCTAGTTTAAAATATTTTTGCTGAAGGAAGAACTTATAAAAGACTAGCTAGCATCAGCCCACTTAGCTGGTTATTAATCTGTTGACTGTAAAGAAATATATGTCTAATGATTTGTGTTATCACTATTCATAATTTTTATCAAGATTTGCTAATCCGTTCTTAAACTCTGCAGCAGCAGGCACACAAAAATTTTCATAAAACAAATTAATAAAACGAAATCTGATGAAACATTTAATCTACAGGCGGGCACTCCTTGTTTATAATCGATACTAATATTGTAAATGCGAAAGTAACTTTGTCTGTCTGTCTCTTCTTTACGCCTAAACCACTGAACTGATTCGGATGAAAATTTGTACAAAGATAGTTCAAGACCCGAAAAAGTACATAGGATAGTTTTTATCCCGGGTATCCCACGCGAACGGGAAAAATTGTGTAGACAAAACCCCGAAAATTTATTTTAGAATTTTTTTCTCGCGATCGAAGTCGCGGGCACAGTTAGCGCAGTATAAATGAAAATGATTTGTAAATCATAAGGTCCAATTATTAGGCCAAATATGCAGCCATATTATACTCGTATCATATATACTATTAAAATGTATCCACCTCATGTGAATGTGATAATAATAAAACAAAAAAGCTGTATACGTGTCTGTGCTAGGGAAAACTTTAAAACCTAACAAAGAGGTTAACAAACTTAAGGGTTTTGGAACCACCGCCTTACCTATTCTTACCGCAATAGCGACAATACTTGCCACTGCCGTGCTCCGATACAAAAGGTAAGGTAGCTGGTAAACTTATGCACGTATCATTGCCAGTACACAGATAGCAAAGTTCCATTACCATATTTGGTGTTAGACATCTTTGCGTTAGGAGAGCCCAACATCACCTACATCTGCTATTATATAAAAAAAATTATAAAACCCAGCCTAAGACTGGCGCGCTAATAAACTAAGCCACTTGTCACTGACAACTGTGATACAACTTGAAATATTATTCTTTAAGGTGAACGCACATTGATCCGAGCCGAACGAGTTGAACGAAACGAAATTTAGAATTCTGTATACGAAATATCATGAAACCTCGCACACTTGCCGGCGTCGAATACACATCGAATCCATGAGATTTTATATACAGAATTCTAAAATTTATTCGACGCGTTCGGCACAGATAAGTATGCGTTCACCTTTACTCTCCAATCGATTCCAGTTTAATAAGCGTTTATATCAACTCATAGATAATTGTATTGCAGTCAATTATATAAATTTTTGATTTATATAATTGAATGGAAAAGTATTAAAAAAGTTTTAATAAATAATTATTAAAACTTTCTGAAAATATAACTAAATTATTTATATAAGTACTAACATAGTCATTAAATTTATAAATTATACTGCTAACAAAGCTATGGATGTTTTATCTGAAAATAAAGTATTATTATTATTAATCTTGTTTAAAACTTACACACTTTATTGTTCACAATTATACCCTTTTATAAGTGTTGGTATACCAATCTGTCATTGAAATACGATATATCTGACTCGAATTCTTCGTCCCTAACTCCCCGTTTAATTTTCGTGCATAGCAATTAGTATGTCATAACTTAGGCAGTTATCGTTAGTCAAATGCACTTATATTATTCTACTAATACTATATGGCGTTCTGTAATTAATTGAGCGGTATCAAAAATCAATATTATTTGTCAATTACACAATTTTTATGGAAGGTTTTATGAAGTGAAACCATTTTTTAAAGAAGTTATAAACTGAAACTCAATAAATAGAAATAGTGACAGTATACAGAGACAAGCGCATATTTTTTATATATATCATAAGATAGCAAACAAGCAGATGGGTCTCCTGATGGAAAGAGTCACCATCACCTATAGACACCAAAGGTGTTAATGGTGCGTTGCTATCTTGTGGCGAGGTCTAATGCCATATGCATAAGTTTACCGGCTACCTTACCCTCCAAACCAGAACACGAAAGTGGCAAGCACTGACGCTGTTGCAGCAGGAATAAGCAAGGCGGTGGTAGAAGACCCGGGCGAGACAACACAGAACTCTACCACCTAGTAATAAATCTAAAGAATTTAGCCTGTGACAGAAAGAAATGGAATATATTATGTATTTTACAATGAGTCATATTACTCGAGAATATATTATGTATTTTACAATGAGTCATATTACGTGCGATGCTTGTAGCCTCCTCACTCTTATAGCTCTCACTCCTCTTCACAATGGGCCATGATGGCCCATTAAATGATCGTCCAACATCACCGCCATGATCGGCAACTCTCCACACAATCGTGAACGCTCATTTACTGTCTACTGTTATGTTATGACGTCTATCGAAAATAGAAGGAAATGGATAGCGATGTGATCGCGGCTTAGAAATATTTTTACTTAGCTCTTATAATCATTTACTTAATGTGTACAGCGTCTAGAATATACCAGAGTATACAATCACTACGTTTGAGACAACTATGTACTGATTATTCGGCGATAGTGTGAACGCGCACGAAATCATGTGCCATCATTACTTTAATGTACCGAAACCATGGTGATTGCGCTCGACCGTACCCGATGATGGCACATCACAGACATTTATCCCCTCTAAACTAACGTGCATGCCTTTGGTCGACCATCATGGCCCATTGTGAAGAGGGCCCATTAAATATTAAACCGTGTACTTATATGTTTATATGCTCCTATGTATAATGTAGAGTCGCACTGAGTTCTACACATTATCTTCATTCCATTTTTTTATCAAATCCACAGACCACATGAATACTTATAGGCACGCCACTAGAAAGGAAGACATATGAGCAAACGCTCCTATTACTGTCAAAAATTTCATACATTTGTAAGTTATATTATATTGTGAAAAAATAGAAACAAACCATGTTACACTGTTTTATCGTACCGAATGAGATGGCAAGGTTTAAAAATGACCCTTAAAATGATTTTATTTCAATGACAAGTAGTACAATTCTGTATTTCTGTATGTGATTGCAAGCTACACTGACAAACTAAGGAATTGTCTTGAAAAGCGTATCACTTTTAATGCGTGATCAAATCGATACTTTTGTCACTACAAGGCCGCAAACTTTACAATAGTACATTTTCATGTTTTGGGCTATTTAAATAACAGAAACATTTCTAAATGTATAAGGAATTTTGGAACTATATGGGAGGCGACTAGAACTCACTTCGTTTTTTTTTAAATTCTGATAATGGAAGCTACCTAAATTTTTATTTTTTAAATTAAATTTTTGGCGGGATTTCTATTGCCCCCTTGAAGAGTAGGTACATATCCTTATGTCATTTGTTAATCATATTAATACTTTTTTCCTACAAGGCCGCAATCTTTACAATCTGTGAAGATAGCCCCCCCCCCCTCTCCTACTCCCAATCATTTTCAAAGTCAGTTTAGGGCTACTTAATCAAAAGTATAAAGAACTTCGGAACTATGTGGGAGCGACTAGAACTCAATTTCTTTTATTTCGACAATTAAGAAGAAAAATAATTACTTTCTAGAAAATAATTTCGCATGTCGAAACATATATCTTTTATCGTGTATAAAAGCCTGTTTTTGTAAATACAATTAATATTAGAGTAACAATTAATATTTGAGTAAATTCTGTTTTATTTGACCTCTCAAAAATGGATAGTTGCCTACTGTAGCGGATAGTCCTAACCTAACAAACCTACTTTATATTTATGTAACAAGTCGAGAGCCTAGTTTTCTAGTTCAAAATAAACTATCCATTTACGTAACAAGTAATTAGAACAATATGCTATGACAAATTGTTAACGGCAGTGCTTAATGTCATAGAGCATAGTAAAACGATGAAACATTACATTTGGCGTAAGGTATTTTCTAAAACGTATTTTATCTTTGTAATCTGTATCCATCCGTTTTTATACAAATAAATATAGAATTTTATTGTGACATATATATTTTGCAAAATGGATTTCTTATGAACTGAATCAAATAAAAATAAAAACCGTCAAATAAAAACCGTCAGTATTTACATAGTAAATTGATTTAACAACTTATATGCAGTATATAAATATTTTTATATACATATAGCATAATATATATGTCATATACATTATGCTAAATTTTCGAAATGGTTGACAAAAGAACCGAGTGTTATATCTCAGTCTAGACAGTCTTTTTGTTTTTTATTTTTTTATTTTATAGGCTTGGGAAAATCATCGCTTATAAGCATTAAAGATATTAATGATGAGTTGCCATCCGAATCGTGGGTGGAAATGCAACTTGCATAAATTGACTTTCTTTGCTTTTTCCACGTTTTAGCTCCGCATGCTAACATGACGGTTTCATTTTAAATGTGTTTTATTAATACATATTCCATATTTTATTATTTACTAGCTTTTGTCCGCAGCTTCGCTCGCGTTAAATTCATTTTTGGAAAGTGGGGGGATTAGAAAGAAACAAAAAATAGCCTATGTCACTCTCCATCCCTTCAACTACATCCACTTAAAATAACAAGTTAATTCATCGCTCTGTTTTGGTTGGAAGACGGACAGAAAATACACACACTTTCCCATTTACAATATTAGTAGAGATGCATGGCCTTTTCATTTCCACTTCAACAGTTTTATACAATACCTACTGTGGAAGATCCATAATTATGATTCAGAAAACCCCGACGACTTAACACAGTTAATGTAATACAAGGGTATGATTTTATTTTAAGATAATGAGTAAAATGTGCGTAAATATTTTCCGTTGTGATCTCAATAAGCCAGATCCACATACATATTTTCACGACAGATCCCTTACGGGGTAGGCAGAGAGTACCGACTGCCATACATCACGATCCTTGCAGGCTTGTCTCGCTTCCTCCAAATTCATCACTCTCTTCATTATCTCAATACGAAAGTATTATTATTAATATCTTGTTTTTACCGATATACCCAATCCTTGCTTGCATACAATTAATATAAAAAATAAATCCATACGTAAAATAAATAAATACATAGTACGAGTATATTGTGTAATATTTTCTTCGCCCTCGTTAACAATACCAGGTTTCGTGTTACGCGAACTTTCCTTTTATCAGTAATTAGGTACTCTTCCAAGGTTTCCCGCATGTATCAAGTTGAAGACAGATAAAATTATAGGGCCTTTGCTCACGACTATATAACGTGAAGAAGCTCACTTGAAGAAAAGTTTTCAACCCTGATATCCAAAAATTTACATAGACATTTTTAGCATCATGTGACTTGGTGTGTTACCGACGTGTATTGTCTCGCCCGAGTTTAATACTACCGCTATGCCTATCTTGCCACAATAGCATCAGTACATCATTTGTAAATGTCGGGGTCGGCTGTTAAATTTATGCCTATTGCATTATCACGCCACATGGATGACAAAGTACCGATAAAATCTTTATCCTCTATAGGCCATGGTTATGTCTTGCCATCAGAAGAGCCATCTATTTACTTGTGGTCCTATGCTTTAAAAAACTTATATGAAATTACGTCTTTTTATTTAACAAATTGTACTAAAATTGATTAATAATTTCCGCCATCATCGCGTAATATATAAAAAACAGACTGGGGTAAAATTGAGTAATTTCTTTTTTTGAAAGTCTATTGACAAGATGCATTGACTTAAGTCAATGACAAGATGTGATTATTAAAAGATAATGGAAATTAGTAATGTTTTGAAATAAACTATGTATTCAACCGTATTTTATTTAATAAACCGAAAATATATATGATTATATTTTGCCAACATGACAATCATCTACTTGTTTACAATCCTATAGTATAAAAAATATATACTCGGTTTTATGCCACTTTAGCTTTAATAGTAAGAAATTATCTAATATACAGAATTACTTTTCAATGTCCAGCTTAACTTTGAAACTAGGAACTAAATATTGAATTAAAAGTGCGTTTTAATGATTATTGTAAAATTATTACAAGATAATATCAAAATATTCGTTTAAAAATATCTCATTAAATTCATGAATTGTATGCACCAAGGCTTGTTAATGAACTATTTATTGCTGACAGTGTATCATTTTACATTTTCCTATAACTACAATAGTATTTATTATGTAATCTGTCGTTCTAAGTACATTTTTCCCAATCACTTTTAATTTGATTGAAGGCACTAAAATGTTTTAGTTCGAATTTTGCGTAATTGAAATTATATCCATGCGCTTTGTTTTTTGTGTCGGTTAAAATTGAAATATTGATTTCCTAATTTTTTTATAACATAAATCGAACATATTATCGATTCTGACCGGCCTCTGAAAATTTTCCTGGACCTTTGAAAGTAACCCTGTATACCTACTCCACTACTCGTGTGTTAGTAGAACGATTACATAAAGTTTCGTGCAAAATATTCGGTATTAATATGTAATATTCGCAATAAAATGTACTCGTAGCATATGTGTTCTGAGCTTATTTCATATTTACACGTTTAATTTCAATCATCCGTTTTAGGTTGAAGAAATACCTAATAAACATCTACATGCAAACACGCACACACATTGATTTCTATCAAGAGCGTTATCAGCTGGTTTACTATCTAATATTGACATTAAAGTGAATGTTACTAAATTGCCAACAATCGATAAAGACAAAAAATGTTTTTGACGCGACTGGGTTTGAACCAGCGACGTTGCCTCTGTCCAGCACGTTCTAACCAACTAAGCCACGTATGACTTGGTAAAACCTAGTAATCGTAAAATTATTTTGTATGTTACGTTTGTACAGCTTTCCCTAGCACGAAGTAGGAGCTTGAACACATATAATCGATGTAAAATAATCTAATGTGATTTAAGATTAACGTTGAAATTCTGTTATGTTGTTTAGAGAAACTTCCAAGGATTGCGTACTTTGATACGAAGTAATTAGCAATTATCTTCATTTCCAAACCAACATAATGGATTACAAAGATAATACATTAATCTATAGTAGTAATTAAGTTACTGTAATTTATCTATGTCTGTACATAGAAGATTTAAAGAAAAAGTAATTCTAGGTGTGCTAACGTAACATAAGCTAAAACAGCCGCTGCTCATAATCTAATAGGAGTATGTTAATTCTTCAAATGAGCAGATGGTCTAAGAGCCGGTGGGAGATCGTCCTTCACCTATCTGATAACCAGATGAGACGTAAATTTTATCAAATATTATTTATAAACAATTATACCTATAATTACTTGCCTATCCAAAAGTGCTCATGGCTATTTTTAATTAAATTAACTTTAATCGATTTTTTTTCATCACTTTCATACTTTTAATAACCAAATGAAATCGTCTACCTCTTTGAGGTAGCGACCCCAATTTCCTACTACTCCTCTCTATCACCTCAAGTGCTTCCAGCAGAGATTTGGCGGATCCATTCCAGAGAGGAGAGTAGTATTCCATGCCCGAACGGACTTGTGCTTGATAAAGGTTGAGCAACTGTCCCGGGCTGAAATCCTGTCTCACCTTCGCCAGAATACCAAGTTTTTTGAGGCAACTTGGACTTTCGATTCGATGTACGAACGAAAGTTGAGTTGAGTAGGTGTTAAGGTTATACTCGTGAAGGAGCTCAAGGTGGTCAATTATCGGCACGGACACACTCTGGAAAGACGGAGATAGATGAAAAGGACTCCGTTTAGGGAAGAATAGACACGCCTGGGTCTTAGTCGCATTAACTTGACTAGATTAGCATCGCCCCAATCAGAAACGGCCTGTAAGGACAGGTTCAAAGTTCAAACGATCGTTCGAACCATCGCCTCTTTGTGAGACCGGATCTATGCCGTACTGGCCCGCTCGCTGGATGCGTAACTCTCCACAACAGTGCTCTCGTCTGCGTACTCATAGATACCGGGCTTCAGTAGATTGTTAATGTGTAGCAGGAATAGAGTTGCGGAGAGAACTGAACCCTGAGGGACTCCGGCATTTATAGCCATTTGGGCGGACGAGCAGCCGCCACCGACAACTCCATTGGTTTCGTAGTTTCAATTAAGCTTTGCCCAGAGAGAGATTCAATACATAGAGATTCATAGCTGTAATAGCATCAGTCCGACGAATAATCGATATTTCTTCAACAATAATAAATTCTAAATTAAGATTTTTCTATAGTGTTGTATTTTCAAGAATATTTATTCCATTTATTGCAGATGTAACCAGACGTTTCTATATTTGTAGAAATGTTTGTAGTGGAGAATATATTAGCATCTTCTGACCGTATATCAAATGAACGCTATTAATAATGTACAAGGAACGTGGGCAAACGAACTTTACTCGATAGTTTTTTCGACGAACCGTATTCGTTTGGAAAATATTTGAAATACGATTGACAAATAAATTAAATAAGAATAAAATAAGTTTTGAAAACACTTCTTGTTGATGCGGGCCCCTTTCGAAGAATAGACCATCTGCTATTTTGTCAGGCAGTCCGTAAAAGGCGGCGAACGATTGGCTATACATGTCACTGTCATCGTGACTACAAGACGGAGTTCCGCGACGTCTCGCTTAGGTATGTCGTACCATCGCCTTACCTATTCCTGCCATAATAGCGTCAATAATTCATATAGTCGTGTTTCAGTTTGCAGGGTAAGACAGTCAGTAATAATAATAATAATAATATAATAAATTTATTTATTTGCGTTAACCATAACTATTAAATTACAAAAGTAGGCTGGAGTCCACTTTTAAGCAACTATATGCCGGTTCCAGAGGACTCCGCTCTTCTATCTTACAATACACACAAAACACAATCTTTGTGCCTATAAATTACAGTTTAAATATAATAAAGAAATACATTATTATTATAAAAACAATAAATAAATTAAATTAATATAAAACCAATCAAGCAAACTAAAATGGGATACATACTCTACACGCTCACGCAGCAAAATTTATCGTTAATTTAAATTATGTGTGGTCTCAGTATAAGAGTTTAGCATGTGAACAAATAAACATGGTCGATCTCGGGTAAGTAGTGATGCTTTTGTAAATGCAATTTGCAGTATATTTACGCTTATTTGAGGCAAAAAAAACTATTACATTTATTCCATAAGTAATAGTTTGTAAAAGTTTTTTCGTACAGTTAGTTATAGGATAATTGTTTTAACCAATTATAAACAATAGTTTTACAGTCAAAATTATGTTTTCCATAAATGATTAATTCTTTATTTACTCTATTATATAAATCAGCCAACCGCATTACGTATTGATTATGAAAAAACTTAGTTCTAACAATTGGTAAAGTAACCACATTACTGGTAGCACGTCTGCATTTCTGTATATCCATTTTTGAGAGATGAAATTTTCTGTGAGCTTTTAAAATAATATTTAATATATATAACTTCCTGACCGTCAGTAAATCATAATCTTTGTAGAGATCTTCCGTAGGGTATCTTATTTTTTTTAAATACATAACTTTAAGTAACACACGTTGTGCACGCTCAACTTGAAGAAATTTAGTTTTAGCGGCCCCTCCCCAAAAGCTAATGCAATACGATAATATTGACTGCGCTAGAGCAATATAAATATTATTTAGAAGGCCTTTTCCATTTGCTTATCGTATGCTAACTGGTATGACATATCTCAATATCCTAAATATACAAATAAGTTTTCTGATTCTATTGGCGACTTGTTCAAGGTGAGGGTACCAATTTAACTTGTCGTCTATTATTACACCAAGGTACTTAATATTTTTAACTTTTTTAATTACAGGGCAATTACAGACACTACTTGGATCTGGGTTACAACTACATATGTATTTTAATAAAAAGATCTTCTTTGGGTTGAGTGCTTTCATTTATACTAAATGAAATATAATTGGTTTTTTGCGTGTTAAGAGTTAATTGATTTTGGTATAACCATTTTGATACTAAATTCATGCCAGCTTCAACATTTTGTTTTACATGTTCCCAGGAAATCCCATTAAAAACTATAGCAGTATCATCTGCATAAGAAAATAAGTAAGCATTTGGTAACTTTAAATTACATAGATTATTGATATATATTAAAAACAATGTAGGTCCTAAAACACTGCCTTGAGGAACACCATAGGAAACCTTGGATGCCTTACTTTAACTTTTTGATTTCTGTTAGTCAAGAAGTCCTTGAACAAATTCAACGGTGATCCTCTTATTCCTATATTTTCCAATTTATTCAACAAGTGTGGAATTGAGACGGTATCAAAATATCTAAAAATATTGCTATACTTTTTTTCCCTTTATCAAGATATTCAGTGACGATGGAACTTAAAGCCGTCATAGCTTGTTCAGTGGATTTTCCTTTTAGGAAACCAAATTGGGAGGGTGACAATATATGATACTTTTTCCAGATAATTTAAGAGTCTTAAGTTTAATAATTTTTCAAGGACCTTAGACAAAGATGGTAGAACAGAAATAGGCCTATAATTGCGCATGTCTGAAATATCCCCAGATTTATATACGGGAGTAACAATTGACTGCTTAAACAAGGTCGGAAAAACACCTTGTTGAAAGCTTAAATTAGCAATGTGAATTAAGATAGGCACTATGAAAAGTCGAGTTCCTTTAAAAATGCAGTGGTTATATTGTCCCAGCCGGGAGCACTATTCGATTTTAAATTCATGAGAATGTTATTAACTTCATCAGGATCTGTGTCTAATATGGCAAAAGAGTTAGACCGTGATTGTGACTCATCAACTTTGTCTGTATTTGAAGGCAAGTTCGATGAAATATTTTCTGCAAGCTTTTCACCAACATTTGTAAAAAAATTATTGATAAAATTGACAGATTCTGAAGGTGTAGCTTTAATATTTAATAATTCAGTATTATGGTTATTTTGTTTTCTTGTGTTTGTAATATTTTTAATGTTTTTCCATAGTAATATCTTTGACTGATTTTTCAAGTAAATCTCTTTAATATTTTCTTTTTAATTTTTTTTTATTAAATTGTTGCAATGATTCCGGTACCTACTATAAGTTATTTTTAAAATATCATTAAGTGGACCATTACGTAATGTTTTTTGAAGCTTATTCCTATGACTAATACAACGCAAGATACCAGGAGTTATCCAGGGCTTTATTATGCGCTTACTTTTAGGTATTGTAGTGGTAATAGAACAGACCTCTATACACTTCATTAAAGCTTTAATTAGTAAATCTGTTATAAAATTAGGGTCATTATAAATAAGTAATTCATTTAATTTTTTTCTTCATGATGAATGACATGAACTTTCTCAAAATCTATCCTAGTTTTATGCTTATTGTCTATTTTAGGATTGATTTTTAATTTTGATAAACATAAAAAGGTAGTAAAGTGATCTGTAACAGTAGTATGTAAGACCGCTACGGTGGCCGCCATTTTTTTCTGATTAATTCTTAACATTATATGATCTAGGCAATTATTTTCCCTGGTAGGAAGTGTGTGGCCTGGAGCAATACCATAGTGTTTGCAGATAATAAGTACGATTTTCGTACTCGTGAACTTTTTCTTTAACATTAGGTTTGAGATTTATATTAATATCCTCGGAAATCACAATATTCCTTAATAGTAAAAGCGTGCTTAGGTGTAAACTAAGTGAATCAGTAAATCCCTTTGTATTACAGTTTGAAGGTGATCGATAGATACCCAGTATTGTACAGTTTGAAACATCCAACTGAAGGCATGAAGCCTCGAAAAGCTTAATCTCTTTGACTTTGTGCCGTAAATTCTTTTTTATATACATAACAACGCCGTTATTTTGGTTAAGTAAATGTTGAGTGAAACAATTTTGGTAATTACTAAGTTGAGGTAAAGGTTTACTTATGTCAATTCTACATTCTGTAAAAATCATAACATCAATATCTAATTTTAAAAATTCCTGTTACCATAAAATCATCAAAATTTGCATGTATACTACGGATGTTCTGAGTAAGTATAGTTAGATCTGATTTATTTACATGAATGTGCCTCGATAGATCGTAACTATTACACTCAAAAGTACGGGCTGTTTCAACTTTGTCTAATTCGTTGATAGTGTGTAGGAAATCAGACATAGTATAAGATTTTAGAGATACCAGTCATTACTAGAACAAAAATATAACAATAATATCTATATAAAATTTTGTAAAATGATTCGGGCATAACTATTAAGTATACAGTACAATAACCTGAGATTATATTATGAAACTTAAATGTAGTATTATTATAATTATAAAATATGTAAACTGCTAGTGTAATATTAAAATTGTTGTTAGATTGGTGTAGAGTTCTAACTGTGTTTAGGGTTAAAGCACTTATATTATTATTAATTTCAGCAAATAGCACATTGAAATGTAAAATTGATTTTTGTTTCCTAAAAATAATAAAATAAAATAACAGAGTAAAAAACAAAAGCAGAAAATATAGTCAATTTGCTTGTAAAAGGCTATTGATTTGGTTTTCATTGTTTATAGTTAATATTGGAGTGTTTTCTGATTTTCTCACATATACTCGACCATAAGATGTCCAGCAGTACTTAAATTTTTTTGATCTTACGAGATCTCTTGCAAGGTAGAATAATCTGGATGACATTTCTTCATCTATGGCTATACCTAGATGCTTCGCACGAAGTTTACTTTTGTATTTTATATTAAAAGCCTTGCACATTTTTAACAAATCCGTTTTCAAGATGGACGAGGTCAATTCTACTATTATTGGTGTGTTCTTGTGTCCTTCTTTCTTACCGTGTACTCTGTATATATCTTTGACCTCTGATTTAGAAATGTTGCAATTTACATTTTTTCCTAGGTGCACTATAAAGTTAATTAAATCCTCCTTCGATTCTATTATGCTCTAAGGAACGTTTTTGATTTCGATATTAGCTTTTCGTTGTAATCGTACAGTCAGTAAACCTACGCAACTAGCATTAATACCTCAGCACGTGAATAGCAACGCACTGTTAACACCCTTTGTGTCTATAGGCGACAGTTGTTTCTTTCAGTCAGGAGAGAATTCTGCTTGTATGTTGTATAATGATATTTAAAAAAAATGTTGTTAAGATGATAATGCTGTAAAGCGTTAATTAGGTTGATTTTCCTTTAACTTTTCTAAAACAAATGCAAGTAGTTTTAGAATCAGTCAATATATAATATGTATATAAATAACCTTATAAAAGACACTAAGTCTGTCTATTAAACAAGTCATTTGCTATATTTTTTGGTATGTTTTTTTGGTCAGAAGTCAACTAGGAACCTTTATAGTTTACCATGTCTGTCCTTCCATCCATCCGCAGCTTAGCTCACAGATTCTTAGTGCTAGGAAACTGTAATAAGAAATAAATATACATATATAAGATATATTAATAATAAGGATTTTCAAAAGGAAACGACACACACGTTTCCTTTCCAATGGCGTGTCTATTAGTATCCATGTAGTCTGTGGTGATTACAATAATAGCCACACTTGTTTAAGCAATTGGCTTAAACAAGTTTGTGCTATTGTATTATTTTTGCGTTTTTGTTTGGTTGTTGTATCAGACGATGAATACACAGATTTGTGAATATTCCAAATTTAAATAGTATATTTCTTTAAATATGATTATTACGTATAATTTCGCTTTTTTTTACTATTCTACTACTCATCTGTATAAATGGCTATTTGGAATCCTTAAATTGATACAGTCCAAATCGTACCCATAAAAGGAGCACTATGTCGTTTCAACCCGTGGTCCGAATCGACCCATTCCAAAGATACCTTGTATCTGTATATCCCTGCTCTGCCCCAGATACTGGTATCTGGGGCAATTCATACCGGGATCCGAACCGCTCGCGGTGCGAAACGACTAAACACCCATATGTATACAGTGATTTATTTTAGTCTATACATTTCGACGGTCCCTACAGTATAAAGTGACATGTCAAAACTAAAGTTTTTCAGGAGAGTGTAATATAATGAATGTTCAAATAGCCCTAATAATAAGTAATTTTATGCATGGATATGTCTATAATATATACAGATACATAATATTTAAAAAATCTTATGTAAGTATGAACAATTTAAAGCTTTTAATATCTATATATATATAAATCAATTGCTATTCGTTAGTCTCACTAAAACTCGAGAACGACTGAACCGATTTCGCTAATTTTGGTTTTGAATTAATTGCTGAAGTCCAGGGAAGGTTTAAAAGGTGAGAAAATATAGGAAAAAATAAGAGCAGTTAAAAAGGCAGAACAGCATTTGCCGGGTCAGCTAGTATATAATAAAAATGCCATAAATTACGTATATAGAGACATGTCAATAAATTTTAACATGTCTCTATATACATAAAAACCATCGATTTATATATTTTTTCACATAAGATAGCAAACAAACAAATGATTCCCCTGATAAAAAGAGACAACCGTGGCCTACAGAAACCAAAGATGTCAATGGTGCGTTGCTATCAGTGTGACAAGGTGTTAATGCCAAAACAGTTAACCGGCTACCTTACTATCCAAACCGGAACACTAAGAGTACTGACGGGAAAGTTTGAAAATTTCATAAAAATAGTATTATTTAACAGTAGATAGAAAGAAAGAAATAAATTATTTATTTGCCAGAATATGGGAGTTACAAGTTAATAAAATTTGATTAAGTTACCAACATATTCTACCATGATATGGTGTGCAAATATTTTAAAATTATAATTATTTATCATTAGACTAAAAATGTTGTGAATCGAATTTTTACAATTACTACGCGACCACACACTAAGAAGATCCGGCGGAAGAAACTCAGCGGGCTTGTTTTTTAAAAAAAATTATAGTTACATGATACAATTACGAACATTATTTCACATCACAACTTATTTCATTAAATTACAAAATTCATTTTTTGTTTAATTAAAATATTGACATTTCACAAAGTTTAAAGAGAGAAGAAAGATAATAGATAATTTGTAACAATTTAGTTAAGTTGTACAATTTAATGTATATTTATTAACATATTCTACCTTATAAACTACATTTTTTTAATATACAATTTTATAAAACAACATACTTGTAATTTAAAAATAGTAATTTCTAATTCATGTTAGTTTAAATTTATTAATTACGACGTTTTTTTTATAATTATACAATAAAAGATTTATTATTAGATTAGTATTTAATTTTATCAGCAAGAAATTCATTTACATTATAATAAGATTTGTCTAGTAGTAAATCAAATAGTTGTTTGCGGAATTTATTAAGAGGTAAGGATTTAAGACTATCAGGAATATGATTGTATATATTAATTGCCATACAATAGGCATTTCTTTTAAAAATGTGGAGTCTTTGGCTGGGCACATGTAGTTTTTCACTATTCCTAAAATATGTACTACCTAATACTTCAGCATTTGTTTTAAACAAATGTTGATGTTTACAAATACGCATACCGCCATGATATAAAGACAAGGTAATGGTAGTATTTTGAGTTTTTTAAAAAGTGGTTTACAAGAATAAAGCTGATTCACATTACATATTACACGTATACATTTCTTTTGTATTCTAAATATTTTGATGAAATCTACTGAGTTTCCCCAAATAGGGATTCCGTATTGCAATACAGATGAGACATATCCATGATATCCTAACAAGGTAGCGTTTAAGTTTGCTATTTCTGTTATTCTTCTTAAAACATACACAAATTATATATTTTTATGATATATTTTTTTGTTCATTGATACTTATTTGAAGCGGCCAAAAGGGTACTAAGATGGCAAAAACAGATACTTCTGCTATGAAAATTAAGTAATGATACATTTATAAGGATAATGCATTGATATAAAAAACCCAAGATGCACAGTCCCGAATAAAACTGATACTCAAAAGTGTCCCTAATTTCATTTAAGTAGTCATAGATATGGCAAAAACACATGTCTTTGCATATCCAACCTTAAGTGCAAGACTTATAGTTGTTTTTACAAAGCAATGTACGAAAAGAAATAAAATTGATAGTGTCGCGACCGACGTGATTATATTTGAAATGAGCGCACAATTTAAATTTGTGCGCTCATTTTTGGAGGACGTTTTTAACACACTGATTGTGTATCTTGGGTTTTTTATATCAATGGGATAATGGATTGTTTTTGGTTTATATAAGATGCTTAGTAAATCCTTTGTTGTCCCGGAATATCTTTCACTTCATAAAGTGGCGCCTTGCCTCTTGAACCAGATAAGATCTTAACGAGAATTATGTGATTTACCGGGTACTTTAGTTACACGACTGGCTTAATAACATCAAAATCAAATTAAATGTTAAAAATTCACAGCTTTTCAAATATTAAAATTACGTTGTTTACAGGAAACTTACACACACACACCCAAACACAAACACACACACACACACAAACACACACACTCACACACACATACAGATAGAGAGAGAGAGAGAGACAGAGACGCGCAGCCACAGACAAACAGACACACACACTCATACACACACAGAGAGCGAGAGATACACAGATACAGGCCCACAGAGAGAGAGAGAGAGAGAGAGAGACATACACTCGCACGCGCACACGCTTACGCTTACGTACACGTACACGCACGCGGGAGAAAAGTTAATTAATACCGGTTTAATAACGGATTCATACCGGTTCAAAACCAGTTTGAAACCACTTTAATATGAGTTCTCTATCGGTTTAATACCGGTATAATGGGTTTAATATCAGTTTAACACCGGTTCAAAATTGGCTTAATCCCGGTTTAACACAGGTTTAAATCCGATTTAATACTGGTTTAATATCGGTTTAAAACCAGTTTAAACCGGTTTATTATAGGTTGATATCGGTTTTAAATCAGTTTATGTTAGATTAAAATTAATATGGATGTAAAACAGATTATAGTGGACCCCGGACCGGGACCGGTATTACCGGATTAATGCGGGTTTAATATTGTTAAAAATCTTTTTAAACAAACTGATACGTTCACGTCGTTCACGTCGTTTGCCTCGTTCGACTCGTTCGCTTCTTTCAAATCGTTCGCCTCGTTCGCCACGTTCGCCTCGTTCACTTCATTCATTTTATTCAGTTCATTTGAAGATTGAAGTGTAGGTACAATCAGAATGACAAGCTTACGCTCAAAGTTGCAAAAAGCTGTGAAAGTAGCCGAACTGCCTTTTATAGACTAAACAGTTTTAGTGGATATGTCATATGGCTTGCTCGAAGCGACACACCGACATTGAGTCATTGATATTGATATCAATGACTCAATGTCGGCATTGAGTCCCTTAATCTTTGAAACATGCACTTATATACTAAATATCAAGTGCCAACAGTGCGTAAGTTATGTATTTGTTTTCAAATAAATGAAAAGCCTTTAAATGTTGTAAACTAATACTTCTGATTTAAAGAGACTAGTCAACAATGGTAGTAAGGGAGCCCAAGATGTTAAATGGGTATTTATTTGAACGTCGTGGGCACCTATTGGATTTTGTAGATTAGATGATAGGAATAATAAGAGGTGATATTATAATGTTTTTCATTTCAACTGTAGGGCAATCGTCTATAGTTTTTTATAAATGGTCAACAAAACTGTAATGGAAAGAGTGAAGCGCTTCAGATTAAGGTATAGTATGAGGGTATGGAAGATCTGATGATTTGGGATGTGGGCGGGTAACAAAGCTGCAAAAAAATATCTTGACATTCTCAAGCGCGATTTAATTCTCTTTCATTTCTAAGGAAATTATTTAAGAATAACGAAAAATATAGTCTAAGGATTTCCACAAGCCGAACCTATTTGCTTTTGTTACTACTCTAGAAGCCGAATCCTATATAAAAAAGTCTTATATTTGATGGAGAGCCTCGACAATATGCGAGGTATTCCACTACGTTAATCTGCCGTGCCTAAGTTAAACTAAAATTCCTCTTGGGCTTATTCATTCATTTTCATTCTTCCAGCAAAATTATATTATTATTACTATCAGAGAATTTAATCTAAGTCAAGAAATCAGATATTCTCCTAATAAATAGAAATAACTTTCGGCTATAGACACCCGAAAATAGTAACGGTGTTGCCTTTCGCATGGGGGGATTCTAATCACTAACGTCACATGTAAAATTGAACATAACCTATTATACTTCCGAGGCAGTTCTTGATTTCTATTTATCATATAAATTTTCAAACCAGCTTCCCAAAAAGAAAGAGACTGACAATTCGGCGGAAACTTTTTTTTACGCATATTCATCGATTACTCGAAGACGCCTGAACCGATTTCAAAAATTATTTTTTGTGTTAAATGATGCAGGATTCTGGAGTTACAGGAAATACAAAGTCAGATTGGTTGCAGTTATACTGCGATTAAAATATAATATTTATTCTTGAAAAAAATTATATAAAATATTTATTCTTGTTGTGTTGATCCGAACCGCAATGGACTGGAATATGCTTCCCGAGTCTGTGTTCCCCGACGTTTACAGCCTGGGGATCTTCAAGAGAAGAGTGAACCTTCTAGGGAAGAAGGTACCTTCTAGGGAAGCGCGTTCCATCTTTAGCTTACCATCAAGCGAGATCGTGGTCAAGCACTTCCCTATCGACAGTAAAAAAACAATATTACTTTTAGCGTCTTTGAATGCTGTCATTCGATGTCTTTTCATATTTTTTTTTAAATTAAAAGTACTCGTCCGGACTTTTACAGAGTGTATCCTATCAAAATAACTTTGAAGATGAATGGATTTATTGTAACGAAGTGTCTCTTGATATTGAACGAGGGCTACAGAAATCAACCCACAGAAAATGAAATTGTAAGTATTCATTGAAAAATTTAATTAAGCAAAAAATGTATTTTCTGTTACTGTAATATTTTTTTACTAACTATATAGGCTTATAGCTTTTACCCGCCTGCTTCGCCGATTGTAAATTAATAATTTTTAAAATATATTGTCTTAAAAAAGTGATGTATTAAATCATAGCAAATAATATAAAAAATAATTTTATCCGAAAATTTGATCGCAAATATATACGAATATAAATTATTGTTATATCTATTGGTTGGACAATAGAGTATATCACATGACATTGCCACCCGATAGCTGTAACTAGCCTAGATAGTCGAGATACTATAGCACATAAAACTTCATAAAAACATATCCATACGTACCTTTTCTATGGTAATCGGTAGAACGGTATAGAAGTTTTTTTTTATATATCATAAGATAGCAAACAAGCAGATGGGTCTACTGATGGAAAGAGTCAACCATCGCCTATAGACACCAAAGATGTTAATGGTGCGTTGCTATCTTGTGGCGAGGTCCAAACCGGAACACTACAGTGACAAGCACTGACGCTATTGCGGCAGGAATAGGTAAGGCGGTAGTACCAGACTCGGGCGATACAATGCAGAATTCTTCCACCTTGTAGCTACGATGGTAGTGACTCGTATAGCCAATTGGTCGCCATTTACGACCTTTCTGACAGAGCGGCAGTTGACCTAGTCTTCAAAAAAGCCCGGGACCGACACGGGGAGAGTTGGGAAGGATTGGTAGAGGTAGAGTAGAGGGAGAGTAGCAACTTGGTTAATAGACCGCCACCTGATGGCGAATTACAACAATAGGAATAGCAAATTCATGGAAAACAGCTTTAGTACATCCCATACCTAAAGAAGGAGATCGCTCTAATCCGTCAAACTATCGGCCGATAGCCTCCTAGTCCTTGTCCTAGTCCTTGTTCTCCAAAGTCATGGTGACACTTATAAACTGTCAGCTCCTGAAGTATTTAGAAGAGCACCAGCTGATTAGCGACCGCTAGTACGGTTTTCGTCGTGGCCGCTCAGCTGGTGATCTTCTAGTATACCTGACGCATCGTTGGGCTGAGGCAGTTAAGTCCAATGGGGAGGCATTGGCAGTTAGTTTAGACGTAGCGTAGGCTTTCGATCGGGTATGGCATAAAGCGCTTCTCTCGAAGCTGCCTTCCTATGGGCTTCCCGAGAAATTATGCAAGAGGATCACAAGTTTTTGGCTGATCGGAGCATCAAGGTCGTAATCGACGGTGCATGCTCCGAGCTCAAACCTGTCAATGCTGGTGTTCCCCAAGGCTGCATGCTATCACCGACACTGTTTCTTCTGCACATCAATGATATGTTGCGAATTTGTAACATACATTGTTATGCGGACGATAGTACTGGTGATGCTACATACTCCGACCTTAGCGGTATTTCTCGGGAACACGTCGAAGAGAGCCGGAACAAGCTTGTGTCTGAACTCGAGAATCGACTAACCGATGTCTCAGAATGGGGTCGTCAAAACCTTGTTACATTTAACCCCAATAAGACGCAGCTTTGTGCGTTTACCGCAAAAAAACACCCTTTGTTATGTCACCTCGGTTCAAGAACACTCTCCTGATAACCTCAGCCAGTATTGGAATTCTGGGTGTCAACATATCGAACAACGTTCAGTTCCGCGGTCACTTGGAAGGAAAGGCTAAAAGCCTCCAAAAAAGTTTGGTGTACTCAGCAGAGCAAAGCTGTACTTCATGCCAACTCATCGCCTCCAACTTTATAAGGCTCAAATTCGACCTCACATGGAGTATTGTTCTCATCTCTGGGCCGGAGCTCCTCAGTACCAGTTCCTCTTGATCGCATTCGACGTAGAGCGGTTCGAATCTTCGACGACCAGGCTATTTCTAACCGGCTGGACTCTTTGGCGTTACGTAGAGATGTAAGTTAGCTCTGCATCTTTTACCGTATCTATCATGTGGAGTGACTCGTCAGAGAGTTTTTCGGATTAATTCCTGCCGCTAAATTCCATCTTCGGATATCGCGTCAAAATTTAAAGTTCCATCCTCAGCACCTCGATGTCTGGAAATCCACAACCGTGCGTTTTTGTCGGCACTTTTTGCCTCGCACTACCTTTTTGTGGAATCAATTACCCGCGGGGGTGTTTCCGAATGGATACGACTTGGGGACCTTCAAGAAACGAGCGTATTCATTCTTAAAAAGCCAGCAACGCAGCTGCAAGACCCCCGGTATTGCAGATGTTCATGGGAGGTGATGATCACTTACCATCAGGTGCACTACCTGCTTGTTAGCCCCCTCTACTATTAAAAAAACCTTCTTCGTAAAACATATACGTAATAAACATGCTAAGTTTTATGTTGATCGCTTAAATCTATTTTGAGTGAAAAGATTTCATATTACATAACATCCTCTTTTACATATTTACATGTTTAATTGATCGTTCTGGGTTGTAGTATGTGGTGGTTAATGTAATTTGACAGCTACGTTTTGTTATAACTCATATTTATTCCCTATCTGAAACCGCTAATATAAGTATTTTTTTCCTATATAAGCCATTGATTTCCAATGTACCGTCAGTCAGTAGCTCAGTACTTAAACTAGTCAAATCGCTACCCAGCTACAGGCTTTGCCCAGCGGCTGGCCTTTAGTTAGGAGAATAGGAATAGTAGCTACCGCGTCAAAACTTCTTCTAATCACGTGCACGAAAAAAAAGAAAACAACAATAATAATTTAGAAGATGGGTATAAATAAAAAAGCTTTTGTGTTGATCCAGACACTCTTCTATATTGGTCCGGATTCCCTTTAAAGAAAACCCCATCTGCCTTTCTACCGGGCAGTGCGTAAGAGGCGAACGGTTGAATATGCGAGTCAGTACTGTAATACCATAGAGGTTATTATATGAATTATGCTGGCTGCTTATCAGCTTTTAAATGTTCAAATTGTGGATTTGTGTAGAAGTGTATCATAAAAAACAAAATGTAAGATATTAGTATAATAAGTGCTCTCGGATGTGAAGTCCAAATAAATGAAATAATTCAACAATTATTTTATTTCATAAATTCCTCTAAAAGTAAACCCGAGTACCGTTACAAATTACTCGCAGTAAACAGAGAAGTCCTCTGGCGATCGGTGCATCGCTACAGTACCATGGTGGCTACTAGGTGGTAGAGTTCTACATAGTCTCGCACAATTCTGGTACCACCGCTTTACCTACTCCTGTCGCAATAGCGTCAGTGCTTGTCACTTTCGTATTCCGGTTTGGAGGGTAAAGTAGCCAGTAAACTTATGCAAGTGGCATCAACACCTCGCTATACCGACAGCAACGCACCCTTAACATCTTTAGGGTCTATAGGCGATGGTTGTCTCATAAGGAGAGCTATGCTTGTTTGCATAAGATTATGATATAAATAAAAGACTCTATCTTACCCTATAAAAAGTCAGCAAGTCCTTTTAAACACATTTTCAGATGAGATATGAAAAGGAAAAACTTATTTACTACATTTCTTTCCTAAACATGGGCAGGAAAAATTATTAAATGTCTCTGTCTCAAAATTTTAATAATGTAACTTTATGAGTTTTCCTCTTATATGAAGATATAATTTTGCTTTATAAACAACTGTTACGAGTTGTATTCATAATTCACCCGATAACTTGTTAATGTTCTCTTAATATAGTTAACATATTTTGTAGTTTACGTATCAAAAGATTCAGTTTAGTGTCGCCCCTGAGGTTAATCGAGAAGAGCGGTGGCAAGAAGCGCTAAAATGCCAAACTAGAAAAATAATTTAAATCGAATAATTTTTTGACTTCAAAAGCGCAGAGCATCGTGAAGAGCAGGGATGGCGAAGTACACTTGCGTTTTTTGTAAATAATGAGAGCGAGACAAACCTTTCTACTGCGATAATCTAACTCAGCTCTAATAGAGTAGGTCTTGTGGCAACACGTGGGAATTTCCGTGCCTTCAAGCGATTTTTTTATACGTACTACTGAGAGCAAAATTAAGGAGGCCATTTTTGTAGGTCCTTAAATACCTAAATTACCGTGATGCAATAGCAATCAGGCTTAACCTGATTGTAAACGTCTCATTTCTTAGCAGGTTTTTGCTTTACCTTTACGCTGTCTCCTGCTGTAAAGGGAGGGAAAAGAGGAAAAGAAAATACATCCAGTATTTTCTTACTCCTCCTATACACTTCTAATTAATTTCAATGCGGGTTCCAAGACAGCTTAGCTTTTCGCAGGGTACTCTGAGCTTGCAACTCAGTGGTTATCAGGAAGGTTGCCGCTGTTGGTTGTGGTTTACAGAAGTTGCAGTGATGGTAACGGGAGGTGGGCCCATTGACCTACAAAAAAAGGTCTAGAGTAGATACTATAGCGCATTAAGATTATTTACGTTTCTTATAAAGAATGTTTTCTATAAAATAAGTGCCAACACGAGGTTATGACGAGTTGATCGATGGACTCGGAATTTATGTGAGACCTTTCGAACATAGTACGTATCAAGGACAGGTAATAAGCTGAATCCACTCCAGATTGAGCTAATTACCATATATAAGAAAATCTACGTCTACTGCATGTAATGTGTGCTGAAATACTGTGCATACTGAAGGAGTGTGTACAGTACTAGATTCTGATACCGAATAAAAAAAATTTTGCTTTAGAACAGCGATTTGACGCCGCGGCATGTATTAGTCAAGGTGTGTAACCCAATCTTCTATGACATATGACCATTAAATATCGAGTCCTTCAATATGTACATAATACGGTGTGCCCCGGAATGCCTATAAGAAGCCGGGGCGTGGCGTTCATACGCTTTAAGTAGCTGATGTAAAACATATTTAAAAAAATCTAAGTCAAAAAAAAATTTTTTTTAATACAGAATTTAAAAAACGTTATTAAATGTTATCGGTTTAGCAACTCTAATTTATCGAACGGCATCTTCGTAACAAAGATTATGCTTCTATCTCACTCATTCAATTTATGTCCATTAATAAAATTTAATAACGTTTTTTTAATTTTGTTTATAAACAAAAAAAAATTTTCGATTTAGATTTTTTTTAAATATTTTTTACATCAGCTACTCAATGCGTATGACCGCCACGCCCCGGCTTCTTATAGGCATTCTGGGACACACTGGGTAAAGTATAATGCGCCACCATATCCACAGCCGCCTAATCCCCGCATCAGATGTTTCACATCAAAAATCTCGAGTTATTTTGTCATAGTTAAAGTTTTTTTTTAATATATATCATAAGATAACAAACAAGCAGATGGGTCTCCTGATGGAAAAAGTCAACCATCGCCTATAGACACCAAAGGTGTTAATGGTGCGTTGCTATCTTGTGGCGAGGTCTTATGTCACATGCATAAATTTACCGGCTACCTTACCCTCCAAACCGGAACACGACAGTGACAAGCACTGACGCTATTGTGGCAGGAATAGGTAAGGCGGTAGTACCAGACCCGGGCGAGACAATGCAGAACTCCACCACCTAGTAGCCACGATGTTAGTGACTTGCATAGCCAATAGGTCGCCTTTTACGACATGCCTGGCAGAACGGCAGTTGGTCTATTCTTCAAAGGAGCCCGGAACCAACACGGGAAAAAAGATAATTATTATTATAACTAAGATAATTATTATTTGAGCCAGGTACATATCTTTTTATAACATAAGAAAGCAAACAAGCATATGGCTCGACGCTATTGCGGCAGGAATAGTTAAGGCGGTGGTACCAAACCCTGGCGAAACGTTGCAGACTGTACCAACATTCTAAATATAAACTAAACGAGCTACTATCGTCTACGTGACTACTGACTAATAGTCACGATGATAGTGACTCGTTTTAGGTGGTCCCAGGAATAAAACTTTTTTTTATTAATCTTATATATAAAATTCTCGTGTCACAATGTTCGTTCCCGTACTCCTCCGAAACGGCTTGACCGATATTGATGAAATTTCGTATGCATATTCAGTAGCTCTGAGAATCGGCTACTATTTATTTTTAATACCCCTAAGTGATAAGGGTTATCCACCCCTAAAAATATTTTTTATTTTATGAACAATTTTTTTTATTTTTATTTTTTTTATGATTTAACATTGAAAAATACATACAAACCTAAATTTTTATCCTTCTATCATCAACCCTTATTTTTTAATAAAATAATTTATATGGCAAAACAACGTTTGCTGGGTCAGCTAGTCTTATATATAAAATTCTCGTGTCACAATGTTCGTTCCCGTACTCCTCCGAAACGGCTTGACCGATTTTGATGAAATTTCGTATGCATATTCAGTGGGTCTGAGAATCGGCCAACATCTATTTTTCATCCCCCTAAATGTTAAGGGTTGTCCACCCCTAAATTTTTTTTTTATTTTATGGACAAAAATTTTTATTTTTATTTTTTATGATTCAGCATTGATATGTACAACCCTTAATTTTCAACCCTCTACGATCAACCCCTATTTTTTAATTCAATAATTTATATGGCAAAACAACGTTTGCCGGGTCAGCTAGTAACAAGCTAAATTTTTGTGAACATTGTCGATTTGACGAAACGGCCATCTTTTCTATATTCGAAAAATCTCGAATTGGGTATCTAATAAAGTTAGGGGTCATCGAACATTTTAATTCGGCGAAGGAAAAATATTTTATTAATAACAATAATAATTATTTTTTACTTTTTTTGAAAAACACTATAAACTTTTGTCCTATACATTCAATGGTTTTTCTGACGAGTCTCCACTCTAAAGATTCGGAGTTATGAAATTTATAAAATGGTGTTATTCAATTTAAAACAATCTAATTTTCTCACAACAGCGTGTTAATTATTTTTAAAATTCACGGTTACTTTGTCCTACATGTGAAGTGGAAACTTTTCTTAGTCTGACACTCTAAAGTTTTCTTTTTTATCTATCTTTATTAGTTACCCGATATGAGATTTTTCGATAATAGATGAGCGTCTCATCAAAACGAAGCTGTTCACAAAAATTTAGCTTGTTATTAATCAAATACGGGTTTGTCCTGGGACCACGGTCTATTTCATTATTTAGAACACGTTCAACAATCAATCAATGTATACATTATACATTGATTAAGTATACATAACATAACAAATATTAAATAAATTCAAAATCTGTTATATAAGAACTGTACAGTTTGTTGAATTATGTGAATACAATTAACCGACGCTTAGTAAACGCTGTGGCTCTGAATTTGTCAACGTAAAATTAACACGTTTTAACATATTTATTATAATAGCTTTTTACGACAATATTAAAATCGGGCAACTCATAATTAGATGTGACGTAATATCAAAATGGGATTTTACGTATTATCTCTTATCCACCAAAAATATTTTCATGTAAATTACTTTTCTGTTATATAATAGTTTTTGTCGTAGTGAAAAGGCGAAGCTACATATCTTTACTAAGATGTAGAGTTTAGGAAGTTAGGGCTTGTAGAGTTAGAGCGTGTAAAGTTAGGAGCTTGGCATGAGATCTGAATTCTGATAACTTTAACAATGTGAGCCATATGGTTTCGTCCTGGCAACATTTTACATTAAGAGTTTTTTGTAGAATCACACTTCTTTTTGTTAGTAGACACATGGGAGCCTGTCCAGCCAAATTCACAGAAGGAATTGGCGACGCAACATCCATTTATCCCACACACATGAAATTTGACATTAAAACTTCCTAGCTTATTTAGAATCCAAAGTTTCATTAACGTAGCACAATCAGTTATTGATTTATTGATAATTATAAAACCATTATTTTTGTGATTGACTCACTCATTTATATATAGAATAATAACTTAACCCACTTAATGAATCTCCAATATAAAATATTAGATTACAATTAAAAACAGGTATAAACAATGATTTTTATTCAAATCTCTCATTTTCCACCGTGTTGGATCGAGGCTCCTTTGAAGAATAGACCAGCTGCCGTTCTACCAGGCAGGTCGTAAAAGGCGACCGATTGGCTACGCGAATCACTATCACCGTGGCTACTAAGTGGTAGAGTTCTGCATTGTCTCACCCGGGTCTGCCTTACCTATTCCTGCCGCTGCGCAGTGCTTGTCACTGTCGTGTTCCGTTTTGGAGGGTAAGGTAGCCGGTAAACTTATGCATGTGGCATTAGACCTCGCCACAAGATAGCAACGCACCATTAACAGCTTTGGTGTCTATAGGCGATGGTTGATTCTTTCCGTCACGAGACCCATCTGCTTGTTTGCTATCTTATACTATAAAAAAAATAATAAACATAAAGAATAAAGAATAATAATATAAAGAACTTAAACATATATATTATATTTATATGTATTTTTTAATATATTTTTCAGAGTCAAAAGTGCCCAAAATTGAGATTTTACAAACTCTTCAAAAAAATTCATATCTCTACAAATATTATACTTTATCGTGAAAAGTTGTAGAACGTTTTTTTTATTTCTATTTATATAAAAATTTTAATTATATAAAAAAAATGTCCGGTTGAAAAATAATAATTCCTTGCAATAGTTTAAACAATTTTGGTTTAAACAATATAGCACATAGTTACCCCATTGCAACATGCATTTATGTATCAGTAGCGCAGTCTGAAGAAGATTGCATAAAAAAATGAGGTGGAATATTACTCGGTACTCATGCGCCGATTCCTCCTGGACTAAATGAATTATGACTGACATAATGCATTAATAAAAAAATATAAAATATTAGCTCACATTACACAAATATAAAATATTACTAACCAGAAACCCGATTTGGAAAAAAATTATATGTATGCCGGTAAGGATATAGAACAAAATATAACTTCGCAATAATTATTTGTAGCTGTATAAGATATAAGAATTTGTAAAAGAACGCACTACTGTCTACTCGACTTCAGAATATCACTACATAGTATAAAACAAAGTCACTTTCTCTGTCTGTCCCTATGTCCCTATGTATGCTTAAATGTTTAAAACTGCCCAACGGATTATGATACGGTTTTTTTAATAGATAGAGTGATTAAAGAGGAAGGTTTATATGTAAAATAATATTCAATATATTGTAGAAAAATACTGTAATTTTTGAGTTTTCTGATGTCATGTCGTAAATAATTATATTTTTTCCGCTTACATTGCAAACGCAGGCTGAACCCTACGAGATTTATCAAAATAATGTACTAAGTATTTATACACCTTGAAAAGGTCTACAGAAAACTCCACGATGGTATATGTCTAACTCTTATGGATAACCCACAATAGCATTTTTTTGTCATTTACTTTTTACAAGAGATATAATAGCTTATTTTCGAAGCAATTTTAAGCAATACAGCACTAATCCTTATGCAATTAAATACCTTAAATATATTGTTGATTTAATATAGATCAATATGGCAGTTTACAGGATAAAATTTAAATGAATATTTTCGAAGATATTACAGATTTAAAATGCAGCGGTTGCGGGGTTACCGGCTGGTCGCGGCCGCGGCGACGCGCGCGGTATGTTCTGTTAAACCGCTGGGAAACGTGTTAATTTTCGGATAAATAAATATAGGATTTCAGCTGAAAATCAAAATTTAGTACATTATTTTTTTTAACTAAATATCACCATATAAAAATCATTTGGAAGATTAGAAACAGTTTTTTTTACTGTCGATAGGGAAGCGCTTGACCACGATCTCGCCTAATGGTAAACTAAGATGCAGCCTAAGATGGAACGCGCTTCCCTAGAAGGTACCTGTTCACTCTTCTCTTGAAGATCTCCAGTATTAACAAATTATTTGTTTAAGAGACTTTTTAGCCTGTTTTCGGAATTTTATACGATTCTATCATGTAATAAGTTAACACATTCCTATATCCAATATTAGATAATATCTTCAGTTATATCGTATAATTTTTGTAAAATTGTTATTTAAGGATCAACGTATAAAAACGTGATTTAGCAAACCAGTTTTTTTCCCGTTTGTCCCGATAAATCGCAGGGTCAAACCTTCAACGCTGCAGGCTTAGATTTGAGCGTTGACTGTTTTTCACATGGCCAACTATATTATGTCGCTCTTTCAAGAGTAACCTCTAAAGAAAACATATTGTGTGTCTAAAGGTAAGAAAGCTGTGAATGTTGCATATAAAGACATTCTGTAATATAAAAATTTTGTAATATAAAAAATTGTAAAAATAAAAGAAATAGGTAAAAATGTAAAAACTAAAAATGTCGTACCTATATGAATTTAGTTATTCCAAAGGTAGCAGGAAATCTTCATGGTATAGGGAAAGAGGAATTGTTTTACTCTAAATTTAACGGCCACAGCTAAATTTGCGGTCCACAGACAGTAATGAATAAATCAAAACTACTTGATCGATTTAAATATTTTTTTTACTGAGTGACATAGGCTATATATTTTATACCCGTGCGAAGCCGGGGCGGGCCGCTAGTAAAAGATAAAATAAACATTTAAAAATAAACAAACGCATTTTAAAATTAATCTTATTTGTTAGTATTTAGCTGATTATGCTATTATTAACATAGCATTAATAAATTTATAAAAATAAAATACTAAAAACTTTCATCCTCACACAATATAGTTAATTATCATTGTTTAAATGAGTGACAATCCTAACTTAATCATAATTTTCTTAAATATACTCGCTTGTAACAATTAACTCTGCTTTTGTTAGATTTATTTACAGTATAAATACACTACTTTAGTGTTGACATTTACCTATAGAAAACAAATATCCTTTTAAGCATTCTAGTTGATAATAATTAAGGTTTATATTTAGAATTGGCTCAGCAATGCTGAACAAATATTTAAATAAATTAATCGACGCTTAATAAACGCTTGTCACTCTGAATTAATTTAAAATTAACACATTGTAACGTATTTATGGTAACTATTTTCTATGGTATTATTAATAGCACACAGCTTGTTATAAGTTTTCACGTAACATTAAAACGTACTTCGTATTAATTTGCAGAATAGGTTCTTAACGTGGGCGAAAACTCCCATTGTGGGCGTTTCAGACTTTCAGGGTGGCAGTAGAAGACGCAGCAAAAATATAGAGGCACTGAGATGCACAGAGGATGGCGCGAATACTACATGTTGTGATTAACTCTGCAAGATTTTACGTATAGTAATCATACATCAATGTATTTATTTTAGGACAATCATCAATACATCAATGTATAACTGTAGCAACTGTATATATTATTATTAAGTAACACTTGTTAATAATATATTAATAGTAATACAGAATTAGCTCCGATTAATTTTGACATTGTATTTATTACAATGACCACGGCGACAACGGTGTTTATAATATCGCCAAAACATGGTGATATTGCAAACATTGTGGTCAGGGAAAACTCACGTGTGCTTTTTATCAGAAAACGAATATGAAAACTTACCGTGGAAAGAAACAATAATAGTTCTTACTTTCAGCTTAAGAGTATGTAAATTAAATATTAATGATAATTATTACTATAATATAAATTATTAATAAAAACATCCAACGACTTTAGATGTTTTACAAATACCATATAAATAACATACAAATACATAGGCATATGAATAAATAAATATATTTAACTAGCGACCCGCCCCGGCTTCGCACGGGTATGTAGCGTAATTACCTACATACTTAATTTTTAACTTTCCGCTACGTACCTACTCGTATGTATATAAGGAATTTACTGATTTGCCCCGATTTTCGATAGTCGAGTTTTCACCAGATCGTCACGTTTTGCGGTCTTAGGAAACTTTTCCGACTATTTTCACGATGACGTCAGAATGTCTGTATGAATGTACGTATGTATGTTTGTGTGTATATGTGTCAATAGGAATAGCATAATCGTTTTCTCCACGAAAAAATACATCTACTTACTAATTTTCATGACAATCGATTAAACGATACGTAAGTCAGCACATTGCAGATCCACCTGGTGGCAATTTGCGTCAATTGGAATAGCATATTCGTTTTCTCAATAAAAAAACCATCTGCATACTAATTTAAAAGTTTTATCAATGGAGATAGCATAAAAACCTTCTCCGTAAAAAATTCTAGTTTAGTTTGAATTGTAATATGTAAGTTTGCATGTGTATGTGTGTAGTGTATGTATATGAATATATGTCTAGTACATATCTAGTACAGTTTATATATGTAATTTTAATATAGTGTATATGTAATGTATTGTATTTATGGATATACAAATATGTTTATTATGTATATAATATGTATGTGTATGTGTGTATGTGTATATATATATATATATATATATATATATGTATATATATATATATATATATATATATATATATCGTCGTATGTATTTATATTATTTATATATTTATTTAGTAATTATTAAAAAATTTCATAATATAGATTGTATTAGGAAATTATGTCACTTAATTTAATGGCACCACCACCTAAAATATATTAATTATAAGATCTCCTCTACCTAAAGGTTGTCTGGCAGAGATCGCTCTTTAGCGATAAGACCGCCTTTGTGTACCCACTATATACATAATTATTAGCTATAAGTATTTTACATAATCTATCTTGTTAAATTTCGTGCGCAATAAAGAGTATTCATTCATTCATTCAATACATATACATATCAATTTTCATAATGATCGGTAAAGTAGTTTCTGAATCTATCGATTTCATATATATGTAGGAAGTGGGCCAGATATGATAAATAATATGCGGATGTGGTAATATAACAACTCTTTATATTTTGTTCAACTTGTATCAAATAAATATCATAAAATCACTATTAAAGCTTTCCATCACTAATGACTAGTTCTGGTTTAACAATTCCAAGTAACTTAATTATTCCTTATTACAAATAAGTCATAATTTAAGCAATAGATAGTCAATTATAAATGTACTGCGACTAATTTATAGTTGACAATAATAATTAACTTGTTTGCACAAATTAATTATCCGAGAGTCAAGGATAAGCTACTAGCAAGATACAACAAGTGTACCGAGCCACGCCAGAGCCTAGACTGCCTTATCGGCGGGCGCTCAGAGCCTTTTATACAGGTAGCAAAACAAGTTGAGTGGTAGGGATATCGAACGATGCGCTTGCCGGCCCGGGCCGTGCATTTGATGTTTACACTTTACAATATTCTTGCATTTGACGACGCGGACGCCGTCACGGCCATACTGACATGCACACGTCCTCGTGTGCGCATCTTTATACATCTGAGGACAAGGAACGCCTCGTTCATCCTGACATATCTTTTAGAAAACTAAACATAATCTCTTTTTTTTTACAACTCTATAATTAGCGTAATCTTTTAGCGAAATGTTACAATAGTGTGCTGGTCCGGTAACCCCTTCAGCAACTACAACTATTAAACCTTTCTCGTCAGTTTTGAAACCGGAGACTGGATCCTACTAAGCTAGGAATCCCTCATCAATTGAAAAAACCGGAGACTCGATTGTACTAAGCTCCCTCTCATCAGTTAAAAACCGGAGACTGGAGTATATTAAGCTCCCTCTCATCAGTTAAAAACCGGAGACTGGAGTGCACTAAGCTCCCTCTCATCAGTTAAAACCGGAGACTGGAGTGTACTAAGCTCCCTCTCATCAGTTTAAAACCGGAGACTGGAGTGTGCTAGGCCGGAAATCCCTTTAGCTAATGTGCTAGGCCGGAAATCCCTTTAGCTAATGTGCTAGACCGGAAATCCCTTTAACTGAGAGTGCTAGACCGGAAATCCCTGTAGCTAATGCTAGACCGGAAATCCCTTTAGCTGAGAGTGCTAGACCGGAAATCCCTATAGCTAATGCTAGACCGGAAATCCCTTTAGCTGACAGTGCTAGACCGGGTTGCAATCCCTGTAGCCAAAAGGCTAGACCGGAATGAACCCCTTTAGCCGAGTCATTGGACCGGACACTCCCTTCAATGACTCTAATCTTCCTACATTTTTTGTGTCAATCCTACATTTTTTGTCAATCCTGCATCTTTTGTCAATCTTGCATCTTTTGTCAATCCTGCATCTTTTGTCAATCCTGCATCTTTTGTCAATCCTAAATTTTTGGTAAATTACTTCTTTTACATTTTTTTCCATTGATTTCTTTTCATAGTTTTATAAGACTCCCATTTTCTTTAAATATTTTTTTTCGCTTCTTTTTTTTTTTTTTTTACTTACATTTTTAGTGATATTTTATTATCATTTTACTACATTTTTTTTTCGTTTACTTAATATCGTATTTTTTTTTTTGCTGATGATGTAGCCTCATGAATAGTGGCATTAGTTATTACAAGATTAGAGAATCTCCTTCGCAGGTAGATATTAAAAACTGTGACTGTTATAACTGTTTACAATATACACTGCATTTCTATCAATATTGTTTGGACCAGTTTTATGAACAAGATCATTATCATGAGTATACGCCGTCACGTCATCCTTGTTATAATTTTCATATAGGTACCTCAAGAAACCCTACAGGAATATGGGGAACTTCGCAGAGGCTATCATGGGCGCACTTGTTTTCTAAAATTGCGGTAACTTTTAAGGAGCCCTTATATTTTTTGAGTCAACAATAATTTTCGTTTAGTGTCGTTCTACATTCCTAACAAAGACAAAGTCACCTACACTAAAAGGTTTAACATTTCTTTTACCTCTACTCGTAAAATGTCCGATTAGACTGATTTTTTGATTCTATTGGATACACTGGATCTTCAATGCTTGTAGATACTTTTGCCAGTTTTAGTTAGTTGCCTTGAATTCCGAATGTCAAATCTATGGGGGTAAATCCAAATACCCTACACCTAATGTTGTTGAGCGCGTGTTGAATATTACCTAACCGCTCTTGCCATAATTTGTCAGAGTTATACTCCGCTATCATTATTCAACCCTACAATATTCGCATCACCTCGCTTTGAGAACAGTCTCCTGACAACCCCAGCCAATATTGGAATTCTTGGCGTTGACATATCGAACAACGTTCAGTTCCGCGACTACTTGGAAGAAAAGGCCAAACTAGCCTCAAAAAAAGCTCGGTGCGCTCAGTAGAGCGAGACAGCACTTCCTGCCTTCTCATCGCTTGCAACCCTACAAAGCGCAAATTCGCCCGCACATGGAGCACTGCTCTCATCTCTGGGCGGGAGCTCCGCAGTATCAGCCTCCTCCACTTGATCGCTCTTAGCGTAGAGCGGTTCGAATCGTTGACGACCAAGCAATCTCCAATCGGCTTGACTCCCCAGCTCCACGCAGAGATGTAAGTTCGCTTAGCATCCTCCACCGCATTTATCATGGAGAGCGCTCCGACGAACTGTTTGGACTGATCCCTGCTGTCGAATTTCATCATCGGACATCGCGGCAAAACTCAAAGTTCCATCCTCATCACCTCGATGTCCGGAAATCCACAACCGTGCGATTCTCTAGGCACTTCTTACCACGCACCACTCCTCCGTGGAATCAATTACCGGCGGGGGCGCTTCCGAACGGACACGACTCAGGCACCTCCAAGAAAAGAGCATACTCCCTCCCAAGAAGCCGACAACGCAGCTGCAAGACCTCCGGTGATCCATGGGCGGCGGTAATCACTTACGATTAGGTGAGCCTCCTGCTCGTTTGCCCCTTTTTTCTATAAAAAAATAAATAAATAAATTAAACACGTTCGGACTGACGTTAGCTCTTTATGTGCCTGTCGCAAGAAGATGTAAATCTGTATTGTTTTTTTCTTTAATATTAATTTGAGTTCAGTTGGTAATAAACTTTAAGATCGCTTATTAACAGTCTAGGGTCAACTAAATCGATTTAAGTTCGCTGGTTTTAATTCAATTAAGTTAAGCATTTGATCTATTGAGTGGAAACTACATCAGGACAAGCGACTACTTAGATTCTTGTTCATAAAACCGTTCTCCTACAAAGAAATCACAAGAGATTTGTTTGATATGGCTACACTCTAAACCAGACTCAAATATAAAAGATAATTAAATTCTACTTAGTGTAATACACCATGTAACGCTCTGGAACAGATGTTGACTGGTTTTCTGTTTTTCGGAACTCGAAGAGGCAACTTCTTTCTTCTTGTAGCTCATCGGAAAAATGGAAGCTTTGTGGCTGGGCCGGGGTCACAACATACATAGCAGACCACTGGTGGTCGGCCACTGGACACGTCACCAGAGATAGTGGTAGATGACCTGCTTTCGCTGCAAGCAAAAATTATTTGAGATAAGTTTCTGTTTATCACGGCAATAGTTGTTACGATGTTCGATTCTATCACAAAATTGTAACTTCCTCGAAATACAGTGGTGCTCTTAAATCGGTTCATATCTAAGTCTAAAAGGAAGAGATCTTCAAGTCCTAATATAGCTTGCTAAGACAGCAGCTTGTGAAGTAGGTGACGGCATGACTCTTAAGTGAGTGAGTAGCTACAATGATCAGATCAACCCCGTCTAATTTTTTCTTTTCTATATTTATTTTACTTGAGGTACACCAGCTAGTAAGTTACACGACAAAAACCTACGAGTCAGATGAAGGGTCTTTGGAACGACAGAAGCTTCTCATTAAAAACAAAGCAGAGGCTGGTTTGTACGCTGGTGTTCTCCATATTTACGTACGGCGCAGAGTCATAGACACTAAGAGCTGCAGACAGACGTCGCATTGATGCGTTTGAAATGTGGTGCTGGAGAAAATGTTACGTATCCCTTGGACAACACACAGGACCAACACCTTCATACTAAAACAACTTGGAGTAAAGACCAGACTGTCTGCTACGTGCCTTCAAAGAATTCTATAATACTTCGGCCACATTTCTATAGAAAGCAAGGAGACAATCTCGAAAAGCTAATAGTGACCGGAAAAGTAGAAGACAAAAGACCACGTGGTCGTACTCCTATGCGATGGTCGGACCAGGTTTGCACCAATCTTATGTCTAAAATGTTTTATGATGCTCTGCACGTCGCTGAAGATAGAGTCCAATGGCATAATATTGTGCTATCAATAACAATCTAATGAGGAGGTTACGACCCTCAGTAATGAAGAATACGAAGCTAGGAGGAGGACACCAGTTAGTCATATCGTCTGCTTCATCAGAATCAAAGTATATCAACTTAAGGGGAGTAGATGTATTTACAGAACGTGAATTAATATTTTCTGCTATTTTTCAAAGAATAATTTCCATACCACAAGTGAAAAGAGACATTTACTGCTCTACATAATTAACCGAAATAGTTTGATGCTGAAGTGAGAGTGAATCCGATCCCAATTCTGATGTAGGAAGTGGGCCAGATATGATAAATAATATGCGGATGTGGTAATATAACAACTCTTTATATTTTGTTCAACTTGTATCAAATAAATATCATAAAATCACTATTAAAGCTTTCCATCACTAATGACTAGTTCTGGTTTAACAATTCCAAGTAACTTAATTATTCCTTATTACAAATAAGTCATAATTTAAGCAATAGATAGTCAATTATAAATGTACTGCGACTAATTTATAGTTGACAATAATAATTAACTTGTTTGCACAAATTAATTATCCGAGAGTCAAGGATAAGCTACTAGCAAGATACAACAAGTGTACCGAGCCACGCCAGAGCCTAGACTGCCTTATCGGCGGGCGCTCAGAGCCTTTTATACAGGTAGCAAAACAAGTTGAGTGGTAGGGATATCGAACGATGCGCTTGCCGGCCCGGGCCGTGCATTTGATGTTTACACTTTACAATATTCTTGCATTTGACGACGCGGACGCCGTCATATACAAACATCCTCTTTTATTAGGGTTCCGTGCCTAAAATGTAAAACTATTACTAAGCCTCCACTTTCTGTCTATCCGTCTGTCTGTCTGTCACCAGGCTAGCTATAAAGCCGAAATTTTCACAAGTTATGTATTTCCGTTGCCGCTATAACAACAAATACTTAAAAATAAAAAATGAAAATATTAAGGAGGAGTTCCCATACAATAAACTGAGATGTTTTCGAATTTTTTAAAGATGATGGTACGGAACCCTTTGTGCGCGAGTCTAACTCGCAATTGGCTGGATTTATATAAAAATATGCCACCAAAATTGAGAAATACAAATGTAGATATTCGCTTATCGCAGAAACGCTTATCCTAATTAAAAACCCATGCCACATCATTGATATAAAAAGAGGTGCCACATCGGTTACGAAGAGAGGGTCACTAACCACTCGACTAACGGGGCAGATATTAATTAGCGATGGGGTTAATACCGATATTTCTCAAGATACTTATATATTCACTTTGAAATATTATACTTAAGTTCTAATATATCAGTATTAACTAATATTTCACTGTAATTTGGACATTAAAGCAACAGGAATAATATCTGATTCTGATACTGCAGGAAAATATCTTAACTAATAAATCAGTATTAAGTAATATTTCACCGTAATTTGATACTGATATTGCAGGAAATACGTCTGTCTCATTCGTACGTACGGCGCGGCGTATCGTGAAAATATTTGAATATTTTCACGAATCCGACGGGCGGCAATCTAGTGAATCCGAACTATTCCGAATAATATCTGATTCATTTTGAATAGCCGTTACATATTTATATTAGACGAATCTATACATACAATAAAATCGTAGGAAAGTCAATGTATGTAAACTCAAAAAGTACTGCATGGATTTACTTCGAATTTTACATGAATATTACTAACAGGTCGGGTCAACATATAGGCTACATATTATCACGCTATCACCTACGGGGGAGGAGCCGCGCGGAGTAAACGAAGTCCGCGCGAACAAAGTCGCGGGCAACAACTAGTATGAAATATTAGCATATTATAGTTCGCCGGATTACTAATCCACGAATCCTTTCAATATTACTAACAGTCACACCATTAATATTAATTCTTCTTACCATTCCGTTTCATATAAGTAGTTAATATTATGGCAAAAACATATGTTTTTGCATATCTAACCTTAAGCGCAAAATTTATAGTTGTTTTTACAAAGCAATGCACAAAAATTAATAAAATTGACAGTGTCACGATCGACGCGATTCTATTTGAAATGAGCGCACAAATTCAAATTGTGCGCTCATTTTTAGAGGACGTTTTTGGGACACTGATTATGCACCATGGATTTTTTATATCAATGCATTCCGTATCAAATTCTATGTAACAATTAAATGTAATTTGACTAATTACGCGAATCGATCTTACGCCACGGTAAGCCAATTATTTACTTGTAAATATGGACGTGACTGCCTCGTGGTCTAGAGGTTGGCCTATTCGGCTCAGATTATGAAGTCCTGGGTTCTACTCCCATGTCGGGTAAAACTGTTATTAAGATTTCTCGAGGTTTTTCTTGAAAATCCGAAATCTCAATAGCAGCTCGGAGTATGGTTGGTGGTGTGTTATCACTCCCGTGCCTTGGATGACCACGTAAAGCCGTCGGTCCCGGTTATCGCTAGAAATAAGCGATAATCGTTAATAGGTCGGTGAAATGCAGCGATGAGGATCACCACTCATCGTGCCAACCGACTAACCGGTGAATGGCGGTGAACTAGAAATTCTATTAGTTTCTGTTTATTTCACAAAGTCTATACGTTCGGTTTACTCTGCCTACTTCTCAAGGGAACGCGTAATATATACTTTTTCTTATATGGACATTAGTCAACGATACTAAAACATAGAAATATAGTTAATATACGTCCAAACCCAGAAATACTAATATTTGCACTCATCAAACCTGAGCCCTATCCATTGAATAGTTAGCGTCGCTAACCACTCAAAGGGACGGGACATAAAAAAATGTTCCCCAAAAACACACCACGTTAAGTAATGCTAATCATGTAAAAAATTAAAGTAAAAATTATTAACATTTAATTTTTGTTCGTGTAGCAATTATAATCATTTTACTACATGTGTGAAAATTCAGGTATTTCAGTAGGTCGGGAAAAAGATTGAAATCATTACTAAAAAATCTTAAACACATGTATTAAAATAAAAATATCACAACCATAGCAAAAGGACAGAGATTAAGAATGTATAAATTTTATTTTCCAAAGAATATAGTATCTTTGTTACATTTGTTGAAATTATCTATATATATATATATATATATATATATATATATATATATATATATATATATATATATATATATATATATATATATATATATATATAAAATCAATTGCTGTCTCGCTAAAAATGGTTGAACCGATTTAGCTAATTTTGGTTTTGAATTAATTGATGGAGTCCAGGAAAGGTTTAAAAGGTGTAAAAATATAGAAAAAAAAGAGTAGTTAAAAAGGCAGAACAACGTTTACCGGGTTAGCTAGTTATAAAATAAATGTTTATAATTTAAACTGGCAAACATACCTGTTCGCGGACACGGTCAAACCATACAATTTCATATTTATCTTACTAAAATGGCTCATTTCGAATTATTTGGGTTCCAAAGTATATAGTTCCTTATATAGTTCCCTGTATATATCGGATATAGTTCCCTATATCCGTCCGTCCGTCCGTCCGCAGTCTAGGTCAGACTTCAGAGATCCTAAGTGCTAATTATTTAGCATGAATACACGTCATATTAGTCACGGCTGGAAAATGGATATATAAAATCTTGAAAAATATTTTATTTTGGGTAGCTCCTCTACATGTACATAGTGGAAATGTTAATTTTTTTCTCGTGTACCCCATAGTGTGTATTATATAAGGTATCGTTAGATATAGTCTGGTTAACAAGTGCTTTTTAAGTCAAAACTTTTTTTAATTTTCCAAAAATTATGATTTAGGTGTCATTCGATTCGGAATGGCACGTAGAAACTTTTTGAGAAAATTGAAGGGCCGCTCGCAAATATTGCAAAAGCTATAAATAATTAAGTGAAAAAGAAACAGTGGGTTTGTTTTTTCGCAAATATCTCAAAAGCTATTAGAGATTTTTTAAATTTGAAGAAAGATTCAATGAGAAAATAAATTTCCCAAAAAAAGTCCATACACTTGGAACTCTAGGATAAAAATTTATAATTTATGAGGTTGAAAATACGCTCGAAAACGGATACTCCGGCTTGCGCAAGCCACGTCTACTTTGGACTTTTAATGAATAAATATTAATTTAATTTATTAAATATGAAAATCAAAAGTTAAAAAATTCATGCGCCTACAAGATAGATCAATAAACAATAATCCGATTTTTCTATTAGTTATGCATTAATTAACTAACGATTTTTTGTAGTACCAATGTTAACATTGAAAGTGCGATAATTGTTAAACTAAATCAAAAATATTTATTGCATAATGACGGATTTGTTAATTAACAATTATTTTTCATCACTTCTAGTTAACATTAAGGAATCATTTTTTTGAATCATTGTTTTTCTTGGTCATTGATATCAAAAAAATAGATTATTATTTAAATTTTCATTGTTTAAGAAAAAATAATGTTTAATCGCGCTTCATAAATTTTATCTCAGTAAATTGTTACTAACAAAGTCAAAATTAACAATTTTTTAATTTTTTGACGGCAATCTATATTAAGGTCTTTATCAAATAGCTCCATGAAAGGAAAAAAAATCCAGATTTATAGATTGACAATTATCGCACTTTCAATGTTAGCATTGGTACTACAAAAAATCGTTAGTTAATTAATGGATAACTAAATGAAAAAGTGCGATAAAAAATTTTTTGCCGACGGATTATTATTTTTTAACCTATCTTGTAGGCGCATCGCTTTTTTTTTCTCCTTGATTTTCATATTTAATTAGTTAAAATAATATTTATTCATTATAAGTCCAAAGTGGGTGTGGCTTGCGCAAGCCGGAGTATCCGTTTTCGTTCCAGTTCCAGGGTAAGGACTTTTTTTGGTAAATTTACTTATCTCTTTGAATATTTTTTCATATTTAAAAATCTCAAATAGCTTTTGAGATATTTGCGAAAAACCATTCCGAAATTCAATTTCAAAAAGCCATTCCGAATCGAATGACACCTAAATCATAATTTTTTAGAGAATTAGAAAAAGTTTTGACCTAAAAAGCACTTGTTACTAGACTAATAGGTTATTAAAAATATTGTAGTTTTGTGTAAATAGTTTTTCAATTAAAGGACTCGTTTGTGAAATATGAAGCTTTAAAGTGCTAATTTTTGTTAGAGTCAAGTGTCTCCCCTCAATGCCAGCTAAATGGTTAGTTTTGGGGGTAGGAAAAATTCAAGGTAGGTAATATTATTTTTTATATCACATGATAGCAAACAAGCAGATAGGTCTCCTGATTGAAAGAGTCAACCATCGCCTATAAACGCCAAATGTGTTAATGGTGCGTTGCTACTTGTGGCGAGGTCTAATTCTACATGCATAAGTTTACCGGCTACCTTACCCTCCAAACCAGAACACGACAGTGACAAGCAAGCACTGATGCTATGCTACGCTGCAGTAGGAATAGGTAAGGCGGTGGTACCAGACCCAGGCGAGACAATGCAGAACTCTACCATTTAGTGGCCACGATGGTAATGACTCGTATTATATTATAATAGTAAATATAATAAAGTAATTGTATTATAATAGTAAATATAATAAAGTAATCGTATTATAATAGTAAATATAATAAAGTAATCGTATTATAATTGTAAATATAATAAAGTTAAAAGGAAAACTATCACACCTTAGAAGGCTTAACAAGTTTTTTAGTAATACTCGACCAACTTATAAAAAGTCCTTGGAGAAGTTTTTATAAGCGGTGAACCCAAGTGAACTGTGGTGCGGACATGTCCATCATTAACGTTACATATATTAAATGTTCATAGTATTAACGCCCTCTTCTACATTACCACTACTGCCACACAAATTGTATTAACACCTTTGGTTGAATAAACGATGCTTATCTCACCCCATTAAAGGAACTATATGCTTGCATGATTCTAAGATATTAAATTTTAAAAAAATGCTTATTGCTTTACTTCTACTTAATTCAAATTTAATTGCAGTGAACATAATATACGAAAGAGTAATCATCACACTAAGAATTAGATAAATTCAAGGAATAGAGCTAAGCTATTTGCTTGTATGTTACTCTATGATATAAATTTTAAAAAATGCTTATAACTTTACTTCTACTTAATTCAAATTTGATTGCAGTGAACATAATCATCAGAGTAATGATTAGATTGATTCAAGAAATAGAGCTAACGCAGTGAGTCAAATTGTACAAAGATAACTAAAAATAGCGGATGTGGTAAGAGCATAAAACTATTTTATTGTGATGTTTCCACGTAACACATAGATATCGGTACATAGTAAATGGAAATATTACGATGTAGGTATTGTAAGATCTTAGTGTTCTTTTTTTATAGCATAAGATAGCAAACAAGCAAATGGGTCTTCCGATGTAAAGAGTCAACCATCGCCTATAGACACCAAAGGTGTTAATGGTGCGTTGCTATCTTTTGGCGAGGTCTTATGCCATGTGCATAAGTTTACCGGCTACCGTATCCTCCAAATCAGAAAACGACAGTGACAAGCACTGACGCTATTGCGGCAGGAATAGGTAAGGCGGTGGTACCAGCCCCGGGCGAGACAATGCAGAACTCTATCACATAGTAGCGATGTTAGTGACTCGTATAGCCAATCGGTCGCCTTTTACAACCTGCCTAGCAGAACGGCAGTTGGCCTATTCTTTAAAGGACCAACACGGGGGAAAAAGTTACACTGGCAGGTTGTTTTTTCATATTTCGAACATAGTAGAATTATTTCGAATGTTTATATATTAATTTAAAGATTATCGACTAAATATTATACAATACACTTTGATTAATTAAAAAACAATTTGTGTATGTATTTAAATTATAGGTATGCACTACATTCTTATGTAGGTACACTATTTCAGTAAATAATAGCATGACATAAAAATACTGTGATAACTCAAGTAAAGTCAGATATGGGCTTATTTCTCAACATATTAAACTATTGAAGAAAACATCCAGATCATAAGTACCCGATCTGTTGTTCAATATATCAAATATCGATAGGAGTGGAGAATTATGCCCATATGACACGTTATGTAGTTAAAGATTATTAAAAAAAATTGATAAAGTTCGTGTCGGGCCACGCCCAATGTAGGGCTCCCATGTTGCCCATTACAATAATGCGAACTAAGAAGATGACTTTTTTGTTTCATACTATGAACATTTATACTATTCAACGTCAATGTCAATATGTAAATGACAAATATGACAAATAATGTATATCCGCACCAAAGGTTCACCGCCTATAAAAACTTCTCTAAGTACATTTTATAAGTGGGTCGACTATTACTCAAAAACTTGTAAAGCCTTCTAAGCCGTGATAGTTTTCCTTTTAATTTCATTATATTTATTACTACCATAATTTTTTTCTCATCCCCAAAACCAATCGTTTAGCCTGCAGAGGGTAGGGGGGACACTTGACTCTAAAAAAATTGGCAATTTAAAGCTTAATATTTTACGAACGAGTCCCTTAAACGAAAACTGGTTTTTACAAACGTTCAATATTTTTAAAAACCTATCCAACGATACTCTGCACTATGGGGTATATGAGAAGAAAACCAACATTCCCACTTTACATGTAGGTGAGCTACCCTGAAAAAAAAAATATTTTTCAAGATTTAATATTACCACTTTGTTGCCGTGACTAATGTGTATATTCGTGCCAAATTACAGCTTTTTTAGTATTAAGGATCTCTGAGCTATCGTATGGACGGACGGGCGGACGGAAAGGACATAGCGAAACTATAAGGGTTCCTAGTTTACTTCGGAACCCTAAAAAGCACGCCCCTACATTAGAAGATCCCAGTGCTGGTACCCGAAGAGCTACAGTATTTTTCAATTTATGTATCAAGACTAGCTTACCCGCGTAGCTTCACTCACACGTCGAGTAAGATACCACCAATATAAACTTCCCTATTTCAACCCCTTAGGGGTTTGTTTTTGTAAAAGCTTCTATTTGATCCCGAATCTTCTACAATTTTCTTGCTTAATTCCATCAAAATAGAAGAGCTATACAATTGATACTTTATATGTTTAATAAGTCTACTATTGACATCATATTTGAGAATTTTGTTGATCTACTGTAATTCAAACAATGAGGGTTCAAAAAAATGATGCAGCTCTTCAATAAAAGGTAACCACTGTAGTAGTCGTGGCGGAGGCACACTGTACTGTGCCCCCAGATAAAAGTGACTATATATATATATATATATATATATATATATATATATATATATATATATATATATATATATATATATATATATATATATATATATATATATGTGTGTGTGTGTGTGTGTGTGTGTTATAGTTAAAGGTCGACACGGAGTCTCTTCGCGGAATAACTGCTTTTTATTCAAACCCAGGAGTTCCTAACTTTTTAGTCAAACGTCGAAAGTAAATAACCATGGTTCGGGCTTGGCCTAGTCGATCCTAGAGTGGACCGGCATACTCGGTCAAATGTCGCACATACGTGCATAGTTTGTATTCAGGTCGTGTACGTTGTTTGCGCTGACGGCACACTTGGTGCAGACTATGAAGGGTTTCGTAGTAAAGTTGCATGCATGCGTTGTATACAGACAGAAAATATAAAATATATAATATAGCCTCCAGTCCGTTTGTCTCCTCTTCTATGAAAATAAAATAAAAATAAATAAAGAAAAGGCGAATGAAGGTCTTTAATAGGTTTTAAAGGTCTTTAATATTATGCAACTATTATGCGAACAAAAATTTCCACCAATCACGATTCGAAAAACTATAGTCAGCTTCGATAAAGCAAAAGGAGATGCTCGAAATGTTTTAGGCATCAGATAAAACAGTCGATGGTCTATACCATAAACACACTTTTTTCAAAGAATCGAATAAAAAAATACAAGTAGAATGTTCTTACTTTTAAAGATGTACCTGACTTTCAGCTGTCTCCTAGAGAAATCAGTGCAAAAGATTCTAAATTTGGGAGCCAAAGCTTTATAAAATGCCACTGTATTAAAAAATTCTCTTTAAAATTATGAAAATGTAAAGTATTGTACAATTCTATCACAATGCCTCATTGTGTCAGAATAAAAAACATTTTTCATTTTAATTATAAAAAATTTAAAACAATAAGTATTTGAATTAAAAATATTCTTTTATAAAATCTAATATAACAAACTAACCGTTATTCCAACGCATCTCAAAGCTAAGAAAGCCTCAAAATGGAAAAACCGAAAAATTACGAATTAGGTGTAGAATTGACAGAGTTAAGCAGGCGTTAAGATTTGAATTACTTAAAAGTTAAAATGCATTTAAATATATGAAGGTAAGATATTCCAATACCTAACTGTAGTTTAACTGGTCAAACCCCGATTTTATATAATTGAGTTTTGAAGTATAACTGACCAAATTAGTCTCTCCTAGGTTTGACGAAAATTCTTTAGTCAAAGGCCGAAAAACGTAAATTAATTGGGCTTTGACTCAGACTTTAGATCAGACCTGAAGATTGACCAGTCAATATATATATATACATATAGATATAGATATATATATATATATATATATATATATATATATATATATACATATATATATATATATATATATATATATATATATATATATATATATATATATATATATATATATATATATATATATATATATACATACATACATATATATATATATATATATACATACATATATATATATATGTGTTTATGTGTGTGTATGTTTAGCACTGATTCCGTGGTAAGGAAATTTTGAAAACTTTTTCAGTTGGATAAGAACGTTGCCTGACCTAAAAATGTCGTTGCTGGTTCAAATTTAACTGTTCCAAATTTTTTTGTATATAAAAAGTTTTTTATTGTATATATATTGTGTATATGTAGGAAGTGGGTCAGATACGATAAATAAAATGAGGATGTGGCGATATAACAACTCTTTATATTTTGATCAACTTTCCATTATTAATTACTTGTTCTCGTTAACAATTAATTAACTCGTTAAAAAATCATAATTATTTCTTATTATAAATAAGACATAGTTTAAGCAATAGATAGTCCATTATAAATTGTACTGCGACTAATTTATAGTTGACAATAATAATTAACTTGTTTGCACAAATTAATTATCCAAGAGTCAAGGATAAGCTACTAGCAAGATACAACAAGTGTACCGAGCCACGCCAGAGCCTAGACTGCCTTATCGGTCGTGTGGTTCTTCTCTTCTCCCTTGCTGGAAGAAGGGGAAATGGTTTCGGGGCTGTTTGCCCCCTGACCATGGTAGCTACCGCTAGCCGTTAAAACGGCTAGGTCGTTGGAGTAAGTGTTTCCACTATTTGGTAATAGGGGTAAATTGGTGTCATAGGGTAGGATGGAGTTTGAGGGGATATGGGATGTCTGGTTTGGAGGCCCCCTGTTGAGCGCGCTTCCGCGTGCAATCCGCCCCGCAGGTCGAGTCCCCGCGGGGGATTAAACACGCGGTGGCAATTTAGGTTGCAGGGGGGGGGGGAGGGATGGAATCTGAATTAATTTAGGATGTCCCTTGGGTAGGGCACGGCGTCTGGAGGACGCGCGTGCCATGGAGCTATATTTTGGATGTGGATGTCCTTGGAGGAGTCGGCTTTCCGGAACATGCGTGAGGCCAGATTCTTTACAAAGTCGTGTATAGACTCTATCTTTAGGTCACGGTTAATGACGTCATTGGTGACGTACCTGGGTGCGTTTACTAACCGCCTAAGCGCCACATTCTGCTGCTGTTGCAGGACGGTCCGATGTGTTGGGGCTAGAAGACTGTACCAGGTTGCTGCAGCGTATGTTAACCTGGATCTGATATACGTCTTGTATATCCCGAGCTTCATCTTGGTTGGTAATTTAGATTGAAGAATCGGGCGCAGCACTGCCATCGCGGCTCTCGCTTGCTTTGTGGTCGCTTTGACGTGGTGTTTCATGGATAGGTAGGTGTCGATAGTGACACCCAGGTACTTCACCGTTCTAGTCCATTCTATAGCTTCGCCGTTCAGCGTCAGCTTGGGGGGATTCTTCACTACTCTTGGTAATAGCGCCTGTGTTTTGGCGACGTTGACGGCCAGTCGCCATTTGGTCAGCCAATCGGGAAGTAGATTCAGTGCGGCTTGCATCTTCCTCCATGCGAATTTGGCGGACATTGAAGTTGCGACGTAAGCCGCGTCGTCCGCGAAGAGGGCGAGAGAGCAGCCGTCTCCCACCGGTATATCGTCCGTGTAGTGCGAATAGAGTTTCGGTGAGAGGCAGCTGCCCTGTGGTACTCCTGCCGTAATGGGGTGTTCGGTAGAGAGGACGTCTTCCACTTGTACCTTGAACCTCCTGCGGTCCAAGAAGGAAGCTATGATTCTAACCAGCCTGCGTGGTGTACCAGATTTGGCCAGCTTGAATAGGAGACCGTCGTGCCAGACCCGATCGAAGGCCTTCTCCATGTCGAGGAGTACTGCTATCGCTTGCTCTTTTTTGTTTCTAGCCGCGATGAGCATGTGCATTACCCTCGACAGTTGTAGCGTAGTACTATGTCCAGCCCGAAAGCCGAACTGTTCTTCGCGTGGAGTGATGTAGGTGTCCAAGTGTTGTAGGAGGAGTTTCTCGAATATTTTGGAAAGAGTGGGGAGTAAGGTGATCGGTCTGTAACTGGCTGGGTCGATCACGCTTTTGCCCTTCTTTGGCAGCATAATTATGATGCCGGTCTTCCAGATGTCCGGGAAGCAGCCCGTGCGCAGAATGCCGTTGAATAGCCTCGTGATGGCCATGATGGTTTTGAATGGGAGATGGTGAAGAGTTTTATTAGTAATGGCATCTGCGCCCGGGGCTTTTCTAGGTTTGGCAATAGATATTTGGCGTTTCACCATATTGGGTGAGAAGAAAATGGGGTCTTCTTCTGTGGAGAGATTAGGTGAGAAATAATTGTCGAGAAACTCCTCTACTTCGGCGGTGAGGTCTGGATCGCTATGGTTGTTCGGGCTGAACTGGCGCTCTAGGTGTTGTGCAAAAATCTCCGATCGGTCGGCAGCGCGGTATCTCATGGTGCCGTCTTCATGCCGTAGAGGACACACTGGGGTAGGAGCTCCTTGAATTTGGCGGCATAGTTTGTGCAGCGACGCCCAGTCATCTTCCGCAGCATCGATGCGGGCCTCCCAGCTTTCGACTGCTGTACGTTCCAGGTCCGCCTTTACCTCTGCAGAGATCTGGTTAAGCTGGCGTTTCAAGGTTGGGCACCGGGTATCTTGCCACATTCGCCGGATTCTTCTTTTGTGGGCTATTTTATCACGCAGCTGTTTGGGAAGCGGAGGCAGAATTCTAGATGACACGGAATTTTTGGTAGCTGATTGTAGTGCTGTTTGGATGTTCGTTGTCAGTTTAGTGGCTAATTCGTTAACGTCATCTGCAGAGGTAACTGGTTGACTAGGCGTATTACCTTCCATATACGCCTGGAACTTGGGCCAGTTGATGAGTTGACGTGGCTTAGGTGGTGCTACTCTAGTGGGAATTTCTTGCAGAGTGGCTAACACAGGGAGATGGTCAGACCCCATGTCTTCGGGGATGACTTCGAGTAAAAGCTGTTGTTGCACTCCTTTGTGCACGACAAGATCGATCACGTCTGGGATGTGTGTGGCAATTTTCGAATATCGGGTGGGTGTGTCTGGGCCGCAGATGGTCAGGCCGTTTTGCTCTGCTATATTGAAGAGTCGTCTGCCCGTAGCTGTGGTAGTAGAGGAATTCCAGAGTATGTTCTTGCAATTCCAGTCGCCGGCCGCTAATGTGGGTAAGTTGGTGTTAAAAATTTCTGTGACATCGGTGGCTGATATACTTTCCTGTGGAGGTTTGTATATAGCGTATGTTCTTATCGGATTTCCGGCGACTAGAAGTTCTATCCCGAGTGCTTGCAATGTATTTGCGTGGATTCTGGGTGTTGGTTGGTGGACGACTCTTCTGTGCACAAGTATAGCTAGTCCTCTGTATACTTTTTGCCCAGAGTGTTCGTCTTGTCGGTATGTAATGTAATTGGAGATCTTAAGTTTGTCCCCAGGCCCCAAATGTGTTTCGTTAATTAGAGCCACGTCAACGTTTTGCTCCTTTAAGAGTGTTTTAAGTGGAACGGACTTACCCCTCAGTCCGTTGGCGTTCCAGTACAGCATCCTCAGGTGACTATGGTCCATATAGCTGAAGGAGGTCTGTCATGCCTCTGAGGACTGCTGATACTGGATCAGTCCCTTCGCGTAGCGCCCCCAGCACATCTTGGAAAACTTGTATTGCTTTCTCAAGCACTACGAGTTTTCCTTCGTCCGGGGACGCCGTGGAAGCCACTCTGCGCACTGACGTATCCCTCTTTGGGGGTGCTGCACTTGTTGGTGCTTCGCCGTCAGTTCGCTTTGCGGTAGGTTGGTCATATTCGGTGTCGTAGTCATCCGTGGTAGTTTTCGCCTTGACTGCGGACCTCTTCTTCTTCTTTTTGGGTTTGGACCTTCTTTTGGGTACCGATGATGAAGCTTGTTGACCGCGAGGCTTCGGGTCGTTAGCCGGCGGCGCCAGTGTTGTAATTGTGACGGGAATTGTGGTATCAGTCGTCTCTTTTTCGTTGGCCCTCTCCGGTTTCCTAGGTGGAGGTGCATAAGTAACGGCTACTGTGCCTGCCTTCTTATTCCGTGCCTCCCTGCGGAACACAGGGCAGCTTGTGTTATTGGCCGTATGTGGCCCACCACAGTTGGCACAGGTAGGGGGCCTTATCCGGCCCTTATCGGCCTTATCGGCGGGCGCTCAGAGCCTTTTATACGGGTAGCAAAACAAGTTGAGTAGTAGGTATATCGAACGATGCGCATGCCGGCCCAGGCGGTGCATTTGTTGTTTACACTTTACAATATTCTTGCATTTGACGACGCGGACGCCGTCATATATATATATATGTTTTTTATTATGTATATATATATTATATTGTATAAATAAACAATTAGTATTTTCGTATTATTGAAATAGTTTATCAACTATCAGCATTAACACTAAAGTAACTTCTTAGTTTGTAATTAACTTTTGCCCACAGCGACATTATTTATGGCTGAAGGAGCATCAGATCGACGAACTATTGATATTTTCCAGGATATTATTTCTATTATAGAATTATCTAATATTTCTATACAGATTTAAATTCGCTTTCTACTTTAACAGAAAAGTTTGAAGTAGATATTATATTTGCATTCTCCGATCGCACATCAAACGGACACTTATACATAGGGCACAGTAAAAGTTTTGCACTTCTAGCTAATCGGAACTATGTATTTGAATTTCGAATGTTATATTTTTAAAATGTTGCAACCTTCTTAGTAATAAAAAAACAATTGGCGGAATATGATTTGTCAATTGTTTTTTATCACTCTTCACGCAACGAAAATGGAATTAAGTCGAAAATATTTTAGAGCGACGATTTTTTATGATTTTAAAACTTCTCTTTCTCCGCAAGACTGTGCCGCTCGTCTTCAAAATGCTTTTGGGAGAAGCACCTTGTTTGAGCACCGTGAGGCGACGGTTTGCTGAATTTGAGAGAGGTCGAGTTTCTTTGCATGACGAATTTCGTGAAGGGCGGCCTTCAACTGCCGTCAACGAAAATAATGTGGCTACTGTTAAGCGGTTAATTGAAGAAAACCCCCGGATTACCTATGAGACAATTTGAGGACTATTGGGGATTGGTATGAGCTAAATTCAGAAAATTTTACACGAAGAATTGAAACTTCAGAAACTTTGTTGTTGTTGGATCCCTTATGAACTGACAGCGGAGCAGAAGCGGGCTCGCGTGGAATGGTGCTCACAAATGCTAGTGAAGTACGACTACGGACATTCTAATGCTGTTTATAACATTGTCACAGGAGACGAATCGTGGATTTATTGTTTTGAACCCGAAAAAAACAGCAATCTTGTGAATGGGTGTTTGTAAATGAGAACAGGCCAACAAAAAGTGAGACGGGCGAGAAACGTTGGTAAAAAAATGATTGCATTTTTTTCTTAGCTACGGGTCCCATCTGTACAATTCCACTTGAAGATCAAAAGAGTGTTAATGCCGAGTGGTATTCTACCATTTGTTTACCCAGGGTGTTATAAAAAGTTCGCGAAAGACGACCCAAAACCGCATTCTCCTACACCATGATAACGCTTCTTCACACACGGCCAACAAAACAAAGTCATTTTTAGCTTCCGAAAAAGTATATCTCGTCACTCATCCTGCGCATAGCCCCGACCTAACACCCTATGATTTTTGTATTTTCCCCAAAATCAAAGATTTGATGAGATGTTTTACTTTTACCAACTCCGAAGAGGCAGTGATAGCGTTCAATCAGCACTTAGAAAATCTGCCTTCAGATCTGTGGTCCTCCTGTTTCAAAAAATGGTTCGATCGCATGAAAAAATGTTTAAAATATAAAGATTATTTTGAAAAGCAATAAACATAATATTTTGGTTATAACATGTTGTTTTTTTAAGTTACGCAAAACTTATAGTGTTACCTACGTATACATACGTGAATCAAAATGAAAGTTCTTATAAAATCAAAACCTGGGCCAATTAGCAAGTTATTAGTTTTATTATATCTTTTCGAAATAGCGTCCATTCACATCAATACATCGCTGCATCAAATCGGATAACACGTTTCGGAACTCTACTAGTCAGTAGAACTAAAACAGATTCAGATAAGCCTGGCAGATACATTAGTTAGATTACGGTTTAGCAATTTTCAGATTGATCCTGTGTAGTTTGATCTTTTTGTTTTTGCAATTTTGTTGGCGCAAATCTGATGACACTTAAACACAGTCAATCTATAGATCAATCCATTGGGTAAACTGTAAAGTTTAGTAGCGATTGAATTTACAACTTTCTCCGGCTAGCCGGTAACTTCGTGTCATATAGCTATATATAGATTAGGTAAGTGCTACGCGTGCGAAGCTGGGGCAAGTTGCTAGTCTTTTGGTACTGATCGCTTATTTGTTAGAATCACTTGAATCACGGAAAACATTCCTTGGTTAGAATCACTAGAATATAAGTAACAGAATATAAGTAACAGAATATAAGAATATAAGTAGTAGAACATAAGTAAAAACTATAAGCATATTTCAGTCCAAAGATTTTTTCAGTCCAAACATCTATTTTGTTAAAAATGGCAGTATATTGGTTTTCGAAAAGCTGTATGTTTTGGAAACAATGATCAATTTTGATCTTTGGAATGGCATTCAACTTAATTTTTAAGATCTAAAATATTACTTTAGCTAAATAATCGGTAGGTTGAAAATTTCGAAGCAATGTCCAAAAACACTTTTTTCAAAAATTTTCGTCATTGATAAATTCCAAAAAAATTGACTAATTTTGATTCAATTTACGGTATTTGATGCAGTTTTTAAAGTAAAAATGCTGATATTTTTATGTCAATCGATGTATTAGCCTAAAAAGTTATTTCAAAAATATTAGGTAAGTTTGGTAAAAACAACGTAATTTTAATGTTTGAAATTGTTAATATTTGGAAGTAAAGTATATTTAAAAAACACTGTTTCGCCAAAAAAATTTTGAGTTTTTTTCAAAATTTATCAAAATATCCTGGGCCGACTTGGTTTAAATTTTCAGGAAGTTTAAGTTAAGCGGAACTCAATCAAGTGGCATCAACCGTGCTTCGATCAGTCAAGCCGTTCAAAAATACACACATACATACATACATACATACATACATACATACATACATACATACATACATACATACATACATACATACATACATACATACATACATACTTACATACATACATACATACATACATACATACATACATACATACATACATACATACATACTGACATACTGACATCATCGTGAAAATAGTCGGAAAAAGTTCCTAGGACCTCAAAACGTCGAGCTTTGGTGAAAACTCGATGATCAAGAACGGGGCAAAATGAATATCTACATATGTAGCGAGAAGTTTAAAAATGCGTCAAAATAACTGGTAAAAAGTTTTATTGAATAAAGTACTTCTGATTTCTCCGCTTATCCAACTACATCCACCACACTTTTACCCACGTCGGCACTAACCACAAAAACACATAATTTACGGACTCAACGCACGTTTCACTTTGACACCAAAGCACCTTTAAGAGAAATGAATCCGGAGGTCACAAAGAACAGTTGCCTGATAAGATCAAATTTAATTTATTTCACCTATTCAGTTGTGGATTTCCGCAAAGTAACGCCTGAATCAATAAAAAATTCAAGTATTTTTAATCCTTGTAGGTTTTTTTATGAATCGTAGCTTTAAAATAGGTTTTTTTACATTTCAGAAAAATACTAATTAATGTAAAACTAGCTGCACTTTGCAGCCCGCTGCATTGTGAAAGTTTTGGTGAAGCTCAGGGGAACAACATATTTATCGGGGAAAAGAAATATCTTAAGACATATTCTAGAATCTAGATCATCATCTACCGGTGTGTATCTATATATATATATATATATATATATATATATATATATATATATATATATATATATATATATATGTATATATATATATAGTTTATATGTGTACTTTTATTTTTTATTATAGTGTATATGTAATACATTATATGTATGTAGAAATATGTGTATTATGGATGTGTAATACATATATCGTCCTATGTATTTTTTTAAGATTTATTTATCTACATCTATTTATTATTTATGAACCAAAAATATACAGATAATATTTGGAACTTGTATCACTTAATTTAATGACACCATTACCTAAAACATATTAACTATAAGATCTCCTCTACCTAAAAGTTGTCTGGCAGAGATCTCTTTTTAGCGATAAGACCACCTTTGTGTACCCCCTGTATACATAATTATTAGCTATACTTAATCTGTTTTTGTAAATTTTGGTGCGCAATAAAAAGTATTCATTCATTCGTTCATTCATTATTGTTTTGGCTTCTAGGCAAACTTTGTATGGACAGTTATTGTTTACATAGACAATCTTCTTTGATACATATTCTGTTTATACGACAAAAAACTTAAATGCCATTAAGTTGAAGGAAGGAGAGAAAAATTTATACCGTGCAAACGAGGTCATGGATTACAGCTACGACAAAAATAAATATCTTAGAATAAAACAATACATTTGTTCAGACTTGAACTGTCGCGTGGCTAACATTTTTATCTCACTATTATTGTTTATTTTTTATATCATAAGGGAGTCAACTAGCAGATGGCTTTCCTGATAGATGAAAGATACAGTTACTGCCTGTAGACACCAGGGTTTGAAATGACAATTATCATTGATAATTGTCAAGATAAGTATATCAAGATCTTCGTATAGTTTGTGAGATTGTGCCACATTTGCAATCGGCGATCGAAAAATCCGTTCATTTTAACAATGCAACGATGAACGGATTTTCCCCCGTGTGGTTCCGGGCTCCTCTGAAGAATAGACCAACTGAAGTTCTGCCAGGCAGGTCGTAAAAGGCGACCGATTGGCTATGCGAGTTACTACAATCGTGGCTACTAGGTGGTAGAGTTCTGCATTGTCTCGCCCGGGTCTGGTACCACCGCCTTACCTATTCCTGTTGCAATAGCGTCAGTGCTTGTCGCTGACGTGTTCCGGTTTGGAGGGTAAGGTAGCCGGTTAACTTATTCATGTGGCATTAGACCTCACCACAAGATAGCAACGCACCATTAACACCTTTGGTGTATATAGGCGATGGTTGACTCTTTCTATCAGGAGACCCATCTGCTTGTTTGCTATTTTATGATATAAAAAAAATGTTAACCTTTCGAAACGTGAAAATGTGCGACACAGGGTTATTAAATTTATTACGTCAGTTTGTTCTTATTATTTAGTTTGTAGTTCTTACTCTGCGTAATTAAAGAAAATAATAAATGAAACGAAAGGGAATCAACGCGGTCGAGAAGAGAAGACGAAAACCCTCGATTATTTGTGTGGGAAATTTTTGATTTTTTTCTATGATATCTAGTTTAATATTTATTTTTGATAAGTATAATCAAAAATATTTACTATTGGTTTATTTGTCATATTTAAATATTGCGTGTATTTGAAACACGTGCCATAGCGGACGATTCCCTGGCGTCTTCGTATTTCGTATTTGACTTACTGACAATTACAAATTAATTTATGTTGTGAATTGTGTATGCTAAGCAAAATAAATATCGCGATAATTATCAAGGAGCATATTTACCTTAATAATTTCAAAACCTGATAGACACTAAAGATATTATTTGATCACAGAGAGTCCTAATGCCACTTCAATGAGTCAGTTTATGAAAAGGTAAGACGATAGTACCATTTCGCAGCGATCTGTTGTAGAACTCTACCACCTCACACAATACACAATAGTAGCAACAAGTTTGGTCACAATAGTAGTAACAAGTTTGGCCCGTCACGTCCATCACAAGACACATGTTCTATTAAATTCAACAGGTGACTGACCTAATATAAGGACAACCAATGAATACAAGAACATAGCATTTTCTGCTTATATCAATTTGTGTGGCGGAACCGAAAAATGATGACAGTGTCAAGTTTCGATTAGGAGTTCTAATTTGCGACTGCTAAAAGTAAAGCGGTCGTAGCTAACGACATTGCAGAACTCTTCGACCCATTAGATAAAAAAAAATCTATAAACGTTTGACCCTACGGGTCATCCCTGAGACTTCCCGCTAAATTAAGGTATTTTAAGTGCAGAAGAGTAAAAACTATAAGCAATGAATTCTATCTATGCTTATAGTTTTTACTCTTCTAGATGTATTTTGTTAAAAATGGCAGTATGTTGATTTTTTAAAAGCTAAAAAATATATACATTTTGGAAGCGATGGTCGATTTTGATCTTTTAATTAGCATTCAACTCAATTTTTGAGATCTATATCCCAAAGAAATCAGGCGTGACTTTGCGGAAATCCATTGTTCAGATGAAGGAAACTAGTTATTTTGCAATTTTCCGAGAAATTTCAAGTGTACCTTTGTGATGTTACTGAAAGGGAAAATATATAAAAGCGGTGTAAGAAATGGAATGAACTCACCGTAGGTCTAAAAATAAAGAAGACCCTAGCGGCACAGTTATCCGCCCTCGACCACCACACTTTACACCACACTTTAAACCACGACAGCCCCAAACACAAAAGCACACAATTTACGCACTCAACGCACGTTTCACTTTGCAACCGAAGCATCTTCAGGAGACACGAACACTACTACACTCAACTAGAGCCGCAGTAGTACTACTGCGGCTCTCGTTGAGTGTAGTGGTGTTAGCAGTAGTACTACTGCGGCTCTCGTTGAGTTGACCGATTTTGATCCAATTAACGGTATTTGAAGCAGTTTTTAAAGGAGGAAAGCTGATAACAATTTTAAGTCAATCGTATTAGCCTGAATTTAACTGAACTGAACTTAAAATTGAAATAACTTCAAAAATAATAAGTAAGTTTGCTAAGAACAACGTCATTTTAATATTTGAAAAGCTGTAACTTTTGAAAATTAAATTCGATTTTTATTTTCAAAGCTGCATTTGACGTAGTTTTTTTAGTACTAAAATTTCGCAGAATACCAAAAAAGATTGGTTAAAAAAATTAGAAGTTATGTCGAAAAAAAAATTTTTCATAATTTTTCGACAATGATTTCTCCCAAACGGATAAACCGTATTCGATGCGATTTATGCATTAGACGTAGTCATTTGAGGAACAGAGCTGATTAGTTTTTGTACTTAGTCGGTACTGTAATACCTTTATGGTGTTACATATACACTGGCAGCTTTGTCTACTTTTAAACGTAGAACTGTCTAGTTTTTATATGGAACGTGTATAGAATAAGAGTGTTCGAAATAATCTTGACGGGAAAAGACATACGCCCGAAAAATAAATGAAGTTATAAAAATCGTGTATTATTGGAAATAATACGAAATCCCTTCGATCTTCGTGTGCCTCGAGGTTAAAGCAAATCCCCCGGGCAAAAGGTGTTACAATTGGTGGAGTAACACGGCCGGCTGTTATATCGCCGGACGAGCGTTACCGTACATAAATCTGGAAGTTATATTAAAAAAATACTGTTTCGTCAAATTTTTTTTTGGGGTTTTTCAAAGTTTGTCAATATAAAAGATATTGAGAAATTTCTCAATAAAAGAGAGGCTGACCAGGTTCAAATTTTTAGGAAATCTTAGTTGACTAAAATCCAATCGAATGCCATCAACCGCGTTTCGATCTATTCAGCCGTTCAAAAGTTATGAGATGTTTACATACACACACACACACACACACATACACACACACACACACACACACATACATACTGACGTCATCGCGAAAATAGTTGGAAAAGGTTCGTAGGACCTCAGTACGTGGAGATCTGCTAAAAACTCGATTTTTGAAAATCGGGGCAAAATCAGTAACTTCCTTATCTACATACCTACTTACGAGTAGCAGGTAGTTAATAATTAGACATGATGGAAGTGATTATTAGACATGTTTTTCAAATCGTTCGCCATTACAAACTGTCATGCGGAAAAGCTGATGTTCTACTACTAAAAGAGATTTGGAAAAGGAAAAGTTGGCCCTCGGATGATTCCATGAGTTGACCCAAGATCTAAGAGTAATAGTATCGCGATACAGTGTCATCGCCTTACCGTGGATAGCCTATTTTATATATAAGTTAGACTAGCAAAAAGCAGAGCTTTGTAAGGGCTCGCTAAGTTATATTACCTAGTAATAAGTATGGATATTCGCATCAAAGGCGTCGTCAGGCTTTGTATCTAGGGAGGCGCAGAAAAATAAAACCAAAATAAAATATAAAATGTTTCTAAGATAATTTTTTAATACTTATGTATAAGAAAAATTATTTAAAATTTTCTTGATTTATTAAAAACACTATTTCTGTAATTATCAATGTTATCTACACAGAACAATTATAAAGGTTATCTACATATTTTTCATCATATTTTCTGGTCTACCTATAATATAGTACTTACCTATAATATGTAGCAACTCAAGATCTATTAATGTCTAATATTGATAGAAATCAATTTTTATTTATGGTAACTTTCTTGTAAAAAAGTTTTCTAGGAAAAATGAGTTTAAAAAATAAAAGTTGATCTTATAAAGAAAATTTAATTTAATTAACCTTCAAAATTTTTAGATTTTTTAAAAACTCAGCAAATAAATTTTTCGAATTTTTCCCTTAAGAGAAACTGTCGGGGCTCGATTCCCGAGTCAGGCAAATCAAAAATGTGTTTTTTCAGTTTGCTGATAAAAACAATGTTGTCCGGGATTGGAAAAGTCCCCAGTTGGTAATAGACTGGTCACCTATCACTTTCTGTAACCTGTAAATTACCCCTTCAGGGATACGGGCGTGAAGATACTTTTTAAAATGGAGTGAATGAAAATGAATTAAATTAAATAAAACTACCACGCCAAAGCTCAAACCTAAAAGTGCGATATTTTTTCAGTAAAATGTACCACTAAAGGGCATAAATCGTCGCCTAATGTAGCTTTGTAGCGTTTTAACTCGTGAGTTTTATAATAGATGGCGTTAGCAGTAATAAAATTCTAATACAAAATGTATCTTCTATTTTTTAGTGTTTATCAAATAGCATTTTAATGGTAGATAACATATCTAGACATGAATTTAAACCACCACGTCAACGCTCAAACCTAAAAGTGCGATACTTTTTCAGTAAAATGTACCACAAAAGTGCATAGAAAGTGGCCTAGTGTAGGGCTCGCTTCGCTCGCCCTAATAATTATTTTATACTCTTACTAGCTGGCCCGGCAAACGTTGTTCTATCTTTTTAACTACTCTTATTTTTTTCTATATTTTCTCACCTTTTAAACCTTCCCTGCAGGCTTAGGATAAGCAACACGATAAAATTTTATCGACCTCGTTTTCTCGACTTTTATGTCACTTTCTCGATTCGCTAACGCATTTGACACTTGATTCGACATGATACTTCAAAGGAAGAGAAAATGATCAATTTTACTCGACGGTAGTTATTTTCTCTATCGATCGAAACGTCTTGCTGTCATTTTATCGATTTGTCATTTGACACTTCGTTAAAATTTGGTTAAAATGTTGATAACCTTATCCACTATTTCATATTATTATACTTTAATTATACAATAATTACAAAACTTTTTGATTTCTATTCATTTTATTAAATATAGATTTCGGTTCAGTGTTGGCAGTAGTATGTATGGCAGGCAGGCAGGCAGGCAGTATGGCATATATGTATTTAATAGTGGTGGCAGTTCCATATTATACTTATTATGTGCTAAATATCTACGAATAACGGCAAGCCTGCAAAATACAAAGAAGGCACATAGGAAATTTGTGTGATCTTTTTACACAACGGACGGAGCATTCCAATCACTATAGCGCTTCAATAAACCCAATAACCATGGCTCTCTAAATAATATAGACCCTTGTGAATTTTGAGGTTTAGCGCCACACACCGATCAAGGCATGCCTCTTTAGTTAAAGGTAAGTGAACATAAGAGACTTGTAATTCAGTTTCTAGTAGATATGACAGCCATCCAACTTCATTAACTGTAATAACAGAATATCTTTGTAGTAAATACTAATTTGACTTAGGTGAACTCAATAAAGTTATATTTTTTTCAAAAGTTATCTGTAGTTTTTCGAGTTTCTTTTTTAAACAGTTAATATGTTACATATAGGGGAGACTGGGGAGGGTTGATCCCCCCTTTTCATTTTGGTCTCTAACTTTTTTACTTTTTACAGTATTAGCTTTTTTTTTAGGTTATTTTATTTGAAATTTATCTATTTACTAAATATATGAAAGAGGGTAAAGCTTGGCTATATTTGAAGTTATAATTTAATTTAATGTGGTATGGTAACTCTTTACCATGTGTCCCCTATATAGGGGAGACTTGTTTCCCACCAGTTGGGAGACTTGATTCCTGGGGATCAAGTCTCCCACACATAGGGGACACATGGTAACAACTCTTTACCATGTGTCCCCTATATAGGGGAGACTTGTTTCCCACCAGTTGGGAGACTTTGATCCCCGGGGTCAATCAAGTCTCCCATATATAGGGGACACATGGTAACAACTATAGATTCAGCCTCATATGTCCGTAATATAATTATCTTTAAATATTAACACTTTGAATGTTAGGTACCAAATAATAATACCAAATCTGTAATCAGCTTCTTTTATTTCAACTTTATGCTCATACCTAGCTCAATTTCGAAAAGGGAAACAAAAATTAGATAGTTTTAATCTCTTTAGAACTTTGGACTATTCATTTAACGAGTCTTGAAACAAATATCCATTACAAACCTAAACGTAAATAATCATGAAACATATTTTAAACTTTCTTGACTAATCAGGCACATTAAAGTATTCAGCTGCAAGAAAGTTTTATATAAAGGATACCAGTAACAAAGTATTTTTGCGATATAAAAAATACAATGCAAATATCCTGGAGATATTTGAAAATGTAGTAAACCTTAATCTACAATAAAATTTGGTAACTCAAAATGTTCTTTCAACAGGTGCTTAAACTTATTTGACTAATAACAACTATAAAGTGATAAAAATCTACATTATCAGTCTTGAAACTATCTACGTAAACCTTATTTTCTTATACTACTAACTTGACTAATCAGTCTCACAATTTTATCAGACACAGAAAAAAAGATTCTAAAAAATAAATGTATATATACAAAACAAGACTTATTTTGTATAAGACTGACAAAAATCTTTCATTTTTCTATTTTAAACTGCTTAAGTGACTTTGGGAATTCAAATGAAATGACGCGTCGAGATGAGGATTTGAACTGAGGAGGATGAAGTTTTTTTACTACTTGATACTTCCCTATCAAACTAATATCATTCTTTAGGGGCCATTTAAATTTCTTTTCAGTGACTTTTTTTGCAAACTTTACATCTAAGCTTGCTAAATGCTCTTTAATAACCTGGCCTACGTATCGGTGTAACAAATTTTTCTCCGATGTCAAGTTCACTACAATCCAATCTCCTTCATGAACATTGTCATCATTCCCGTCGTCTTCCTCCTCTGATTCACTTTTTTCATCTTCGAGTAAGTCATCTTCTATAACGTAAGCGTCAGATTCAGGTGATGGAGGAATTTGTAAGTTTTCTTCATCAGAACTTGTTTCCTCGGTTTTCCTTCTTTTTATTTTTGACTTTGATTTAATTTTTGTTTTTTCTTTGCCTAGATTGCGTTTTATTTTGTTTGCTAATTGTTTTCTTTTCTTATCTTCCCTGTCACGATGCTCTTTTTCAATTGCCTCTTTTTCCGGAGTGTCTGTTAGTATCTTTGTTGCACCCTTCTTTCTCCCCTTTTTGATAGTTTTTCTAGCTCCAGCTTTAGGGTGCGGTCGAATCATTTCTGGACTAAAATACGTTGTATGTGTCTTTGCACACAATTGGGAAATTTTTGGAGATGCAGATACGAGTACGTTTGAATGAGTTGTAGCAGATGTGACAGTCGCGGCAGGGGATCTTTCATCAAGTTCAGATATTGTTGTAAGTGCAAGATTGTCATCAGAATGAGGATTAGTGACGATGGAAGTTCCAGTTGAGATAGTGGAAGAGATTCTTGGAGATGCAGATATGAGTACGTTTGAATGAGCTGTAGCAGATGTGACAGTCGCGGCAGGGGATCTTTCATCAAGTTCAGATATTGTTGTAAGTGCAACATTGTCATCAGAATGAGGATTAGTGACGATGGAAGTCCCAGTTGAGATAGTGGAAGAGATTCTTGGAGATGCAGATATGAGTACGTTTGAATGAGCTGTAGCAGATGTGACAGTCGCGGTAGTTCCAACACATGCAGTCGGCTGTAGGAGGTCTACGTGAAGAGAAGTAGTGACAGTTGAGAATATCTTTTCACTTGATACTTTTGACAAATTGGCAATTATTTTATCAACAACCCAGAAAGATTGTTCAGCCAGAGTTGGAACATTAGTTGTAGTAGATCTAGACACAGCCGCATTAGACCTTTGAACTGCGAGTGAACTTTCTAGAGGTAAACTACACTTCGGTTCTCTTTCTCTAGCCACAACTGAAAGTTGGCTTTCTTCTTCACGTGAGCGTTCTAATGTGATATTGTGTGCTTCAATAAGAGAAGGAGAGACCAGGGAAATTTTGTCCGCAAGTAACTGTTCTGTCGTGATATCGCAAGGTGCTACAAGAGGAGCTGGTGATTCTCTTTGTCTCGCACACGGTTGCAACGTATCAATCTCCATATCTTCAGCATCTGTATGGCTCTCTTCAGGTTGGTCTAGTTCAGGTCTGTCTGTAACATAGGATGATAAGAATTCATCGTCAGTAAAGATGTCTGAATTAAGAGGGTAAATTCCTGTTATTTCGAAACTTTTGGTGATGTTTCTTGGTGTCATGGCCATAGGATAAGCTCTTCCTAACAAGCCGCTGATGTCGTAAATGGTGATCGGTCTAGCAGGATGGGTTGTCATCCAGTCATCACAAGCTCTGTCGTAATGGGATTTGAGGCACCCAAATACTATGCGGTCTAGCGGCTGCAGTTTTTGCGAAGTATGTGGGGGTATAGTTAGCAAATGAATCCCATGGTCCTTGGCATATTGAACAGAATCCACGCTAATATGGCTCTCGTGATTATCGAAAATGATGAGGCATGGGTTCTCCTTGGAGGACCGGACATGTTTCTGAAAATGTTTCATAAATTCCACAAAGGTACTAACAGTCATCCAGCCACTGGGATTTGTTACACCATTTGTCCCTGGAGGTGCATTATCTAGCATTCTAGTTTGCCAGTTTTTTCTAGGAAAAATCATAAAAGGTGGCAAATGGTTCCCAATGGCATTGATTGCGGAACAAACCGTGACAAGTTCTCCTCTTTCGGCGGATGTGACTTTGGATACTTGTTTTAAGCCGCGGCAAGCTACAATTTTTTTTGGCTTATGGACCGTAGTTATGCCGGTCTCATCGACGTTGTATATTTGTTGTGGTGGAAATTGGAATCTGTCCATCAGGCTTCTTAAATTTTCAAAAAATGTACCAACGTTATGCCTATTAAAGCTGGTAGCTCGTGATAGACTTGTTGCCTCTGGTTTCCTTAATGATAATAACTCTTTATGACGTCTCATAAAACCCCAAAACCAATCATAACTGGCCTCTTCTTTAACTACCCAATTATCTGGGATTTTCTTGTTATTACTTTTTGCAAACTGATAAGCCAACATACGTACATTTTTTGGCGTGAGGCCATGATACAACTTACTAGCTGTTTCTAAATATTTTGCCAGGTCTTTTTCTTCTTCTTCTGCGAAAATCTGTGATTTTTGATAGTTTGGCTGATATTGTATTTCCTCAGACTCTTCTCTTTGCCGTCTTGAATATCGTTTTAATGTCATAAGAGGTATATTATATTGTTTTGAAGTTCCTTTTAATGTGCCTCCAGCCAATACAGCAGCTACAGCTATTTTGAGTTTGTCTTTATCAACTGGTATTCTTTTTTTCCCGCCTTCTTTTGGTTTATATATCCGCGGCATTGTTTCCTAAAAATAAAATCAAATATTAACAAACAGTTATTAAAAAAGCCAGAAAATTTACATGGGGAGATTTGATCCCTTACGGGGACACATGATCCCGGGATCATACCACCCCCAAAGAAAAGGACCAAGTCTACCCATACATATTGAGGTTATAAAACATGTTCCTTTGCGAAACAATTTATCACTTATTTCATGGTAAGTAACGTTATTCTGCAGAAAAATAAACGTCTTAAAAGATAAAAACATTTTCAGGAATCATTTTCATAACATCATGTTAAATAAATCTAGTCAAAACTTACCGTAAATTAAATATTTTAACACAACAAATTTTTGGCGACCACCATTTCTAAACCTTCGACATCTGCCAAACGAAACCATGACAGAAAGTTAACATTGCCATAAACAAATAAGTGTTGCTAGTCTAAAAAACTATAACACGCTTGGTAGATTTGTGAATGAAGGTTACCCAGTGTCCCCTAGGGATCAAATGTACCCACCTTCCCCTACATGTCAAGTGTATGTTAAATTTCAGCTGGATACAAGTAATAATCCTTTTCTTGGTGGTCAACTTTTCACAATACTTACAGCCACATACCAACAAACAACAACAATGCTTACATCATAGAATAATGATGCAAATGTGTTATTCCTCTAAGGCTTGCATTGATTATGTATTTAAGGAGTTTTTACTACCCATTCAAGTTATATTTAGTCAAAAAAAGTATTTGTTTTAATCAGTTGTTTTCAGACCAAGTTCCATGTATGATTAACATACTACTATGATGTATTATTTTCTGTAATATTCATAAGTTAAAATATCCAATATGACACATGTAGTTCTCAATTACCTAGGTACCTACATGTGTAAACATTATTATTTTATATTTGTCTACATTTAAAGATAATTTACCATACAGAAAGGCAGTCAGTTCTTGTTATTATTGTTTATTACAATAATATATGTCAATAAAAAATATAATTATTATTTGCAGATAAGACTTCAACTGCAGAATTTTTAATATTACTGACAAATATCCTAGAAGAACAAATGATGCCCTCATATGGCATAATTGAAATGGATGAAATGCGAAGACTACATAATAGAAGATATTGACGGATCCTATGTATACTGGTGCAACTTGCAAAACAACGGAAACCATTTTCTTGTCTAAAAAGCCTTAAAATTACCTTATATTTGTCCTAATGTAATAAAGTATTTGAAAATTTGTACAAATTTTCAAATACTTCTATTGATTTATGTCAAAACTAGCTGTTGCCCGTGACTTTATTCGCGCAGACTTTGTTTACTCCGCACAGCTCCTCCCCCGTAGGTGATAACGTGATAATATGTAGCCTATATGTTGACCCGACCTGTTAGTAATATTCATGCAAAATTTGAAGTAAATCCATGCAGTACTTTTTGAGTTTACCCCGGACATACATTGACTTTCCTACGATTTTATTATATGAAGGTATAGATTACAAGCTACAGAACATTTAATCCGGCCTCCAGTAAAGTTGTGTCATTGCACTTGCACAAGTATACGTAGGACCCTTCGATATGATAATTACAAGTATTTTCTTTTAGAAGTGTTAACTTTGTTACTTTTGTTGTTGTTTTTTAATCGAAGTGATTTTGGTAGTAACAATACTTAGTGGATTATTGGTATAATAAAATACTTTAGTGTTGTATAAGATTTATTTAAAAAAATATATACTCTAGGCAAACCTTCTATCTAAGTATTAAATAATTTTATATAATAAAAATGAAACTTATAGTCATCAGTGGCTAATTTTAAGTATAAGTTTAATGACACACTATTCATAGTATTTAATGTTTTAATGCCAAACATAGATTTTACTATATGGAAAAGTCTTGAGAAATAATTTTTATTTTCTTTAATAAAGTTACAAAATGAATAAATCACACAAAATACAAAATGAATAATTATAAAAAGTGTGTAATATGAAGCAGTCTTGTAAAGAAAATTAAATTTGAGTTTTAAAAAATATACAAACACATCTACTTTACTAAACTAACAATTATTATTAATGTTTGTACTTCTCGGAATAGATAAATAATTTTCACAATTTATCACCTTATGACTTAAATTTATTAACATGTATCTTTGAATTTTTACTAATGTAACAAACTTATAGAAGATTACACGCACTATATTAAAGCTATTATATTTTAAATTTAAATGTTTTCTACAATTTAAATATCTCTTGTTATCTCGCATAATTAATCAGTAATGAAAATTCAATATCAAAAATTGGTTTACTATATAGTATGAGTAGTATGGAATTTCACTTGAAAATAAAAAATCAACAAGTAAAATATTTTTTCCTAAGGTAACATTAACTTTCTATTAATTTAAATTTTAAAAATTACACATATTAGGTACATTAAGACTATCATGTTATAAACTTAATTGTTTTCTACAAATTAAAATTTATTTTTCAATCTTGCACAACCATTTAAAACAGCAAGAAAAATATAATATTCAGCATTAACTTATAAATCTTCTTAATCAACAATTTCAAAAAATGTAATAAATAGAAAGGCTTCTTTATTCTATTTCCATTACTCGCTGTTTAGTCAACCTGTAAAAAAATATATCTTATCAAAATGTTGTTATATATGTTTACTTAATATATTTTTTTTGTCAGTTAACTCAGGACTTATGACTCCAGTCTTGCATGTTGCATTTTGTGTAGTGTTATATAGATTTGCATTGTAAATTATATAATGGGGTCGAAAAAACAATTGGTTACATTTATAAAAGGGAGTGAAAGAAGCCTACACTATTCTCCAGAGAAAGCTTCTCATATTATTCAGGATTTTTTACAAGAATCAAGTTTTTGATATAATCTTGAATTTATGATATTAATTTTGTAAAAAACCACAACTTTTACAATGAAAGAAATATATTAAAATATGTTTAAAATTTGATTCTTTCAGTCTACCTTGTTAGATGATTTGTCATGGAGATATGTATGTAAATAAATACTTACACAGTGTTCCATTGTTTTCCTTTCTTCCTCTAGAAACTATAATGTATGAAGTATTTGTAGAATATATGGTGTTATATTATGCTTTCCCAATATTAAAGACTTTAATCTTTGGTGCCACAAGTCTAGTCCATGAATCCACCATGGTGACAAAGTTAATTTATGCTTATTACTTCTTAGCCTGAAAAGAAAATCATAATTATTTTTAATAACCTATATAGGCTTTTAAAAAATATAAGTATAAAGAAGTACACTACTTACGTTTTATTTTGTGTTCCCATTTCACATACCTAACACAATTTAATTTTGTACTAGAATCGGAAGAATGATGACGATTTTAGAGATGTGAGAACCAAACAGTATAAATCAATAATTCCTTGTAGGTAATGGTTAGATAATTAATTAATTTATAATAAATTACAAAATACAAATTAGTTAAAGTACAATACTTTTTAACGTAATGTAAATAAACTTTTAATTTTTCGTATAGAGAAAATAATTCTACGAATTCTCGTGCTACTCAGTGTTACCAACTCTATTCAAAATTACAACTACTTACAAGGTTTTCTACAAAATTCAGTAGAAAACTAAATGTAAAATAAAAGGTTAATTTAAAGCTGGTGCTTATTTTGTATTATTTAATGTTACTATTAATAACATATACTCAGGAAAAATAATACATAAAAACATATTATAATAATCAAAATATTAATCAATCAAAAATAACAAAAAAATCGAGTGTAGCTCACACTCCTTTTTTCGTTAGAAGTAAATGTAAGAAGACAAAATAAAATAAAATTTATATACTCTTTGAGTAAGTCTTTGAATCAAAGAGAGATAAACTGAAAAGTCGAAGAAAAAGGTTTTTCGTTCTTGAGATGTAAATCACAGACCGTGGTCCCACAAACTAACTTTTTTTTGATTAACAACAAGCTGAATATTTGTGAAAAGCTTCATTTTGACGAGACAACCGTCTTTTCTATTTTCGAAAAATCTCGAATCGGGTAACTAATAAAGTTAATGCTGCGAAGATATTGGGTTCGGTAAATAATACATATTTATTAATAACAATAATTATTTTTCGACTTTAATCGCTTGATTATATTATGAAAACTACGATGAAACTTTTGTCCTACATATTTGATGATTTTTCTGACAATCCCACTTATGAGATTTTTAAATTGATATTAATCAATTTAAAAATAACCTAATTTTCTCACAACAGCTTGTTAATTATTATTGTAATTCAACGGTAACTTTGTCATACACGTAAAGTGGAAACTTTTCTTAGTCTGACACTTTAAAGTTTCCCTATTTTATCTATCTTTATTAGTTACCCGATTCGAGATTTTTCAAAGATAGAAAATATGGTTGTCTCGTCAAAACGAAGCTGTTCACAAAAATTCAGTTTGTTCTTGGAGACCACGCTCTAACAGTAAGTCTTAGGTTGGATTGCTTGCATCTAGCTGATTTTTGGAGCTATTAATAGATAACATTATTTGTAACATAAAATACTGTGAATTGTATTCTGTTCTATCTTATTTTCTAGTTGGCATAATACTATACATTTATGTTTGTTTATCGTAATGCATTTTCGTGTCATTGTCAAATCACAACAATTCTATGGAAGTTTCTCATCAAAAAAATTAATCAAAAATGTTGATTGATTAGTCTAAAAGAAGATGTTAATTTACTCAATAATGTTAGAATTATAATTGAAAGGAATAATTATAGTAGAAAAAAATAGCTTGTTAATAATAATTGTTACGCACTTTTACGCATAATTAGTTACGCAGTTATACACCCAGAAATAAATACACACTGGCATCTTAATTGCCCTTTACATTAAAACATCTTATGAATCATAATTCATTGTTTCAGTTTTATAGAATAAAAAACTAGTTTTGATGGTCAAAACTAAAAAGAGAGAATAATTCAAAAACCTGTAAAATATCTTTAATTACAATTGTAAATAGGTACGGCTACACTAGGCTTTGGTTATATTTCCTTCGACTCTGACAAAGAAGAGAAATGATGACAGGAAGTTATAAATGTAAACAAAAGCTCATAATGATTAACACAAGTTAAATGCACCAAAGGTGTATCTTAAAAATCAGAATTAGTATAATATCTATGTCTTCTAGTGACAACATTTATTTCTCTATTCGAGTAAACTTTTTGTTTAATTTATCTCTGACGTTTTAAATGTTTATCGTGGCATGCTTAATAACGTCCATCGAGATATTAATAAATGTCAAGCAAACGTCACTTTCTCGATCGATATATATCTCGTGGTGCTTATCCTAAGCCTGCTGGACTTCAACCATTAATTCAAAACTAAAATAAGCCAAATCGGTTCAGCCGTTCTCGAGTTTCAGCGAGACTAACGAAGAGCAATTGAATTTTATATATGTCGCAGTGAAATTGTCAATAGCCGTTAGATTATAATCTACCTAGGGACTTTATAATTTGTTTAGATTAGGTTAGCAGTTAAATTATAATATCACTTAGGTAGATTATAATCTAACGGGTAGTAGTCGTATATATATATATATATATCTTTATATATATATATATATATATTATAGATCGTTGGTACTTTGTAAAACACACACAAACACTAGGCGACTTTCTATGCACTTTTGTGGTACATTTTACTGAAAAAATATCGCACTTTAAGGTTTGGGCTTTGACGCGGTGGTTTAAATTCATGTCAAGATATGTCATCTACCATTAAAATGCTATTTCATAAACATTAAAAAATAGAAGATACATTTTGTATTAGAATTTTATTACTGCTAACGCCAGCTATTATAAAAATAACGAGTAAAAATGCTACAAAGCTACACTAGGCGACGGTCTGTGCCCTTTAGTGGTACATTTTACTGAAAAAATATCGCACTTTTAGGTTTAAGCTTTGGCGTGGTAGTTTTATTCCGTTTAATTCATTTTCATTCATTCCATTTTAATACAATATTAATCTATTAAAACACTTGCACTTTTTAACTTCTCACTACGTATGTAGATAGGAAGGTTACTGATTTTGCTCCGATTTTCAAAAATGGAGTTTTCACTATATGTCCGCGTTTTGTGGGCTTAGGAACCATTTTCGACTATTTTCGCGATGACGTCAGTATGTTAAGTTTTGAACGCCTGGACCGATGGAAACGCGGTTGACGGCATTCGATTAGATTCCGCTCAACTTATACTTCCTGAAATTTTGAACGAAATGGGCCCAAGAGATTTTGAGAAATTTTGAAAATACGTAAAAAAAATTGTGGCGAAACAGAATTTTTTAAATAACTTCCAGATTAATGTACCGATTGAGAACAAAAATTCGTTTGGAACTAATCGTTGACAAAAATTTTGGAAAAAGTGTTTTTTCGACATAACTTCGAAATATTTCAACCAATCATTTTTTGGTATTCTACGATATTTTAATACTAAAAAAATTACGTCGAATGCCCTTTTAAAAATCAAAACCGAATCTCATTTTCAAAAGTTACAGCTCTTCAAATATTAAAATTACGTTTTCTTTAGCAAAGTTACTTAATATTTTGGAAATAACTTTCAGGCTAATATACCGATTGACTTCAAAATCTTATCATCTTTTCTCCTTTAAAAACTGCGCCACGTACCGTTAATTGGATAAAAATCGGTCAATTTGTTTGGGATCTATCATAGACGAAAATTTTTGAAAAAAATGTTTTTTGACATTGCTTCGAAATTTTTGAACCTACCGATTTTTTAGCTAAAGCAATATTAAAATTAAGTTGAATGCCATTTGAAAGATCAAAATCGATCATCGTTTCCAAAATATACAGCTTTTCAAAAATCAATATACTGCCATTTTTATCAAAATAGATGTTTATACTGAAAAAACCTATACTTATAGTTTTTACTATTTTGAGCTTAAAATACGTTAATTTAGCGGAAAGTTTCTGGGATGGCTTGCAAGGTCAACCATTTACAGATTACAGAAAGTGATAGGTGACCAGTCTATCACCAAGTGGGTACTTTTGCAATCCCGGGCAACATTGTTTTTATCAGCAAACTAAAAAAAACACATTTTTTAATTTGGCTTATTCGGGAATCGAACCCCGAGAGTTTCTCTGAGGGAAAAATTCGAAAAATTTATTCACTGAGTTTCTACAGCCAATTCTTCGTGCCTGCGGTAAGTCCAATATTAATTCTAAAAATTTTGAAGGTTAATTAAATTAAATTTTCTTTATAAGATCAACTTTTATTTTTAAAACTCATGTTTCCTAGAAAACTCTTTTACAAGAAATTTACCATAAATAAAAATAGATTTCTATCAACATTAGACTTCAAGAGCGAAGTGGTGGCGCGAGATAGATCTTGAGTTGCTACATATTATAGGTAGGTACTATATTATAGGTAGACCAGAAAATATGGTGTAAAATATGTAGATAACCTTTATAATTGTTCGGTGTAGATAACATTGATAATTGAAATAGTGTTTTTAATAAATCAAGAAAATTTTAAAGAATTTTTCTTATACATAAGTATTAAAAAATTATCTTAGAAACATTTTATATTTTATTTTGGTTTTATTTTTCTGCGCCTCCCTAGATACTAAGCCTGACGATGCCTTTGATGCGAAAATAATAAATAAAGTCCATGACAAAAAAGATGTAATTTGCATAAAAATACTTTCCTAAGAATATTACTAGGTAATATAACTTAGCGAGCCCTTACAAAGCTCTGCTTTTTGCTAGTATAAGAATAAAGTGATAAAGTTTTTTGATAAAAAAACACAAATGATTTTTGTGATCTATTCCTCATAAGAAACCCGGACGGACAGACAACGATATTGATTATGTCGTAAGACAATTCGCATAGAAATTTAATAACCTACAAAACAAATAACTGCTCCTAATATATCACTACAATATACAGTATTTGATAAGTACATACTAAATACTTAAGAGTGGTTTAGTAATTTCGAGACTCGGTTTAATAACCGTAATACTGGAGTAATCTCCACAATAGAGTTGGTGTATTGTTCTACTACTCGTATCACAGTACATGTAATACTATAAGGAAAAAATGTCCCAATAACAAATAACCTGCTAAATTCTTGAATTTTATGCAACGAGTCTTGTGAATGAACTCTGTTATGTTGGCAGTCTGTCATATTACATTTACCTGTAATAATTACAATAGTTATCATTATGTAATCTGGCGTTCTAAGTACATTTTTCCCAATCACTTTTAATTTGGTTGAAGGCACTAAAATATTTTAGTTTGAAGCGTAATTGAAATTATACCCATGCGTTTTTTTTATGTTGGATAAAACTGAATTTTTTTTATTACTTTAATCGAACATATTACCGAATCTAAAGTCTAAACAGCCTCTAAAAATTTGGCCGGAATTTTAAAAGGAACCCTGTATATTAAAATTAACAGTAGTTCTAACCAATTTCCACTTATGGGTATAAGTATGAGTTATTAATATTTTTAAGTTTTTGGTTTACATACTATTTTATTTAAGTTTTGGTTTACATACATATTAATTATTTATTTTAGATTTGATCGCTATCCTCGCGCCATCTCACACAGCCGTGTTGGTCCCGGCCTCCTTTGAAGAATAGGCCAACTGCCGTTCTGCCAGGCAGGTCGTAAAAGGCGACCGATTGGCTATCGAGTCACTACCATCATGGCTACTAGGTGGTAGAGTTCAGCATTGTCTCGCCCGGGTCTGGTACCACCGCCTTACCTATTCCTGCCGCAATAGCGTCAGTGCTTGTCGCTGTCGTGTTCCGGTTTGGAGGGTAAGGTAGCCGGTAAACTTATGCATGTGGCATTAGACCTCGCCACAAGATAGCAACGCACTATTAACATCTTTGGTGTCTATAGGCGATGGTTGACTCTTTCCATCAGGAGACCCATCTGCTTGTTTGCTATCTTATGATATAAAAAAAAAGCCACATGTCGTTGAACGAGGGGAGTTCTACCCTATTGTGTGTTGTAATTTATGGATGGCCCCTAATTCACATTTTGCGACCCGAACGCAGGAACTCATAAGCTGAGACAAATAGGCTAATTATTAGACACAACTCACGAGGTAGTAATTTAATGTAATAAACATATTAGGACCGCACATCTATTTATTTATTATTTCAGGTTTAACCTACCTGACTACTAAAATCGAAGTGTATTTGTTCTCTTCCTTCTTCGTCGATGCTTAATGAAATTCCATGTCAATGCAATATCTATAGTAGGGGAGCCCAAGAGGGGATTTTGGTATTTACTCGAGCGCGTTAGATTAACATAGGAGGTGGTACCTCGCATACTGTTAAGACTCTCCACCAAATATAGGCCCTTTCTATAGAGGGGGTAACTATAGCAGAAAAAAAAACAAAATTAAGATAACTTTGGCTTGTGGAAATTGCCAGATTATACTTTTTTCGTAATTCTAACATAATTTCCTCAATAATAAAAGAATATTCATTCAGACGCGCTCGAGAATGTCAAGACAACATTTTCTTTGCAATTTTGTGACCCTTACGCTACACTTGAATCGTCAGTTTTTCTAAATTTTAGCTGGTAATTAACATACCATACACTAATCTAACGCACTTCAGTGTTTCCATGTCACTGATTTTTTTAAAACAATTTTTTATCTTTAGTTTTTTCCTCACCATTGAAATGAAAAACCTTTTATTTTTTCTATAATTTAATCTACAAAATCCAACAGGTCCCTACAACGCTCGAGTAACTACCCATTTAGCAAATAGCATCTTGGGCTCCCCTACTATATATGTATATAAAACAAAGTCGTGTTAAATTATAAATTTTTAATTCAAGAACGGCTGGACCAATTATTAGGTTTCTGTACCTAAAGGGTAAAACGGGACCCTATTACTAAGACTTCACTATCCGTCCGTCCGTCTGTCTGTATGTCTGGCTGTCTTTCCATCTGTCACCAGGATGTATCTCATGAACCGTGATAGAAAGTTGAAATTTTCAGGTGATGTACCTGATGTACCGGATGATATAATATGTATTTCTGTTGCCGCCGTACAAGGTAAAATGTATTTTTTTAGTAATATGGGCTATATTTTCTCATGATGAGATATTCCGTATTCGGCCAAATAATTCAGAGTATTCGGCTGAATATTCAATATTAAAGAAAGTTGCTAAATAGGAAGAATAGTAAATGTATATTATTAATATACATTTACTATTCTTATTCTCTATCTTCTATATCTTCTATATATTATTAAAGACCTCTGAGCTAATCTGCGGACGGACAGATATGGTGAAACTAAAAGCGTTTCTTGTAGATTTCGGAATTCTAAAACGAAGTAACTTGTGTTTGTAACCCTTGCCTGCCGTGCGTGTATCGTCCCGAAGATATTAGCGCGCTAAAACCCTTTGACATACCGCTTTTTTCATCGTTTAGTGTTGTTCCCGGCCTCCTTTGAAGAATAGGCCAACAGCCGTTCTGCCAGGCAGGTCGTAAAAGGCGACCGATTGGCTATCGAGTCACTACCATCGTGGCTACTAGGTGGTATAGTTCTGCATTGTCTCGCCCGGGTCTGGTACCACCGCCTTACCTATTCTTGCCGTAATAACGTCAATGCTTGTCGCTGTCGTGTTCCGGTTTGGAGGGTAAGGTAGCCGGTAAATTTATGCATGTGGCATTAGACCTCGCCACAAGATAACAACGCACCATTAACATCTTTGGTGTCTATAGGCGATGGTTGACTCTTTCCATCAGGAGACCCATCTGCTTGTTTGCTATCTTATGACATAAAAAAAAATTGCATTTTTTTCTAGAATTTGTATCATTTTGTAATATATTTATTTTTAATTACATTTGAATACGAAGAAAACTAAATTTCTAGTATTAGTAGTAGAAGTTGAGTTTCTGCGAATAATAGTTACAAGATTCTTAAAAATGGTTGATGGCTTAAACTGGGAAAAAAATAGCCGTCCAGTTTTTTGCTGAAATCTCAAAAAGTATATGTGATAGCTCAAATATTATAAACGTTTCTGAAAGAACAGGAAATTTTAGTAAAAATCCTTGACTCCCGGAATTATAGCCCCCAATATTTATAATTTTAATTTACTGTTGAAAATCGGCTTTCGTGCGGTAGTTTCAGCATGCACGTGCCGCCGCTGTAGTGAGCGTAGGTTTTAAATCATTTTTTTATGCCATTAAATATTAATTCCAAAATTTGAAAGAATTCTGGCGTCATCTAGATACTCCAAAAATATGATTCCGCGATAATAAAAGTTTTATCACCATTTTTCGAAAAGTTATTCAATTGTTTACTGGTTTTTTATTAGTTTTTTCACTGGTTCATGTTGTCATAAATGGCAGTATAAAAGTTTAAATAATTACTCTATGAGTTTTTTGTTTCTTAGAGCCCTTTTTATAAACACACTCAACAAGAAGACGTTTTGAAAGATAATAAAATATTTTTATTTCATTAATTATTAAGATAAGAATCGACAGACGTCGAACATGAGACAGACCCCAAGCAGCAATCAAGTATGTTTAATACCCATAAAGCAGCTCATATATTACTTAAAGTTCTATTGCAGCCGTACAATGGTGTAAAAAGATGCTTTTATCAGTATAGAAGACCTTTATGAGTTTTTATACAGCCTAATGTTGTACAAGGCCTTTCTTAGAGTTTCGCGTAAGCTTTAGGTGTTATATCTGAATATTAATACACTACTGTACAACTTAAAGTATTTTGTAACTCATTAGGCTTATTTTAATACTTAAAGCTGTACATTAGCTGTATTATGTTTAGCACGGGAATTTATTACAGCTTTAAGTATTATTATAGTATCACTCAACGCTTATTTCTGTAAAATGGGAGATGCAATCACCGTTCTACAGCTAATATTTATGGCGTAATTGTAGACTGTTATGCAGCCAATGGTGTTAAAAAATCTGCATATACAGGTGTAGTGCAGCTCAAAGCTGTATTACTGATTTTGTTATTTGCTGTTTTTATATCTGCATCGTTGATATCATGTGGAAAAAATAAAGTTAGTCATATGGAATGAGTATATAAAGTCAGGCAAATAAAACTGCAAGCATGACTGTAGAAAATATAAGGCGAGTTGACTTCAGTTAAACACTGCTTAAAGCCCTATAAGGCACAAGGTTCGTTATCAAAGTGAACGTGTTTTCAAATCCACACTTTCTTAATATTTCTCCTTTGATAAAAGTGCTTCGCCGTCCAAAGTATTGCTGAATACGAGAAATACTGTGGTCAATTACCAATAATTACTCTGCAAGGATGACCAAACGCGAACGAAGTCGCGAGTACAGCTAGTAAACACATTAAAAGTGATTGTAGGTTATCTGATTTATTATTTTTTAGGCTTCTTCATTAAGGTTACTGGGTTGGTAATTTATAATATTTTAATTTTATTAATGTCATAAGACAGCAAACAAGCAGATGGGTCTTCTGATGGAAAGAGTCAACCATCGCCTATAGGCAGCAAAAATGTTAATGGTGCGTTGCTATCTTGTGGCAAGGTCTAATGTCACATGCATAAGTTTACCGGCCACCTTGCCCTCCAAACTGGAACATGACAGTGACTAGCACTGACGCTTTGCAGTAAGAATAGATAAGGCGGTGGTACCAGACCCGGTCGAGCCAACGCAGAACTCTATCACCAAGTAACCACGATGGAAGTGACTCGCATTGCCCATCGGTCGCCTTTTACGACCTGCCTAGCAGATAGGCAATTGGTCTATTCTTCAAAAAATATATAAAAAAGAGTTAAAAAGAGAAATAAAAATCATTACACTGAGAAAATATATATATTTTTTTATTTTTAACTTGCTACTATACGGAGTGTTACAAAAGCAGTATAGTAAGCCGAAAGGGGGTGACTCAGAGGGTCATTCTGAACAAATTTTGTTAACGATTTGTGAAAATTCGCGAAAAACAATTTTGTTTTTCCATTGTGAAAAGTCACGTGACCAACAAAGTTTCTATGGAGAATCAATATTTTTTCGCGAATTTCCAAAAGTCGTTTAACAAAAGTTGTAAAGAATGACCCCCTGAGTCACTCCCTTTCGGCTTACTTACAATCATTTTAAAAATATTATATACTTAGATACAATTACAGGCAAGAGAGTATGTGTTCCTCTTTGAAGAACTAATAATATTAAATCACAAGCACGAAATAACGTATTCTTCTTAAAAATATTTTTGTGATAGACCAATCTTTAAAGGGCTAGATTTTTCGTTCTTGATCAACTTAGTTATATCATTTTGTTTTCTTGGCCATTATAATTCACCTTTATCCTCCCACAAACTGGATACGATGCAAATACAGTTTTGGCTTCTCTCAATTGTTTTTATTATTTTATAAAGCATATTTCCCTGAAAAATAAAGTAAAACATGATTGAAATACATATCCCATAAGTTATAGTTAACAATAAGTTGGTTTAGTTGTGAAGTCAAACGACCGACATCAATACATCACAATAGCGAAATCAAGTGATATATGTTTTGTATTTAGGGTTTCTTCAATTTTTGTATGCATCTCTAAACATAATTGATTAAAAGCCAATGACTGTATAATAGATTTATATAGGGACTTAGTACAGCCTAAAGTGTATTTGGACGGTAATTAAAAGCCAATAGCGGTATAATAGAATAAAAAAGAGTTCAGTACAGCTATTTGCTGTATATCACCCTCCAAATATACTTTAGGCTGTATAACAAAGCGTCGCCATTATTGTGTATTAAAAACAACATTAAAGAAATATATTGTTAAATAAAAGATATATTTAGCAATATATATAGCTATATCGTAACAAACAACTTATATTATAATCATTATGCCTTTATATACAATATTGTACCATAAATACTTGTATATTCTAACCTTAAACACAAACACTTGCCGTATTTTGCAATGATTTTATTTGTGTTATCTTGATTATTTCGTTGGCGCGTGAATATTTTGAGGGAAATCATACACGACTTCACGATCATTTAGAATTTGCACTTTGAATACACCGTTCAATACTGCTCCAAGTCCAAGAATTTATCGTTTATGAATATATATTTAATTATGGCGTCTGCAGATACGTGATATAATTAATGTTATACAATATCAAAAACAGATTGTTACTTTGTATCATTTTCAAACACTTATTAAGAACATTTAGCTGTACGAGAGAGTATATTTAGTGTTATAGTTTCTTCATACACCGAATAACAGCCTTTATACAGCCTATGACAGCTTGTACAACTATTGTGCAGCCTATTTAACGCTTAGCTGTACAAGACATTTACAAGAGAGTATCCTTAGTGTTTTAGTTTCTTTATACAGCAAATAACAGCCATTGTACAGTTTATAACAGCTTGTATAGCTATTGTGCAGCCTACATAACGCAATAAGCTGTATAACTTGGGGCCCTTTTTGGTGTTATATCGGCTGTAGAAGCGCTTCTACAGCCTTTGTACGGCTAAGTATACAGCTTTAAGTTTAAAAATGAACCTAAATGCAACCTATATACAGCTTAACGTGCTACTTAGGATTTCTCCGGCAAACATCAAATAGTCGATAATTTCAAACCAATGATAAATTCTAAGCTTCTAATAAATAATAATAAATAAAATAAGTAAGATTGATTTTGAAAGCTTATATCTCGCGGAATCATATTCTTTAAAGCTTCTAGATGACGCCAGAATTTTTCCAAATTTTGGGATCAATATTTAATGGCATTAAAAAAATTATTTAAAACCTACGCTCATTACAGTGACGGCCCTTACATACCGAAACTGCCGCACGAAAGCCGATTTTCAACATTAAATTAAAATTATAAATATTGGGGCTACAATTCCGGGAGTCAAGAATTGTTTTATGGAATATCCTGCTCTTTCAGAATCTTTTATAATATTTGAGCTGTCACTTATGCTTTTTAAGATTTTGGCAAAAAACTAGACGGCTATTTTGTTTCAGTTTTTTGTTAATAACAATTGTTATTTTTTTCCCAAAAAATGGCAATTGTTATATAAATTTTCCTATTTTTTGGATTCCCGACAGGTACAAACATCTCTGGTTTGGGTGTTTATTATGTATGTAACAGTATTTGTCTATGCATTTCTATGTATCTGTATAATTCTCGAGGCACTTTTTGCCCCGCACTATTCCTCTGTGGAACCAATTACCGGCAGGGGTTTTTCCAAGCGTATACGACTTAGGGACCTTCAAGAAAAGAGCCTACTCTTTCTTAAAAGATCGGCAACGCAACTGCAAATCTTCTGACAGAGTGGTTGTCCATGGGCGGCGGTGATCACTTTCCATCAGGTGAGCCTCCTGTCCGTTTGCCCCCTCTTCTATAATAAAAAAATCGAAATAGGTACGTCTTTTTCTAGATGTCATTCCGGATTCGATAATCTATCAACTATATTTTTAAGAAACTTGTAACTATTATTTACAGGAACTCAACTTCCCGACTAGACTACAGAAAGTGAACAGGTATTAGCAGATACCTCATAATGACCTTTTGGTCGAGTGGTTAGCAAACCTAACCACAAATCGACACGGGGTTCAAGTTCGATTCCCGACAGGGAAAAACATCTGTATAATGAGCATAGATGTTTGTATTTCTGGGTTTGGATGTTTATTATTTATGGAACAGTATTTATTTATGCATTTCTTATGTATTAGTATCGTTGACTAACACCCACAATACAAGAAAATAATTTTCTTACTTTGGAGTTAGATCGATTTGTGTGATTTGTCCAACGACATATTATAATACTTCCATCTTCAACCCCAGTACTACTTTCCTTTGGGTGGGTTGAGGATAGTTATATTAGGCTATTGATAGTAATAAAAAAGTCTCCCCGTGTTGGTTCTGAGCTTCTTTGAAGAATAGGCCAACTGCCGTTCTGCCAGACAGGTCGGGAAAAGTGACCGATTGGCTGTACAAGTCACTAACATCGTGGCTACTAGGCGGTAGAGTTCTGCATTGTTTCGCCCGGATTTGGTGCCACCGCCTTACTTATTCATGCCGCAATGGCGTCAGTGCTTGTCACTGTCGTGTTCCGGTTTGGGGAGTAATGTAGGCGGTAAACTTATGCATGTGGCATTAGACCTCGCCGCAAGATAGCAGCGCACCATTAACACCTTATTTCACATAATAACAAAGTCATTTAGTTTTTTTTAAAGATATTATAGGATGGCAAACAAGCTGATGGCTCTCTAGATGAAAAGACACAACGAGCGCGAGACACCAGAGATGTTACGTTGTTCCTCTGGTGGTAGGGATGGAATGCCAAATGCATAAGTTTACCGTCTACCTTACCCTCTAAACCGAAATATAACAGCGACAAACATCGACGCCATTGCGGCAGGAATATGCAAAGCGGTGGCACCAGACTCAGGCGAGACGTTGCAGAACTCTACCACCTAGTAGTCACAATGAAAGTTACAAGTTTGGCCAATTAATCGCCTTTTACGAACTGTCTGGCAGAATGGCAGATGACAGAATGATCTATCATTATTCAGAGAAGGCCCGAAGTTAAACGGGGTAATTAAATAAAATTTATCAAATTTTGTTAAATTTTATACAGCCGCTTCACTGTAAAGACATGACAAACATACACACAAAATTTCGCATTTATATTACTAAGTTATTGCAATAATATTCAATTTATATTCTATATCTGTAACAATCCAAACAAAAGTGAAATAACAAGCAACTATCAAATATACCGTCAATACCGTCTAATCAAAGAACTTCACAATAAAATCATTCATTTTTATTCGCCCATTCAAATGTCGTTTACGACAACTCAAATATACAATTTGTAATAAAACGTTCCGTACTGAAATAAATTCACTACATCCGAAGTAGAATATGTATTCTATAACGTATGTGTTAATATAAATTGTTTACATATTCTGTGAATGTATAGATAAGTACTGTTGGATCATATTATTTCTAATTTTGTCTCTTTATGTGAAGGATTCTCTCATGTCACTTTAACAAAACGGTTACCCCGCAATTAGACTCGGGCCGAATATGTTATACCTAACATTTATGTAAAAGGTGTTTTTAATAAAAAAATAGCACTGGTGCCTAAACGTTTAGGCTAAGTACTACAGAATTATTTCTGCATTAGGCACAATGCTTATTAAAATAAAACTATTATTGGAAAAATGACGATGAATGCTTCAAGAATATATTTTTTATATCATAAGATAGCAAATAAGCAGATGGGTCTCCTGGTGGAAATAGTAAAACCATCGCCTATAGACACCAAAGATGTTAAAGGTGCGTTGCTATCTTGTGGCGAGGTCTAATACATGCATAAGTTTGCATGCTACCTTAACCCCCAAACCGGAACGCGACAGTGAAAAGTACTGCTGCTATTGCGGGAGGAATAGGTAGGGCGGTGATACCAGACATGGGCGAGACAATGCAGAACTCTACCACTTGGTAGCTTCGATAATAGTGACTCGCATTGTCAATCAGTCACCTTTTACGATATGCCTGGCAGAACGGCAGTTGCTCTATTCTTCAACGTAGCCCGGGACAAACACGGGAATATACCTTTTTAAGAAAAAATTAAACTAACGAAAATTCGATCATAGACTAAACAATAAAATCTCTTTTTAATTTTACAACCGATTTTAGCCGGAAAGAAAATAATATAGCTACGTATGTGTATATTAGGGTAAGTCCGGGATATACGCCCAAGCGGGATAGATGTCTCATTATAATTATAAGATACATAAAACGCGTGAGTAAAAGAATGCCCTATAATACGATTATGATTGATGATTTTCGGCCTTCCATAACTTTGAATGTAATAGGTAAGGTTATTTTATTTTTTCTTGTGTTTAGATAAGGGTATGTGTATTATTATTAATTACTCATTTAAGTTAAGATAGACGTATTTTATATTTTTTTTTCGAAGGCATTTATTCTAGTGAAAAGGGATATGTGCCCCAATATGCCTCTAAGGACATATATCCCTAATTCACTTTGATGCTTATTAACTTTATTCTATTGTTACAGACAATACCTGTCATAACAAATTTGACAGATGAATACAATCCGGGAACTATAATTTATGTAGATAAATTATAGTAGAGTTAAACTGTAGAGTTTTGCAAACAATTTAACAGTAACAAATGACAGTTCTAAATTCTCATTTAAAAATAACAGTTTCTTTAGAAAGGATAAGCTACGAAAGAAATACTAGTGAAAAGAATCAAAAAAGATCTTGCTAAGAAGATAAAAAAATAGATTTAAAAAGAGCTAAAAACACAAAAATAATAAACTGTGTCTACAAATAGACGTAACTAAAGATAGTATTACAAGCGGTAAAAAAATATAGTTACACTACACAAAGAAAACGTAAAAATCAAACCAAAAGAATACTAACGAAACATTTTAATCATTAAAAATATCTTAAAACTATAAAGTGAGTCTAATTAGTAAAAAAATAATGTTCAATAAAGGCTTATTGGTTTAAAGTGTTTGTTTTCTTCTAAATGGCATTTATCCCTTCCACGAAATTAGGTTTGGGGCATTCCCCGCATTCGAGGCATATATCACTGTGTGCAGTTTAAATTTTAACTCAAAATAATTGATTTATTTATTGACTAGTCTACAAAAAACAATGCAAATTAATTAAATAAAGAACCAAAGATAGTTCACATGTAAAATAATTTGCGTATTATTATATACAAATAATACGCAAATTATTAGGACGTATGACTAAAATAAAAAAAGGTGGGCATGTATCCCGGATTTACCTATTATGTACCTATATCACGTGAATGTAGTGTATGTAATGTTTATTTTTATTAATTTGATGTATTTCTAATGCACTTTTTTTTGTACCACGCAGTAGTCACAATGATAGTGACACGTATATCCAAGTGGTCGCCTTTTACGATCTACCTGGCAGAACAGCATTGGTCTAATCTTCATAGGAGCCCGGACCAACACCTCAGAAACCCTGGTATGTTAGTAAAAATCGAGTAACAATATCATGTATTTATCTTGCTTTGTCTATAAGCATGCGTATTACGCCAGATTCATCCAATCCCATATACAATCCAATGATCCCAACACAGCTTACACATCACAACACACATCAATACACACACACACACAAACAAGCACACACATAAATACATATACACACACGGTAGTCATTTTTCGACCCGTAAACACGATAAGATTTAATAACAAACCGAAATCTTAATGCCACTAACTCTCCTACACATTGTCAAAATATGCTCTAACCCAGGGTTCGTTCTCAAAGAGACAACGTTAAGGCGGACTCTAAAGCCGCCAACTTGACCTCTGACTGAGCTCTATGCTCGCCCAAAAACCAGATTTCACGTTCATGGTCATACAGAGCAATTGTCTAAAAACATTTCATCTCCATGTTTGGAAAATGCACGTAGAACTGTTAGTCCCGATGAGAGCTGTCATGCGTGCGACGCGCGGCTTGTAATTGTGCGGCCCGGGAAGTGTTTTTAATATACCGCAACAAACACACTGATTTAAAAGATTAATTTAATATGTTTTCCGACAGTTAAAATTAAAATCTCGCAAAACAAAACTGGAATTAAATGGTTGAGTAAAGGACTAAAAATATCGTGTAAAACCATAAAATTTTTATACTTGAAAAGTATACATACTAAAGAACACAAACAAAAATATAATAAATATAGGAAGATTTTGAAAAATTCCTTGTAACAGCTCAAAGAAACTATAGTTACAATTAAATTACTAACAGTAAAAATAATTAATGTAAGGCAACTTGGAAATTAATCAAAAACTTTACTGATCAATCTTTAGAAAACAACTACTATAAAATATGTTAATGGTATGGAAATTTCAGATCCAACCAAACTTGTAGAATATTTTAACAAACACTTTATTGATATTGCAACTTGTCAAAATTCAAAACCTAATAATGACTCTGGTATCCAAACTTGCGAAGGAATACAAAACAATTCCAGTACAATGTTTCTTTTTACCAGAGAAGAGAATGAAGTTAAAAAAGTAATATTAGATTTACAAAAGACCAACTCTGTTGGTTTTGATAATATCAATACAGATATATTAAAGCTTATTGCTCCAAGTGTTTGTAAGATTCTTAGTTATTTAATAGATTTATCGTTTGAGCAGGGTTGCTATCCATCAACACTTAAATTTTCTATAGTTAAGCCTATTTACAAAAACAGCGATAACACCCAGCTTAATAACTATAAGCCGATCACATTAATCCCCATTATATCTAAAGTATTTGAAAGAATAATGTATGAATACTTCATAGCTTTTTAAATAAGCACCATATTTTTAAAACGGAACAATTTAGTTTTAGAAAGGGTCTTCTACTCAACAAGCTTGTTTCACTTTGGTGAAAGAGGTGACTGAAAGCCTGATTGAGAAAAAAAGGATAGTTGCAATTTTCTTGGATATGAGCAAAGCTTTTGATTTTTTAGACCATGAAAAGCTTCTGCAAAAGGTGTATAAATACGGAGTAAGAGGTAAAGCACATAATTGGCTGTCAAGGTATCTTAAAGACAGAAAACAGTGCACAAACATTACAAAAACTATTGACACAGAGAAGCATTCTCACAACTCAAACTGGAGGATAAACGATAAAGGTGTCCCTCAGGGTAGTATCCTTATTAACTCCACAAACCACAAATGTATACAATTCGCAGATGACATCACTGTACAGATTAAACAAAAGCCTAATGTTAATTTTGAAGATGATATTAAAAGTAGCATTAAAAACATCGCTCATTGGCTTGACAAAAATATTTTTATTGATTAAGTAATGTAAAAAAATTAAAATAATAGAGTTTAAGACCAAGAACTTAAAAGATAAAACCTTTAAATATAAATCTTCACGGCGAACCCATTAAAAAGTTAATAGCTGCAAATTTTTAGGTGTCAATATTGATAACTATCTCAATTGGAAATCACATGTTCAGATAGTGTGCAAAAAAATTAATAAATTTATATATGCCCTTAAAAGAATTAGCCAGGTAGTATCAGTTGAAACATCACTAACTGCATACTATGGATATGTCTCATCAGTACTAAATTATGGTTTGATAATTTGGGGTAACTGCATTGATGCCCATAGAGATTTTGTGGTGCAAAAAAGTGTGTAAGGGCTGTAGCAGGGAAACATACTATGTGTAGCTGCAAAACGCTATTTAAAATGCTGGAAGTTCCACCTTTACTATCATTATATATTAAGGAATTATGCTTATTTGTTAAGAAACACGTATCATTTTACTACCGTGGATGAATTAAACAACTGTAGTAAGAGTAGTAGGAGAGGGTACAATCTTATATTACCTAAATGTAGATTAGCTCTATGTTAAAATAACATATAATGTATGGCAATCAAAATATATAACAAATTGCCCACAGCTCTGATCCACTTAAAATATAAACAATTTAAAAAGCAGCTTCACCAGTGGTTATTAGTAAAACAATTTTATTCAATTCAGGAATACCTCAATTATACTTCCATTAAAATTAATTATTCCTAGTTAAATTTAATGAATATTTTTATTTTATTTATTATTATAATGAAATTTCTATTTTGAATAATAATTGTTAATGTAGACTAGAGTGTTGACATACTCATTTGTTTTGTACGTTTATTTTTTTCGTTTCTTTGACTTCTACAATATCTTTACCATAGTTTGCTCAAATTGAATTATAGCACTGATCACTGAAATAGTTAATTAGTATAATACCATCCTAGTATTTTTAAAGCCGATTTAATGTTGTTTAATAACTATTATTGACTTGTATCCTTGACATCATATCATATAAGTTTTGCTTTTATTTTTCCGTGACATTTTCTTTGATGACAGTTATGCAATTTCCAATAATTTTATTAATTATTATAATTAAATTTTGACATTTAAATTTTAAGCTTAATGACATGGTTAATTCATATGTGATATGTAATAAATGATAATTTTTAAATATTTGCATACCATATCACGGTAGAATATGCTGCTATCTTAGATTAATTTTAATAACTTGTAGCACCCATATTCTTGCAAATAAAATATTTTTCATTCATTCATTTCATTTATTCATTCATTCAAGTAATAATGAACATGTCAAAAATATAGATTAATGTTTTAATAACTGTCTTTTAGTATTGTATTTTATTTAAAAAAAATCCTTAATAATTAAGCAAAATTATAAAATAAATAAAAATAAAAAAATATTTATTGTAAACTAGCTGTGCCTGCGACTTTGTTCGCCTGGATTCTTTTAAATAAAACCCACATAGTTCCCATTCCCGTGAGATTTCCGGGATAAAAACTATCCTTTCTCGGTCTCAAACTATATTTATAGCAAATTTCATCCAAATCGGTTCAGTGGTTTAGGCGTGAGGAAGAGACAGACAGACAGTAAGTTACTTTCGCGTTCATAATATTAGTATGGATAAAATTCTTTTTTTAATTAAAAATTTGCGATTCGTTTTTGCGGCCTTCCAATCTCTGGTAAATCACATTTAGCCCGGAGTGGTATCTGGCTTGAACAGCCCTGGTCTTGGTGATCACAATAAACGCTTGACATTTGTAAGCGAGAAACTGCGATGACGATGATCGCCGCCCATCTTTCTGACTAAAATGGTGAATCGTGTTGAACGGTAGCGTCTATTAAAGTTCGGTTCCCAAGCAGCAATCAAGCATGTTTAATACCCATAAAGCAGTTCATATAGAACTTAAAGTTCTATTGCAGCCGTACAATGGTGTAAAAAGATGCTTTTATCGGTATAAGAGACCTTTATGAGTTTATATACAGCCTAATGCTGTACAAGGCCTTTCTTAGAGTTCCGCGTAAGCTTTAGGCGTTATATCTGAATATTAATACACTACTGTACAGCTTTAAGCAATTTGTAACTCATTAGGCTGATTTTAATCCTTAAAGCTGTACATTAGCTGTATTTTGTTTAGCACGGGAATTTATTACAGCTTTAAGTGTTATTATAGTATCACTCAACGCTTGTTTCTGTAAAATGGGATATGCAATCTCCGTTCTATAGCTAATATTTATGGCGTCATTGTAGACTGTTATGCAGCCAATGGTGTTAAAAAATCTGCATATACAGCTATAGTACAGCTCAAGGCTGTATTACTGAGAAAATTGTTGTTTGCTGTTTTTATATCTGCATAGTTGATATCATGTGGAAAAAATCAAGAGGAATATTGAAAAGGAATATTTAAATATTATAAATTACCAACCAAGTAATCGTGATGAAGATAAAGCTGAAAAATTACTAATTCAGGTAAACCTACAATCATCATTTTTATTAATGTTCAAGGAAAAGGGTTCCGTAACAAAAACATTAAAAAGTGATTGTAGGTTATCTGATTTATTATTTTTTAGGCTTATCTTCTTCATTAAGGTTACTTGGTTGGTAATTTACAATAACTGATTTTTTAAAGTCATAAGATAGCAAACAAGCAGATCGGTCTCCTGATGAAAAGAATCAACCATCGCCTACAGACAGCAAAAATGTTAATGGTGCGTTGCTCTCTTGCGGCAAGGTCTAATGCCCAATGCATAAGTTCACCGGCCACCTTACCCTCCAAACCAGAACATGACAGTGACTAGCACTGACGCTTTGCAGCAGGAATAGATAAGGCGGTGGTACCAAACCCGGTCGAGCCAATGCAGAGCTCTATCACCTAGTAACCACGATGGAAATGAGTCGCATAGCCCATCGGTTGTCTTTTACGACCTGCCTGGCCGAAAGGCAATTGGTCTATTCTTCAAAGAATATATAAAAAAGATTTAAAAAAGAAATAAAAATCATTGCACTGAGAAAATATGTATTTTTTTATTTTTAACTTGCTACTATACGGAGTTTTACAAAAGCGGTATAGTAAGTCGAAAGGGGGTGACTCAGAGGGTCATTTTGAACAACTTTTGTTCAACGATTTGTGAAAATTCCCGAAAAACAATTTTGTTTTTCCATTGTGAAAAGTCACGTGACCAACGAAGTTTCTATGGAGAATCAATATTTTTTTCGCGAATTTCCAAAAGTCGTTAAACAAAAGTTGTTAAGAATGACCTCCTGAGCCACCCCCTTGCGGCTTACTGTACCACTTTTGCAACAACCTGTATATATGTATACTTACAATCGTTTTAAAAATATTATATACTTAGATACAATTACAGGCAAAAGAGTATGTGTTTCTCTTTGAAGAACTAATAATATTAAGTCACAAGCACGAAATAACGTATTCTTCTTAAAAATATTTTTGTGATAGGATACTAATATTTAAAGGGCTTGATTTTTCGTTCTTGATCAACTTAGTTATATCAAGTTGTTTTCTTGGTCATTATAATTCACCTTTATCCTCCCACAAATTGGGTACGATACAAATACGGTTTTGGCTTCTCTCAATTTTTTTTATTTTATAAGGCATATTTCCCTGAAAAATAAAGTAAAACATGATTAAAATACATGTCTCATAAGTTATAGTTAACAATAAGTTGGTTTAGTTGTAAAGTCAAACGACCGACGTCAATACAACACAATAGCGAAATCAAGTGACAAACATATGTTTTGTATTTAGGGTTTTTCAATTTTTGTACGCATCTCTAAACACAAATTAAGTGATTAAAAGCCAATTACTGTACAATAGATTTATATAGGGACTTAGTACAGCCTAAAGTGTATTTGGAAGGTAATTAAAAGCCAATAGCCGTATAATAGAACAAAAAAGAGATTCAGTACAGCTATTTGCAGTATATCACCCTCCAAATACACTTTAGGCTGTATAACAAAACGCCGCCATTATTGTGTATTAAAAACAACATTAAAGAAATATATTGTTAAATAAAAGATATATTTAGCAATAGCTAAAGCTATATCTTGACAAACAACTTATATTATGATCATTATGCCTTTATATAAAATATTGTACTATAAATACTTGTATATTCTAACCTTAAACACAAACACTTACCGTATTTTGCAATGATTTTATTTGTGTTATCTCGATTATTTCGTTAGCGCGTGAATATTTTGAGAGGAAACATACACGATTTTACAATGATTTTAAATTCGCACTTTGAATACACTCCAAATACTGCTCCAAGTCCAAGAATTTATCGTTTATTAATATATTTTTAATTATGGCGTCTGCAGATATAATGTTATACAATATCAAAAACAGATTAGTTACTTTTTATCATTTTCAAACACCTATTAAGAACATTTAGCTGCACAAGAGAGTATCTTAAGTATTATAGTTTCTTTATACACCGAATAACATCGTTTGTACAGCCTATACCAGCTTGTACAGCTATTGTGCAGCCTATTTAACTCTTAGCTGTACAAGACAGTTACAAGAGAGTATTTTTAGTGTTATAGTTTCTTTATACACCAAATAATAGCCATTGTACAGTTTATAACAGCTTGTATAGCTATTGTGTAGCCTATATAACGCAATAAGCTGTATAACTTGGGGCCCTTTTTGGTGTTATATCGGCTGTAGAAGCGCTTCTCCAGCCTTTGTACGGCTTCGTATACAGTTTTAAGTTTAAAAATGAACCTAAATGCAGCCTATATACAGCTTAACGTGCTACTTGGGTTTACTCTGTATAGGTACTTCTGTATACAATTTATCATGTACCTTTAACAAACAATATTATAATATTTATCGAATTGTCTGTTTCATTGTTCGCGCAATACATACAAAACGCTAATCTGGTTTGATACTAGCTGTTGCCCGCAACTGCGCCCGCGAGGACTTCGTTTACTCCGCACAGCTTCTCCCCCGTAGGTGACAGCGTGATAATATGTAGCCTATATGTTGACCCGACCTGTTAGTAATATTCATGCAAAATTTAAAGTAAATCCATGCAATGCTTTTTGAGTTTACCCCGGACATACATACAGACAAAAATTCTAAAACTATATTTTTGGCTTCGATATCGATTGTAGATCACGCCCCAAGTATTCTTTAAAAAAATATTCAATGTACAGTTTTGACTTTCCTACGATTAGATATACAATTTAAAGTAATTAGATATACAATTTAAGGTTACAAGGCTAATTAAAATGTTAGTCATTTTATCAAAATTATTTTAGTGTAAATTTAGGTACTTCAGTTGAAAAAAAATGAAATTATGTAAGTGATAACGAGTCTTCTCAAGTAAAGCTTCGTGTTAAGACTAGTTTAATAGTTTTTAACAATAATTAAGAGCGAAGCCAAAAGCTTCTCATTCAGTTATTATTAATCACTTTCACAATATATCAAATATTACCTTTATTGCAATAAGAAATTAACAGAAGGCTGCCAATTTCTATCAATTCCACGGCTGTTATTTATAGCCAATACAATTTGTTCACATGGCAACATTTGTTCCTACCAGTCTGACTCAGAAATATTGAAGAGCTTCTCGATATTCTTAAAAGTCCTTAGAATTCGTGACGCCTAGGTGATGATAGGCTTCAATAATTCTAAAGCACTTTCATGCCTTTGCTGAGATTTACTGCAAGGCGATAGACGAGTATATATATTATGTACTAGCTGTTGCCAGCGACTTCGTCCGCGCGGACTTCGTTTACTCCGCACAGCTTCTCCCCCGTAGGTGATAGCGTGATAATATGTAGCCTATATGACCCGACCTGTTAGTCATATTCATGCAAAATTTGAAATAAATCTATGCAGTACTTTTTATGTTTACCCCGGACATACATAGAGATAAATAAAAACAGACATACAGACAAACAGACAAAAATTCTAAAAACTATATTTTTGGCTTCGATAGCGATTGTAGATCACGCCCCAAGTATTATTTTAAAAAAATATTCAAGGTACAGTTTTGACTTTCCTACGATTTTATTATATGTATAGATTAAGAAATCACAAGCTAGTTATAAAAATATAGATTCTTTAAATCATAATTAAATTAAAATACCTATCAAATCAAAAGTCCATCAATACGTAAAGTAAAGATATCGTTATTACAAATACAAAATATTGTTTTATAAAAAAAACTTTGATTTATAGAAAATCAATCCATTTTTAAAAACTGATAGGTAAATAATATGTTTTTTTATAATTCAAATATAATTTTGAAAATAATTTAAACTGTTATATTTGTAATAAAATTTTAATATACGGAAACATACGAAAACCATTTATAAATGTATTCTTATATTATGTTGTATTTGTTCCCATGTATATAATATATTATTATATTTTAGTTTTGTTCATTTTGTACTTATTTTTATAACGAAAACTTTAAAAAAATTACATTATTGATCAAATTATTATCATTAAATGTGATAGTAAAAAGTAAAAACTTTCATCAAATAAAATCAAAGTTAAAAACATACCTGTGCTTTGAAACTATGTTCACATAAAGTTTTATATAGTTAGTCTATAATTAAAAAGTCTAATAAACACATTATTTTGTCGATATTATGATATTATCGCACTAGAGATAATAAAAACTTTCTATTATCATGGACTTGTATTATCTGTGGCAGTCGACTGATACGAACCGGGTGCGACTCGCTTCAGCGGGAATAAAGCGGCGACTGAATTCATCTTTCACGGCAAAGGGCTGTGCTTTCCAATTAAACGTCTGTAATAAAAAAACATTCAATAGATTTCGCGACTCCCATAACATTACAATAATCCTTAGGAAATGAAGAATGATATATTCTAATTTATTTAGCTTTTTTAGATTTCGGGATTTCCTATGTCACCTGACATTCATGATAGTCTCAAATATAGAAAAATCAAAGATAATAATATCTTTGATTTTTTCATTTTTTTTTCAACAATTGTCGTGTTAAAAAATATTTTCAAAATGCTATATTTTTGGCACAATATGCGTGTATATGCCATGGAATAAATGCAATAAAGACTTATAAATGAATTTCCGAGAGTGTGCGTAGGTGAGGAAGTTGCGAGAGGGATTCAGAATGGACCTGACACGCGGTGCTATAATCGAATTGACGTAGAACTACTACCTATTATATCCGGTTTCAGGCATTCTTTGCCCTGATTATAATATGACTATTAATGTCATTGGTTTAAAAATATTTGTACATAAAAAAATCGCCTACATAAATTAACACAAGAGCCCTATAGGTTCTTTAAATATTTCGGAATAAAAGTAATAGATTTATCAATGAATGAATAATCAGTCTGGGCATAGACTACCTGCATATCCAATCACGATATTTTCTCTAACCGTTATAATAAATAGTCCGATATAAATAAAATGGCTAAATTGATAATAAATTCAACTTTGACCTCGAATAACTTTTGAATGTGTTGATTCTTCGAACAATTATCTAAGAACTTTTTTGTAGAGCGTTCAAATTTCTACAAAAATATTTGATGGAAATTGCAGAGCAATTTGTCGTCCATTAGTTACAAAAATCAGAAAAAAATATTTTCCTATGTTATGTGTTATGTGGACAACCTTAATTTTAATATAAAGGGCTCATATTTTCAGAGGCCTATTTTGGTATCTAAACAAAACTTTTGAGCCTGGTTCCGAAAAATCGACATTTTTTTGAATTTTGTACAGAATTTAATAAACTAAACGCAGCTTTCGAATTATTGTGATTAAGTAGTCTACTCTGAATTAATATATATCCCCGTGTTGGTCTGGGCTCCTTTGAATAATAGGCCAACTGCCTTTCTGCCAGGCAGGTCGTAAAAGACGACCGATTAGCTATGCGAGACACTATCATCGTGGCTACTAGGTGGTAGAGTTCTGCATTGTCTCGCCCGGGTCTGGCACCACCGCCTTACCTATTCCTGCCGCAATAGCGTCAGTGCTTGTTATTATCGTGTTCCAGTTTGGAGTGTAAGGTAACCGGTAAACTTATGCGTGTGGCATTAGACCTCACCACAAAATAGAAACGCACCCATTAGCATCTTTGATGTCTATAGCCGATGATTGACTCTTTCTATCAGGAGACCTATCAGGAGATCTATCTGCTTGTTTGCCATCTTATGATATAAAAAAAATAAAGAGTAAGATTTGATTTTTTGTTTGTGTAATACGATTCAACTAAAAACTAGGTACTCGATAAATCTTAAAAATTCTATCACTTTCAAAAAGTTACATTATCCAGGATGACTAAGGCTTATTTTCACCCGGCTGAGCAAAGTGAAGTAAATATCGTAACTTAACATTTAACGTAACTTTAACGTAACGTAACACAAAAAACGTGTACCTATACGTTCATAATATTATTGAGATATTGAAATTTCAAACACATATCTGTTGCTTTCATCCTTCGTGATTCTTGCTCATTTTATTATCTTTCATTTATAATCTGTAGCAAAAAAAATCCTTATTCGTAGTTAGTTTACCCTACATTATATAGAACAAAGCAGCAAATAAATATTTGATAACGCTTCGTTATCTTTAAAAGATTGAAATAATAAAGAATCGATTTGGTTTTAATTACAATCTACAAAAACAAAATGCAATTCTCAATTCAAAATCGACGAAAATCTTTTAGTAATTATTATATTATTATCTTTAAGTAATTATATAATAAAATAATAAAAAATAAATAAATATTCAGGGGACAGAGTGTGTTAAGTGTCTATATAATTAAGTTAAGTGTCTATAATAACTTACTGATCTAACCCCAAAGTAAGCAAGTTATTTGCTTATATTATGGATGTTAGTCAACGATACTAATGCGTAAAATTACATATAAACATACGAGAATATATTTAATAAACACCCAAACTCGGAAACACAAACATTTATGGTCATCGCACAATGCTTGTCTCCGTCGGGGATCGAACCCGAGCCCCGTCGATTGCGTAGTCAGGGTCTCTTACCACTCGACCAACGGGGCGGACAGTAATGAAAAAAATAACAAAAATAATCATGTAACTTTCATGAATGTTTGGTAATATTTTATAGTATTATAACAAGAGAAAGTATTTATGTGTGATATCATTTTAGAAAGCTTACTATAAAATTAAATTAAATGCATTGCCGAAGTTCTATTTTTTATTTTATTTATTAGAAAATATAACCTTATTTGATGGCAATTTTTTTTTTGCAGCTTCAGTCTGAACCATCGTTAAATGTAATACAATACAGAAGTAAGACTATTTTTAACTTCCCGCTGCGTGTGTAGATTTTAGGAATATTTTCCGAATATTTTCACGATGGCGTCAGTATGTCTGTATGTATGTACGAGTATGTGTGTGTGTGTGTGTATGTGTGTATGTAAACATCTCATAACTTTTGAACGGCTTTACCGATCGAAACGCGGTTGACGGCATTAGATTGAATTCTTTTCAACTTAGAGTTCTTGAAAATTTGAACCAATTCAGTCCTGGAGATTGCAGAAATTATAAAACACCCTCAAAAAAAATGTTGACGAAACAGTATTTTTTAAATGTAACTTGCAGATTAATGTACCGATTGAGTACAAAATCTAATCAGCTCGTTTCCTAAAAAACTACGTCCAATGCAAAATTGCATCAAAATCGGTTTCTCCGTTCGGGAGTTATCGTTAACGTATACTTTTATCAAAAATTGTGAAAAAAGTATTTTTTCGATATAACTTCAAAAATTTTCAACCTTTTTTATATTTTTTTATTTTCTACAATACTTTAGTAGTTTAGTAAATAAAATACTACGTCGAATGCGGTTTTAAAAATGAAAATCCATTCAAATTTTCAAAAGTTACATCTTTTCAAATATTAAAATTGCTCTGTTTACAATAAACTTATTTCGTTTTTTTAAAATTGCTTGATTCTTTTGGGATTTATCAATTACGAAAATTTTTGAACAAGTTTTTTGATATTGCTTTAAAAAATTTTAAAATATTGACTTTGTAGCTAATAAAACCATTTAGAGCTCAAAAATTGTGTTGAATGTCACTCGAAAGATCAAAATCGATCATTATTTTGAAAATATACATATTTTCTAAATTAAAATACTATCATTGTTGCAAACTTCAGATTTTTGAGCTCAAAAATCTATGCTTAAGTTTTTTTGTACATTTTTGCTTCTTTGAACTTAAAGTACCTCAATTTAGGGGGAAGTTTTAGGGATGGCCTACAGGGTCAACCGGCTTACACATTTTTGTTTGTTCGCATGTTAGAGTTTTCCTTCCTTGAGATTCTCAACCTGGACAGTCAAAAAAGAGGTTCAATCCATTTGTTAAATTGTATTTAATCTTTTAAATAGTAAATAACATGCCACATAAGGCTACACAGAGCAATTTAGTCCCAATGCAAGCCGAAGCTTGTACTAAGTGTGTGTCCCCTTCCCTCTAAACTTTGAATCTTCGAGTGAAAAATTTAAGAAAGTTAGTTGGGAGTTAACAAAAAATTTGAATAAAATCGATCTTGTACTTTATGAGATATGGGATAATTTCGGTAGTTGCATAAAATATTTCGGCAGCTGTACAAAATAATATATTTTTTTACAGTATCTTGGTGAAAAACAAATTTATTTTTGTGGTCTTGAAAATAGTATATATTATTAACAATATAGTATATTAATATATATTATATACAATACAAGTATAAACATATGTTTTTCGTTGCTACGGAACCCTTTGTAAGCGATCGCTTTTGACCGGTTTTTTTTTCTTTTATTTTGCTTTTCACTAAAATGAGTGAATCTAACGAAGAAATTCTATACAATTTGATCTATGTATGTACTCATACACTTCTTTTATCTTGGAGAACAGGTTGATTCTGTTGAATTTCTCATAAAAATATATCACGCTGCAAACTACAGATTACTGTTAGAGTTGAGTAAAATATTATCATTTTATGAAATAAGTAGGTATACAATTCCAACACTTTATGAAAATTGAATACGACAAATAAATAATTTATGATAGCACCCAAACCACTAAATAAAATTATTTTCTGTGACAGGTATATAAAACAAATCACTTTTACCTGAGTAAAAAGCGTTTATAATTCTTAAATTAAATGAGTTCTTTGTTTCAGCTACAAAATAACTGGACGCTATCACCTTTTCAATAACCTACAGATGCCCGGATTATAATTTGAGTGGAAACAATCACTGGGTAATAATTTTAAAATATTTATTTTTGGCTAGAGTATTAAAATTTATGAAATATTTTTTACCAACTTTTTTATCAACTTTAGAAAAAGAGTGGGTTCTGATGTATTTGCACGTAACTCATATATGTAGTCGGAAGTATGTATATATGTTTGACCGCGCTGTTGTTCAATGGTTAGCGATTAGGAATCTAATCTGAGCTCCGTCGATTGCGTAGCCAGGGTACAACGCAATCGAAAGAGCTCGGATTCGCTTCCCGACAGGGACAAAAGTTTGCGTGATGAACATGTACGCTTCTCTTTTAGTGTTTGGGAGCTTATTTAATGTATTTCAGTATATAGTTATATCTAAAAAATAAAATTATTGACGGAAAAACATATCACATAGCAAATAATTTACTCACTTTGGGGTTCAATCAATTCGTGTACTTTTACAAGGTAATAGTAATATTATTATTACCTAACTTCTTGTATAAAATAAACAAGTTGGATAATAATAACAATATTATTATTAACTAATTTGTTTATTTTATTTTATTTTGTACTCAGTGTACAAAAGTTCCAGCTGCGCCTAGCAGCCACTATGTAATATTTTTAAGAGTCCATTATTTTTAAGTTATAATTATTTGGTGCGTTACGAAAAATACGAAAGCTTACAAAATTATTTTTGTGATATAGCACTCACCCCGTGCTTGGGGAAACTGGAAAAACTTTAAACACGACAAAGAGAAATATCGACACACAGGGATTGAACCTGCGATCGTCTCCCTAAAGCCAGGACGCTCTTCCACTGAGCTAGTGCCGACAGGCTTGACGTAGCGAAATTCTTCTTTGCTATATGATCGATTACGTCGATTGTACTGATCGCTAGGTATACATACGCATAACTAGTTAAATAAGTTCATCCTTACAGATGAAATTCACATTTATAATTTTGATCAGTACTTTCGTGTTTCTAATTATTTTTGTGTTATAGCACTCACCCCGTGCTTGGGAAAACTGGAAAAATTTTAAAAACAAGAAAAATATCGACATGCAGGGATTGAACCTGTGACCGTCTCCCTAAAGCCGGGACAAAATTTTACGAAAATCGCGCAGACTGAGGTGTATGAGATTTGGAACATTTTTATATGGAAAAAGCTAATATCTACATAATATGCATTAGAAATAAAATAAAATTAATAATAGAAACATTGCACACACAACCATAACAAGTACATAAAAATCTTTGTGTGTTTTACTCAAATATACACGGATACATACCATTTTGTTTATGGTTAAAGTATTTTATCAAACTTAGTGCTTTGTCTATTGTCGAGATTTTTTATAGGATTTGATCAAAATGAGTCATAGCTTGTCTAAGATATATTTGCGTATATTTATTTATTTATTATTTGCGTAACAGTCATACTTTAGAACAGTCTACTTCACATGGTTTTTCCGAGTAGCTTGATATTGGGATTTTTAAGAGGAGGTCAACATATTCCTTAGAAACCGGCATCGCATTGACAACTACTTGTAGCTCTTTGTGTTGTAAATGTTTATGGCCAGTAATGACTGCTTTCCATAAAGGCCCTCTTTAATAAACATTAAAATTTAATAATTTTGTAAATAAGTGGCATATTCGTTAAGTTGTATGTAGTGCTGTTTAATAAACCTTATAATTATGTGAGAATTTTACACATACAAAACTTACAAATATTACAATTATAAATGCTGTTTAATAAACATTTACATTTATAGTATACGTAATATTTACAGACGTAAATTTCGATGAAATATTGTACCTACAAATTTGTAGTTGTAAATTACATAAAATGTAAATTTTTGTTTAAAATTCATGAGGGTAGATTTCAAAAATTTTCAAAAATTTAGAATATGATTTTTTTTTTTTTTATGTATAGTAAAAAATCGTACTTTGAAAAGATGAGACACGAAATTGTAAAATTCTTACACAAGACGAATCTACTTGGCGGAATTATATTACAATTTACAAAATATGTAAACTTGTAATTACAATTATGCATTCAATAAAACAGTTTTCCCTACAAACGCGTTAACTCTTACCTGTAAAAAGAAAATGTTTATTAAACAGAAATATGTAAAATTGTAGGTACGATTTTACAATTTTATATATATTTCCAACATAGCAAACTTGTAACTTGTATTCTTTGTTAACCAAAACGTTGTAGATATTACAATATAATTGCAATTTACATTTTCTAACGTTTATGAAACGGGGCCCAGGTAGCCTACTCCCTCGTATACCTGCAAATGCAATAAAAAAACATGCTTATTGTACCAGGTATTAGTCCGGGGCCTTGGTTCCCTTTGAATAATAGATAATTTGCCGCTCAGCCAGGCAGTTCGTAAAAGTGGAACAATTGGCTGTACGAGTCACTAGTTTCCATCGTGGCTACAAGGTCGTAGAGTTCTGGATGGTCTTACCCGAGTCTGGCACCACCGCCTTACCTTTTCCTGCTACAACAGCGTCAGTGCTATTGCGGTCACTGTTGCTATTGCGGCAGGGAGTAAGGTAGCCGATAAACTTTTGCATGAGTCATTAAGACCCTGCCACAAAGGTAATAACACACTATTAACATCTTTGATGTCTATAGGCGATGGTGGTCTCTTTCCATCAGGAGAGCTATCTGCTTGTTTGCTATCTAATAATACTAGCGATATCTATAAATATCTAATAAAGATAGCAGGTCCAAAATGAACACGCATCGCAAAGGACAGGACAAAATGAAAAGCATTAGAGGAGGCCTTTGTCGAAGGACAAGCTGAAAAATAAACCGGCTGCTATAATCTATACATATAATAAAATCGTATGAAAGTCAATGTATGTCCGGGGTAAACTCAAAAAGTACTGCACGGATTTACTTCAAATTTTGCATGAATATTACTAACAGGTCGGGTCAACATATAGGCTACATATTATCACGCTATCACCTACGGGGAGGAGCTGTGTGGAGAAAACGAAGTCCGCGCGGACGAAGTCGCGGGCAACAGCTAGTCTATACATATAATAACTGTTTGTCTGTTTGTCTGTTTGACTGTTTGTCTGTTTGTCTGTATGTATGTCCGGGGTAAACTCAAAAAGTACTGTATGGATTAACTTCAAATTTTGCATGAATATTACTCACAGGTCGGGTCAACATATAGGCTACATATTATCACGCTATCACCTAAGGGGAAGGAGCTGCGCGGAGTAAACGAAGTCCGCGCGGACGAAGTCGTGGGCAACAGCTAGTAATAATAAACATAAAATAGTTAATTGTTAAAAAAAGTAAGGTGTAAAATAGAGTTAAGAAAAATGTTTAAAATTAAGTTTTTTTATATCGTAAGATAACAACCAAGCAATCACAGGCACAGAAAAAGCAGATGGGTCTCCTGATAGAAAGAGTCAACCATCGCCTGTAGACACCAAAGATGTTAATGATGTGTCGCTATCTTGTGGTGAGGTCTAATGTCACATGCTTTACCGGCTACCTTACACTTCGGACAAAGTCGCGTGCTCAGTTAGTGTAGATGTATAAAAATACAGATAATTGTCAAGAAGCTAACAGCAAACTCCTTTAGCACAGGAATGTTACTTTTACCAATTTTGAGTAATAATTACATTCATTTTACCTATAATTACCTTTAAATTATTTATAGAAACCAATATAATGTCTTACCAATGAATAGATACACACGCTGGCGAATCCCTATAGGGATGACAAATATTTTTGGGGTAAACCTATGTGGGAAGAAATTGCTTAATATTATATTACAAGGTCCTTTCCGGATATGACGCAAAAAAGAGACGAAAATTTCCCATGTTCCGTATTTATGCTACTTATTATTAGATATTATTTTGGGAATACAGTTTTCCTGTAAATGTACAGGTTGCCTGGTAAAAGTTTGTACATATTGAAGAACACAATAAATATAGTTCACGGTCATAAATTAACAATAAAAATGTAATAAAAAGAGAATGCTTCAACAAAATTAATGTAGTAAATAAAATTTGCTATCCGTCTATGTACATAAAGATAAACGAAATGTTTGTACTGCGCGTACTACATCGGAAGAAATGTACTAAATTGGATAATAATTCTAATTATTTCTAATTCTTTGTATGAAGTCTTCGTCATATACCTTGTCCTTACAAGGTTCGTATGATATAAAAAAAAGTGTAAACGGTTGACCCTACGGGCCATCCCTGAAACTTCCCACTAAATTAAGGTATTTAAGCTAAAAAGAGTAAAAAATATAAGCATAGATTTTTCAGTTCAAACATCTATTTTGTGAAAAATAGCAATATATTAATTTTTGAAAAGCTGTATATTTTGAAAACGCAGCTAGTCTTATATATAAAATTCTCGTGTCACAATGTTAGTTACCGTACTCCTCCGACATGGCTTGTCCGATTTTTATGAAATTTTATATGCATATTCAGTAGTTCCGAGAATCGGCTACTATTTATTTTTCATATCCCTAAGTGTTATGGGTTGTCCAACCCTAACATTTATTTTTTATTTTACGGACAAATATTTATTTTTTATAGTGTGGCATTAAAAATACATGTATCATACATATGTATTTTTTACAACCCTAAATTTTCACCCGTCTATCATCAACTACTATTTTTTAATTCAATAATTCATATGGCAAAACAACGTTTGCCGAGTCAGCTAGCTGTTATATAATAATTTATTGTAGAATGTTGCGGTTCTTGTAACTAAAATCATAGAAGTTTCTTTACAAAACTTGGCGCCCAAAATCGATCTCAATTCTTTTGTCTGCGAAGTCGACAGATACGCATACTCTTATATTGAACTTGGCTCTTATTTCAAATTTGTGTTTTGACGAGATAAACGAAAAACCTGACATATTTATATTCATACACATGTTGAACCACAGAATCAAAAGGTGCAAATTGTATATTGCTTGTTATGAAGTAAGTGGCAATATGAAAATATCGAAGGTACTAATTTGTTTGACTTATTGAATGATGGCGCACGTGTTTTTCCGAGCTATTTTAATACGTTAATACCGTTTCTGCACTGACGCGATAATTACATTTCAGATCAGTTTCAACTACATTTTATTAAAAACGGACCTATTTTATTTTTAACCATAGCATAGCAAACAGGCAGATGGCTTTCCTGGTGTAACAACCATCACCTGTAGACATAAGATACCATCTTCGTGACGCGGATGTCACGCAACATACGTATAATTACCGGCTATATTACCTTCTCCTTGTGTTGGTCCAGGCCGCTTTTAAAGAGTAGTATATCTGCTATTCTGCCAGGCAGTTTGTAAAAGGCGAAGTACCAGCGAAGCTACTGGTAATAGAGTTCTGCAACGTCTCGCCCAGATATAGTCTCTACCACTGCCTTACTGATTCCTATCCTGCCGCATTAGCGTCAATACTTGTCACTATCGTTCTTGTTCGACAAGATAGCCTGCAAAATTATGCATGTGACATTAACTCTCCGCCACATGGATGTAAAAAATGTAGTACTAAATACTAAGTTTGCAGGCTACCTTGCCGAACAAGAACGATATTGACAAGTATTGACGCTAATGCGACAGGATAGGAATAAGTATTCTTCCATCTAGTTATACTTGCGGGAAAAAGTGTAAGGCAGTGGTACTAAACCCTTGCTGTATTATTACATCTAGTTATACTTGCGAGAAAAAATGTAAGGCAATGGTACTAAGCCCTTGCTGTATTTTTCCATATAGTTATATTTGCGGAAAAAATGTAAGGCAGTGGTAGTAAACCCTTACTATATTATTACGTCTAGTTATACTTGCAGAAAAAATCTAAGACAGTGATACTGAACCCTTGCTGTATTATTACATCTAGTTATACTTGCGGGAAAAAATCTAAGACAGTGATACTGAACCCTTGCTGTATTATTACATCTAGTTATACTTGCGGGAAAAAATTTAAGACAGTGATACTGAACTCTTGCTGTATTATTACATCTAGTTATACTTGCGGGAAAAAATATAAGACAGTGATACTGAACCCTTGCTGCATTATTACATCTAGTTAGGTATACTTGCGGGAAAAAATCTAAGACAGTGATACTGAACCCTTGCTGTATTATTACATCTAGTTATACTTGCGGGAAAAAATATAAGACAGTGATACTGAACCCTTGCTGTATTATTACATCTAGTTATACTTGCGGAAAAAAATATAAGACAGTGGTACTAAACCCAGACAAGACTTACTGTATTCAACCATCTACCAGTGATACATTTGGGGACAATCATTTTAATTGTTCGAACTAAGACGGACAAGGAAAGAACAAATCTACAAAATTAAATAACCAATTATAGAAAAAAACATGATCGTGTATATAAAGGGTAGGGGGGTTAGTCAGAACTCAGAACCCCAGACTTTGTATTCAACTAAATCTACACTAAAGATACATTGAAGCTATTTATGAATATTTTTTGTAACTTATATGACAACTATGATATTATTTAAGAAAAATCTATGCGTACTAGACAAAGCATGCGCTACGCTATTTGCGGATCACTATATTGGAGTCCATGGACAAAGAGTACCTATATAATCACTACGTTTTATCCATAGACTGCACCTACGTTGCGTTGCGTTTTCCAAATACCCAAAATTTTAAAAAGAGACTTGATATATTTTACCGAATAGGTTTACATTTATAACTCAGTTGCCTACCAATAAATTTAGTTCATGTAAACGAACAAACGAAAGGGAACACGACCTCTACTTAGCATAGCTTCTCTAGTACGTAGTATGTCTATTTCTGTGAGTACAATATTGAGTGCAAAATTTTCACACGGGTCAGCTAGTAGTAGAATATTTATAGTATTATAGCACCAAAATTTTAAATAATATAATGTTTACAATCCGTATCTGACTTGTGATTTTCGTATTTATATATAAAATTAAATTAAATGATTTATTGCACCATTTATAAGTTCGGGCTGCAACTGGTTATTTTTCGTACGTTTTGAAAGCCTTAAATCCTCAAAGAAGAAAATAATTAAATTTGCAAACTTCCGCGGATTTTAATAGGTGGTGACCTCTGTGATACTACTGAAAGAAAAATATAAAAACATTATAAAGAAATGGAATAACCTCACCGGAGGTCTAGAAAATAAAGAGGAATATTGTTTTTACTACGGTTAAGATACGATTATGAAACCTGGCTACACAACTTCGCAACCAATCCGTACGAAGTTTAAAAAAAGTCGTATGGCAGACTCGGTTGAATACGTAGCAATATCAAGACTAAATGCTACCGCTTCTCCTTAACTCTAGATAACTTCGGCCCAGCAAGGGGTAAGATTTATAAGATATCACAAGCAAGAGGCTGCAACGGAAGCCATATTGTTTAACGTTTATAAATAAAAATTATAAAGGTTATGCATGTGACATTAACTCTCCGCCCATTGCTTTTGGGAGCAACAACGTAATAGCAATAGGCCTGTAATTTACAGGGTCAGATTTATTGGCTTTTCTTGAAGCCAAGTGAACAAAGGAAACCTTCTGGGCATTTGAAAACATGTAGTTAATGTACGATTGCCGAAAGAGGCGAATTTATATACTTTATATCCATGTAAGCTCCGGAGCGCACGTCTTAAGTACATTCGCAGGGATTCCGTCCAGACCACTCGCCTTAATTGATGACGAGAGAAAACAATGTTCGCCTAACACCCTTCTGAGTAAAGTTTATATCCGATGTTGAATGTCCACAAGGAGGATAAGTTAATTTTCAAAGCTTCATGTATACACGCAAAACTGAGCTTCATTACATAGTATAAAACAAAGTCGCTTTCTCTGTCTGTCCGTATGTCCCTATGTCCCTATGTCCCTATGTATGCTTAAATCTTTAAAACTACGCCACGGATTATGAAGCGGTTTTTTTAAAAGATATAGTGATTACAGAGGAAGATTTATATATATAACAATATTCAATATAATAGAGCAAAGAAATACTGTCATTTTTGAGGTTTCAAAAGTGATGTCGTAAATAATTATATTTTTTTCCGCTTACATTGCAAACGCAGGCTGAACCCTACGAGATTTATCAAAATAATGTACTAAGTATTTACACACCTTGAAAAGGTCTACAGAAAACTCCGCGAAGGTATATGTCTATCTCTTATGGATAACCCACAACAGCAATTTTTTGTCATTTACTTTTTACGAGAAATAATGGCTTATTTTCGAAGCAATTTTAAGCAATACAGTACTAATCCTTATCCAATTAAGCACCTTAAATACATTGTTTATTTAATCATTTACTTTATAATTATTAAATCATTATGGCCGTTTACAGCATTTAGCCTGCGTGGTCTAGTGGTCCAGCGTTGGCATTGACCACATGAGGTCCCAGGTTCGATTCCCGGGTCGGGCACATAAAAAGGTGTTTTTTCAGTTTTCTGAGAAACGCAAAGATGCCCGGGATTGGAAAGTGTCCGGTTGGCGATAGGCTTGCCACCTATCACATTGTGGGACTTAGTATCTTCGGCTAATCGTGGGTGCACTTGTTGTATCTCTGCCTACCCCTTCGGGGATATGGGCATGAAGATACTAATATTTTCAAAGATATTACAGATTTCAAATGCAGGGGCATAGCGGTTGCGGGGTTACCGGCTGGAGTTTCCAGTAAAGACATCTGCATGTTTTGACTCGCGTCAATTCTATAGGGAATGGGCGGCGCGGTAAGTTCTGAAACCGCTGGGAAACGTGTTAATTTTCGGATAAATAAATATTATAGGACTTCAGCTGAAAACCAAAATTTAGTACATTATTTTTTGTATTTAAAACTAAATATCACCATATAAAAATCAAAAAATCAAAAAGATTAGAAATATTATTAACAAATTATTTGTTTTAGGGATTTTTAGACTCTTTTCGGAATTTTATATGATCGAGTAAAGTACATTCTACCGTGTAATAAGTTAGCACATTCTTTAGATTTTCTTCAGATAATATCTTCAGGTATATCGTATAATTTTTGTAAAATTGTTATTTAACAATCAATGTAAAAAGACGTGATTTAGCAAACTAGTTTTTTCCCGTTTGTCCCGATGACTCGCCTTAATAAATCGCAGGGTCAAACCTTCAACTTTGCAGGCTTAGATTTGAGCAGTGACTGTTTTTCACATGGGCAACTATATGTCACTCTTTCAAGAGTAACCTCTAAAGAAAACATGTTTGAGTTGTCTAATAACAAGAAAGCTGTGAACGTTGTAAAATATAAAGACATTCTGTAATATATTAATTGTAAAAATAAAAGAAATATGTAAAAATGTAAAAAGTAAAAATGTAGTAGGTATATGAATTTAGATATTCCAAAGATAGCAGGAAATCTTCATGGTATAGGGAAAGGGGAATTGTTTTACTACAAATTTAACGTGTGCGGGCCACGGGCAGTAACGAATAAATCAAAACTACTGGATCGATTTTAATAATTTTTTTACTGGGTGATATAGGCTATATATTTTACACCCGTGCGAAACCGGGGCGGGCCGCTAGTATTTAATAATAATATTTCTTAAATAAAATAAATGATGTACATTCGCTAAATACAAAAAACAAAAACAATCTTGCTTTGAATGTATCTCGTCTCTGCAAAATAAGCAACTCTTTTATGGGGCAATAAATACGCTTCTAAAATAATTTTTTATGTTATTAGAGATTTAGCTGTTAAAAAGTTAAAGAAATATATTAAAACAAAACACAAAAGGTGACAAAAAAGCATGCGATTAATTGCTCCTCATGTCCTCTTTTCTTATTATTAGTATTAAAACATAATTGTGTACAAACTAAATATTTAAAAAAATATATTCATAATACAAACTTGCAGAATTTCTTCCGCCTAGTCTTCTCAGTGTGCGAGCGCATTTTCAATGAAAGGAGCCTTAAAAAGTTGTTGACAAGTCTTAATATCTTGCAAACTATAGAGATTATGATACAAGGAAAGACATGGCTAAGAGCTAGAGTATATATGCGATGTATGAAATTTATAAAATTCGCTACACAAGTTTACTGTAACGTTCTCGAATATCTAAAAGAATAAAACGCTTGAGAATTGCAGTCCTTTATTTAAAATTCATACTATACTAGCGACTCGCCCCGTTAAGATTTTTATTAATCCAAAATTTAACTATGTTGGCATACATGACCGCTGAATGTGTCGTAAAAGAAAGTTTAAGGGACTATGCACACCACAAAAGTTTTAGAAACGTACGTGGACGGGGCGCTTTTATCCTAAAAAGCAGTTTGTTGTTATTTGTATCGATACACACGCGCGTTAGCATAGCATTTGTGCAAACGTGCGTTACTAGTTTTCCGTTCACATTGTCTAGATCTACGCATCTACGCTACTTACAAATCGAGCAATTTGATACATCGCACGTTTGCATCGCGCCTCTTTCACTACGCACGCAAGTCTGTATCGATTCAAACGCGTGAATTTATACAGGTGTGCAAAACCTTTGTTAAGCCTTTGTTTACAGGTTGCATCTGACTGGCGTTCGTATCGATCGCATTTAAAACACGTGGTGTGCACAGTCCCTAAAATATAAAAAGGAAGGTAATATCCAATCGTAATCAGAGAATTTAAAAATGAACTCCTTTCTTATATAATTCCCACTCTTAAGAGTAGGATAACATGTGAAATAAAACGTAATAAATTTACCTACCATACTAAATTACTTACAGAATAAGTAGCAGTTATTACTCCGCGCTAGATAAAAATAACATAGGATATTTCAGGTGAAATTGCCGTTTTCGCTACTGTGATTGATTGCAAATATTTATTGGCCAATTTACTTCACAAACACCATATCGATAAATAACTACTCAATCTTTTGAACATTTTCTCGTCTATCAGTCGATCCAATTTAAACGTCAACAATTTTCGAGTAGTTCAATTAAAATACCGTTTAAGCGTGCGTCAAAATTTCAATGTTAGTTTGATAGTATTCTTGTTAGAAAGCACACATGCCAACGATCAAACAAGTGTTACTTGACAATTTTTGAATATCAAGTAGGTATAATTTTCGAAAGACGATTTTAAATTTCGTTGTCGTTTGTGTAGTAAGGCTTGATTAGTATCGAGAAAACTGAGGGTCTGTTTATGCATTTTGCAAGTTAATAAAGCTCAAATAGGAACACATTCGAATATTATCCATATATTTGGGCCGGAACCTCCAGTATCTAACTTTCTAATTTCAAAGAATATAACGTAGGTGCGTCTGATTAATTCTACACTCACAAAGAGCCCTTTATTCTGAGCAGAGGCGTTTGTTTTATAAAAGTAGTATTCTGATGACTCTTTTTATTTAGTATCAGCTTTCGCTTTCTGCCACCGTACCATACGAAGTAGTGAAAGATTTCCTTCACACCATCTAAAAGTACAGTTATCTTCTAATATTTGCTTCAAGCACGTTCATTGCCTGTAAGGATAAAACTCTGGAACGGTCTTTCTCACCCGGTGCTTCCAAGAAGACATGATGTGAGGATTTTAACAGTTTCTTCAAAAGTCATTTTCTGTTTGAAAAACTTTAAAACAACAAAGAAGACCTTTCCCTAAAACCGGGATGCTCTACCACTGACCTAGTATCGCTCGTTTGCTCGTAAGCTCTTTCGCTCTTACGCTCTTACGCTCTTACGCTCTTACGCTCTTACGCTCTTACGCTCTTACGCTCTTACGCTCTTACGCTCTTACGCTCTTACGCTCTTACGCTCTTACGCTCTTACGCTCTTACGCTCTTACGCTCTTACGCTCGTACGCTCGTACGCTCTTACGCTCGTACGCTCGTACGCTCTTACGCTCTTACGCTCTTACGCTCTTACGCTCTTACGCTCTTACGCTCTTACGCTCTTACGCTCTTACGCTCTTACGCTCTTACGCTCTTACGCTCATACGCTCATACGCTCTTACGCTCTTACGCTCTTACGCTCTTACGCTCTTACGCTCTTACGCTCTTACGCTCTTACGCTCTTACGCTCTTACGCTCTTACGCTCTTACGCTCTTACGCTCTTACGCTCTTACGCTCTTACGCTCTTACGCTCTTACGCTCTTACGCTCTTACGCTCTTAAGCTCGTACGCTCGTACGCTCGTACGCTCGTACGCTCGTACGCTCGTACGCTCGTACGCTCGTACGCTCGTACGCTCGTACGCTCGTACGCTCGTACGCTCGTACGCTCGTACGCTCGTACGCTCGTACGCTCGTACGCTCGTACGCTCGTACGCTCGTACGCTCGTACGCTCGTACGCTCGTACGCTCGTACGCTCGTACGCGTGATTGAGTAACAAACATCCATCCAAACATCCATTTATCCAAACTTCCAAACTTAAAAAAAATTATAATATTAATATAGATTAATATAGATATAGATATAATCGGAATCTCGGTTTAACGATTTTCATGAAATTCAGTATGCAGAGGGTTTTGGGGGCGATAAATCAATCTAGATACGTTTCATTTTTAGAAAATGTCGTATTTACCAAAAAAAAACGAGCAAAGCTTGGTCATCCATGTACTGTATTTAAAATGTAAATGTATTTTAAATATATAAAAAAGTGGCAGTTTCATTGCAATAAAGGCGGATTTCAATGCGCCTGATGCAACCGATAGTTTTCTATCTGGCCGAACATAATTTCAAACAAAGGAATATTATGTTCAGTACACTTATTTTTAATCTCCAATCTTCATACTACATAGAAAGCTAGTAAGCCTTTGGTTTGAATGTTCCTCTTTGACAAACATTCACAATTTATACGCTTATATTATTTTATTATTTATTACATACATTAATGGTACGTTGCTAACCGTGTGATGGAGTTTTAATATCACATGCTAAGTTTACCGGCTCCATTATTCTCCTGTATGTATTATATAACTTATAGTTATTATTTTGTTATTTTACATACATACATATCTTCACGCCAGATCCCTTACGGGGTAGGCAGAGTGAAACGGAAGCCATACACCACGATCCTTGTAGGCTTGTCTCGCTTCCTCCACATTAATCACTCTCTTCATACACACACGCCGGTTGCGAAGACTCAACGCGGTTGAGATGAGGTCGCTAAGAAAAATATGTGGTGTGACACTCGCGGACCGAGTTCGAAATGTCGAAGTGAGAGAGAGGTTAGGTTTGAGAGAATGTGTCGGTGTAAAGATGAGAAAGGGCATGCTTCGTTGGTTCGGACATGTAGAAAGAATGGTAGATGAAAGGTTAACAAAACAGATATACAATGCGAATGTGGAAGGATGTAGGTACCGGGGAAGACCAAGACTGACATACCACGATCAGATTGATCGAGTACTGTCCGAAGGTGGTGTCAAGAGTCTTTTGTTATTTTAATTTAATCATATTTAGTTTAATCAAAATAACATGCTTATTAAGTATTAGTTAAATACAGCTTAATAGTTATAATAAGTTGTTATGCACTATCCAAGCTTTTTCACTCAGCATCACTAAAGGTAAAGTGTAAACTGTGAGAAAACGCTTAATAGCATTAAATTAAGCCTTTGTAATTATTATTTGTGCAATAAAGTATTTAAATATATGGGGTATTCCTCGAAGCGTAACCATTTTGAAGCGCAACTAATGAAGCCCAATTAAACTATTCCTCGAAGCGCACCTTTTAGTTGCGCTAACGAAATAAATTTAAAAATATTATAATTTTATTCCTTGAAGCGTACCAATAATGAAAAATAGGGAAGATCATTAAGAAAATGGTGTGAATAATAAGAAAAATAATTATTATCTAAATATTTATGAAAATGTAGGCAGAGGTACAACCAGTGCGCTCATGAGTAGCTGAAGGTACTTGGTCCCACAATGTGATAGATGGCAAGCCTATCGCCATTTATCCAATCCAGGGAAATGTATTTTTATCAGAAAACGGATAAAAATACATTTTTGATTTGCCCGGAAATCGAACCTTGACTGGACTACGAGACCGCAGAGGTACTAGACAGTCTCTGAAAATTTGGCCGGACCTTTAAAAGTAACCCTGTATAAATAATTGTTTCTTCTTTATTATTCACACTACTTGTTTTATGCTCTTCCCTATTTTTCATCATTGGTGCGCTTCTAGGAATAAAATTATAATACTTTTAATTTTTTTCGTACTTTTCTTGCAATCTGTTTCATAAGAATATTCAGCAAAAGTTTAAGAACTTATGTTGTCTTGAAGGGTAGACAGTCCAGCGACTGTGCCCTTTGTCTATAATATTTCATATAAATCTTTCGGTGTCTTTCTTTTTAGTCTCTTAAAATATGTTGAGTTAGTATCCATTAGCTGCACAGCTAGTGTATTTGGGTGGTTATCTAGTCTTTTTTTTATATGATTTCATTAAGTGGCTGATTTCTTCTTGAACTGTTCTGATTTTAAGGTCATGATGTAATTGTTGTTTGGTAATAAACCAGGGAACTTTTGTAATTATCCTCAGCATTTTGGATTGGAATCTCTGAAGTATATTAAAGTTGGGGACAGTCTCCTATAGTTGTATTCCGTAAGTCCAGATTGATTTCAGAATACTTTTGTACACTAGCAGTTTGTTTCCCAGTGACAATTGAGATTGCCGAGCAGCCAGAACATTTTTCTTAATTGGATGCCTAGTGCTTTACGTTTTGTAAATATCTGTTTTTTCCAGGTAAGACAGCGGTCCAAATAAAGTCCAAGGTACTTGGTTTCATTTGATTGTGGTATCTGTACTCCGTTAAGGGACACAGGGGGACATGTTCCGCGTCGCAAAGTAAGGTAACTTGTATAGATTTTGTTTCGTTAGTTTTTATACGCCAGGTGGTTAGCAATTCCGTAATGTTGTCTAATGATCGTTGAAGCATGCTGCTTGCTTGTACCGGTTCATCATGAACAGTTAGGGCAGCAGTGTCCTCTGCAAAAGTGCCGATGACAACTCCGTCCGTCATAGGCAAGTCTGAGGTAAAAATTAAGTAATGGATTGGACCAAGCACACTTCTCTGTGGCACTCCTGCATGAGCCCTATGCAGTGTGGTTGATTCTTCTCCTTGCTTTACAAAGTAGTACCTTTCGGTAAGATACGATTTTAAGAATACGTAGTAATTTGTTGCGAGTAGTTTTTTTTTAATTTATATAGTAAACCACCGTGCCAAACTCTGTCAAAGGCCTGTGAAACGTCTAAAAATGCAGCGCAACAATATTTCTTTTTTTCATAAGCTTTATGCTAAATTATAATATTTTTTAATTATTTTTTTAGTGCAACTAAATGGCGCACTTTGAGGAATAGTTCAGTTGCGCTTCAAAATGTTTGCGCTTCTAGGAATACCCAAAATATATAAATAAACAAAATAAGTAATTTGTAAACAATAAAATACTAATATTTAAAAAGCTGTAACTTTTGAAAACTTGATTCGATATTGGTTTTTGAAACTGCAGTTAACGTAGTTATTGAAGTGAGTACTTAAATATTGTAGAAAGTCAAAAAATGATAAGTTAAAAAATCTCGAAGATATATGTCACAAAAAACGCTATTTTTGAATTCTTTTACTAGGTGGTAGAGTTCTGGATTGTCTCGCCCAGGTATGGTACCACCGCCTTACCATTTCCTGCCGCAATAGTGTCAGTGCTTGTCGCTGTCGTGTTCCGGTTTGGTGGGTAAGGTAGCCGGTAAACTTATGCATGTGGCATTAGACCTCGCCACAAGATAGCAACGCACCATTAACACCTTTGGTGTCTATAGGCGATGGTTGTCTCTTTCCATCAGGAGACCCATCTGCTTGTTTGCTATCTTATGATATAAAAAAAAATCGTTATTTTAACTACCGAACGGATGAAACGCTTATGATGCAATTTATACACTTAACGCAGTTTTTTTAAGGATAAGAACTGATTAGTTTATTTTGTACTTAATCGGCGCATCAATTTTTTTTTAATATCATAAGATAGCAAACAAGCAGATGGTATCTCCTGATGGAAAGAGTCAACCATCGCCTATAGACACCAAAGATGTTAATGGTGCGTTGCTATCTTGTGGCGAGGTCTAATGCCACATGCATAAGTTTACCGGCTACCTTACCCTCCACACCTGAACACGGCAGCAACAAGTACTGACGCTATTGCGGCAGGAATAGGTAAGGCGTTGGTACCAGACCCGGGCGAGACAATGCAGAACTCTACCACCTAGTAGCCACGATGGTAGTGGCTCGATAGCCAATCGGTCGCCTTTTACGACCTGCCTGGCATAACGGCAGTTGGCCTATTCTTCAAAGGAGGCCGGGACCAACACGGCGAAATCAATCTGGAAGTTATATTAAAAAAATACAATTTGCACCAAATTGTTTGAGCTTTTTTCAAAATTTCTACAATCTAAGTTATGTGAAATCCAACTGAATGCCATCTACCGCGTTTCGATCGGTCAAGCCGTTCAAAAGTAATGATATGCTTACATACACACATACACACACACATACCCACAGTACATTGGCGTCTCGTGAAATAGACGGAAGAGTTTCTTAGGACCTCAAAAGAAGATCTGATGAAAACTCGATTTTCGAAAATCGGGGCAAAATTAGTAACTTCCTAATCTGCACATGTAGGGGGAAGTGAAAAAATTGAATAAAAAATTTTTAAAAGAGAAAGAAAAACAAATTTTGACATTTAGTTTTTTCTTATGACTAATATATAAATTTCAAAATAATTATAAATTTTAAAACATTTTAGTAATCTCTTACACATCAAATTTACTAAAAAACAAAAAAGATTCTTAAAAAATCGGACCACTTATCGATTGCCAGATCGATAAGTTACTATTTGTTTAATGTCCAAAAACCAATAAAATCTTTTTTTTTTTTGTTCTTATTCCGGATTCCACCCTTTTGACGGTCTAACTATTAAGTTTATTTGCTAATAGTTTGATTTGAGAACACTTAGGATGAAACAGAAATAACATTATAAGGATTCAAGTTTATGACACCTTAGTGAAAAGCCTTTTGTTGTAATTGTAAAGATGAGATTTCCCCGAACGAAAAACGTTAGCCTTAAATTAGAACTTGATAGATAGGTATGAAGTCCATGATCGCACAGACTTAAGAGGGGTGAGAGTTCGTCTTTATAATACGACATAGTCGGTATAAAGAATATCCGAATGTAATGAATTCGGGTTAGTAGGGATAAATGTATCTTTTCGTGGAAAAGTCGTCATGTCTGGGAAATGTTGCGTAGTGAGCTCAGATGATGGATCACTTAATAGCTCTTCCTTTCTTTCGTTCTGCAATAAGTAAGAAAACTAAGCTTAAATTGTTATATCTAGCCGTAAGTTTCTTATTTCTCTATAGTTGTCCATTTAGGCTTTGATCATGCACTTTACTAATTTAATTTTTAACGATAGATCGGGATAGGCCTAGGTAGTTGCAATATGTATTTTTCCTTTTTGGCTTTTTGAAATCTGCGATGTAATGTGGTATTAAGACAGAATATTTTGACGTTATATCATAGGATGATCACTGCCACATTGACAAATTAGCCCGTAGTAAGAAACAATCTCATTTATTATCGTGAAAATTCGCCTAAGATACAAGGAAGGAATCCAGCATTCGGGTCAGGGGGCCACATATTTGAGGTTCAGTCAAGATTGGCTCTAATCCTTATTTGTTTGCAATAATAAATCCATACCCAGACCCCTGCTTAGCGAGAGGGTCATGACCTCCTGGCTCGTCAGCTCCTCCAACCTGAGTTGATGTAACACCTCTTTGGTGTTACAGTTTACATATTCACTGGATTGTTTAAAATTTTTGAATCTATATATTACTATGTAAAGCAAAAACTTCGTACCCCTTTTTAAGACAATTAGATGAATGGTAGAGCATGAAATTTAGCTCAGTTAAATTTTACATTGCGGAGAACTGCAATGTAAAATTTAACTGAATTTAAAGAAACTTAATATTTTTAAATAATATTCATTAGAAATACAATCAATTAATAACTAGATAAAAATTTCAAAAACCCCCGACACATCCCCAGACCGTCATTCTGCTACATATGCTTCATTTTAAGAGCAAAACGTGAAAGTACCTGATTATCTACGAAAGGGGATCTTGTAGCATCAGGTTAATTTAGCACGGTTCCTTACTCAATGAGTTTGAGTTGTATTATTGCAAAACACTCATGGCCTCCAGCTCCACTATGTAACCCTAAAAATTATTTTGATTCAGAGTGTATGTAAAAATATAACAAATGAGACCACACTTAATGGGCTTATTTTGTTTAGTTCAGGAGTTCCATGGTTTCATTTCATTTCACTTTCTAGTTCATTATCAAACCCTACGAATCTCCAAACAATAAAGGCCAACTATATCAGCCCAATCTTCGATGGCCACCTTCCTGTTCCGTCATTATTATATCTTAAAAAATATCCGGCACCTAAGTGTTTGCTAAGATAAACCGAATTAGCCCACATTTGACGAGTTCATCTAGATTAGCTTAGTTAGTAGAGTATCTAGATTAGTTCTCATGGACTTCGTTATTATTAGTCACTGGAAAACATCCTGCTCCAAATACTTTAGAATGAATTTACTCCATTAATAAAATGGAGTAAATTCATTCTAAAGTATTCCAAAGATCCCATGACCTTCATCATCAGCTCTTTTATAAGACCCCGGAAATCGTCTAGCACCAGGATGTTTATTAAAACAGAATAAAGGATCCCAAACTCAATAGGTTTATCTTGTTTACCTTAGAAGTTTCCATAACTACCTTCCAATTCTATCATCAGATACTGGAAATCATCCAGCAGTCACATCTTCCAGCTTTATCATCAGGCACTGGAAGCCATTCCGCTCCAAAATTCATATAATAACAAATTAAATGACACTAAAGTTGAATATTGTGTTTCTCTATTTTATCCCAAAGTTATAACGTACACCCAGCTCTATCATGAGACTCGTCGTCGTTGAAAATCGTCTAGTACTAGATTGTTTGTCCAAGCAGAACAAATGAGTTCAAATTCGATTAGTTCTTATTTAGTTTAGGAGTTCTCATGTTTACTTTCCAGTTCCATCATCAGATCCTGAAAATCATCGAGCATTAAAGTGTTTGCCAATACAAGATAATTAAGTGCTAATTCAAAAACATTACCTCGTTTAGTTTAGGAGATTATTGTAGTTGCGTTTTGAAGCTGGATTCTTGGAGTTCCAATGTCTCTTTTTCGGCTCAATCTTCAGAATCTTATCATCAAGAGAAAGAACCTACTGTAACAAATGAAATGACTCTAAACTCCGCTATATTAGAAATGTCTATATTTGAGTTACAACGACACACTTACGGCTCCATCTTCAGATCTTCGACATTATATATAATGGAAAGTACACGTCATCAAAAATTCATCGAGTCTGAACTTGACCATCTTATCTCTTTCTACATTCTACGCGTGAGTTTCGGTAGCACTTTTTCAGTTCCATCTTCAAATCCTCGTCAACATGAGCACTAATCAAACGTAGCACTTTTAGCAACAAAACCAATAATACAAACAAGGTTATGTTGTCAAAACTCTGAGTCAGAAAGTCTAAGACAAAATCGGACCATTCGTCAGGGCGCTACGATGTCACGAACAGACACCGATACACATCTGAAACTTATAACACCCCTCGTTTTGCATCGGGGGTTAAAAACAAACCTTGCACACGTTAGATTTATGTGACACACATGATAATGTACACACATGTATGCTATTTTCTTTACAGGTAAAGTATGTTGTCAAACCTAGAAAAGATTTTATTGTTTAGTCTAAGGTCGAATTTCGACCACAAGGCGATCGCTAGTATAGTAGAAATGCTTATAACGTAGAATATTACTCTTTGATTTTTGATGAAACAGATTCTACATTATACACGAGCAATAAATCTGTTAAAATTACTTTACCAGCAATTAAATAGTCAGTATCGTTTGTCATTGCTCATTGCTCGGTCATATATGGTTTTCGAGTTATTCGTGTGGAACTGTTTAACTTCAAATTCCTTTATTATGTTGATGGACAATTTTAACTAAAAAACTAAATACTCATTCTGCGTTATTTTATGTTATAAGATAGCAAACAAGCAGATGGGTCTCCTGATGGAAAGAGTCAACCATCGCCTATAGACACCAAAGATGTTAATGGTGCGTTGCTATCTTGTAGCGAGGTGTAATGCCACATGCATAAGTTTACCGGCTACCTTACCCTCCAAACCGAAACACGACAGCAACAAGCACTGACGCTATTGCGGCAGGAATAGATAAGGCGGTGGTACCTGACCCGGGCGAGACAATGCAGAACTCTACCACCTAGTAGCCACGATGGTAGTGACTCGATTGCCAATCGGTCGCCTTTTACGACCTGCCTGGTAGAACGGCAGTTGGCCTATTCTTCAAAGGAGGCCGGGACCAACACGGCGAAGAATAGACCATTATGCCAGACAGCTCCTAAAAGAAGAACGGTTAGCCAAACTTCTCACTACCATCGTGACTACTACTGTCTGTACATCTGTACATCTACACGCCTGCATGCCTGCACGCCTTCACGCCTTCACGCCTGTATGCTTGCACGTCTGCACGCCTGCATATTGCGCATAGTTTCCTCATGTCCTCCGGCTATCATTCTGTCCGTGGCTTTGCCCAGAGCCTCTCAGTAATAGTAAGTAGGTAGTAGACTCTAAGTGGTAATACGAAATAAATAACGAAATATTTTAAGGTACTTTTTAAAGTATTTTTGGGGTTTGCAATCGGGTAATAATCGCCAATCTCACTTTACATGTAAAAATTCTAGCTAATGACTTCTGAACCTGACCTGACCAACTTCTGAAAGAAATTTACAAAATCAATTGAAAGTTAGTTACCTAAATGAAGTTCAACCACACTTTGAAGAATACACTTACACACACGCACACACGCACACACACACACACACACACACACACACACATACATTAATACATGAATACTGACCTCAACTTCCATTCTGTCAGGCAGTTTGTAGAAAGCGAACGCTTAGCTTTATGTGTCACTAACATCGTGAGTAGGTACACTAAAAGTGAGGGGCACACTAAAAGTTTTGCACTTCTAGGTAATCTGAACTATTTGAATGCCGAATTTCAATTGTTTTTTTTATCACACATCAAACTTCTACGTACGCAACGAAAATGGAATTAAGTCGAAAAGATTTTAGAGCGATGATTTTTTATGATTTTAAAAGTTCTCTTTCTCCGCAAGACTGTGCCGCTCGTCTTCAAAATGCTTTTGTGAGAGAAGTACCTTGTTTGAGTATCATGAGGCGATGATTTGCTGAATTTAAGAGAGGTCGAGTTTCTTTACATGACGAATTTCGTGAAGGGCGGCCTTCAACTACCGTCAATGAAAATAATGTGGCTACTGTTAAGCGATTAATTGAAGAAAACCCCCGGATTACCTATGAGACAATTCGAGGACTATTGGGGATTGGTATGAGCTAAATTCAGAAAATTTTACACGAAGAATTGAAAGTTCGGAAACTTTGTTGTCGTTGGATCCCTCATGAACTGATTGCGGAGCAAAAGCAGGCTCACGTGCTCACAGATGCTACTAAAGTACGACCACGGACATTCTAATGCTGTTTATAACATTGTCACAAGAGACGAAACGTGAATTTATTGTTTTGAACCCGAAAAAAAACAGCAATCTTGTGAATGGGTGTTTGTAAATTAGAACAGGCCAACAAAAGTGAGACAGGCGAGAATCGTTGCTAAAAAAATGATCGCTTTTACTCAGCTACGGTCCCATCTGTACAACTTCACTTGAAGATCAAAAGAGTGTTAATGCTGAGTGGTAGTCTACCATTTGTTTGCCCAGGGAGTTAGAAAAAGTTCGCGAAAGACGACCCAAAAGCCGCATTCTCCTACACCATGATAACGCTTCTTCACACACGGCCAACAAAACAAAGTCATTTTTAGCTTCCGAAAAAGTACATCTCGTCACTCACACTGTGATTTCTGTATTTTCCCCAAAATCAAAGATTTGATGAGAGGTTTTACTGTTACCAACTCCGAAGAGGCAGTGATAGCGTTTAATCAGCACATAGAAAACATGCCTTCAGATCTGTGGTCCTCATGTTTTAAAAAATGCTTCAATCGCATGAAAAAATGTTTCAAATGTAAAGAAGATTATTTTGAAAAGCAATAAACATAATATTTTGGTTATAACATGCTGTTTTTTAAGTTACGCAAAACTTATAGTCTAACCTACGTACTACCGGTTTTTTCACCACCGACTGACCTAGAAGTTAAGGTAACCAGTACACTTATGCATTAGGCAAAGCGTCGTCTCGTCTCATCAGCTTATTGTCTTAAAAGGGGTACAAAGGTTTTGCTTTACTTATTAATGTATACCTAGATTTAAAATTAAAACAACCAAACAAAAAAACTGTAACACTAAAAAGGTATTAAGCTGAGTATTCATTTGAGACAATAGAGATGGATGATATATAACTTCACAGTGAATAAGTCACTGTGATCCGCTGATAAAGTGACCGCTGTGATCTTTCAACAAGGAACTATGTTCCAACAGTAACGTAGGTAGGTATGCCATTCCGGAACGTTCAGCATTCCGTGTCACTCACACAAACCCACGAATAGCGCGCCGTGCAACGCTCCTGCCTGGCGCCGGCTAGTCACAGTGATAGCGACGCACCACGTTTGATGTCACTCGCTCGCTCTCTACAGTTACAGTACTACAGTAGTTAGGTATGTATTTTAAATTAAGTATTAACATCAACATTGATTTAAATGCGACAGTCCTAAGCCTGTAAAAGTGCGAAGGTTATTTTGAACTAACACTCTCTATTGTATAATTGAAAAATACATAAAATAGAAATTAAAAAAAAAGAATCAGATGTTCTGAGAAAATGAAAATCTTCTCCTTTTTTTAAAGTCTGTTAAAAATACGGCTAAATGGAATTTCGCAACTTGGAAGACAAGTGTGACTTCTGAATCGTGTGCCTAATTGTGATTGGAGTAACTGTGACGATATCGATAACAACCTTATCTAATGAAAGGATTTTTTAACCGCGGTAATATGTATTGTGCTGAGCGTGACCGTCGGGACAAAGTCACGATTATTTTTTAACGTTACTTACTTGTCACTGGAACGACAGTCACAGCGAATAAAAAGTAACGATTTTGCTCATGTCTATGAGATAGCCTCGGCCCGAGGCAGATCTAGTGGAGACCGTGCCGCGAGTCGAGGCTTGCCGCGACTTGAACCAAACGGGACGACCGCGCAGCGAGCCGAATTATGTCGGTAAATGGACATGCTCAAAGACGCCTCAGTGTGAGCCGTGCGATAAGTGGAACTGGCTTGCCGCTCAATACGATACTATGTGGGCTCAAGTGGAGACGCATGAACTTTACGCGGCCTGCGGCACGCTCGGGCCGAGGCAGCTCGTCACGAAACTGTGCACGTGGATACCCAGCTTTACATCAACTCAGGTTGGAGTAGCGGACAATCCAGACCACATATCCTAGGCGAGTAATCGTCAAGATAATAAAATTAATGTGGTTGTCTCTTACTACGAGATAATTTGCCTGTGCAGATCGGTAACCTTACAAATTATTTAATTTAGTGGTTGTAAGCTATTCCGGGTCCAAAGGTTAATTTTCTACAATTTTAATTCTAATCTATACATTAATACGCGAAGGAAAAACTATGGACCGCGTTTTTTTGGCATTTGGCACAATTAAAGTTTACAAAGTGGAGGACTGCAGAAACCTAATTTTTATTCTGTATATCATAAGATAGCAAACAAGCAGATGAGTCTCCTGATGGAAAGAGTCAACCATGACCTATAGACACCAAAGATGTTAATGTTGGCGTTAATGTGGTGGATGTGGATGTTAATGTTAATCTTGTGGCGAGGTCTAATGCCACATGCATAAGTTTGCCGGCTACCTTACCCTCCAAACCGAAACACGACAGTGACTAGCGATGACGCTATTGCGGTAGGAATAGGTAAAGCGGTGGTACCATACCCGGGCGAGACAATGCAGAACTCTACCACCTAGTAAATTTTTTAAACAAAAAAAATAGCAAAAATAAACATTCGACCGCCCCGTTGATCGAGTGGTTAGCGACCCTTACTACGCAATCGACGGAGCTCGGGTTTGATCCCCGACGGGGACAAACATTTGTGTGATGAGCATAAATGTTTGTATTTCCGGGTTTGGGTGTTTATTAAATATATTCTTATATTTATATATGTATAGTATGTATTAGTATCGTTAGCTAACAACACCCATAACACAAGCAAATAATTTGCTTACTTTGGGATTTGATCAGTATGTGTAATTTGTCCCGTGAATACTGAATAATTAAACATTACACCTTTGACAGGAGAAGATAAAGACTTGGCATAAGCAATTAAAATTATAAAACAGCATGCATTTCAACGAAATGGCAAGCTGTAATTTTCATAATAGGCAAAGCTGCAAAAATTTTGTCAGTGCTCTAATTTCAAATCATTTAAGAAAACAACGTCATCTTAAAAAGCTTGCGGCCGATTCGCCATTACTATTAAACGTTGTTAATGTACATAAAACGTAAAATGATTATGTTTACTTGTATTCATCGATTTTAATTGAATAATTGTAATTTTTCATAATTGTGGTGTGTAGCTTAAATATAAACGTGAAAAAAAATTAAAGGATGATATCTAATTGCAGCATTATAATATACCTATATAACGAAATCGCCGAATGAATCATTGCATCGGTACGTATTGTTTGATACTTAAATACAACGTTTTCGTGCTCTATTTTTACGCCGGTGTTTTATTCAGTCTCATTTGAATAAAAATTATATTAAACATATTGATAAATAGTCGATATTTTTTAGATTTAAATCTTGACATGTTGTCAATTGTTATGTAGACAGCTGTACCACAGAATACTTAAAGACTAACAGAAGTCAATGTTACATACAAGTAATATTCGAGCATAGCAAACATAGACACCTCTCACGGACGCGATATCTCGGACTGGTGCGGAACAAACTGTCCCGAAACATTCCGAAATATCACGTCCGTGAGAGGTGTCTATGTTTGCGTTGCTCGAATATCACATGTATGTAGATTGACTAACTGTTAGTCTCCGGTATACTGTAGCTGTACTAAGTCCGCCATTAGGTACCTTTGACAAGAAAAAGATATTTCCTTCATCTAAGGCCATTATTCGCGAGGAAACTACACATTTTTTCTTTAGTAATTTTATTTCTAATAGTAATTTCCTTCATCTAAGCATTAAAAGCTGTTATCTGGACTACAAGAAAACCTTTTCCCTATTTACAATATTTTGATAGTAAATATTTTATCAAATATTGCAATCGAAACTATCATGAATCATGATTGATACTTTTAAAAGTCATTTCGATATTTTGATTAAACAAATTATAACTAAACGTACACATGTAAGGATTATCGCAACAAAAAAACAATTTCACTTTCTGTAACTGGTCAAAGTATTCGGCATTTATTAACATGGCAAATAATTTGGACTCGTCAGTATTATTTTTATTAAATGGGAATTCGTAAACAACTTAATTTTTTAAAGAAACATGAAAGGAATATTTTCGGTATCGTAGTATAACACAAGAAATGAGAACAAATTAATGCAACCTCCAGGTAACCTTAGGCTGAGATTGTTTAACAAAGTATATATAATAAACGAGTCGTTTGTTGGACTTTCGATATACTATCACAACCAATTTCTCGAAGAGTTTATACAATATTATAAAATTAAATATATAAAATGTTCCGTTTTTCTTTATTTTTATAATTTATCTCAATGCCAAATTTCAGCTAAATTTGTTTAACCGATATTGCGTGAAAGCAAAACAAACAAATATCGATGTTATAATATTACTACTGACCCTTTCCTGCTCAAATTCTCTACTTTACGAATTTAAAATTTACAATATATTTTAAAAACTTTTCTTAAACATATATCATTAGATAGCAAACAAGGATATGTCTCACCTAATAGAAAAAAGAGAAACCATAGCCTACAGACAAAAAAGATGATAATGGCGCGTTGCTATTTGTACTTATCCTTCAAACCGGAACACGATAATGAGAGAATCGACGTTATTGAGGTAGAAATAGGTAAGGCGGTGTTACCAAATACCCGAAGTAAGACGTTGTGGAACTCTGTCATCTAGTAGTTACGATGGTAGTAACACATAATAGCCAACCGGTCACTTTTTCTGACCTGCCTGGCAGAAAGGCAGTTGGTCTATTCTTCAATGGAGCCCCGACCAACACGGGGAAATCTTCATCTTGAATCACTCTATTTCTTATTATTCCTGTCTATTTCATATATATACGCAAACTAATACAATCATTTTAGTATTTTTATGACCCAAAGCTCACCTAGCTTTAAATATTAAACGATCGATAAACATATTTTTTATTGGGTAAGCAGAGGAGAATTGAGTGTCATATACCATGATCCTTGCTTCCCCCACATTCATTACTCGGTTGTGAAAAATCTTGATATAGTTGCGAATATTCTAGAAAAGTGAAGAGTGAGAATACTGGAAAAGCCTAGAAATAAAAGAAAGAGACATCTGCTTCTATCGATAAACATTAGCTGCCGATACAGAAACAGCTATGCCATAATGTAGCTTCTTGTGAATGGCCTAAGGTTGAAACTAGCGTCTACTATATTTGTTTACGCTTAAGTAGAGCTTTCGAGAACATTATTGAAAGTTTACCTGGAATATAGGTATAAATAAGGACGTGTCAGCGAAAAGTGAGCGAGGGTTACAGAGGCCATACAAGCAGCATCGAAAGATAGACCCACCAGTAACGCACTTCCTCCACTTCCAGAGGCGATTCAGCGAATCATAAGAGTAAAGCGCGCTCTCTGTAAGACCTGGCAGCGCGCCAAATGTCCCGCTCAGAAAATCCAACTCAATAAACTGGCTGAGAGAGTTAAAGCAGGAGTTGAAGCTCTCTCTACCAAAAGTTGGGAAAATAAGATCAACGAGGCCAATGATGCCTGGTCTTCTCTCCATAAACTCTGCAGAAGCCTCTCTCAGACCAAAGAGCCAGTGAGACCTCTGAAACACCTAGATGGTACTGTGAGGTACCATCTGCAGCAGATCATGCAGAAATATTTGCGGGACATCTGGAAGAGCAATTCACGCCAAATCCTCCTTCGGATGTGAATGAAGCCAGAAGCCTGGAAGACAAAATTACAGCGTACCTGAACATAACAGATTCCACACAAAGAAGACCCGATTTTCTTCTCACCCTATCAAGTTCGGCAGATCATCCTGAGAACCACTAAATCTCCTCTGGATCACTAAACCTCCCTTAGATACGCCGTGGTTATATAGCTTGCAGATTTTGCTGACAGGAAGTCAAAAATATTAATATCATCCTAATATCTGTCAAAGGAAATCGACAAATTTCCGAACAACATTTATTATTTATTAATTAATCAGATGATTAGATAGTTATTTAGGTAGTTAGGTCCCGACTACATTCGGGATGATAACTGATCTTGCTACTCGAATAGCAACGCATTTTGATGTTAAAGTCTATATTGTGGCTATGGCGCTTAGCAAGTTTGTAATTTATACATAACTTGACCTACCTTTCTTTTCAAACAAATATATCAACGTGACAAAATTATTGACGCAATTGCATCTGTAGTATGTAAAGCGGAGACCGGGAGCATTGCAAAACTCTATTACTCAAGAGACACGATTGTAACGACACAAAATCTACACGGACAAAGTTCATGGTAAGAAAACTGATTTATTAATAAAAATAATGAGGACCAATCCCGGATTAATAGAGTTTTCCCTATGTTGATCATCGTCCTTTTTGAAGAATAGATCAACTGACTTGCTGGTAAGCACACCGTTAAAGGCAAGAGAAGGATTGTCACAATCATTGTGACTACTTACTAGATGACATATTTCTGCAACGTCTCGACTGGGTTTCGGTACCACCTCCTTACATATTCCTGCCCCAATAGCGTCGGTACTTTTCGTTGACATGTTCCGATTTTAAGTATAAGGCAGCCAATATCGCATGTGGCATTCCAACACCGACAGACAGACAACAACGCACGATTAACATATTTAGTGTCTATAAGCAATGATTATCTTAAGAGATAATAGCATAAATAATGAAAAGCCATCAGAAAAAGGTTTGCAATCTTTTTAAATAAAATAAAGGTACGAAGTAAATCTTTCTTGCCACGAATAATGGTGTTTAACAACATACACCTTTTGTATCAACTCATAATCAATTATTTTAGATATCTTATTTACTAAAAGGAAGAAAGTCTCCTTAGAAACAAGATATTTATCTAAAATATCTTTGACCGTGTATCTTAACACCATAAAATCTTTGTCTAAATATAGCATTATAATGTATTGATTATTCATAACCACTTGCCTTCTCCGTAACGTAAACAGTATTATTTTAAACACCTCTTGAAATATGATCAATTTGTCTGAGGCACAACGTCGCATCGTCTGCAAATAAATTTCCATCCCTATGGTATTCGCCATTTCGTGTAAGTATTTCACCTTAATGTAAAAATAAACAACAAACTTCATAAAACACGATGTATTTTCAGAAATGTTCGCACAATTTCATTTTCCTTCCGCTTATAAGAAAAGCTCTTGGGGCAACAATAAAGTACAACTTTTACATAGCGGAAAATTATATGCTGATTTTCCCCATTTGTAAAATTTAATCAAGTACAAAAATGCTTTGTTGATATGAGATGAAGTTAGCTTGCTCAGCTATAGATAACGAAGCGCAAAATGCGATTCCATATCATCAATCATTTCTATCTGTAAAAAATATTATTAGAAATTTTCTAACTAAAAAAATCTCAGTAACAGACAGTAATCTCAATCTGTTGATAGTTTATTAAAACCGGCTATATTCGACCGCGTGTAAAGCAGTCAGGCCTGATTATCTCAAAGAACAAATAATAATCGTTAATTATAGCAATTGCGGCGATGAGAATCACCACCTAACCTATCAATCGGCAAATTGGTGTAAAGAAGTGAACCTTAATGTCCATTACTTGAGATATTCGCTTTATCTTCCCAGGAAGAAAAATTTTGTGATGATATTTATTTATTTACCTAGTTGACTGAGTACACAATTGAGAACTTATTATTAATCTCTAATCAAAATAACGCTTTTACTTTATTCTGATTATTATATTATCCGTTAGTCCCAAAGTAGTCCTGGTGGACCCCAGGGGTCCACTGGAGACTGGACGAGGGTCAACATTACGTCTACGTCTACGCAAATTCGAATAGTTATATCTAATTTTCAAATTGGTAGTATAGTAGAAATTTAGATTAAGGGGGTCCACCGGAACCTGCAAAATTTTGAAATTGGTCTATGAGAAAAAAAACGTTTGGGAACCTTTGTTAAATGTAGTATCCATCAAATTCAATTTGTTAATTCCTTATATATTTAATTTTGAATTAGTTTTTCCTTTTAAATGATATTGTAGACCATAGAATAATAACGCATAGAAACCGAGTCGACCCGCGCAATATTAAGCCATTTCAAAGAAGCCTGAAAAGGCTTCTTACGTTCGCCGGCCCCTCAGACATGCGACACGTGCCACGCGGAGTACAGCTCTTGCAATTTCAAAAAATGTGAGTTACTGTGTGGTGAAATGCTGTCACCGTGCTTCACAAAAGCGTATTTAGGACTTGAAGATAACATTTCACCGATAAAAACTACTTGGCATCGTATATTTTTGTATAAAATCCAAACAAATAAATCATAAATATCTAAGTAGAACGATATTCAAAATGTTGCCAGCCAAAGGGAAAAATATTCTACCACGTATTTGTTTTTACCTATTTTCATTATAATTAATAATATGTGTATTCCTATTTTATGTGCGATATTACATAGCCTGGACTTTGCTTTTGCATAAAAATAGTTTTTAAGTGTTGGGACTCACCCGTTATACTGGCACAAATATTATAAATCCGTTTGTCAGACCAATATTATGAAGCATTTATTCGTATATAATGAAGACTTTTAGAAGACAAAAAAAATGTTCCAACTAGCATTCTAGATGCCACAGTGACCATCAGAAAAAAACTCTGTCACTACCAAAGTCATTTTTTTTTAATTTTTCTTATTAAATAATATGCCATCGTACTGCGTTATTTCGTATTGCTTAGTGTCAAGTAGTTTTATTAGCGATATTTTCGACTTATATCCACGAAAACATGTAGGGTAACGTGCCCTAAAATCGGTCTGCGCCTAATGTCGACCTTCTAATATGTTTATATACTTATAATTAAGCTAATATTCCACATAACTTTTAATAACGCGGGCAAGACTTCATACATCGTTTTTTAATTATTATTTTAAAGTTTAATATGTTCCTTAAGATTCTATATCAACTGCTTAATTTATCCGCATTTAATAAATATTTTTTTTAACTTGGGGAATAGTAGTTAAATAAAGTTGGAATTTAGGTAAGGTTAACGTAAGCAATCAGTTCTCTCCTTAGTAGTCTGTGGTTAGATATTTATCTTGTCATTCGGTGTCTTCGGTACAACAGCTGTTAATCTCAGAAATCTAAGTTAGATTGACAGAATTCTGAGCTAAGTTTTTGCTAAGTCACTTTATAGGTTCTTAAAAGAACAAAAAATAAATTAACTTTAACTATTCTTTAATACAAAAACAAAAAAGTCTATTATGGCATAGCCCAGGTCAACTATTTGTTTGTCAATAGGAGTAGCTATCTCTTTCTTTTATTTCTAGATAGTTAGCGCGCGAGCGCTCCAACTCTACATTCTAGATTATTCGTAACACTACCCCCCTCTTAGTTATGTTCGTCCCGAATATCATTACTTCCATTATAGATGGCTAATCGATCAACATGAACAATCTTCATGGTCCCTCTTGGTTGCTTCTGCACTCCGTAGGTTACGTCATTGATCCGTGTGATTACTTTGTATGGCCCATCCCAACGTCGCTGTAACTTAGGTGATTTTCCTTTTCGTCGAACCGGATTATGTAGCCAAACAAGAGATCCTTCCTGAAAACCTCGATGATTGGCGTTTCGGTCGTATCTGGTCTTCATCCGCTGACTTGATTCCAATGCGTTTTCACTTATTAACGAGTGTATATCGCGTAACCTCTCACGAATGTCTTCAACATGTTCCGGAATACTTAATTGGGTCTCTGCATTCGGTGGCGGGCCTCTAGTCATTAAGTCTGTTGATATACGTAACTGTCTGCCGAAGTTGGCATAGGCTGGCGTCACTTTTATGCTTTCATGTTCCGCTGTTCGGTGAGCCAGTAAGAACAGAGGTATGTATTTATCCCAGTCCTTTTGGTGATCTTCTACCAGCTTGGCTAAGTGTCTTTCCAAAGTTTGGTTAAATCGTTCGACCATTCCATCAGATTGCGGGTAATAAGGTATAATTCTTGTTTTGTACACTCCTAATAATTTACACATTTCCTGGAATACATTAGATTCAAAGTTTCTGCCTTGGTCTGAATGAATCTCCAGCGGAACGCCAAATCTGCATATCACCTCATTGACTAATTTCTCAGCAACCTTCGTGGCTTCCTGATTAGGGATTGCGAACACCTCCGGCCATTTCGTGAAATAATCCATCACGACCATAAAATACTTTTTCCGTTATCTGTCTTAGGAAATGGCCCAGCCACGTCAATCGCTATCCTTTCCCAGGGTGCTCCCACGTTGTATAGTCTAAGGTTGCCTCGGCTTCTAACCTGCGGACCTTTCACTGCTGAGCATGACGTACATTTTTGGCACCAATTCTCGACATCCTTTCGGCAATTCAACCAGTAAAAACACTCTCGTACCTTTACCAATGTTTGTCGTACTCCAAGATGTCCCCCAGAAACCCCATCATGCAACTCACGTAGTACGTCCTTGATAAGTTTTCTTGGCACGACCAACTGTAGATGATGTTCTCTTCCTGAAGGTTTTTCCCATTTGCGGTACAGTAAGCCGTTTTGCAACACAAGGCTTTCCCACTGCGCCCAATAACTTTTCGTAATGGCGCTGAAGGGAGCCAGCTCCTGCCATTCGGGCTTTCCCGTGTCTTGCTTCATCCAATCTATTAGAGGCCGCAAATCTCTATCTTCATACTGGGCCTTACCCATCTCATCAGTTTCCCACCTGTCATCCGTAGGCTTAGCTCGCAATACTTGAACCCTTTCCTTCGTCTCCATCCTTACACAATTTTTACAATCTTCCGTACAAGGTCGTCGTGATAATGCATTTGCGTTTGAGTGAGACTTTCCACTACGCTTTACTGTATTCCTCACAAGGCACAAACGTGTTTTTGCATATTCAACCTTAAACGCAAGATTTAAAGTCATTTTTAAAAAACAATGTACAAAAAGCAATAAAATTTTTGACTTAAGTTAGCCGGTAGGACAAGGCACATGTGGAGTCGAATATAAATATTTTTATGCATTGAGGTAGTATTTTAAGGGTTTGTAAAATTTACACTAAAAAAAATCTTGTCGAAAATCTGTTTTTGCGTAGAACATTTATATATCAATAAAACAAATAATGACCATTAAAATAATTTATTTATATTTCAAACGTTATAGGTTATTGGTTCTATTACACAGAACCTACACATATAGGCAAACTGTGGGTTTATAGCCATGTAGTATTTGACGCTTGATATTGATACATTTAGTTTGCATAGTCTAATAGGTTTAGAATATACTGAAATAGGAAATTTACTGCAATAGTGACTATGACTACGTTATAAAGTTCATAGATTCTTACATGATAACAGACACAATTTTTTTTTCAGACTTATTATGTAATGTATCGACAACATAGTATGGAAACGCATTAATTTTCTTAGAAATAAGTTTAGCTTTTCGTAGAATTCTCGTTTTGAATTAGATTTCAGTTTTTCTGTTTTGTTTTTTTGCAGTATTATGTAAACGAACATTTGTTTAGTTATAGTATCTGCAGACGTACGAGCGAATATTGCCCATAGACATTTGAAACACAATAGATTAGTTGCTAATGCGATGTCGGCTTCTGAAAATTTTATTGACCCTCGTATAAAAAATTCCAATAAAACAATTTAGAGCTAAAAAATTGTGTTCAATGTTATTCGGAAGATCAAACTCGTTGATGATTTTGAAAAAATATACATCTTTTCAAATACTGAATAACTTAAGTATCATTTAAAAAAACTTTGTATTTTTGAACTTTTTTAATTCAATAGTCTATGTTTAGGCATAGTTTTTTCTTTGAGGTTAAAATACTTAAATTTAGCGGGAAGTTTCAGATGGCCTGTAGGGTCAACCAGCTCACAGATTTTTTACATTAGTTGGTTACATAGGTGTATTACATATACAGAAATCCTAATAGATACGTATATTTAGTTTGGAGTATAGTTTAGTACATATAATATTATTGCCAAAGGTAATTTTAGATTAGATATTTCCTATTAATTATAAATTTCTTTTATAATTACGTTAATTTTTTCGATATGTGTGTTACTAATAGGTATTTTTAGTTTGAGGTATAGTTAGTTATGATATTAGGTATAGAAAATTTAGAAGTTATAGGAAGTTCAGGTCTTACGTTTTTTACTTACATTTTAATAACAAAAATGTCGTATATAAATAATTAAGATGAATATGTAAATATTATTTTTAACATACTAGCGGTCCACCCGGCAATGTAAAGATTTTTAATAAAATAAAGAAAGGTTAAATAAGTTCTAAAGTAAATATGCGCGAGCAAAACCGCGGGTAACAGCTAGTATGCAAATAAAACAACTAGTACATATAAACAGTCACTTAAAAATTTATACGAGACTAGCTGCAGATCTCTGCATTAGGATAAAAGTATTCTATGTGCTGTTCCAGGTCATCTTATATCCGAGTCCAAATCCAAATTGGTACAGCCATTTTTTACGTGATTGATTATCAAACATCCAAACATACAAACTTTAACATTTATAATATGTATAGTATAAGATATTCGCAATCAAAAACAACATTTTATTAAAAATAAATTATTAAATCAAAAAATAAACATTCTTAATGCAACCTGTGCCTTCCACTTAAGAAATCGTTATCAACAACACGTGTAAACAGAACAAAATTCAATGCTACTTATGATTTCCTATTGTTATATTAAAAGTTTCGTAATATATCTCCAAAGTTCATCGTAAGAATCACAATTATATATTGTTATTTTATATTCGTACAAATAGAATAAAAAGAATCACCTAACTTGGTCCTCAAAATAAGTAATCAATATAATCAAACATTTTAAAATCGTCAAATTGATGTCCTCTTCTCTTTTGGCAGTTGGTTAACAACTATAAAAGGTATTCAAAATTATTAATGAAAAAAATAAATCTTATTAAACAAAAATTAACTTATTAATGAAAAAAATCGACTCCACTAATAATAACAGGATCAATTTGTATTATTCGACTAAATTAAAAGGAGGTTGTAATGCACTATCCTTTTACTGAAAAAGTGACCATTGAAATTTTGTAGTATTATATTTGGAGCGTCGAGTACATTTTTAAGACAAATCAAATGAAAATCATACATTACACCCTATATTTAGTAACATAAACGACAAAAATAAATCGATAAACTATTATACTTACCAAAAATACAATATCTTATATTTTTTTAACGTTCATGATGTTGTATTTTACAATTTATCAGAGAACAATTGTGTATTTTTGACGCGCGAACAGTGACGTGGCGACGGGCTTCTATTTGAAGTGCGTGCACAATTTTAAATTGTGCACTCATTCTTAGAAGACGTTTTTGAGACACTGATTGTGTATCTTGGGTTTTTATATATCAATGATAATATGTATGTTTTTTTGTGAATTATTATGTTTATTTTTTATATCATAAGGTAACCTTAGAATCACTATCTGCGTGTCAAACAATAGCTTTGATTGGTGATATAAACATCAATATTATAAAAGATACCGATACCAACTTTGAATACCTAAATAACTTGGCATCTCACGGGCTTTTAGCGGCTCATACGTGCCCCACAAGAGAAAGCGCTTGCCTTGACTATGTAATGCTAAAAAGTAATAAAAACTCTAGTACTGTTACTACTAGTTATAGCCTCCCTAATTACAGACCACTCACCCACTCTCTGACTCTTGACTGAAATCGATTTTGAGCCTATCTTTGTGGCTGACAACGCTGACATAGCTGCAACTAAACTTGTGTCTATAATATCTAATGCAATTATTAATAATACTGAAGAAATAAGGGTTCCGAGTCGGAAAAGATGTATAAAACCTTGGATTACACTAGGTCTTTTAAAATGCATTAGGCATCGTGATAAATTACTTAAAAAAGCAAAAGCAGCACCAAATGACAATGTAGCTCAAATGATTTATACTAGGTATCGCAACTTTTGCAAAATAATAGTAAAAAAATCAAAAATGAGTATAATAGGTCCAAAACATATAAAAACAAAGATAACATGAAAGGTATGTGGAAAACTGTAAAAGACATAACTAACACTAACAAACCGTCAAATCCTCTAGTAGAATTATTGAAAATTTCGGACAGTGAAGTAGACTCTGCGAACAAGGTCAATAGTTTCTTTGCTACTGTCGGTTCTAAACTGGCTACAAAGATTCTCCAAGAAAATGTAGCTGGTTCTGTGCACGTGAACAACCAGTCAACAATTTCTTCCATGGCTATTCTAAATACGGACGTCACAGAAGTAGAAAACATTATTTTAAACTTACGGACTGACTGTGCTACTGGTATTAATGGTATATCGGCTGCAATAATAAAAAAGCACGACATATTCTGGCAGGTCCTATTGCTGCCATATGCAACTTATCTCTCTCTACTGGTGTTTTCCCAAATATCTTTAAGAAAGCACTTATAAGTCCTATTTACAAAAGTGGTGACAGGTACAATGTTAGCAATTACCGGCCTATCTCTGTTCTTACGGCACTTTCTAAGATCCTAGAGAAAATTCTCAATACAAGACTAGTTAATTATCTTGAAATGAACAGTATAATTTCTGATAATCAATATGGGTTTCGAAAAGGATTGTCAACTGAAAATGCCATTCTTGACTTTACGGAAAGTGTCGTTAATCAGCTAGATAAAAAAAATAAAGTAGTGAGGATATTCCTAGACCTCAGCAAAGCATTTGACACCGTATCTGTCCCTCTTCTGTTGCACAAAATGGAGGCCATAGGTATTAGAGGTACTGTATTAGACATATTTTGAAGTTATATGACCAATCGTATAAAGTCTGTTAAAATATAATTAGTGACAGTGCCAGCCCGTCTTTTGGTGTGCCCCAGGGAAGCGTGCTTGGTCCTATCCTCTTTCTCATTTATATCAACCACCTGTGTCAAATGAAATTGACAAATTGCAGGATAATATCTTATGCAGATGATACAGCCCTCATAGCACATGGCATAAACTGGGACCAAGCTCGCCAATATGCTGAAAATGCATTAAAAATTGTTAAACGGTGGCTTACTGACAACTTACTTACTTTAAATGTTGAGAAATCTAGGTATATAACTTTTTCACTTAGAGAACACAACCAACCCACAGACAGTTCATTTAATATAATAGCACACTCTTGCAGTAAACACGCCCCTAACAGTAATTGTATGTCCCTCACCCGAACAAAAAACATAAAATATCTAGGTATAATCATAAATAGCACTTTAAACTGGCATGACCATATCAACAGTCTTGTGGGAAGGATAAGAAAACTTATTCCCATTTATAAAAAACTAAGATACTGTGCCGATGAAAAAGTAATAAAAATAGTATATAATGCTTTGGCACAGTCATTGTTGCAGTATTGTATCACATCATTGGGTGGATCTTACACTACAGCATTTCTGCGTCTAGAAGGTGCTCAACGTGCCGTTCTGAAGGTTATGATGGGAAAGCCACGTAGATACTCTACTGCGACTTTATACAGTGAATGTAAAGTCTTAACAGTGAGACAGTTATGTATTCTTCAGGTCATTGTAAAAAAACATTCATCTCTGCCCTATAAGAATATTCCATCCAGAAGGAGATCAGCTATTGTCTGTGACATCATCCCTCACCGTTCCATGGTAGCAAAACGACAGTATTATGTCGCTGCGTCCCGAATATATAATAAACTAAACAGTTTACACTCAATATATGCACTAACACTAAGTCGATGCAAATTTGTTATTAAAACCTGGCTTTTAGAACTAAATTATTATGAGACCGAAGATATATTAAAGTAGGTCATACACACGTAAACAAAAACACACACGAATACATACACTACACTCTAATCTCACTCGCAAGCACGCAAATTCAAACATGTATATAAAACACAGACACACAAACACAAACACACACAAACACCTACATACATACACACACGCGTAATTGTACATATGTTGCTTGTGTTAATTTATTACAAGATTGTGACACTGGGTGAAGGCACTGTCTCCTGTACCACAGTTTACACTAGCACAGGAGACAGGGTTAAACCTGTGCTTTGATTTTCCCTGTACGAATGCAAATAAAGTTTATTATTATTAATATTATTATTCTATTATTTACAAGTTAGTTGAAACAAACTTTATCCTCTAGAGAGTTACAGACTGTTCTATCAATAAAGTTATCAAAAAGCGATCCACTTTCTCTTTGAAGTACGAAAACTTAATAAATTTCAATATATTCGATAAGTTTCTCTCTTAGAATACTGACTCGGATTTCGTTGCGTATTGTCGAGATGAAATTCAAGTTATTCATATCTTTCGCTCAACGAAATGCAAAGAAAGAAATGAAACATAGGCCTCTTCCTGTATCTTTGAGTTAAGGTATCTAATTATATAAAAAGGTAGTTGAGTACAATATAGGGTTCAAACTACACATGTTAAAAATTAATTTTAGATCAAGTGATAGTTAGGTTAGGTTAGGAGGTTTCTTTCTTTTTCACTCTTACGGGACTTACCTTTTAGCTCAGTGCCGGCAAAGACCTATTTCTTATGTTTGTTAACCTATTTCTTTAATTTTTTAAATAATGTTATAATTATAAATGTAATTAAATAAGAAAAGTATGTAAATAATGAGATTACTGACATTGGACTCAACAATGTATGTTCTGATAATCGTTTCTATAAATGGTATTCTAGCAAAAAGCTTCGACAAACATCTAATGCTGGAGCCGCACTTGCATCATAGACCTTCTAAAGTTGTATGCGCACTAAGGCACACGAAGGCGAAAATAGCCGATAATAGCCGGTCACATCTGCATTTATCGTGTCGTTCCACGAAGCTTTGTAACAATAGACGCAAGTGCGTCAGGCCCCAGCATTTTGCTTTATAATTTTGGATCAAGAGCCGGATACAATAAGTTGCAGTGTTGGGAACGCCATGCATTAAGCCAGATGTTTCTTTCGCTCCCACTAACCACCGCGCCGGCGACTAAGCTATAAGATTCACGTCGTTGTTTCTTTTATAGTAGAGGGGGCAAACGAACAGGTGGTGCACGTGATGGTAAGTGATCACCGCCGCCTATGAACATCTGCATTACCGGGGGTCTTGCAGCTGCGTTGCCGGCCTTTTAAGAATGAATAAGCTCTTTTCTTGAAGGTTCGTAAAGTCGTATCCGTTTGGAAACTCCCCCGCGGGTAATTGATTCCATAAAGGAGTGGTGCGAGTCCATAAGTGCCGAAATAAGCGCGCGGTTGTGGATTTCCAGACATCGAGGTGGTGAGGATAGAAGTTTAAATTTTGACGCGATATCAGATGATAGAATTTAGCGGCAGGAATTAATCCGAACAACTCATCGGAACACTTCCCACGGTAAATGCGGTAAAAGATGCAGGGCGAACCTACATTTTTACGTAAAGTCGAGTCGTTTATCGTCGTCAAGTCGAGCCGAGTTAATGATTCGAATCACTCTACGTTGAATGCGATCAAGAGGATGAAGCTGGAATATTGAGGAGCTCCGGCCCATAGGTGAGAACAGTACTCCGTAAGAGGTCGAATTTGGGCCTTGTAAAGTTGGAGGCGATGGACTGGCATTTTGCTCTGCTGAGTACACCAAGCTTTTAGGAGGCTAGTTTAGCCTTTCCTTCCAAATGACCCCGGAACTGAACGTTGTTCAATATGTTGATTCCCAGAATTCCAGTAATGGCTGAGGCTTTAGTTTTGTAGCTACAAAAAATAAAAAATAAATTTGCTTTGTAATTAATTATAAAAACTTACCAGAATTATTACGGCCCTGTACCATGCAGCGCGCGCATTACATAAATATGTACTAACACTACTATATATGTTTTCCCATATTTATATATTTTTACATATTTTACTACAAATTTAATTTTTATTTTTTGTAGCTAAACTAAAGCAGATAACAAAAAAATGAAGAGCAACTTTTTTGTGTAGAATTTTTTTCTCTAAAACTTTTACTTGAAACTTTTTTTTCTATTTCCTACCGTTACCGTTATTAAGTTATTTAAAAAAAGGCATTTTTAACCCTTTTTTATTTTTTTCATCCCTTTCCCCTAAATTTAAATCAAAATTTCTTTCATAATATCATTATTTAAGTATTAATGAACACATTTTTACTCATTACGCCAAAACTGGTCAGATCATGTTTTTTAATTACTGTAAAAGTATTTAAATAAGAAAAAAGTGAATCTATATTATCTACATTAATATTATAAATGCGAAAGTATAGATGTGTCATCCATCCAGGATGGATGTTTCTTACTCAATCACACAAAAACGCCAAAACCAATTTGGACGAAATTTGGCACACGTGTAGACGATGACCTGGAATAGAACATAGGCTCCTTTTTGTCCTTGAAAAATGAGTTGTTTCCACGGGGTCAACCAAAAATTTTTTTACTGCAGCGGGCTGCACGGTGCAAATTGTAATAATCTATATCAATATTATAAATGCGAAAGTTTTGATGTATGGATGTTTATTACTCAAGCACGCAAAAACAGCTTAACCGATTTGGATAAAATTTGGAACATAGGTGTATGATGACCTGGAATAGCACATAGTACTGTTTATCTCGGAAAAATAGTCGTTTCCGTGGGTGGTACGAAAAAAATTTCTCCCCAAAGTAAGGAAATTATTTATCCCCAATGTTAGGAAATTATGGGCTTGAAAAATGTATGTTATTCAACAGAAAAAGAAATATATAATATGTGTACATATAAATATTGAAATATATATAATAAACACCCATACTCAAAAATAAATATATGACTATGATCGTCACACAAAGCTTATCCTTGCCGGGATCTGAACCCGAGCTCCATCAATTGCGAAGTACGCAATAAAAGCGAATATGTTAAATGCTTCTGTTCGTTTAACAGTGCAAGGATATAATGTATTATGATTTTAAGTTGTTCAAATAAATTTAACTTCAATCCCGTCCCTCATGTCTCAAAGCGGTTGAAATATTGCTCTACTCTCACCATGCAAAAATCAAGCAGCATTCTGAAGGAAAAATGTATCTATAATTTTATTTATTTCTTTGATTACTAACATGAAATACAGTGTCTTAGTCTTATAATTCTAGGTAATCACATCATAATTAGAGATACATTGTTCGAAATTAAAATTTTAAAAAAAATAATTTTAAAAAACAAAGACTTTTACATCGTAATCGAAATTAAATTGATATACATAATATTGAGATAAACTTTTTTACAATTGAGCAATATTTTACAAAAAAAATGACGAAATGAAATGTGTGTTTAGGCTATGATTCCTGTTACTACAATCGTGGCAACTAGGGTGGTAGAGTTCTGCAACTCGCCCAGTATCTGTACCACTACCTACCTATTCCTGCAGCAATAGCTTCAATGCTGGTTTTTTTAATATAAAAAAAATATTGCTTAATGTGAGACTTGTTCATATTCCCCTATCTAAACTTAATTAAAATATCGATTTACCTAATTAGCCAAATAATACAGACCTAATTAAGCAATAATAATATGCAAATGATATGTAAATTAACCAATAGTTATAACATGAGTTAGTAATGTTATCTTAATTAAATGTGCTTAAGTTATACTTGACTAAGTTGACAGGCGGATAAGTACTTATACAAATTTAGGCAAAATGAAAAATATTAAAATATAATATCACCCCATTTCCCGTAAAGAGAAGTCAGAGTGAGTCCAACCTTCACAATTCAATTGCAATAAAGTTGTAACAACCAACTTCCCCTTTCCTATATTTCTGAAACCCTGCTGCAGAGTTCAGATCTTCACCTAATTTAATTAGCACCATACGGGAGCTTTCCAAATCACATTCATACATATATGCCTCAGTTATATGATAACAAATATAAAAAATACCAGTGAATAAGAAACTCGTGCATTTCGGGAAATTAATTGGTTGAAAAACGTTCCTGCTTGATCAAGATTCAATGGTTTGAACGAAATAACTGTAGGGATTCCTGCGCATACCGTTCTTTATAGACTTACTTTGTTTGCCTTTTATTACAGTCAAATTTCGTGTTTAAAAGTGCTTCATTTGCATCCCCCCTTTGCATTAACCCGTGTTGATCCCGGGCTCCTTTTGAGAATAGGCCAACTGCCGTTCTGCGAAGTAGGGCAAAAAAGGTGACCGATTCGCTATACGACTCACTAACATCGTGGCTACTAGGAAGAGTAGTAGAGAGGTAGAATTCTGCATTGTCTCGCCCGGATCTAGTATAGGCATGGAAATTATTGTTAAATTAGGTTAACTGTTATGTTGTTAAAGTTAATTAATATTTAACAGTTATTTATTTGTTATATTATATCAGTATATATAATAAGTATTAGAAGCAGTAAAAACGCAAAGCTATCGAGTTAGCGACATAAAAGGCCCTCTTGAATAGTTTTATAACTTTTTACAGTTATTATTATCAAAAACAAGATAGCGAGCAAAAAAAAGCTCTCTCATATTTTTAAAACATTTTTATCCTATATCAAGCTATTGGTAATTTTAGTAATGCATAACATTTTGCTTGTTTGCTAATATAAATAACAGTTGTTAATTGTTAAATAAAAAAGAGTACGAAATTTAATATGTTAACTGTTAAATGATCCATGCCTAGTTTGGTACCACCGCCTTACCTATTCCTGCCACAATAGCGACATTGCTTGTCACTGTCGTGTCTATAGGCGATGGTTGACTCTTTCCATCAGGATACCCGTTTGCTATCTTATATAAATAAAAACCGTTTGCAACCGACTTTCCAAAAGGAAGGAGTTAATCAATTCAGCTTTTTTCTATTTTATTTTTGGGATTGCTTGGCCAGAACACCGTCACACATTAACAAATTTTGCAGATTATTTTATTTGAGACGAGAAGTCTACTGCTTGTTTCACGGAATAGAAAAAAAAAGAAAAAACTTGTTTTTTCCTATTACGCGGCTTGTGTGGTTACATATAAATTTTGTGATGATCGAATTCAAATACAATAGTGTGACAGTCAGTTCTTGCAGTTTAATATATTCAATTTAATGTATATGTAGAGTGTCGGTCTAGCCCATAAGCAAATTAAATAGTTGCTTAGGCCATCACGTAATAAAGAAGCAAACAAGGCAAGCGCCAAAGATGCTAATAGTGCATTTTTCCCCTAATAGCAAAGACGTAATACATCATGCATTAGTTTACCGCCTATATTTACCTCAAAAACTAAACATGGTACGCCCTAACGTTATTTAGACAGGAAAAGCAGTGGTACCAAACACGAGCAGTTGCAGAATTCTACCATCTATGATAGTAGTGATACGTTTGTCCCACATTCACCTTTGATTTTGGCATTGGCAAATAGCCTTTTCTTAAACGTAGGCCGGGACGAACTCAAAAAAAATTAAGTACCATTCACGTGAACAAAAATCATTACTTCTCTGGATCCTCCTGGATAATGTAGCTTTCTAAAGGTAAAATTATCATCACGCCCGGTTCCCTTGCGGGGTAGGCAGAGTAAACCGAACGTCTGTAGACTTTCCAGTTCACCGCGATTCACCAGTTTTTCGGTTAGCGAGATAAATGATGGTCCTCATCGCCGCATTTACCGACATATTAACGATCATTGACTATTTCTAGCGATAACCAAGACCGACAGTATAACATGCTCATCCGAGGCACGGGCACACTATTCCGCCAAATTCCAAGCTGCTACTGAGAATTAGATTTTCGAAAAAACCTCGAAAAAAATAAAGTAAACTAAAGGTAAAGGAATTTATAAAATCAGTCGAGTAGTTTTTATTTATTTATTTATTTATTTAATACTTTATTGTACACTTATTCAAGAATACACACTTAAAAGGATAACAAAATTGCACAAAAGGTGAGCTTATCTCTACTGGCGGAGATTTCTTCCAGCTAACCCGAAATGTGGAGTATGGATTAATAAATGGGAAGGCATAGTGCGCAACAAATAAAATAATACATAGATGTGTTTGCACACATACACATACACTAAACATATTTATACATGAAACACATACATAATATTAAAGGAAATCACACAATACAACTTAGCAGTAAAACTATTAAAATCAAGAAAGTGTCAGATAATATTCTTTTAGACGTTTTTTAAAAACTGGCAGTGAAGGGCTAGAGCGTATGCATGGAGGAAGCGAAACACAGAAACAAACCGAAAATCAAATCTTTCCCCTTAATAATGTTAGTTTAGATAACGAACGTCTTTATAAAGTGAAATCCTTACTCGCATAATAGAGTTATGACACTAACACAAATTTCATTAAAATTTACAGTCCAAAAGATTGAGAGCGTCTTGAAACAGCTCTCCATTAGTCGTGAACTTGCAAAGCCAGCAGAAGTAGACCAGAGGCTCTTGGGAACATTTTATAGACCCTTATAACAAGAGGTTTCGCCGAACTGATAACAGCTTTTCGACATATAAGAACCTCCTTTCATGTTATAAAATGCTGACATTGTATTCGTATTTTCATTTATTATTCTTCCTATTTTAATATACGTATGTTTTGCTTAACTTAAAAAAACAACATGTTATAACCAAAATATTATATTTATCGCTTTTACATTTTAAACATTTTTTCATGCGATCGAACCATTTTTTAAAACAGGAGGATCACAGATCTGAAGGCATGTTTTCTACGCGCTGAGTGAACTTCACTGCCTCTTCGGAGTTGGTAAAAGTAAAACCTCTCATCAAATCTTTGATTTTGGGGAAAATACAGAAATCACAGGGTGCTACATCGGGGCTATGTGCAGGATGAGTGACGAGATGTACTTTTTCGGAAGCTAATAATAACTTTGTTTTGTGGGCCGTGTGTGAAGAAGCGTTATCATGGTGTAGGAGAATGTGGCTGTTAGGTCGTCTTTCGTGAACTTTTTCTAACACCCTGGGTAAACAAATGGTAGAATACCACTCGGCATTAACACTCTTTTGATCTTCAAGTAGAATTGTACAGATGGGACCCGTAGCTGAGAAAAAAACGCGATCATTTTTTACCAACATTTCTCGCCTGTCTCACTTTTGTTGGCCTGTTCTCATTTTCAAACACCTATTCAAAAGATTGCTGTTTTTTTCGGTTTCAAAACAATAAATCCACGTTTCGTCTCCTGTGACAATGTCATAAGCAGCATTCGAATTTCCGTGGTCGTACTTCAGTAGCATCTGTGAGCACCATTCCACGCGAGCCCGCTTCGGCTCCGCTGTCAGTTCATGGGGGATTCAACGACAACAAAGTTTCCGAACTTTCAATTCTTCGTGTAAAATTTTCTGAATTTGACTCATACCAATCCCCAATAATCCTCGAGTTGTCTCATAGGTAATCCGGGGGTTTTCTTCAATTAACCGCTTAACAGTAGCAACATTATTTTCGTTGACGGCAGTTGAAGGCCGCCCTTCACGAAATTCGTCATGTAAAGAAACTCGACCTCTCTCAAATTCAGCAAACCATCGCCTCGCGGTGCTCAAACGAGGTGTTCGCCGTGTTTGTCCCGGCCTCCTTTGAAGAATAGGCCAACTGCAGTTCTGCCAGGCAGGTCGTAAAAGGCGACCGATTGGCTATCAAGTCACTAACATCGTGGCTACTAGGTGGTAGAGTTCTGCATTGTCTCGCCCGGGTCCGGTACCACTGCCTTACCTATTCCTGCCGCAATAGCGTCAGTGCTTGTCGCTGTCGTGTTCCGGTTTGGAGGGTAAGATAGCCGGTAAACTTATGCATGTTGCATTAAACCTCGCCACAAGATAGCAACGCACCACTAACATATTTGGTGTCTATAGGCGATGGTTGGCTCTTTCCATCAGGAGACCCATCTGCTTGTTTGCTATCTTATGATATAAAAAAAGGTGCAAGGTACATTTTGAAGACGAGCGGCACAGTGTTGCGGAGAAAGAGAACTTTTACAATCATAAAAAATCATCGCTTTAAAATCTTTTCGACTTAATTCCATTTTCGTTGCGTACGTAGAACTTTAATGTGTGATAAAAAAACAATTGACAAATCATTTCCCACCAATGGTTTCTTTTTTTTACTAAGAAGGTTGCAACATTTTAATAATATAACATTCGAAATTCAAATAATTTCGATTAGCTAGAAGTGCAAAACTTTTAGTGTGCCCCATGTATGAGCCGAAGCTTTGTACGATTTGACACTAAAAAATATCGCAAGAGAAGCTGTGGCCATATTAGCAGCAACGATATTTTGCAAGAACTGTCGTGCAATAATCTCAAAGTGCTGAAATCATTTTCTAACATGTAACTATGGACCACAAATATCTTTCATTCTACATGTGTGCTAACAATTAATTACTAAAATGTTTTTTTTTTGTAATTCAAATTTTTAGGATCCGTTATGATAAGATCAGCTAACCATTTCATCGTTCAACTAACATTTGACACAACCACCTACATACTTCTGAACTGATCGAAAACAACGGCTGAAATTATCAACGCTAGTCTAACCCAGGGTTAGATTTAGGTACATTGAAAAAGATAACACAAAAAATGAAAAGGATAGTATTTATAAAAAATTATAGTACACTTTCATTATTCTTAATTTAACTTATTATGTAGTCATTAAAATCAACACCAGGTATGGCAAAATTTACCCCTATTCTAAGTTTATCAGTTCTTGAATATTACTATTAACTAGATCTTCATCCTTGGCATTTAATCTCATCAACATATCCTCAGTAGGAATAAAATCAGTACAATTCCCACTTTTGCTACCGCTCTTGATAGCATCACAAGACAATAATATGGCGTCTATGGATTGTGTTGCCAGTTTGTTTCGCATTTTAGTCTTGGTAAGGTTCACGTTACTGAATATTCGTTCGCAGTCGGCATTTGCGTGTGGAAGTACTAAACAATCTAGGAGAAAACATCGCAAGGTCAGAATTCAGTCGGATACACGCACGGTCGAAATATTCATATGACGTTAAACTAAGCATTCAGGGAAAAACTTTAAATTATGGTATTTTAGCGTACTATCCTTAGATGTGGATAGTATATAGTACAAAGGATGAAATTATAGTATAAATACTATAATTATAGTACAAAATCCAATCCTGGTCTAACCACGCAGCGCAATATGTTAGCGCGGTAAAACACTTTGACGTACCGCCAACCGCGCGATAAGACACACGCAGTCCGAATGTTTACAAAGACGTGTATCGTGTCACTGCACGAAGCTGTGTGACGATAGACGCAAGTGTGGCCGCAGCCTGAATTTGCAAAATCTCCTGATTTGCTTTCCAGAGTGAGTCCAGTACTTAGGCTGAGAGTAATGTTCTAGCTGCGACTAACCTGTTACGGTTGCAAAAGTGATAACGTGCATGCCTGCGCCTCTAAGGAAAAATGATTGAGAAATGTACTGTCGCGCGTACTCACGACGATGAAGTACATTTAAAGCTTACGACTTAAAGCTTAGGTACGTACGACTTAAAGTTTAGGTTAACAATTTGTTTCAATTAAGACAAGTGCTTTGCCCTCGTTTACGACAGACACCGGAGTTATCGTCTGCGTCAGGTCAAAGAATAGATATTCCAACAGAACTATTTCATTTACTTTTTAAACTAATCGCGTCAAGTAAGTATAGTGGTCTTTTCTCCTGAAGATGCTTCGAGTGCGAAGTGAAACTTACGTTGTGTAGAGTATATTGTATGCTTTTGTGTTTGCTGCTGACAAATTAAGCCTGGAGTTTTGTTGGTTTTTTGTTTTCCGGCCGCCGGTGAGTTTTAACCATTTGTTAAACAGCTATATTTCCTTTCAGTGACATCGCGGAGGTCATACGAAGCAATTCGCGCAAAATAGCACTTTTAATTAATATCACTTTTGAATTATGGATTCCTGAATCAATAACGGATAAGCAACGGATGCGGTTTTTTTAATAGATAGATTGATTGAATTCTACGGTTTTATATTTAAAAATATTTATAAGCGGACAAGGCTGCCAGCCTTGTTGTAATACCTTGCCAAAGAGGTATTACAGTAACGAGTGACGAACATAAATACAGCCGAATTGAGAACATCCTGTTTTTGGGAAGTACAGAAATATATCCATAACTGCGGTTGCTACAATATAAAAAACCTAAACTCGCACTTCTCTAGCTGTTATCGATATTTTTTCAATATATAATATACATACATACATATTTTCATGCCGGATCCCTTGAGGACTAGGCAGAGAGAACCGAGTGCCATATGTTACCATCCTTGCAAAGGAGAGGGGGATTTTTGGGCCCAAATGTAAACGGTTGAAGTATGGTTCAAAAAAATGATACTATTTTTCTATTTCAAAGTTCAAAATATTAGCTTAATCCGCTTTCTGAGAAAAAAGAAATCACGAAAATAAGTTTGTGGTACTATAATTATATAATCGATAAAATTATAATCGATTTATGTAAATAATTTTAATCGAAATATAAGCTCATAAACATATGTAAAAGTGTATTTTTGATTAATATTTAGTATAATCATTACCATACCAGTAAGTACCATCATTATTTTACAAACCATTTATAATATAAAAAGAAAAAATATAATCGATACAATTTATATAATCGATTGATTACGTTACTTCAAACTTAATACGATTTAGTGTCTGTGGATTTAAAACAGCTAAAATTGACAATTACAATTGACATCACTGACGGCTCGCAAGAGTCGCACTCGCAAGTCGCGGTCTTCACTCTTCGCTATTTTACGTACCTACCTACAGAGAGGCATCCTTTAATTTGTGTTTTCCAAAAATCTGTGTTTTAGTATTGTGTCAATTTATAAACATGAAGCGTAGTTGCCTGTATTACAAGTATCAGTTGTTTATATAATAGTAAACGGTTACAGTGAGTTAAACTATACCATAGTACCGTAACCTTACTTCTAGTGAATATCTTATATCTCTGTTCTCAGATTGCTAAAATCTGTAAAATTTTCAGTACTTATATAACGTTAAACTAGCTATTAATTAACACAATATTCATCTTATTACAAGGGGGGCCCAAGTTTGTATGCAACGGTATCAGTCTCCTTTGCCTTATTTCCTGCACGTTCATTACTCTCTTCATACAAACACGTTGCGAAAACTCTTGACACCACCTTCGGACAGTACCAGATCAATCTGATCATGGTTTGTCAGTCTTGGTCTTCCCCGGTACCTACATCCTTCCATATTCGCATCGTATGTCTGTTTTGTGAACCTTTCTTTTTAAACATAAACGGTAAAAACTGTTAATTTCACTGGCGAATATACTTAAAACATATTCCCACATATTAACAGAGAGTTTTTAAACAGATATAAGAAAATTCCGAATAAGTTCTTAAGGAACTGACAAAGTTAAAATGAAATTTGCAGGTGTAGACGATCTCTGAAAGCTTTTTCAACGTAAGGGTATCTAGCAGACTTGCAAAAAGGTGATATTTCCCTTTTAAATAAGTGTTTATTTTGACGACGTGCCGCATACCAATAAGGCCCGCGCCATTCTGAACTTTCGACACAAGTAAAATCAATATTCGTTAGTAGTTATCATTATTAAGAATACGCTTGTACTGGTTGGTGGAAGGTTATGTACTAAAGCTTGTAACTATATAACTCTATACTGAATACCGTCGGCACTTGGTAAAACTCCATGGTATCTTAGATTTATATTCTATTAAAAGCATTTGTACATGAAGTTAAACAGTACAAATTCTTTTAATACAATATATATATATATATATATATATATATATATATATATATATATATATATATATATATATATATATATATATATATATATATATATATATATTATATATATGTGTGTGTGTGTGTGTGTGTGTGTAATCAGACATGAGGCAAATAACCAAGTCTCACTACTTTTAAAAACGGTCAAGTGCGAGTTGGACCGAGGGTTCCAAACTTTTAGGTAACCTTTTAGCTACACATGATCGGGGTTCCAAACTTGTAGGTAACCTTATCTACACATAAATATCATAATTTGAGGTCCACTAGAAGTACCCTATATTCATTTCCTTGTGAAATCGTAAAATATGCGACATAAACATATCTTTCGAATGTCTTTTCGGAACGAAGCTCCTGAATGCGGCTTACAGTAGTGCGATTTAGTAGAAATCGCCACGTACCGAAATGCCGTGTATGTATCGATCTCTCTTTCTCTGTACCTGTCTCTTTTTATCATTTAACCTCAACACAGGATTCTACAGACACGTGGAAATTTTGTGAAAATGTATGTATTGTTCCCCCCATCATTCCCCCGCCGCTACGATACCGACTGGTCGTGTACACACAGTATCTTTTTAACTTTTAAATAAAATAAATTGAAAGAAAGCAAGCAAATCGGCATTCATTCAAAAAAGTGATCAGTGTAACCAGACCCCTACTAAGCCCGCATTTACGTGTATAAGGATCTCAAGGTATATTTGATACTTACCACATAAACTTTGAACCTAAAAAAAAAAAAAAAAATTTTTTTTTTTTTCTCCTATAATGAGCAGAGTCCAACGGAGTCCACCGTCACGTCGTGACAAATCACTCTCAGGGACCGACTCTGACGGCACCAATATGGTCGAGTGCGAGGCTGAAACATCTTTTGTTACTCAAAGGAGCAAGCGACCGAGGGATCCTTACTATGAAGACCTATTAATAAAAGTCAAGGATGAAATGAAATCAATGATTTTAGAAATGAGCAATAATCACAATCTTGCTCTTAACACACTTATTAAGGACGTAGCCGAAATCAAAATCCAGAATTCAGCAATTCAACAGTCCAACCAGGAAATTGAAAAATCACTACAACTTCTTTCGGATCAGTTTGACGGTATATCTGTGAGAGTTGAAACTTTAGAAAAGGAACGAAAAGAACACTTGTTGCATATCACGTCTCTGGAAGCTAAAGTGGAAGATATGCAAAGGTCGCTGAAATCAACTACTGTTGAATTTAGGAACGTACCTTGTCAATCCAAAAGAGAAAATATATCTGATCTTACCACCATACTCTTGAATACTTGTAAGGTGATAAATGTTGAAGTTCAAGCCAACGAAGTAAAAGATGTGTTCCGTGTTAAGAGTAAATCTGGCTCAAGTACTATAGTGGCTAATTTTACCCAAGCTGCAAAAAAGCAGGAAGTAATCAAATTTGCTAAGTCCTACAACAAGCAACATCCAAATAACAGACTTAATTCCAACCTGATTGGTATCGCTGGAAATACAGTGCCTATTTATATCTCGGAGGGATTAACGAGTAAAGGACGCAGATTGTTATATTTAGCTCATGATTTTGCTGCTTTTGCTGACTACAAATTCTGCTGGACTAGTAATGGTAAGGTTCTTATTCGTAAAACTGCCGACTCACCTTACATTGAAATCAAAAGTGAGGCCGATATAATAAATTTAAAAAATCATAAATGACTAGGTAAAAATAAGAAAGTTGATTGTTATATTCTTAAATTACTTATTTCATTTAGTGTAACCTTTAACACTATCTTGATAATCGCTTATGTGATTTTTTATGTGATAGTTAGCATTTGCTTAAATATTGATCAGCTTCTTCGCAATATAAATTCATTCTCATCATTAAAATCAGCTTATACTAAGTTGCAAAAATTATTCAAATATAAACGTATTCTATATATAAATATTATGACAGATATACTCTGTGAGCTTACTGAACTCTACTTAAGAACTAAAATCAACTTTACCAAATCTATCCTGTCTAAGCTATCATCATGGACATTTGGATATAAAATTCACACCTATAAATAATAATCACATTTCTCAGGGCTTAGATAACATAAGTGCTGGGAAATCATATGTTTGTGATCCAGAGTCCTGTAGGCCTATTTTGCAATCCAATCATAAAACGTTGTCTTTCAAATTATTGACCCAAAATATTCGAAGCATAAATAAAAATATAAACGAATTTAAAGTTTTAATTTCAAGAATTAATCTAAATTGTGACCTATATATACTTACAGAAACATGGAATTCTCTAAATATGACCTTGCCTGTCATATCTGACTATGATACGTATAGTACTACAAACAACCTAAACCAAAATGATGGTTTAGTTGTTTATATTAAAGCAGGACTATCTTGCACGGTTGAAGAACCTTCAGTGAAAGATGCCAGCTGTTTGTTAGTAAAAATAAATCCAAACACTCTAATTATTGCACTCTACAGATCTCCGTCTAATAGAAACATTTCTACTTTTATAGACTCATTAGATAAACTGCTGGAAAAATACAAATCTTACACAAATATAATAATTATGGGAGATATAAATATTGATATCAAGGCAAATAACAATGATGTGAATTCACAAGAATATCTCAATCTACTCGCAATGCATGGTATACTGACTGGACATACTCACCCTACCAGAAACCTCAATTGCCTTGATCACTCCATGGTCAAAACAAAGAATCCAATTACTACTCTAGTATTAGACGCTCCTCTCACAGATCACGCAGCGGTTATATCATGTTTGGACCTTTCAATTAAGGAATGTCATCTAAACCAATCTCCTGCTTATTATAGGGTTAATTACCAGGAACTTCTTTTAGAACTGAAAGAAACTAATTTCAACGATATTTTAGCATCACAAGATGCAAATTGGGCTTCAGGGCGTCTGGTTAATATTCTTTCAAATTTAATTAGTAAGCACTCTGCAAAAAAATTAGTCTCTAACAAATCCCGATGTCTTAAACCCTGGATTACCCCGGGTTTGATTCGGTGTATGCGAAATCGTGATAGAATGCATCTTAAATCTAAAAAAGATCCTAATAATATTGTTTTAAAAACAACATACAACAGATACAAAAACTTTTGTAATGATTTGTTAAAGCGTTTAAAAATAAATTATGAACGAAATGAATTACTAAAGTACTCCAACAATCCAAAGAAAACCTGGGACACAATAAAAACAATTGTTTATTCTAAAAATCCTAAAAAAAATCCTATAAACCTTTTAAATATAATTGACTCCGCACAAAAATCTATAGATTTGGTCAACAACTACTTTGCTAATGTCGGTAAGTCATACAGTGACAAAATACCATGCAGTAACGTTTCATATAACTTCCCGACTATATCTAACAATATATTCCCCACTAAATCCATGGTAATGCTCGAGTCTGATGAGTTAGAAATAGAAAATATCATTATAGGTTTAAAAAATGATAGCACTACTGGATATGATGGAATTTCTAATATCTTGCTAAAAACATGTAAAAATTACATCATTCCGGCAATAACACACATTATTAATTTATCTATTAATACCGGTGTTTTTCCTGATGTTTTTAAAATATCAGTTATTCATCCCATACACAAATCAGGTGCAAGTGACTGTATCAGCAATTATCGCCCTATTTCAATCTTGCCAGTCCTTTCAAAAATTTTGGAAAAAGTTATAAACAAACGTCTTCTGGCCTATTTAGATAAAGAAAATATAATATCAGATAACCAATTTGGGTTTAGAGCTGGCAAATCCACTTCTGACGCGGTTACTGACATTACTGAATATATTATTCGTAAATTAGACAAGAAAGATAAATGTTTAGGCTTGTTTTTAGACCTAGCAAAGGCTTTTGATACAGTTGATACTTATGCACTACTGAATAAGATGGAAAGAATAGGTATTCGTGGAAAGCCTTTACAACTTTTTGAAAGTTATGTCAGTAACCGAATTCAGAAGGTGAAAATTGGCAATTTGATCAGCTCTGACTGTTTGGTTACGTTTGGTGTCCCCCAGGGCAGCGTACTGGGTCCTAGCCTCTTTCTAATCTATATTAATGATTTATGTAATTTAAAAGTTAACAATTGTAAGATCTTTAGTTTTGCAGATGATACTGCTTTAGTATTTCATGGCAATAACTGGAGGGAGGTCAGGAGCCAGGCCGAAAATGGGTTACAACTTATAATGAAATGGCTTCAAGTTAACAAATTAACCCTTAATACGTCAAAAACTAAATATATTACATTTGGAACTTCAATTAATAATATTCCTGATAATGATTTTCAAATCACTGTACACTCTTGTACCAACTTCCCGTCACTTAATCATATATGTTGTTGTGTATCACTAGAGCGTGTGAATTCAATAAAATATCTAGGCGTATACTTAGATCCTACACTTTCATGGAATTTACATATTCGAATTATGTCCGACAGATGTCGGAAATTGATTTACATTTTTAAAAAATTGCGCCAAATTGCCGATTCAAAATTAATTAAAATAATTTATTATGCTTTAGCACAATCTATTATGACATATTGTATTGGAGCATGGGGAGGTGCAGCGAGATCACACATTTTACAGCTAGAAAGAGCACAACGTGCACTTCTGAAGGTTATGACATTTAAGTCTTACAGATTCCCTACTAATCAATTATATTCTGAATTAGATGTACTGTCAATAAGAAAATTGTTTGTTCTCAATACTATAATGATTCAACATAAAAGACTTCATTATGACAAAAATAAACTCCAAATTCGTAGAAGGAATAAAATATGCAAAATAGTTTCTTGTAGATTATCACGATTGCAAAAATTTCAATATTTTTTATGTCCCTTTCTATATAACAGAGTAAATGAAAAACTCAACTTATATCCACTAAATGCATTTATCACACACACACACATCAATTATATTCTGAATTAGATGTACTGTCAATAAGAAAATTGTTTGTTCTCAATACTATAATGATTCAACATAAAAGACTTCATTATGACAAAAATAAACTCCAAATTCGTAGAAGGAATAAAATATGCAAAATAGTTTCTTGTAGATTATCACGATTGCAAAAATTTCAATATTTTTTATGTCCCTTTCTATATAACAGAGTAAATGAAAAACTCAACTTATATCCACTAAATGCATTTGATTGCAAAATTAAGCTTATAGTTTGGCTTAAGACATTATCTTACGAGGACACTGAAAATTTATTTAAAATACAAAAATAGGCAGGTTTAGGTAAATTAAAGTAACACAAAATTAACTTTTTATATATTACAATGTTTTGTTTATACATTTATTAGTTTATTATATAAGTAATTAGTAATTAATAGTATGCTGGTTATATATTTTAGTGTATGTAATTATCTTGGTTATTTAACAGCATAACTCATTGGCCTACTAGAACTTGAATAGTGTGTACCACATCATAGACTTGCAATATAGGGAGAATATGGTGCCTAAAATACAGGCTAGGCCTAGTTTAGGTACCAAAACGCATAGTTTTTAATACGCACAAATAGTATACAATTAAGACCAATTGTAAACATTAAATTAAAATTTTAAATTATTATATGTTGTAAAAATTGTTCAAGAAATTTAGGTCATTAGACTTAGTGGTATAACTTTACAATATTCTAGTTACAGTGATCTTGTTTAAACGCTACCCGCAAAATTTTGTTTTTTATAAATGTTATTGTGTATCCGTGTTGTGTTATGAAAAAATAAAGTTATTATTATTATTATTATTATTATTGTTATTTGTGTTTTTGTGTTAGATAAATAGTTCAAACATGAATATTTTATTATTGCAATTAAGTTTTGAAAATGGAAACTGCAGCAAACGCGTGTAATAGAGAGAGGGGGCAAGGAGAGAGAGGAGGGAAGGAAACAGGGTGAGAGAGGCAGAGCACCGCTTTAGGAGTGATAGCGGACGGGAGAGTGAAAGGGTTTAAAGGAGGGGAGATGGAAAGAGAGGGGGGTAGAGAGGGGAATTAGATAGAGGGGGTAATGAGAGAGAGGAGAGGGAGAGGGAAGGAGGGAGAGAGAGAGATGGCAGAGAGATAGAAAGAGAGCACCAATTTACGTTGCTTGGACGCCAATGATCGTCTTGTAAAAAAAATGTCGCGGGGAAATACTAATATTCTTGAAATATTACCTCCACCCACAAACGATACTTCATTTTAGGCCCCAGTTACACTTTGGTTAGTGCGAGTACGAGTGTTTAATCCAGGTGCTTAGTATTAATCAAAAAACACGCGTCTTTTTACTTTACTACGCTGATTACTAATCACTAGCACTAATCAAAGGCAGTCTAACGTGGTTTTTGCCTACAGCATTAAACACTCGCACTAATCAAAGTGTAACCGGGGCCTTGCTCAGTCGGCTAAAACTACTAAGTAGGCCAGTGATTTTGTAAATTTAAAGAACATCTTATAAAATTCTAGGTCAACGAGAACTAGGTATCTTATAGGTTTTGATTCCTTTTTGAAATCGAAAACACCGTAAAATATGCGACATAAATGGTCATATCTTTTGATCGCGTTTACTTCCGAGTTTGATTTTTTTACAGTTGGGAGAGACCGTACACCTCTTGATATTGATAACAATTTCAACTTGATAATAATTACGCCTTTACGAGAAAAAGGGTCTTAACAGACGAACAGACAGACAATGAAATGATCTTATAAGGGTTCAGTTTTTCCTTACGAGGTACGGAACCCTAAACAGATAACCAATAAATATTTAATTATGAGGAATAAGAGCTATAAGGAATAAGAATTTGTAAGAAATGTCTGATGTAAGAAATGAAAGGTAGGTATGTATATAAATCTATACAGCGGTGGATTTACACTAGGGGCAGTCGGGGCAAGTGCCCAGGGCGGCAAATGTTTTAGGGCGGCAAAATTTTGAAAGTGACTAAATTTTTTTTAGTCTTATCAAGATTCCCCAATATAATTAATTAATTCTATTAATTTATAATGTTTAATTGATAATTCAAGAAATTCAATTCATTCATTATTTACGAATTATAATTTTGGCACATTTTTAGTAAAAATTAATAATCAAAATGATTTAATCAATTTGTTTCCTTGGAGATTTCAAATAATAATCGATTTTTCTATTTTCTGGAAATAAAGAAATTTAATTAGTATTTATTTTTGAAAAATTGAAAAATCGGAATTATTTTTTGCATTTCTTAAAACATCAACTTTAACAATCAATCAATTAAAAAAATGTTATAATTTATCGATTTCACCAATTAATTTTAATTTAAACGAAAAATCGTATACTTTTTACACGCTTTTTCTTTTTTTTTTATTTGCTTCACTTGTATGTATGTTTGTATGTTTGTAACCGACTTCTTTGGACGCGATTTTGACCCACTTTAAACGGCCAGATTTCAATCAAACTTTGTAGATTTATCGAGGACCGATGACAATACACTAATTTGATAAAATTATTCCATTTTTCAATTTGCAAAATATGATTTTTGTTTATTTATATAATTTTCATCTATAGTCGATAAAGTAAGAAACTTAATTTTAATTTTTTATAATTTTTCTCTACAGTCGATAAGACAGGACTTAATGTTAATTTTAATTTCCAATAATTATCTTTAGCCGATTTCTCTAATATTAACAAATTTTCGAATATTTCAACGTTTAGATTGCGAAGATTTAATCGACCAATTCGCAATTCAAAGTCAGACGTGTTTGCCTGTGAAAAAATTGATATATTATAATTATGAGTCACCGTTAGTGCCAAATTTATAATTGTTAGTAAAAAAAAAACAAATATTTATTTATGTTTTTAGAACATATAATATTAAAAAAAATCTGCAATAAATTAGTTATTTTAATTTTTAAAAATGAAATACATAAACTATAAGTTTAAGTGGGGAGATACGTGTAGAAGGCCGTTTTCATGCTGATTTTTATTAATTTTTTTAAGGTATAAAAATTAATATTAATGATTCAAAATATCAGGTTATTTCATACATATATTTATGAGTATTTATTCGTATTAAACAACAATATAACTTATCAATAGCACAGAAAAATTGTTTAAATAATAATGTCGCTTATGATGGAGGTTCATATTCAGCATAATTGCATAAAGATGTAGCAGACCACATCACTACAAGCTACGCACATCCTAATTCGCGGAACCAGTCGGGGCGAGCGCGGGGATGAAGACAGCGGGTGGCGCGGAACCTGTTCCCAGTGCGCGGACGGACGCGCCAGAGCGATACGAAACTCGATAGACGCGACCCGTGTGTCTCTCGCCCCGGCGCGCTACGCTAGTCTTTATATTGTACATAACATCCTTACTCGCTTAATAAAAGCGGGTTTAATCCGATTTAAATCAAACCGCATCTTTTCTTTTGACGCCACCACCACCAAAATGGTGACCCTCGACGAAAGCGGTGATTTTCGACGGTTTAAGGAACTCGCGTCGTTCCGTTAGGCGGTTAGTCTTAATACCGTTTAAAATTTGAAAACCGGGCGTCGGCCGCGCACACGATGACTTCGCAAGAAGATTTTCAAGATTGTACCGCATCCGTTAACCGCGTCTCCGGTTACCACCATTTTGGGCGGAGGATCCGGAGGTGTGGTTTTCGCAAATTGAGGCCCAGTTCGAGACGGTGGGTATAAAATCAGACGCCACGAAGTTCAACATGGTAATTCAGCATTTAGATCAGAGCTACGCTAAAGAGGTACGTGATATTATTTTAAAATCGGCGGTCACCGGGAGGTACGATAAAGTAAAAACCGAACTGATTAAACGTTTGTCCATTTCCCGGGACCAAGGCATTCAACAAGCTCTTTATTTGGAGAAACTTGGGGACCGTAAGCCTTCCCAATTTTTACGTGCTTTGCGTTTGCTTGCCGGCTCAGGCGTACAAGACGAATTTTTATTTAGCATGTGGTCGGGTCGCCTGCCCACACATGTAAAGGCAATTCTCGCCGCGCAGAAAAGCTTAAGCCTAGACGAAGCAGCCGACAGCTGAAAAAATTTATGAGGTGATGTCAATGAACACGCAGCAGGTGGCGAGTACCAGTAAGATTAATGGATCAAATTTAAATAATCTCGACGGAATGTTACAGAAAATGGAGGACCGCATAATGGCGCGTTTACAAAATGGCGTCGCGCAGCAGTTGGCGCAACTAAGCCTAAGACAGCAACAGCAGTAACGGGGTCGCTCGTCGCAACGTGGTGGTAACCAATACAGGAACCGATCCCGGAGCCGCAGATCACACTCACAGAGCCGGACTCCAGGTATGTGTTGGTACCATGATAATTTTGGCGGGAAAGCGCGTAAATGCGTTGCGCCCTGTAATTTTAAGGCGGGAAACGCCAACGACGGTCAGTAGAAGCGGCGTCCGACTGTCTGCAATCTACCAGCCGCTTATTTGCTACCGACAGGAAAACTAAGATGCAATATTTAATAGATACCGGTTCGGACCTTTGTGTTTTACCTCGAGATATTCAAAAGCGCAATCAAAGCCAACAGACTATAGTCGCTGCCAACGGATCTATCATACGAATGTATGGGTACCTGAGCTTGCACCTGGATTTTCGCCTCCGCCGGGACTTCGTCTGGAAGTTCGTCGTAGCGGATGTGGACAAACCGATAATAGGCGCCGATTTTATGTCTCATTATAATTTTTGCTCGTTGATTGCAGAAACAATCAAATCGGTTGCTAGACGGAGTGACTTATCTGTCAACACCTGGAGCGCCAGTAAACCCCAAATGTCAAAGCGTCAAGGTTATTTCGGAAACCACCGAGTTTCACACGCTGCTCTCACGGTACCCTAGTTTGACTAAATCAGCTGGCATCGAAAAAGAGGTAAAGCATTCCACTGTTCATTACATCCGCACAACACCTGGACCACCTGTCTTCTGCAGACCACGCCGTTTGGCTCCGGACCGATTAAAGGTAGCTAAACAACAATTCGAAGAAATGTTGCGCGATGGGACTGCGCGCAGATCAGACTCCCCGTGGGCTTCAGCACTGCACCTGGCTCCTAAGAAGGACGGCTGGAGACTACCGAGCTGGATGTGGCGACTACCGAGCTTTGAACGCACGCACAATTCCAGACCAGTACCCCGTCAGACACATAGAAGATTATGCTCTGATGTTGGAAGGGAGTTCTATATACTCAACCTTAGATTTAGTTAGGGAATATAACCAGGTGCCCGTTTTCCAGCTGGATATAGAGAAGACGGCTATTACTACACCGTTTGGCCTGTTCGAATTCCCTTACATGTCGTTCGGCCTTCGAAATGCTGCACAAACCTTCCAGCGTTTTGTGGATGAGGTGCTGCGAGGACTAGACTTCTGTTTCCCATAGATCGATGACGTCTTGATCAGCTCCAGAAGTACAGCCGAACACCTGGAATACCTGGAAAAAGTTTTTGAACGCCTAAGTCAATATGGGATACTTCTCAATGAACGTAAGTGTGTTTTCGGTCAAGAAGAGGTCACTTTCCTGGGATACAGCGTCTTGTCTAAAGGTACACGCCCACTAGGCGATAAGGTAGCAGCAATCCAGACTTTTCCTTTACCAAAGAGCGCTAAAGGCTTACGTCGTTTCCTGAGCATGATTAACTTCTACAGACGCTTCTTACCTCACGCTGCCGAAGCTCAGGCGCCACTGCATGATATGTTGTCCGGTCCACATGTCAAGGGCTCCACAGCTCTGACCTGGACTGCGGAACAAACTACTGCTTTTGAAAATTGCAAATCTCAGCTCTGCAACTCTACTCTGCTTTCAGATCCTATGCAGGATGCGCCTCTTGCTTTAACCACTGATGCATCAAATACTGCTATAGGAGCCGTCTTACAACAGCATGTAGATAATCACTGGCAACCACTTGCCTTCTTCTCACAAAAGCTCTCCAAACCCCAATTAAAATACAGTGCCTATGATAGGGAGTTGCTTGCAATTTATGAGAGCGTAAAACACTTTAAACATATGCTTGAAGGTCGACACTTTATTATCTTTACAGATCACAAGCCGATCACCTACGCTTTTCAACAGAAGAACCACAAATGCATTCCCAGGCAGTTCAACCATCTGGACTACATATCCCAGTTTTCAACGGATATCCGGCACATCTCAGGTAGAGACAACCTGACTGCCGATACCCTCTCCCGCATCGAAGCTGTGTCTACGGTGGACGTGTCTACCCTAGCTGATGCGCAAAAGAAGATCCGGAACTGAAGGGACTCATAGCAGGTGGCACTTGCCTTAATCTTCGTCTGGTTCCGATCCCAGGTACAAATTTTCAAATATTTTGTGACGTGACTAAAAACAAACCACGGCCTTTTGTCACTAAAGGCTTAAGGAAAAGTATTTTCAACCAGCTACACGGTTTGAGATATTCAAAATTCGAAATTCTGTCCGTCAGTCTGTTACAAAATGTTACACGGCCAAATAGCTAAACAGATTTTTATAAAATTTGGCAAGTAGATAATTGAAGACCGGGGTCAAATATAGGTTACCTACTTTTTAAAAACAATCAACAATTATTTCATAGATTGTATAACAATGTCATAAAATAAAATATTTTTATTATACTCGCGTGCGAAGCTGTGCGGGTCAGCTATTATCACTCTAAAAATGTTACTATACCACTTTACGCCCTAACGGAAACTCATACCAGTATGCTTGTGATTTAAAAAAATAGACAATCTACTATAGTAATGGAACAAGCATTTTTTATAACAACAATGTAATTATTAATTACTAGCTGACTCAGTCGCTTCATTATTCCAAACAGACGGACAGATGACTATAATAATGAAACAGGCAATCTTTATTACATCAGTATAGTAATTACCTATTAGCTGATCTAGTGGCTTCATGATTCCAAACAAACAAACACTATAATAATGGAACAAACAATCTTTTAATACATCGATGTAGCCGTAATTATTAATTACCAGCTGTTCCAGTGGCCTCATGGTGAGAAACAAACACACAAACCACTATAATAATGAAGCAGGCAATCTTTATTACATCAATATAGTAATTACTAGCTGATCTAGTGGCTTCATGATTTATAACAAACAAACACTATAATAATGCAACAAGCAATCTTTTAATACATCGATGTACTCGTAATTATTAATTACCAGCTGATCCAGTGGCCTCATGATGAGAAACAAACACACAAACCACTATAATAATGAAACAGGCAATCTTTATTACATCAATATAGTAATTACTATCGGATCTAGGGGCTCCATAATTTTAAACAAACAGACACTATAGTAAAGAAACAGGCAATATTTCTTACATCAATGTAATGTAAACACTTCTTCATCTTATGGAGTGAATTTCTAAACATCCTATGTTATCCCTTGTCTACATCGTAAGAACAACCCCAGTAACTTTTTGTACATATACATTTTACACATATATACTGCTCAACATGGTCCAAAGATATTATATGTATAGGTTGACAAAATATTTTTTATTTACATTTATTAAATATTTGTATATCTGAGGAATCTTTATTTAATCAGGTTACATCACAAAATAAAACAATTAATTTTATTTAGAAATTTAATATTTTAAATCACTGACGATCTACTCTAAACTAATAATGTTTGATTTCTTGCACTAAATTAATTCTGTCAATAAACTGAGGCGCGGGGTAAAGGAAGATGTTTTCCAATTGGCTAATTCAAAATTGGTATTTGCGCGCGTGTTTACAGATCACTGGAATGGTCAGTACTTATTATTATTTCGGATTATTATAAGTTCTATTAGTCATGACAGATGTGATTATTATAAGATCTATTAGTCATGACAGAAGTATTCTTATAAAATTAGACATGACAGACTGGCCAGTAAAAGTAACACATTCCATTGACGCTATTGCCAGCTCACATTCTCCCTTGCCCACAGTAGTCTGCGACCATGATTTCCTCTTCGTAAAGATGGAACTCGTAGGGGTCTACAATCGTGAAAGTGAGTTTTATGCAGTCTTTTCGTGACAGTTTGGTCACATGCTGTTGGTCTTCAGTCTATGGTCTTTGGACTTATTGTTCTGATATAACATTTGGCTCTTCTTTGGCAGTTATTTGCAAAAATCTATCCTTCCTTGGAATCGTAATGCGGCTTGGTCCAGGATGCCGTTTTGCTATCTCACCCATCTCCCGATAGCGTAAACATAATCTTAGAGTATCACTGATCTTGGTGTCTATAGCTTTCGCGATATGGCACTGTATGGAGCTGGCTTTCAAAATTCCAATAGCTCTTGACATCTCGTCCCGGTTTAAATGCCGACGCTGCATTCTCAAAAAAATGATTAAAAAACTCTTAAGAATACTAAGTTACATAATATGTGTACATATAAAGTCTGGTTTATGTTAAACAATTTAATAATAATTCTGTACTCTACATAACGCTCTACTTAACAAGTTCATATGAATATGCTTAGTATATGCCCATACCTTGAATTTATTTCTTTTTTGTTTTTTTCGATTTTGGAATTTTTTGTGAACGATTCAGAAATAGTTTGATATAATACCATAATAAGTACGACAGATTATTATTAAAGTTCATAATACGATCTCTTTAAATGAAAAATACGTGTTATATCCCTTTTCAATATCCTTTAATTGTTGGCAATATAGTTAATTTTCCAAGCTAGCGATAATGCACGTCCGCTCAAAAGATTAATTATGATACTTACCGCTTTGTAATTATTGTATGTCTTATACCAATCAACCCAGACTGGTAAAAGACTGTACATAAAGAAGGAGGGTGTTCAGTATTCGATTGTAATACCAAATGTAAAAAATAGGTACTTGAATTTGAACATAATTATTCAACAAAAATATTTATTATGAACGCATATATTATAAGAAATTCATTTACAAACACCATATACGTAACCATACTTTTTAAATATTACCTACTACACTAATTTCATGGTTTACTATGAAGTTAAATAATATTTTTTAACCCCGACGCAAAACGAGGGGTGTTATAAGTTTCAGGTGTGTATCTGTGGATCTGTGTATCTGTGTATCTGTGTATGTGTGTATCTATGTGTCTGTCCGTGGCATCGTGGAGCCCTCGGATGGTCCGATTTGATTGGGTTTTTTTTTTTAATTGAAAGCCCTGTTTTGCGAGATGGTTCTTAGCTAAGATTCAATAGAATCTGTTCAGCCGTTTCAAAATAACCAGCTCTTTTCAAATTGATGAAAGGAATTAAATAATTTGTAAATGCTTTATCAATACTAAATTTTGTGTTCTGTTACTTTATTGATATTGCAATTACATGGTGACGTTGAGCTAATACTTTGAGATTTTCATTCGAAGATCATCAGCGTCTATTTAATTGGCAATTTTCGTATTTAAATAACAGATTTTCTAAATATTGCAAGCCACTTTTTAACGTCTTTCTGATATCCGTTAGTACAAAAACTTGACAGACTTGTGAAGGAAATGCAAATACTATGGTACCATCCAACTGAGCTCGTGATGTAGCCTGGATATAGGGACTGGAACTGTCTGATGCAGAGTTTTAACAAGACAATCTTGCTTAGACTAAGTCTGGTTGCTATAAATACTAAGTTTGATTAGTGCTCATGGTGACGAGGATTTGAAGATGGAGCTGATAAAGTGCTACCGAAACTCACGCGTAGAATGTAGAAAGAGACAAGATAGTCAGGTTCGGGCTTGATGGATTTTTGATGATGTTTACTTTCCATTACATATAATGTCGAAGAACTGAATATGGAGCCGTAAGAGTGTAATTGTAACTCACAGATAGAAATTGCTAATATAGTGGAGTTTGGAGTCATTTCATTTGTTACAGTAAGATCTTTCTCATAATCCAGATTCAAAGTTCAACTACAATGAACTCCTAAACTAAACGAGGTAAAGTTTTTGAATTAGCACTTAATTGTCTTGTATTGGCAAATATCTTAGTGCTGGATGATTTTCAAGATCTGATGATGGAACTGAAAGGTAACCATGAGAACTCCTGAAATAAATAAGATTAACTAATCGAAATTGGACTCATTTGTTCTGTTTGAACAAATACTCTAGTGCTAGACGATCTCCAGAGTCTCATGATAGAGCTGGAAATACTTTGTGGGAACCTTGGAATAAAATTAGCAACACCATCGAATTTGAGGTAGTTTGTATCGTTATTTCAAGGACTTTGGAGCGGAATGGCTTCCAGTGCCTGATGACAGAGCTGAAGGATGTAACCAAGAACTCCTACACTAAACCAGGTTAACCCATCAAGTGGGGAAAAAATTCAGTTTGTTTTTGCAAACAATTTGGTGCTAGACAAATTTAGTATCTGATGATGGCATTGGAACGTAGTCATGGGAACTTCTAAACTAAACAAGGTAAATCTATCAAATTTCAGATCTTTTTTTGTGTTGTAACAAACATCCTGGTACTCTACTACTTATTTCTGGGGTCTTATAATAGAGCCGATAATGGAGGTCATGGGAACTTTGAAATAAAATGGAGTAAATTTTTACAAAAATTTTGAAGCACGTTGTCTATCAGTGCCTGATAATAGAACTGGAAAAAGTCTATAAGAACTTATAAGCAAATCTAAATAAACTCTTTGAGTGTGGGCTGCTTGGGTTTGTTTTGACATATACTTTGGTGCTTGATAATTTTTAGGATCTGATGGTGATACTAGAAGGAGACCATGATAATTTTTGAACTAAACAAGATAAAACCATTGAGCCCCGTGTTGGTCCGAGCTCCTTTGAAGAATAGGCCAACTGTCGTTGTGCCATGCCGGTCGTAAAAGGAGGCCGATTAGCTATGCGAGTGACTACCATCCTGGCTACTAGGTGATAGAGTTCTGCATTGTCTCGACCGGGTCTGGAACCACCACCTTACCTATTCCTACCGCGATAGCGTCAGTGCTTGTCGCTGTCGTGTTCCGGTTTGGAGGGTAAGGTAGCCGGTAAACTTATGCATGTGGCATTAGACCTCGCCACAAGATAGCAAAGCACAATTTACATCTTTGGTGTCTACAGGCGATGGTTGACTCTTTCCATCAGGAGACCTATCAGCTTGTTTGCTATCTTACGATATAAAAAAACAAGAGCTTAGATTCATTTGTTCTGTTTTGACAAATACTCTAAAGCTAGATGCTTTCCAGGGTCTTATAATGAAGTAGGAAGGAGAAAGTCTTTGGAGCAGAATGGCTTCTGGTGTCAGATGATAGTGGGAAAAAGTCCATGAGAATTCCTAAGCTAACCCAAGAGAACCCATTGAGTGTGGGTTGCTTCGGTTTGTTTTAGCATATTTTTTGGTGCTAGATGATTTTTTGAATTTAATAATGGAAATTGAAGGTGGCTACGGGAACCTTTGAAATAAATAAGTTAAACCTATCGAGTTTGGGCTCATTTCTTCTATTTTGAGAGTTACCCTGGTGTTAGATAATTTCTGTGGTCCTATGATAAAGCAGGCGATTTGGGGTTCATTTGGTTCGTTCTAATAAGGAATTTGGAACAGAATCACTTCCACTTTCTCAAGATAAAACTGAAAGAAGTCGATGAAATCTCGCTAAACCAGACGGAACCATTGAGTATGGGTTAATTGGGTTTGTTTTGGTATACTGTTTGGTGCTGATTTTAAGAATCTATTGATGTAACTTGAAGGTGGCTATAGCGTATTTTAAACTAAACAAGACAAACTCAACGCGATTGAACTTATTTGTTCTGTTTTGACAAATAATCTGGTGTTAGATGATTTTCAAGCTCTTACGATAATTTTTTTTTTTTTTATATATCATAAGATAGCAAACAAGCAGATGGGTCTCCTGATGGAAAGAGTCAACCATCGCCTATAGACACCAAAGATGTTAATGGTGCGTTGCTATCTTGTGGCGAGATCTAATGCCACATGCATAAGTTTACCGGCTACCTTACCCTCCAAACCGGAACACGACAGCGACAAGCACTGACGCTATTGTGGCAGGAATAGGTAAGGCGGTGGTACCAGACCCGGGCGAGACAATGCAGAACTCTACCACCTAGTAGCCACGATGGTAGTGACTCGATAGCCAATCGGTCGCCTTTTACGACCTGCCTGGCAGAACGGCAGTTGGCCTATTCTACAAAGGAGGCCGGGACCAACACGGCGGAAAAGAAAAAAAAAGGTCATTGAAACGAAACGAACAAACGAATGAAAATTGAGAAGCACCATCGATTTTGATCCCGTTTGAATCGTTTTATTTTTGTCTGTTTTCCAATGTCTGATAATAAAGCTGGAAGAGGTGCACTATAACTTTTAAGCTAATCTAGATAAACCCATCGAATGTTGGCTAATTCCGTCTATTTTGGCAAATATTTAGGTGCCGGATGTTTTCTAAGATAAAATAATGATGGAACTGAAAGGTGGCCATCGGAGATTGGGCTGATATCGTTGGCTTTTATTGCTAGGAGATTCGCAGGGTTTGATAATATAAATAGAAAGTGGCCGCGGAACTCCTGATATAAACAAAATAAGTCCATTGAGTGTGGTCTCGTTTGTTATATTTTACATACACTCTGTATCAAAATGATTTCCAGAACTACATAGTGGAACTGGAGGCCATGGGAGCTTTGCAATAAAATAACTCAAGCTCATTGAGTAAGAAACCATGGTAACCTTAACCTGATGCTGCAAGATCCCCTTTTGTAGATCATCAGGTATTTCCACGTTTTATTCTTAAAAAAAATGAGTATGTAGCGGATGTGTCGGGGGTTTTGAAATTTTTAATTTTATCTTGTAGATATATTATTTGCAAGGAAGAAATTCTCCTTAGAAACAAAATGTTTATCTAAAATATCTTTGACCGTGTATCGCAACATCATAAAATCTTTGTCTAATCTAAATATAGCATTATAATGTATTGATTATTCACAACCACTTGGCTTCTCCGCAACGTAAACAATATTATTTTAAACACCTCTTGAAATATGATCATTTAGCTTTATCTGAGGCCCAACGTCGCATCGTCTGCAAATAAATTTCCGCCCCGCTGGTATTCGCCGTTTCGTGTGAGTATTTCACACTAAAGAAAAAAAACCAAACTTGATAAAACACGACATATTTTCAGAAATGTTCGCAGAATTTCATTTTCCTTCCGCTTACAAGAAAAGCTCTTGGGGCAACAATAGAGTACAGATGGACAACTTTTACATAGCGGAAAATTATATGCTGTTTTTCCTCATTCGTAAAATTTAATCATGTACAAAAACGCTTTGTTGATATAAAATGAAGTTAGCTTACTCAGCTATAAATAACCAAGCGCAAAATGCGATTCCATATCATCAACCATTTCTATCTGTAAAAAATATTATTAGAAATTTTCTATCTAAAAAAATCTCAGTAACAGACAGTAATCTCAATCTGTTGATAGTTTATTAAAACCGGCTATATTCGACCGCGTGTAAAGCAGTCAGGCCTGATTATCTCAAAGAACAAATAATAATCGTTAATTATAGCGATTGCGGCGATGCGAATCACTACCTAACCTATCAATCGGCAAATTGGTGTAAAGAAGTGAACATTAATGTCCATTACTTGAGATATTCGCTGTGTCTTCCCAGGAAGAAAAATTTTGTGATGATATTTATTTATAGAAAATGTTTGTAACTATAAATAAACAAAAGTATCTTCACGCCCGTATCCCCGAAGCGTTAGGCAGAGGTACAACAAATTCACCCATGATTAGCCGAAGATACTTGGTTCCACATTTGTGATAGTTGGCATGCCTATCGCCAACCAGACTCTCCAATCCCGGACAACATTATTTTTATAAGAAAACTGAAAAAACACATTGTTATAATTGCCTGACCTGGGAATGGAACCTGGGACCTCATGTAGTCAACGCCGACGCCGGACATCTAGCCCACAGAGACTATAACTATAAATTATTTATAATTACTTGTAATATATATATATATATATATATATATATATATATATATATATATATATATATATATATATATATATATTACAATTTTTACTTTCTAATCTGCGAAGAACGAATGGCGTGGTCGATTTAATCCCACGATTAACCACCCAGCACGATACTGCAGATGTGGGAAACTAAATCTGAGAATATTGAACAAAGAGCTTAATGTACTACGTACTAGAGAAGCCATACTAGTCATGTTTCATTTTGTAACAGACGCTGCACCGCTGAAATGAAGCGAGAAAAGTTGTGTAAGAAATGCATCAAACTCAATAAAGGTGCGGATATTAAAAAAGATCCCATTAGATAAGTATAATTATATTATATTGTAGTGTAATGTCGCTGATACCCACGCACATAGTTTATAAGATAGCAAACAAGCAGATGGGTCTCCTGATTAAAAGAGACAACCATCGCCTACAGACACCAAAGGTGTTACGCGTGGCGCAACTAGCGCGTTTCTATCCGTGTGACGAGGAGTTAATGCCACTTTCATAGTAATAGCAAACAAGCAGATAGCTCCCCCGATGGAAAGAGACAACCATTGCCTCTAGACACAAAAGATGTTTATGGTGCGTTTCTATCCGTGTGACAAGAAGTTAATGCCACTTTCATAGTAATAGCAAACAAGCAGACGTCATATATTGGTCACCCTTCATTATGACTAAAGTTTATTTCAATAATCTGATCATCTACGATAAACCGGGAGTTATAGGTAAGCTTAATGTGTCCTGTGTAATCCCACGGATTCTGTCCTAATGAAATTAACAAGAAAGACGTCGGTCTGCCGCTTACATCTGAAGATAATCTTAATCGTTCCTCGTGATAAATTTAGATTTGATTAAACATCAGACTAAGCTTAGCTGAATTGTTTCTATTCAGCTAAGTATCGGCAATTACCAACCACGAGTGTATAACTCGATCTATAACCCCTTTTAAGTACTTTCGTTTTAATCGTTATAATTCATGAAAAGGACGTATTTTTATATAATATGATACCAAACAAAAAGATGGCTTTCCTGGTAGAAAGAGACAAGCCTATAGACAAGTAAAGTGCCTATAGACATCAAAGATGTTAATGGTGCGTAGCGCCAAATCGCAACACGAAGGTGATATGCCTGCACACAGGAATAGATAAGGCGGTTATACTAAACCTCGGCGAGACAAAATGGTAGTGACTCGTATAGCCGACCGTTTGCGTTTAACGAACTAGTTTTCCCGCGTGTTGGTCCGGGCTCTCTTGAAAAATAAACCAACTGCCGTTCTGCCAGGCAGGTCGTAAGAGGCGACCAATTATACGACCGACCGGCTATACGTGTCACTGCCATCGTGACTTCTATGTGGCAGAATTTCGCAACGTCTCGCCCGGGAAATTTGGTACCACCACCTTACCTTTACAACTAACGGTAAATTTATGCATGTGGCATTAACAACCCGCCACAAAGATAACAACGCACTATTAACATCTTTGGCGTCTGTAGACATGATTGTTTCTTTCCATCAGAAGACTCATTTGTTTATTTTTTATTTTATGATATAAAAAGAAAATAAAAGAGCACTAAGTAGCAGAGCTCTGCAACATTTCGTCCTCAGAATAATAATTTACCCGTGTTTGAATACAACCGCCTTTCCTTTACCCATTAAAAAGCATCAGTGCCTATGCAATCTCCTATTCCGGTGGATGAACAGAGAGATAGTGGGCAAACTTATACATTAGGCATAATAATTCTGCCTCGCGGATAACAAGTTAACAACGAACCATTAACATCTTTGGTGTTTATAGGCGACCGTTATCAAAAAACTATCTACTTGTTTCAGTATCCTTAGAAACCTTTTAGATTTTTGTTACTATAGCTGCACCATCTTTATCACTAAAATGCTTTCTTGTAAACGAAACCCATGAGCAACGGCGGATCTAGGGGGGGGGGGGTCATGGGGGTCATGCCCTAGGCAGGGGTCTAGGTATGGATTTATTAGGATCAAAGCCTATCTTGACTGAACCTCAAACATGTAACCCCCTGAACCGAATGCTGGGTCCGCCCTTGCCCATGAGTGCTAAAGTAGCCCGAAAAACGGGCCCGGTCTAACAAACATTGACGAAGTAGCGTCAATGTTTGTCTCTGTACTGAGCCAGTTTGGCGGATAAAGTAATGTTACACACGTAGCAGTAAAATTCCGCCCTACGGATAGCGACCCATCATCCAATTAAATTTCAATGTCAACAGTCAATGGTTTTCTCTTTCCATCAAAGAGTCATCTTTTGGTTTGCTATAGAATAGGTTTGATATAAAATAAAAAGTATTAAACAAATAGCGTAAACTTCAGTGCCGAAAGAATTGAAGCGATAACGAAATGGTTCTGACGGAATATCTATTCCTTGACTGATGGTATACCCTGGTTCCCATGGAATGTGAGCGCTTAATCAGTTGTTGTGTTACTGGCACGCGCGCCAGCACGTTATGACTACGTAATAGGATAGTCACATGTACGCACGTACGCACTAGTACGTTACTCAACCTACATGAGTTAGAGTCGCCGATACGCGCGCCAGCACTTTACTCAAGAGTTATACGGTAGAGTCGCATTTAGGCACGATAGCACATTACTCAACCTAAATAGGATGGAGTCGGTGGTACGCGTGCGTACACGTTACTCAACCGAGATAGGGTAGAGTCGCAAGTACGCACACTAGCACGTTACTCAATAGTAATAGGCCAGAGTCGCAGCTACGCGCAAGTACGTTATGCAAACGTGATAGGGTAGAGTCGCATGTACACCCGCTAACACGTTGCACAACCGTAGTCGCCAGCACGCGTGTCATCACTCTTGCTCAACCATGATATGTTAGAGTAGCAGGCACGCGCGCCAGCACGTTACACAACCGTGATAGGGTAGAGCCCCAAGTACGCAGGTCAATACGTTACTCAACAGTAATAGGTTAGAGTCGCAGGCACGCGAGCCAGTTCGTTACTCATAACCTAAGAACTGAACTCGCTTTGGAAAGAAAATCAAAAGGAATTCTTTGTTTCTTGTAAAGATGGGACAGATTGTCGAATAACCACCGTTTGACTGTTGCGTAATTTATGGTACTTCATCAGACTGCAAAAAAATCAGACATCACCAGTCAATAATCCCTTTAATATTGGTGAATACATGTCAATATATTCCATGACATTTTTTGAATCTCCCTGATATTCGAATTTCGAGTTAAAAATTTGCTACCCCTTCATATTGACATTCAGGTCTCAGCCCTAATAAATAAAAAAAAATTAATAAATATAAACCGCCGACTTATTTGTTGCAAACTTTAATGTAAACAAACTCTAATCGTTCTTTATTTCCAAAATTTTTCTGTAACGAGGGTCAAACTTTTCCAAAGTTTGTGATTAAAACCAGGATTAGAATTTAATTATTATTATAAAATAACAGGTAAACATTAAGACAAACTGAAAAAGAAAATTCCAAAAGCAATTACTTATAACAAGGATTGAGAAACAAACCCCTTATTATTTTTAGATAAATGAAGGAATTCTTTTTAATTTCGTTATATACATTTAACTTTCGACATTTGATACAATCCATTGGAAATTACGTCGACTTAAATCAAGTCCATTAATTTTCACAGAAAAGAGATAAGTGATATTATTGAGATGGATATTGTTTTTGATTATGAATTAAACTCAGAATAGAAGTCGCATATCTGCCTAGATATACCACTCAGATAAAACCCTTAATTTTAACAAATAACTATTTGAAAATAATAAGTGCTAAAACCAAAATAAGTAACCGAAATCAAAACGCTACAAATCTACCATCATACACATGAACACACACACGCGCGCGCGCGCGCGTACACACACATACACACGCGTGAATATAAACACACACATACACACGCGAACACATACACACGCTAACACACACAGACACGCGAACACACACATACACGCGAACTCACACACACACAACACACCCATACTCAACACACACGCCCGCGCGCGTGTACTCACGAACGCAAACACACACACGCACGAACGAACGAACGAACGCACGCACGCACATAAGTCATAGGATATGCCCGAATGAAATACAAACAATTTCAAGAGCCTGGACCTCTCATAGAGAGAATATAAGAGTTCTGTGGCCTGTACTAAAATAGAAAATGTTTGATGTTTTGGACGTCTATGAAAATTGTATACCTAATCGTCTCAAAAACTTAATTTTCTTTAGTTAATAGATGCTATACAATTGCGACAAAGAAAATGAATTAGTCGCAACAACGGGAACGAGATCCAGAAACGTTGCTTATTGTATTATGTCTTATTTATTTAAGCCCAGCACTCGTTAATTCGATTTATAATTTTGTTTTTGTCACTGAGTATGTTTAAGTTCAAGGTCGAAAAATGACGATAAAATCATAATAAATATTTATAAGATATTACTGGACAAAATACAAGAATTGAGTACGCAAATCATTTGATTGTAATGTGGGTGTTAAATTTACGATTTTAGCACAAAATTATACACATATTAATAAAATGAAAATAAAAAGCCTTATATTCCGAGGAAAATTGTCTCAATAGCGTCAGTGCTTGTCACTGTCGTGTTCCGGTTTGGGGGGGTATGGTAACCGGTAAACTTATGCATGTAGCATTAGACCTCGTCACAAGATGGCAACGCACAATTAACATCTTTGGTGTCTATAGGCGATGGTTGACTCTTCCATCAGGAGACCCAACTGCTTGTTTGATATCTTATATAATAAAGAGAAAAAAGCATCTGGTTGGTTTTCCTTTACCCCTCCTCGGGTGAAGGCCTCCTTGTTATATCGCGAAAGTAATCGACCTCTTATTGGACAGATGGCACGCGCGGATATTATCCGATCTCCCACGCGATTTCCTCCCAGGCTAGAGCCTTAAAAAGCCTGCACGCGGATATCTCTCTATATTATAATATAAAATTAGACACACAAACAAATCAACAAATGTTTTGAACCACTCTTTAAAACAGTAAATAGAAATGGGCGGTATTTGTAGCGCGATTACAGAATGACAGATGAACAAAAATAACAACACGGACTGGCCCTCGGGCAAAGCGCTACAAAAGGAGACCACAACAGGAGACCACTAACAAGACAGCATGATGCGATTACCAGGACAACTGACCATTCTTGCATACTGAAAGCTCAAAATAGAAAATGTTGGATATGGGGTATATTAGAAATAAGTAAAAAATATATCTTTCAAATATTTATTATTAAAATTTATGGCAAATAAAATTGACAATCAGAATTGATTTGACTAATTTAAAATACAGATACATAAAAATATTATTGTACAACATTGGACGTTTTTATTATAATTCATAGCCGTATCATTAACTTGATAGAGCAGAACAATAATATATATTTATTTTACAATCAGACCAATAACATTCATTAAAATATTAATTTTAATGAAAACATAAAAGTTTTACATTAATCCAAAAAATAATTATATAAAATTTAAAATAAATTTTACTTATTCTAAATTATTTCTAATATATACATTATAATCATGTAAGGTACTGTGAATAAAAAGATTCGTGACGTGTTCTTGAACCATGATGGCGACTATACTACGCAAATACCGTAAATAGACATCTCCAAAATATGCTGGTAACATTAGATCTAGAAAATATTATACATATCTTCACTCTATTTTGGACATATTTACTTACGAATATCGAATACCTTATAATTTTAACATCATAAAATTACGATGTCGTATTTCTCTGTTCTGTGTTTCAATGGTATAAATACTAATGACACTTTATAAAACTCCACTTGTAATAAGTAGTGGAGTGCCTGGAGCATTCAAAACCGTAAAACCTCGGATTAGAGTTATAGTGAATGAATTAATATGATCGATGTGGGATATTGTTTTTTAAACTATAAATTGCAATGTTTACCCAAAATTTTTTTGTGCTCTCCATTGTTTCATTGTTTAAACAAATTATTATGAAAAATTAATGTCTGACCATATATTTTCACTTTTAACAGTAATTTTTTTTATTTATATGTTAAATCTTACCTGAGTAGACATATAGGAACATTTTTCAAAGATACCTGTGTATAAAAATAGCAATAGGGATCTCGAAAAGATAGAAAAACGTGGAGGGGAGAGCGGAGCGACAGCTACTATGTACAATGGAATTTCTCGGCCAGTTTAATTATAAATAAAACGTACTCTATTGTGTATATTTAAAAAAATAAGGTAATTAATTACGACTAATGAAAAGAAAAAAAATTATTAGTACAAAATCTGTTTATTTAAATATGTTACATAGTTGTCTACATTGTTGTCTACATCAAATATTTTCTCTTATTATTATTACAGGAGTAACCTCTTATTATAAGAGGTTACTCCTGTACTAATTTTTATAATTTCACCTAAATTTGTTTCGGAAGATGAACCCAGGTGTATACGTAGGTCACACTATAAGTTTTGCGTAACTTAAAAAACAACATGTTATAACCAAAATATTATGTTTATTGCTTTTCAAAATAATCTCCTTAACATTTTAAATATTTTTTCATGCGATCGAACCATTTTTTAAAACAGGAGGACCACAGATCTGAAGGCATGTTTACTACGTGCTGATTGAACGCAAACACTGTCTTTCGGAGTTGGTAAAAGTTCGGAGTTAGTAAAACCTCTCATGAAATCTTTGATTTTGGGGAAAATACAGAAACCACAGGGTGCTAGGTGGGGGCTATGCGCAGGATGAGTGACGAGATGTACTTTTTTGAAAGCTAAAAATGACTTTTTTTGTTGGCCGTGTGTGAAGAAGCGTTATGATGGTGTAGGAGAATGCGGATTTTGGGTCGTCTTTCGCGAACTTTTTCTAACATCCTCGGTAAATAAATGGTAGAATACCACTCGGCATTAACACTCTTTTGATCTTCAAGTAGAACTGTACAGATGGGACTCGTAGCTGAGAAAAAAAACGCGATCATTTTTTTACCAACGTTTCTCGCCTGTCTCACTTTTGTTGGCCTGTTCTCATTTTCAAACACCTATTCACAAGATTGCGGTTTTTTTTCGGGTTCAAAACAATAAATCAACGTTTCATCTCCTGTGACAATGTCATAAACAGCATTAGAATGTCCGTGGTCGTACTTCAGTAGCATCGGTAAGCACCATTCCACGCGAGCCCGCTTCTGCTCCGCTGTCAGTTCATGAGGGATCCAACGACAACAAAGTTTCCGAACTTTCAATTCTTCGGGTAAAATTTTCTGAATTTGGCTCATACCAATCCTCAATAGTCCTCAAATTGTCTCATAGGTAATCCGGGGGTTTTCTTCAATTAACCGCTTAACAGTAGCCACATTATTTTCGTTGACGGTAGTTGAAGGCCGCCTTTCACGAAATTCGTCATGTAAAGAAACATAGGCTAATTTTTTTTTCAAAAATCAGTCCCTGGATGGCTTAATAGAAAAAAATAGGGTATGAAATTTTTATTAAAAGCCATTTGGACGACTTATTAATATACCCGCGGGCGAAGCTGCGTGGGTCAGCTAGTTCAATATAAAAACGTCGTCTTCAATACACCTTCCAGTACAAAAATATACAAGAATTTTTCACTAAAAAACCAAATTTTCACTGTTATAGAAGCACACTAAACTAGCCGAGAAATTCCTTTGTACATAGCAGCTGTCGCTTCGCTCTCCCCTCCACGTTTTTCTACCTGTTCAAAATCCCTACTGCTATTTTTATACACAGGTATGTTTGAAAAATGTTCTTATATGTCTACTCAGGTAAGATTAACATATAAATAAAAAAAAATACTGTTTAAAGTGAAAATATACGGTCAAACATTAATTTTTCATAATAATTTGTTTAAACAATGAAACAATCGAGTGCACAAAAAAATTTTGGGTAAACATTGCAATTTATAGTTTAAAAAACAATATCCCACATCGATCATATTGATTAATTCACTATAACTGTAATCCGAGGTGACAACCCCCAGGCGCTCCTCTATAAGCTTGAAATAAGCAATACATTATCTTAAAATCGATTATCATATAAATTGACTCTGCATGTTTCCCCGTAATTTTATAATAACAACGACCCTAGAAACAGTTATTTCTTATTAAAAAGGTATTTCAGATTAAAATATAATGTGAATAGATAAATAATATTGTAAGTAGAAAACGCTTTAGATAGCTATATTTTCAAAATGCTCTTCGTGATGAGTGCGTAATATTTACAAATGCAAACGTCACACGTATACTACGACATACATTTAAGTATAACATATATATACAATTAGGTATTATTACGGTCTTATAAAAAATTAGTTTGGTCGCGTGCGTTAGTCAGCGGCAGCGCTCATTTTGTCTCCTTCAATAACACATGTTGCAACATCGTAGTCTATACGATAGAATAAGCGCTAATTATGCAATAGCCACTGTACAGTTGCTACGGTGCTACGGTTGCTACATTGCTACTACTGCTACGTATGCTTGGGAATTCAATGTTTTCTTATAGCTTGATCACATATTTGCGAGAATCCTCATTCACAAAAATCATATAATCCAATATTATGCAAAAATATTTGTCCTCCAACTCCATGGCAGTTTCAACCCTAAACTCAATCAAACAAGGCTCAGTATAGATTTCCAGCATAGACAAGTGTGTTAGTATTAAGTATGTGTTAAGAAAACACAATTTTTACGACTTGAAAAAAAAAACAAAAATTCTAAAATCAACGACAAAAGCGAAGAGGGTTCAATAGTCTTTTGTATAATTTGTAATTGCTTAACGTTTGCCTGATGCAATGCAAATAACATCTGGTAAAAATGAGTCATTTATGGTACACCCCTCCCAGGTGATAAACGGAAGATAAATTAATTTATCCACAACATTTTATACTTATATCATAAAAATATATATTTTTGTTTGCAATAGATAAATTTAAAGGCCGATTTTAAATATTCTTTCATCTATGGAATGCTATATTTTCGGCGTATACCTAACACGCAACCTAGGTTATATATAACTTAAAATTTTACAAATAAACTTATGTTTTCACTTCAGACTTGCATAGTTAGTACGTAGGTCACACTATAAGTTTTTCGTAACTTAAAAAAACAACATGTTAAAACCAAATTATTATGTTTATTGCTTTTCAAAATAATCTCCTTTACATTTTAAACATTTTTTCATGCGATCGAACAATTTTTTAAACAGCAGGACCACAGATCTGAAGGCATGTTTTCTATGTGCTGATTGAACGCTATCCACCGACCACACAGCCCAGACACCTAATAATAGGCGAATGACTTGTGTCAACACATCTGACTTATAGTTCCGATGTAAATGTCCACGCGCCAATGAGTAGTGATTGGGTAATCAGTGTCGACCAATCAGATGCTCTGTACATTACTTCTTTCACTGTGGCCTTGAGTTAGCTAATTACGGCGTTGACACCCTACTTCGTCTTACCTCAGCTAGTTGCCAGAATGCATTCAATACGGAAAATCAAACATTAGCCGTATATAGGCTGTGTGGTCGGTGACGCTATCACTGCCTCTTTGGAGTTGGTAAAAGAAAAACCTCTCATCAAATCTTTGATTTTGGGGAAAATACAGAAATCACAGGGTGCTAGGTCGGGGCTATGCGCAAGATGAGTGACGGGATATACTTTTTCGGAAGCTAAAAATGACTTTGTTTTGTTGGCCATGTGTGAAGAAGCGTTATCATGGTGTAGGAGAATGCGACTTTTGGGTCGCCTTTCGCGAACTTTTTCTAACATCCTCGGTAAACAAATGGTAGAATACCACTCGGCATTAACACTCTTTTGATCTTCAAGTAGAATTGTACAGATGGGACTCGTAGCTGAGAAAAAAAACGCGATCATTTTTTTACCAACGTTTCTCGCCTATCTCACTTTTGTTGGCCTGTTCTCATTTTCAAACACCCATTCACAAGAATGCGGTTTTTTTTCGGGTTCAAAGCAATAAATCCACGTTTCGTCTCCTGTGGCAATGTCATAAACAGCATTAGAATGTCCGTGGTCGTACTTCAGTAGCACCATTCCACGCGAGCCCGCTTCTGCTCCGCTGTCAGTTCATGAGGGCTGCAACGACAACAAAGTTTCCGAACTTTCAATTCTTCAGGTAAAATTTTCTGAATTTGGCTCATACCAATCCCCAATAGTCCTCGAATTGTCTCATAGGTAATCCGGGGCTTTTCTTCAATTAACCGCTTAACAGTAGCCACATTATTTTCGTTGACGGCAGTTGAAGGCCGCGCTTCACGAAATTCGTCATGTAAAGAAACTCGACCTCTCTCAAATTCAGCAAACCATCGCCTCACGGTGCTCAAACAAGATGCTTCTCTCCCAAAAGCATTTTGATGACGAGCGGCACAGTCTTACGGAGAAAGAGAACTTTTAAAATCATAAAAAATTATCGCTCTAAAATCTTTTCGTCTAAATTCCATTTTCGTTGCGTACGTAGAACTTTGATGTGTGATAAAAAAACAATTGACAAATCATTTCCCGCCAATTGTTTTCTTTATTACTAAGAAGGTTGCAACGTTTTAAAAATATAACATTCGAAATTCAAATAGTTCCGATTAGCGAGAAGTGCAAAACTTTTAGTGTGCCCCGCGTGTATGAAAACCTGATGCATGAGCATGCAACCTGAGCATGTTTGTAAAAATATTTGCTCATTTAAGAAAAACGCTGATGTTTACTCCATTAATACAAGGTAAAAAGCAATCTTGTTATGCAGTACTCGTCTCCACCGAATAAGTAACTCTTCTATTGGACGGTATATACGCTTTTGCAATAAGCTCCTCGAAGATATAAAAAATTACCAAAAAAAACAAATTAAAAATGTGTTTAAAAAACTGTGTAAAAAATTGTATTATAAAATTTCAGGTGATTTAAAAGACAAAAACGCTGGGATTATTAGCTCCTCATACCTATCTCATAATGTAAGTAATAGTGATTGTAATACAATATAAAATAAAGACATACATAACATGTAAGTATGTCTTTCTTTTATATATGTATGTCTTTAATACATATTAAAGACACAAATATATCATACATACATCAAAAATATATCATACGTACATGTTAAACGGATCACCTCCGTTTCTTGTTTTCAATGTTCCGCTATGTTTGTGCATACAATGTTTCCATCCAACAAAGTCGTTGTATGTTCTTGACTCATTATTCTATTTGAAATATTATTTGTAACCGCAACCGGCAAGCTTAGATCTCTCTAATGAAATAACTTTACTTACCAAATCAAATACATCATTTACAAACCTTGTACGGCTCAATTTTCGCTCTAACAATTACATAGCTAAGTTTCTGTAATCTGTCTCAAACTAATATCACAGACAGTTCTTCAAACTACAACAAAATCTGAGATATTGTAAAATAAATATAATGGCTTGTTTACTACACAACTTCACAAAATAATGTAACCAAGACTAATCCCGTAGATTGTAGACAAGCAATAAATCATAAGCAGAATATTTGTATATGTAAGTGTAGGTATGTATGTTAAGTGAGAGTAATCTTATTTATTCAAATATTAGACAAAAACAGGTATTTTAACTAACAAAATATTTGGATTTAGATTTCACTCACTAGTTATTGCTGCCTGTGACTTTGTTCGCGTGACTAAAAGTTCCAACTTCTTGCAAGACATTTTACAACTTAAAATCGCTTCTCCACTTTTTATCGACGGCACTCTACTTATTAAGTTTATCTATTACAAAAAAAATCTTTTTCTCTTCATAATGAGTAGCAAACACGTATAGAATCTATATTAATAATAATATTAATGCGAAAATTTGGATGTTGATTAAATTTTGTTATGCTGGGGCCGCACTTGCGTCTATCGTCACGAAGCTTCGTGCAATGACACGTCAATTACAGATGTGACCGTGTGTATTATCGGCTATTGTCGCATACATTCCGGAGCACGTGCGCCTTAGCGCGCATATAACTTCGGGACGATAGACGCAAATGTGGCTACAGCATTACTCAATCACGCAAATACGGCTGAAGCGATTTGGACGTTTGGCACACGTAGATGATGCCCTGGAATAGCACATAGAATACTTTTTATCTCGCAAAAATAAGTCGTTCGCGTGGGATTCACTAAAAACTTTTACAACGCAGCGGGCTGCAGGACGAAGCTAATACCAGATATCGTCCCCGTAGTTGGAAAATTAAATAACTCTGATTTTGCAGTTCTGAGATAAACGCTAGTTTTTTTTTTTTTCAATTAATGTACATTTGTTAACAATGTGAAACAATTTTACTCTAGGTAATTTTATTTTTTATGGACCTGATTATCTTTGACAAACTAAACTGTATCTTTTACTATAACTAAATAACACATTAAAGTCAATATCGCCAAAATCGGACTTATTTAATTTTTCCACTACGGGGACGATATATAAATATGAAAACTACGTTACAAAATTATAAAAGTTATAAAATTAACCATTAAGTGGGCAGACATTAAATATTATCAGCTAATAATGTAAGTTATTATCACGTTAAGCGTCCGTTATTATCAGAACACGCTAGTAACCTATTTCATTATTTTATCAGCCGGTAATACCGACATTACATACTCATAATAACCTTGATTTGGTCGATGCGAACTTAAGAGTGGTTGGAATGAATGGAATTTATACGCAGGAAAACTGCAATAATCGACATCCGATTTCTTATATCTCTGAATACCTTCAATCATGTATTTATCAAATTTATATGGGACCAAATAGGAAATATTCTCTACTAAACTAAGTATTTTTCCGAATCTGTTAATAAATGAGCGAGTTAAAGAGTAACAAACCTAAAAAATACAAAGACTAAATTATATTTAATTTGCTAAATTTCCGTGAAATCTTATACGAAACTATTGTGATTTAACTGAAACAAAAGGTATGGAATGGGGCAAAATTACTTAAGGTTTGAAATTTTGCAAATTAAATACCTTAATTACGTCTTTGAATTATGGATTTCCGCAAAATCCATAATTTTATAAATGCGAAAGTAATTCTGTCTGTCTTTTCTTCACGCCTAAACCACTGAACCGATTTGAATGAAATTTGGTAGAAAGGATAGACTTTATTCCGGAACTCCCATGGGAACGTGAACTATGTGGGTAGGTGGTGAATGGTGATCCTCATCGCCACATTTTACCGACTTTCTAGCGATAGCCGGACCGACGGCTTTACGTGCTCTTCCGAAGCACGGGAGTGGCAACGTACCAGTACCACCCACCAGACACCGAGCTGTTACTTTTTTTACGAGTCGGTTTAGAATTTTCGAGACAAACCTTAAAAATTCTCAATAACACTTTATCCGACCGGGGATCGAACCCGGGACTTTATGATCTGCGCCTAATAGGCTATCCTATACGCCACGAGGCAGTATATTTTTTAATTATATTTTTTTATCTGCACTAATATAAAAATTAATAAATTTTAAGGGTTTATTGTCTGTATGTGTGAACACGCTCATATCTGTTAAACCGCTTGGATTTAAACATTATTTTTGTTTATGATAGCCACATTCATGAGCGATAATATACTATTATTTAATCCGACTGCGTAAATGGAAATAACGTCTTAGGCTGGTTTTATAGTCACGCCCCTAGACGCGCCGCTGGGGAGAGCGCGTTCGGAGATATATGAGAGTAGTAGTTGCGTTTCAAAGTCGCGCGCTTTTGCAGCGCCGTTCAGAGTGCTTAGTGTGAGTTTTTCTTTTCGCATTCGATCGTGAGCGCGTTTCGAGTTTACTAGGAATTTGTATGTGATTTGTACAGCGCCACCTAGTGATAAACGTGAGAAACCAGTAGCATTCAGAAAACGCGCACTGTTCGCCGGCGCTGCCGAGGCGCGGGCCGCTCTTGCGCTTCTACGGCCAGTCACAGTGTGCGTTTTAGTGTGACGCCGTTGAGACGCGGCGTTGGATATTTGTTTACAAAATGAATAAAAAGTAAACAGCCAGTACTCTAACCGCATTTACATACATGTACACGACTGTCGCACAGCAGCGGAACGCGTGGTATTAACCTCGTTTCACAATGCACCGCTGTTCAAGCGCGCGCTGTGAACAGCGTTTAGCGGCGTGACTATAAAACCAGCCAGGGTCACGCGAACGATGTCGAACATTTAAAAATGTTTAAAAAATCCAAAAATAACATAAGTGCCCAAATTTGAATAAAAAATGTTGTTTAGACATGTGCCTGTACCTGAAGATTACAAACATGATCCAATGCTATCTCCCTTTTAACTCGTCATCCGGCATTATACATATAATTCCACATACATTATAATTTTTACGGTTCAGAATGCTAAGTGTGAGTTTTTCTTTTCGCATTCGATCGTGAGCGCGTTTGGAGTTTACTAGGAATTTGTATGTGATTTGTACAGCGCCACCTAGTGGTAAACGTGAAAAACCAGTTTACCACTAGGTGGCGCTGTACAAATCACATACAAATTCCTAGTAAACTCGAAACGCGCTCACGATCGAATGCGAAAAGAAAAACTCATACTTAGCACTCAGAAGTAAACTATAAAGGTTTCTCCGTTATAGTTTCGCTATGTCCGTCCGCAGTCCAGCTCAGAGATCCTTAGTAATAGAAAGCTGTAATTTAGCATGAATATACACATTAGTCATGGCAAAGTGGTCACATAGTTTTGAAAAATATTTTTTAGGATAAGGAGCCTTATGTAATTATGGGGATATTAATTTTTTTCTCGTATACCCCATGGTGTGAGGTATCACTGTTTTTTAAAAATTGTTGTAGATTTGTGAAAACAAGTTTTCGATTAAGGGACTCGTTTTTGATTGACCCCCCCCCCCTTCCTTTAGTAGAGAAATAAACCCCTGGAATCTAGTGTTGTAGATAAAAAAAATAGTCTTAAAATGTTACGGTTGCCCCCCCGCCCCTGGGTACGCCCATGTATACAGTTTCTATGCTGGTTTGTTAATTAAACAACTTTATCTACATAAATTGCAGGACGAATATTTTTGGACAAAGCAATTCTCTTTGTTTACAAACTTTAAAACACAACTAAGATCGATAATTGATCTAACACGACCATAATAATAATATATTTGAGTCTAAAGGTCTATCCAGACTCACGGCGAGAAATCTCAGCGAGAACTTTCGCCGAGATTTCTCGCGAGAACAAGCAATTTATAAACACTCTCATTTTTCTCACTCGTGTTCTGGATCCTATCCGGTATGGACGATATTACAGTTTGGCTCTGTGTGCCATTGCATATTATAAATTTGTGCAAGTTGTAATTAAAAATAAAGTAAAAAAAAATAGAAAAACTAGACGATGGTGAGTAACGCAAATTTATCGAAACAGAACAAGGTTGGTAATTTGTTTATATCATATTCTCCTATACCGGTGACGTCTACTCTCCGCCGCTCACTGATCGATACTGAGACCAAACGTGAGTGTAATAGTCATCTCTTCTCGCCCGAGAAATCTTATGAAGCGGGAAAATTTACCGACACCGATCGGAGAACAGACGAGCGCGAGAACGCAAGGGCGAGAAACTCCTCACATTTACGCTTCTTGGGTGTTCTGGTGGTTTCTCGCCGTGATTCTGGATGAGCCATAAGCGGTGCAGATGCATACAATTCTATTTGTTTAATTTAGAATTGACAAATATATATAAAATATAAGCTAAGGTAATTAAACAATTTCGTTGTATTTTGTAAAGTTTTATCCCTACTGAGATTGATAAAGTTTGTAGATTTATGTACACTTTCTTTACTCATATGTTAATAATAAAGGACCGCCTAGTTTTAATTTTGATACTACGAGTTTTATTGTATTTTAACAAATTGGACGTATATTATGGACAAAGATTAAATTCGTTTCTTTTCTAACTCAGAAACACACATAATCATTAAGTGACGTGACCAAACAATTGTAAATAATATAATCATATATTTGAGTCTTAGGGGCATAGATGTATACACTCCTAGTAGATTAAATTAATTTGACAAATACATAACTTTAGACACAATATATACACTGGTATTATCGCTAAGTAAAAGTTAAAAAATGTATATTTCAATAAAAGCACCGATTTACATCTCGTAGTCAGTCTATAAAATCACAATTTCTTTCGAATAGTTTTATGAGTCCGCGACTTTCAAAAATTATTTAATCTTTCATTTGTTTAGTTAGTGAACTTTAACCTGCGTTAGTGATTTAGAGACTTTACTCATTCTTAAAAGGCTGACAACGCATCCACAAGACCTTCGGTGCTGCGAATATTTATGAATGGTGGTAATCACTTTCCATCAGGTGAAATTTCTGCTTGTTTGGCTCCTCTTCTATAAACAAAATCTATCACATATGATATATAAGTTATTTTAGTGTAAAGCTATTTAATTTCGCAAAACAAAAACAACAACGCAACCCCCATAAGAGAAAGGAGACGATTAAGTAAAATTTTAACCTCCTGTTTAAAGACAGCCACCACTGAATATTTGTTTTGCTTAATGATATTATAATATAAAATTGTGGCAGTTAAAATAACTCAGACAAAGAGATTACGTACAATTGTTCCTGGTTCCAAGTTAAAATCGAAGATCGTAACAGTGAAATTTAGAAAAAAAGACTTTTTACCCAATGTACATAGTACATTACAAAATGAACGAAAGTTTTGTTTGGAGGTCGTACAAAACTTTTAAAAGCTCGGAGTCAGATGTTAGTTTTTTCACCCGCTTCCCTCCGATGAACAATGAAAATGAAATCAAACGATAGTATATTATAAAATATATTGGCAAAATACAGCAACAGAGATTAAAATTCACCTGATTAGGCTTAATAGATCAATAAGAATGAACCGAAGAATCTTTGAACATTGTGTTGTCTGCCACAATAGAAATTACCTAATAAACTTTTTTATTATAAGATATACGCTACCTACATAAAAACAATTTTTTTATGTAAGTCGCCGTCTTATAAAACTGAAACTTTCAATCCATATCAATATTAATGCTCAATATATAATTATAGATGCATCAAGGACAACAGTAAAATCTTAGTGCTGCTATACTGTTAACATTTCAATTGATTAAATGTTACACTCAGTTTCATGAGATGTGTAAATTATAATTATATAATATTTATAAAAAATGTCATTTAACAATTACTCGATAATATCATCTTTGGTTTACTTATAATGCACAAAACCATTCTTTTTGATATTAACTTTCTAAATCTTTGACAATTTTATAATATTAATAAGCTACTTTTAATTAAAAAATTTACAATACGTTAAGTAGCATGTGTTTTGTTTAGATTTACGTAGTTAGAAGGTTTTAAAATAATTTTTACCCATAGGATAAAACCAATCTTCACTTCTTAAGACTTAAGAGGCCAGTAATTACTGATTGACGGGCGAAAAAACCAGTGTTATGGATCGTCGGTAAAGCTCGCCCGTATTCATTACAATACCGCGGTTTTATATAACTACGAACCTGGCTCGCGGCTTGTCATGTTGCTATATTTCTTTGACGATTCTTCAGACACGACGGTTTGGATCGCTAGTCTATCAGCACCAACGAGCCGCGAGTAAAACCATCGTTCTTTAAAACCGCGGTGTAGGCTCATACGTTAATCAGGGACTCTAAAAAGAGTTTGAAATACATTACGATGCAATTTTCGTTCAGAAATTTACTCTTATGTGCATATTATTTCAATTTGACATGCGTAAAAAATAAATAGCAAAGTATCAATAATAATGTCTAGCCATACATTTATTTGTTTGAATTACGTATATTAGGTATACGAGTATGGAAGTACTTCAAAAATTTACAGTTAATTACCCTTAAATATATTTTTCACCATCACATTTAATCGTCAATGGAAGAAATTAAGAAATGTACATTAAAAAAATCACATGATTCTCAAAACGAAACATGACCTTCACCTGTAATGCAGCGTAATAGAGTACCTACAGAAAAAAATTGAAAAATACAGTGATTTTTTTACGATTTACTCCATTTTTGAGACAGCTAACGTAACTTTTCGAGCTGCAATAAATTAAACAAAAATAATGCAATTTGGCAAAGTTAGCAAAAACCATTTTTCTTACTGAACATATTTACCTGAAAAAACCAAGAAGTTTTATCCTTTATTTTTTATCGATGTATATAAATTAATTATAGAGGTCCTCCGCCTACTGAAGTGAGCGTATCTCATAAAAATTTCGATCAATATTTTTAGTTTTAAATCTATTAAAATTTTATATTATAAAATAAAAATTTAACGATACGAATATTTTATTTTCAGAATGGTTTAGTGAACATTATATATAACATATTCCCCGATAAAATAACTTATTTTACTTAAATCTATCCTAAAATAATAATAATAATGTATTAGCTTTCGGCAAGTATTCTGACATTTACATAACTTGTTCAATGATTCCATACTTATATATAAAATAATCGTTAAAACTTATCTAAAATTGCAGAGGTACTTGCAGAAACAATCTGCACATTGATTGCACATAAATAAACGTGAAAATTTTAACATACTAAGGCAAATGCAACAAGGAACCACAAACGCATACAAATAAGTGATTTCTTTATACACTATCTATCACCCTTTGGCTAAAAGTATAAACTTACTACTCAGATTACATAATCATATGAAGTCATATATTTGTGACATCAATTTGGCTATTTTCCAATAAAAATAAAAAAACAGTAAACAAATTTATTCAGTATACTTAATCAAAAATTTGAATTTGTATAATATAATAACTACTTACGGCGTCATCCTATTTTTGATCACACGCTATACTTATGTAAGCTTCATGCTTTTTATAAGCTTCAAATGCAACCATTTCTATAGACAAAATTTACGAATCGAATTTATCCAAATTTTAGAACTTATACCGATTTAAAATTTTGCAAAATGTATGTAAAACTGATGACAATTTCATAACTTGATTCCATAGAGCTAGCTAATCGAATGATGTAAACTCTGGATAGATGAAGTTGAATATAGAATCTCAAATATTTTCATATATGTATTATAAAATCCTTAGTTTTGCACATATTTTTAAACTACATTCATATTCAAAACAATACGTATACACCGGTTTTATATTTAGTAATTGACATATTATATAGATTAGGTGTTATTCGTCAATCATTTATTTTTAGTTGCAAATAAATAAGCGACTTTCTGGGTTTAAATAGAGTATGAGAATCTCGACCATCAAGGTATATAATACGGTTATATATTCTGAAATGTACAACTTTGCCCTTATCAAATTAAATTTGCTGAATTTTCAAGCTTTCATTTTTAACGATATCCACATTCATTTAACAAGGATATTGTAATTTTTTTGAAATTACAATTACATGAAGTTATCCCAAGGATTATTCCTTGAGACAAAAGGTAATCGCTAAAAATTTGCTAATGCGGCGATAGAAAACCACACCTCACCGGCTAACCAACTCGATTAAAGTCGATTCACTTTACAAACACCATAAGGAAAATCGTGTGGTGGCATTCATTGCTTTTACTAAGAACAATGTAATAAAAAATAAGAACATACACTTAAAAACTTTGCCGTTAATTTAAATAGTACTTTAGATGTAAGTTTATGCATGTAAATAGACATTACGAACTATTTTTTAATTCAAACTTAGTAAGTTTATACTTTTAACTAGCACAATGAAACCCACAAATTCTCTTAATCTAAATCTTATTGTCGAGCAAAGGCTCTGAACTTAGTACAAATATTTGACTTTTAATATAAAAACGTGCTCTCTAACACGATTAGAATATACAAATTTTGTGAAAGGTCAAAAATTCATCAATGTTAGCCTATTAGTATTGAAGCAGCAAAATACTTGAGAGACCACCTACCTAGAATTTTATAACAGTGTATGACTTTTTAACATGGAAGAAGCCCTGGAACATGGTAAACAAGGAAAAATGCGATGATACCATGGCACGCGTGTCACAATTAAGAATTGTTGATTGCAATTCGTCAAATAATTCCATACACCGTGTATTGAATTATTTGACGAATTCCACGACAAAATAATTAAAAAAAAAATTGAAACTTGGTAAATGAATTACCAAAATTATTGTTTACAATTTATCACCAGCGAACAGTACCTCTTATCAAAGTATAAATGTTCTAAATGTGTAACTCACCTGCATAATAATAGAGCTAATTTTACATAACATATACTCTAAGTTATACGTTAAAAGCACCACACAAGGAACGAATTGAAAACCCTCAAATATCGTGTTACAGTACCTAATACATGACGTAGCGAGGTTAGTAGTGTCAGGAGAGTATTTGTATGAATTTGCGTTACTGTTAAACATGACGTCATTAAGTATTATATAATACATGAAGTATTAGGTATAGGTGGAGCTAGCACCCGTATTAATCAGTTGAAACAAACATTTACGTTATATATCTGTCTATGAGGTCGCCCCGTTTCTTTTTATACAGACGTGTTAGAAAGAGAGGGTAGGACCACAGAAGATGACAGCAGTATTTAAAATTTGGTTTCAAGTAGGTATTAGAAGTGTTGCCTCCAGTTATAATACAGCTTCATGATATAATATATATCACATGGACTTGTGTTTTTGTAATGTTACGCAAAAATGATACCACCCCTTTACCTATCCTATAGCAATAGCATCAAAGCTTATAACTATGTGTTCCAGTTTGGGGGATAAGGTAGCTGGTAAACTAATGCATGTAGAATAAACACCCTGCCACACGGATAGCAACGCACCATTATCATCATTGGTGTCTATAGGCGATGGTTGTCTCTCCATCAAGAGAGCCACCTACTTGTTTGCTACCTTATACTAGTCTATATTTAATATCGTAAAAGCATCTAATTTCTTCAGAATCAAAGTTGACGTTGACGTAATCACACCACGAAACTTATAAGGGTAGAGCTGGTAATCTATTTATTTCATAATGTTTACTCCTTATATAGTCGTCAGTTCTTAAAGTTCTCAGGTATTTTGCTTCAAAGAAATACAAAGTTAAATAGGCTGCAAGATAACGACCATGTATAGATTATTTTTATTTAATTATAATTCCAATGTCGCATACATTGGAAAACAGTCAGTCAATTGGAAACATTTTGTGCCGTCAGGTTGATTCACTTATATTCGTCCATAAGTCGTTTGCACATATGCACGAGGTCGATGAATTTCGGTCGCATATTGGGATCGAGCGCCCAACAGTCTTTCATTAGGTGTCGGAATATTTCTGACGGACATCCCTCTGGTATTTGAAAACTGAAAAGAAGATAGTATTTAAACAACGCAATCGATATGAACTAGCTGTTCAAGTTCAATGGTTCTTAAAAACTGGTCTGCGGACAACAGATCGACATCAGAGGTGTTAAAAGTGGAAATTAAGTGTTGATATAACATGACCTAAAAAGTCTCTTCGTAGTCTCACTTTATTAGATCCCAACACACAAATTAAAAGTTTAGGTATGTGTAAGTTAATATCGGAAATGTAATTCGAGGTCAAAAATGTTTATTTTAAAATAATAGCCTTATTATTGTGGTTTGAAAAAATAGTGCTGAAACATAGTGAAAAATAACACTTATACCTTATAATCATAAAACTAAATATTGTACTCCGTTTTTTTTTTCATAAAATATGATCGAATAATTAAAAAAACTGTTGTGTGAAACTGAATTGTGCATTTTTTATGATACAGAAAATAAGCAAGAATCTCCAAACATAAGGCTCTTCTAAAAACATTAAATATTGTTCCATAAAAAAAGTTTATGGAAGGTTATAATTCGATATCGTTTAGACATTTACAGAGGATGCATAAACTGTTCGCCATTTTGTTTGCATATTCGATTTCTGACGTTATAATGATTGTATTTGCTTTTTAGTTGTGGCTACTCAGTTTTTGCTTTTTTTCAGGTTTTCTTTATTGTGTTTCACATTTTTGTTTTAATTCGTTTTCAGCTGTTTTTGAAAAGGTCGTGATAATAAATGTCTACACGAAAATTAGTCAAAAGTTTACTACAGACCAGGGCTTTTTACCTGGGTAATTTTCAAACTTAAATCAGCGTAAATACATAAGAAGCGTTTTATTACGATTTGGCATTACCTTAACCTCAAAAATACTGGTTTCTTCACGGAGCAAAATTATAACGGTTTGAAACAAGAAACCTGTTTATAGAGTTTTTTTTCATGTTCGCCTTTTCTAAATATTGCTTGCACTGTGTGTGACGTATCATTCATGGGTTTTAATTTGAACTGGTTTATTTCTCTTTCCATCATGAAAGCCATCTGCTTGTTTGCTAATGATATAAAAAATAGGTTTATAGGTGTATATAGGGTTCCATACCTCGAAAGGCAAAAACGAAACCCTTATAGGATCACTTTGTTGTCCGTCCGTCGTCTATCATCAAGACTCAGGAACGCGTGGTGGTATTAAGCTGAAATTTATCAAATACTCAAGTCTACTGTCCTTTGGAGCTGTGAAAAAAATCAAACTTCTAAGCCTACTCAATCAAAACACAGCCGTTTATGCCCCAAATTTTCGGAACTCGCATGGGAATATAAACCTACAGTCCATTTCTTCTTACTTGTCCAAAGATGTCAACAAATTCCACCTTTTATAAAAACATTAAAGTTTCACATCAATCATATACATTAAATTAAATATTATTAGATCATTGTATTCATTAATTTTAAATTGTTTCCAATATATATAGTTTTATCACATTTAATTTACGAAAAATTATTAGAAATTAAAATTTATTTGCACAGTTAAAAAATACCATATGAAGTTGACACATACAATATGAGCTTATTTATGAAATTAACAGACGCGGGCAATAATGAACGAATTGTAAAACGAACACTTAGTAATTGAATGATTCTTTATCAAAGATAAACAATTATAAATTATGATAAATAGCTTGTAACAATGTTAAATATTGTTAACTGTTTAAAAGTTAAATATTTATTGGTAGAATATAAAATATCCGCTTTATTGAAACATTATTTTTCAAAGATTACAACTTTTAAAGTAACAATATAGTTTTACAATCTGTTTTGTAATAGTAAAATAACTATGCTTATTATTAAATAAAAACTTTATTTTATTAAAGTAAGGTTATTTCATTGATTTTAAAGAATCGTTACGTATTACAATAATTCGACAATCTTGTAACACAAAAAAAATGTGAGTATTGTTTTTTGTTAAAGTTATAATTAAATTCATTTGTCCCATAATTCTATAAAATAAATTTAAATATTTAGATATTGATGATGTTGATGATATTGCTAATGATATTGCTCTCATCCCGCGAAGATTCCTAGTTTTCCATACTTATTTTTCTGAACTAGTATGGAGCATCTTTTTTTAAGAAAAAAGATAATTGATTACATTTTACGCCGTGTTGGTCCCGGCCTCCTTTGAAGAATAGGCCAACTGCCGTTCTGCCAGGCTGGTCGTAAAAGGCGACCGATTTGCTATCGAGTCACTACCATCGTGGCTACTAGGTGATAGACTTCTTCATTGTCTCGCCCGGGTCTGGTACGCCCGCCTTACCTACTCCTGCCGCAATAGCGTCAGTGCTTGTCGCTGTCGTGTTCCGGTTTGGAAGGTAAATTAGCCGGTAAATTTATACATATGGCATTAGACCTCGCCACAAGATAGCAACGCACCACTAACATCTTTGGTGTCTATAGGCGTATATGGTTGACTCTTTCCATCAGGAAACCCATCTGCTTGTTTGCTATCTTATGATATAAAAAACATTTATTTTCTCAAAAAAACGAGATCATAGTTTTTTTTAATAGTTATTCTATTTTAATTCATTTATCTAGTAATATTATAACATTAATTAAATTATTGAGAATGACACGCAAATTGGCAATTTTGCTGGTATTAACAATAACACTTACTATAACAATCATGCTGGCAGTAAAAATGTTAATGTTGCATTTAGCGAAGTTTGGACTCTAAAATTTCGAAGACTCATTAAATGAAGGTCTAAAAAGTGAAAGTAAAAATTACGCATTCCGTTTCCTGCCGTGTTGCGTGAATGTGCTTTCTGTGTTTTAGACACGTTTTTCCAGGTTCTTCTGGACTGGTGATTCTGGACTGTTTGTAGGACTTTGATCTCTTTCTCAACTGTTTAACACGGCTTGTATTTATTGGATTTCGATTTCTGTAGAGCATACTGACTTTGGAATTAAAATAATAAATGGCAAAAAGGTCAATGCCTTTATCGACAAAAAAAATCTGTTGCGTCTACCAGCAGAGGTAATTTAAAAATTAAAGCTTAGCGATACTCGCTCAGCGATCAGAATTCACGCCGAGAGAGCAACTAGTGGTCATTTCTCTACAGTGCGGATCTAAAAGTGCATGTGATTTATTATGAATATAGAACAATCATTAGAATTGCCTTTGTTAAGTTCAGAAGACGATGATGGTGAATTATCCATCCCAAAGATATGGATATTTTCGGACACATTCAATAAAAACTCATCCATTGTTACTTGGGAACACGTGGATCGCGTGTGCAGGTTAGCGCAGAACTGTACGCTTGGCCGCCGCGAGCGAGTGAAGCGAGTAATCGCCCGCCTCACTCACACAACTATGCTCTCGCTCCTCGCGACTCGTCAACTTGTTCTGTATTCTAGCTTTAATCGTTACTGGTTCATCGTTGGTGGTGGGACAACTGCCTAGTATCCAATACAACATTTAAATTAAATGTTGTATAGGATATTTCATATTCAGATCGTATGTTTTTTAGATCTTAGATATCAACACTAAAAGTCACGAAAATAAATAATAATAGGTACCAACATATCCAGAGCGCTGGTAGCTTCAATAAAGTCGTTGAAGGAAAATATATTTTATTGTTATTTACGGTTTTCGACATAATTATTATCTAAACTCCTAAATCTTGAACTAATCTTGATTATAATTGAAGTTTACTTGTTAATTAATACGCCAAAAACACTTTTAAATTAACCTATATCTTAAACTGCAACTAACACAGAGCACACTCGACGGATTAATGCCGGTCTAATTTATTTTATTTAACCCCAAGAGCATGCTTGACAAGAGTGTCAACTTGATGAATTGTCTATGACCAATTTGAGTTACTGGTCCGCCATTATTGTTTACTAAAATTGACAAGGAAGAAAAAATGGACTGTACAGAATATTTCCTATGAACTCAGAATATTGAAGTTTAGTATGAAGCAATGTCTTATAGCACAGATGAAGGCAAAATTGTGGGAACCGTAAAATTTTAGTTACATCATAATATAATAAAAATATTTTTACAGATAATGGTACGTAATCCTTCATGCGCGAGTCGAACTCGCCCTTGGCCGATTTTTTTAACCTCCAGACAACATACCAGGAAGCTCTCTCTCGCGGGCGCTCCACGTCGAAGCGCGGCACCTCGTGGCGGGCGCGCGTGAAGATCTCCCACGCCGTGACGCCGTACGACCACACGTCACTCTTGCTGGAGAACTGCCACGGCTCCACTGCCGACTCTGGCGCGTACCTGACATCACACCAACCATACCATGTATGTCTCCGTTAAATATGTATAAAATAATAGCTATTCCCCGCGACTTCGTTCGCGTGACACGTTACGGTATACATATACACTTTATAGGCAGAATTCCTATTCGATAAGAGTTTGCCGTCCACATATAGTGTGAAATTAAAACAAAATAGCCTTGACACTTTAACCTTACATTTAAATCTTGACATCTTTCTTAAGGCCACGGCTCTTCAGAAAAGAGTCAACTATTCCTACCTATATACAACAAAGATGCCAATATGCTGTCATTTATGTGACGGTAACGTTATGCCATGCATAAGCTCATCAGCTACTGATCATCGTAATCAAAACACGAAAGTAACAAACACTATCACTATTGTGACAGAAATAGGTAAGGCGGTGGTACCATACTCGAGCGAGACGTTGCAGGATCTTACCATCCATTAAGTTTTCTTTTAATAATAAAATCAAAATGCCACCTCACGGAAAACATTCAGTTTACATATTTGTTATGTATAGATTACGGTTTTTTTTTTCTTATACATTAAAATAGCCTACTTGTTTTATTCTCTTTGTTCGTAAAAACTTTGCTCATAAAAACTCAGAATAGAAAAAAAAATAACATACCAATTAATCGGCAATAGTCGTTCAGTCTTTATCTGATAGGAGTTCTCCTCTTTAGGTATTATCCGTGCAAGCCCGAAGTCGGATATCTTGACATGGTATTTGTTCACTACGAGAATGTTACGCGTGGCCAAATCTCTGTGAACTACGTTTTTTGCTGATACGTGATCCATACCCTGATGAAAAAACGTTCATTTAACTGTAATTAAAAAAGGCCTAACTGGGGTCTAATTTGCTAGTGTTGCACTAAAGTCTCTGACCCGACTAGAAACAAAAGCTGTCCCGGCTATTAGAAGTATTTTTTATGTTATAAGAAAGTAAATAAGCTGATGGCTCTCCTGATGAAGAGACAACCATCGCCTATAGACACCAAAGGTGTTAAAGGTGCGTGCTATCCTTGTCACGGGGTCTTAGGGTCACATAAGTTTACACTTTGTAGCTGAACGGGAGGCTATTCTTCAAAAGAGCCCAGATCAACTCTCTAATAAAACAAATACGCCGCCAAATATTTTTTGAGAGGCTGAATATACAGTATTCGGCAAAGGGTTTGACCGGATATTCGGTATTCAGTATGCCGTAAAGTCAACGTGGCATCTCTACTACATATCTCTCCAACCGACAAAGAAGTGAATAATGGCGATTCAGAATGTGTAACGAAGTTCGCTCGACTGTCTTCGCCTCAGAGAACTTTCATTCGACTATTTCAAATCTTCTCTTCCATTTCTCACTGGAGTTATTACTTACGAACAAAAAGCATTTTAATGTTTATTTAAGTAGATGAGTTTTTTATAGTTAAATAAAGTGCACAGGTTTATGTTAAGTATTATTTCCCATTAACAGCTTAATTTAGTCAAAAACTTACCGTAGAAATATCTTTGCAATATTTCAATAGGTGTGATATGCGCAGTTTGTCGCCTTGAAATTTGAGATAGTAGTTAAGCGAGCCTTCTTCTAGGTACTCCATTACAATGAGGACGTCAGAGCCGTGGTCCCACGAATAGCCCAGAATTTCCACGATATTAATGTGTTGCAGAGACTAAAATAATAGATAATTACCGTCAAATATCTTAACTATGACTGAATGATCGTGGAACTATCAATTAACTATATCAGTCAATTGATAATTCAACAACACATACACACACAAATACAGTTTATAGGTTAAAGCTCTGAACGGTCTTATCAATAAACAAGTTTGGTTGTGTGTTAAATATGTTTTCATTCTATTTCGCATAGTATATGCAGTGTTTCTCAACCTGTGGTCCGCGGACCTCCGGGAGTCCGCGAGTATATGTATGAGGGTCCGCCCTCCTATCTATGGACATTTGAATTAGTAAATAAATGAAATTGTTATTGATTTTGTAGGGGTCCGCGGATTGAAAAAGGTTAAGAAACGCTGTTATATTGCTACGTCATAGTCAATGCGATAAAACGAGTTCTGCACGCATCATGCTCAGATATGTTTATTTATCTCCATTCCGTATTGGTCCGGGCCCCCTTTTAAGAATAGAACATCTGTCTGGCGTCTGGCAGAAGACCAGACAGTTTGTAAGAGGCAAAGATTGCCTATGCGAGTACCTACTACCTATGTGGTAGAGTGCTGGATTGCCTCGCCCGGGTCTGGTACCACTGCCTTACCTGTTCCTGCAATAGTCAGTGTTTGTCACTATCGTATTCCGGTTTGGAGCGCAAGGTAACCGGTAAATTAGTATATGGCATGAAGACTGCCTAGTAATTTAATACTAGCGATCGCTTTAATTAATGAATAAATAACTGAACACTCTTTATTGCGCATCAAATTTTACAAGACGTTACGTACAATACTTATAGCTAATAATTATGTATATAGTGGGTACACAAAGGCGGTCTTATCGCTAAAGAGCGATCTCTGCCAGACAACCTTTAGGAAGAGGAGATCTTATAATTAATATATTTTAAGTTAGGGTGTGCGGCCCATTTCTAATGCCAACCCCAATTTTTTTCTAAAGCCGGCTGCGATAAACAGTAGTTTATCGTACGTTATCGTACGTATCGTAGTTATGTAACGAAATCTGTACAAACTTCTATGCCTTGAATACGCTTAAAGTAATTTCCATAGGATATTTTTTTTCCCTACACTAAATTGGTATTTTAAGGCTTAACTTCACAGACATCAATACTGTAATACTCACTTTCATAATTTCTAATTCGTTTTTAAAATCTTCATATAAATTACAATGTCTTTCAGAGGCTTGTCGAGTTAGCTTCTTAACGGCGACTTCCCTTCTCTGAGATTCTTGATTATCGCGTTCCATCCAACCCTTGAACACGTGTCCGTAGTTACCCTATGAGTAAAATAATTTATAAATCAATACTAAAATAACTGTGAAACAAAATTAAGTAGCCACGATAAGTTAACAGTGACAAAAAACTGACAGATAATCTATGGTCAATCAAATGACCAGGATTAGGTTATTCAAAGTTGAAAGAGCCTTGGATTGCTCATCAATCCAAGGCTCATTCAACTTTGAATAAAGTATGATGAGGAATCACTATCCTCTATTGTACAAACTTTTCCCCGTGTTGGTTCCGGGATCCTTTGGAGAATAGACCAACTGCCGCTCTGCCAGGCAGGTCATAAAAGGCGACCGATTGGCTATGGGAGTCACTACCATCGTGACTACTAGGTGGTAGAGTTCTGCATTGTCTCGCCCGGGTCTGGTACCACCGCCTTACCTATTCCTGCCGCAATAACGTCAGTGCTTGTCACTGTCACGTTCCGGTTTGGAGGGTAAGGTAGCCGGTAAACTTATGCATGTGGCATTAGACCTCGCCACAAGATAGCAACGCACAATTAACATCTTTGTTGTCTATAGGCGATGGTTGACTCTTTTCATTAGAAGACCCATCTGCTTGTTTGCTATCTTATAATATAATATAAAAAATAAAAGAAATAAAAAATCTCGTATTTTGATTTGTTTGGTTACGTAAGTAGACGTGGCAAGTATCCATTATGCCGCAGTCGCACTAGCGTCTATCGCTTCGCACGTCGCGCAATGACACGATACATGCAGATGTGACCGGCAAATATCGGCTATCGTCGCAAACATTTGTAATGCGTGTGCCTTATCGCGCAGTGGAACAATTAAATCATACTTGTCATAATAAAGTTGAGCCTATCATACAGGATTAAAAAAATGTAAATCAGAAAAAAAACATTTGAGTAATTATTTGGCACACATGTAGAAGTTACATGTTTGAAAATGATTTCAGCGATATTGAATTATTGCAGTATAGTTTGTGCACATCGTAGTTGCAAGTATGACCGCAGCTTTTATGGTTATATTTTAGTGTTAAATCGTACAAAGCTTCAGCGCGAGTCGCACTTTCGCCTATCGTCCCGAAGTAAGGACGATAGTCGAAAGTGCGACTCCAGCATTAAACAGCTGGCTGCTCATGGATCGAAGTCAAGAGCGCGTGAAGGGTCACCCGTGAGATGAACGGACTTAGTAAAAGTGATGGCGGTCTCCTTATACGAGTTCATGAGTAGCTGTTATAAAAGAGTGGAGAATTGCAAAGTGTGAAACACCACTTAAGTGGCGACCACGACTGCTCCACCGAAAGCGAACCGAGTGATAAAATATTTGAACGTTGAAATTTTAGGGTTCCGTACCTAAAAGGTAATAAAACGCAATCCTATCACTAAGCCTCCGCTGTCTGTCCGTCTGTCTGTCACCAGGTTGTATCTCATAAACTGTGACAGCTAGAAAGCTGAAATTTTTAAAAATTATGTATTTCTGTTGCCGCTATCGCAACAAATACTAAAAATAAAAAACAATGAAATTATTAAGGGGGGTCTCCATACAATAAACGGTTTTTTTTTTTCATATATTTTGCTATGATGGTACGAAATCCTTCGTGCGCGAGTCCGACTAGCAGTTGGCCGGTGTATGTATTATCTCACGGAGCACGGCACTCACACTGCCGATCCTCTTGGTGATGGTGACGAGGTAGGTCTTCCCCTGCGACACGATGGACTCCATGAGGCGCGGCGCGCCGCCCGCCAGCTCCTCGTCCTCGCCCGCCGCCGAGCTGGCGCGCCGCTCCATCTCGCCGCGCAGCGCGTACGCCAGCGCCGACATGCTCTCCAGCGACCGCGAGCTCTTGTTGTACGCGAACTGACCACACACACACAATCACACCTCGCCATACATCTACATACTATGCGTTCCAACTGAAAATAGGACTGTCAGGATGACATATTGCTCCGCATTTTGCAAAAACTTCATAAGTGATGAGTAACGTGTGCAAAAAAAAATCTAACAAAGAAATACTCTAAAAAATATATTATTATTCTAATTGGTATATTATTTTATTTAAATTCCCATCAAATCGTGTTACCATGTATTAAAATACGGTGTAAAACAACTAACACAACTTTTATATATTCATGCATATAGATGAGCGGCTAGACTGATATATTTTACAGTTTTTTTATTAATAAATATTTTATTTTAATACTTTTTAGTCTATTATGGACAAAGACAAACCAAACTCACAAAAATCACAACAAAATTGCCCCCGTCGTTCTTGCCTTATAAATGATGTAACTAACACGACTTTTTATATAATATATAGATGAACAACTAGACTGATGTTTTTTACTAATTTTTTTTATTGATGAAAATAATATTATTAAAACGTTATTTGTTTTTTTACAATTCAGCAATATTCTTTTAACAAATATTTTTTGCTGACATTACTAATTTCACACTTGTCATATGAAGTTTATAACAAGCGCGATCCTATTTTCGTTGGAACGCATAGTACATTACATCGATTATACAGGTTGTAAAGAAAAACCTGTCCGATCTGAAAGAGGTATATAGGTGGGTCAATGATATTATCAAAAAGAAAATAATAAAATAATATTTTTTTATTAAAATAAGAAAAATATCGTAGTTTAAAGTGCCTCATATTAGTACTACAATTGAGCATTTTCCCCTTAAATCAAGCAAATATTTTGAAAATGTATGTATAAATATCCGTAATATAATGACACATATAGACATGTTTGTATTATGCTACCAACTAATGGCTTTGATGATCCAACAGGGTTTTCTAACACTGTAGAAGTAAAGTGGACCAACTTTTATAGAGGGCAAGTTGCCAGCTGTTTACTGAAATAAAGATCAAATATCTACCCGAATGGCGCTGATATGAACAGAACTATTACAAATGAAGTGTGCTGAACATAAGTGTTTAACAGCGCTTATAGCGCTGTTTAAACAGTTTTCTGGACATATATTTTAAAGTGCTTTATAATATGCAGTATAGCCTATAGACATAAAAGATGTACTGATGTTCTGTAGCGATGTAAGTCGCTATCCGTGTGGCGGGATGGTAATGGCAAATGCGTAAGTCTACCTTTCTACCTTACCCTTTCAAACCGAAACGCGGCCGGCCGCTTTGATGCGCTTGCATCGGTCATGCATGTCCTTATTGTAATATTCGGACGTGATTATCATTGAAATTATACGGATCAGTGTATTGGACGTGGCGGGCCTGACGAGTGGCCTCCTAGTTCTAGATCACCAGAATTAATCAATTCACAGGAATACTATTTCTGGAGACTGGAGACACGTAAAGACGTATACACGTCTGTCGCATAATCACCAGTGGCGACATGTTCATTGAAAATTGAAATTGAAAAATTATTTTAGCGTTTACACCAAATTGAAACAAACTATGATGTGCTATCACGAATTAATGAATAGATGATTTTAAACTTAGGTTCGGACTTTGTGTTGCTTGTTAAGGTAATTATTTCTTTAGTCACCGACATCAAGACTTGAATTTATGAGGTAATAATTTTCAAAAACCTACTTAATAAATCATTTCTAAATAAGGGACGGTGGTATCAGTCTACCTACAACCAATTACTTTTATCACTTAATGTTATCCAGTTGCTACACAGGAAATGCGGCAAGCACCTAGTTGGAAGTTAGTTTTTATAATGGGTAGTGTTTTATTTAGTACGTAGATAGATAGGTAGTTGGTACTATGAAAGATCACGGCGTCACAACAAATAAAACAACGGAATGTTTGTTTTTGGTAAATATATTCCGTTTTGAAAAATTCATAGAACAAAAGTTATTGTTTATAATTAGTTGTAGTTAATGTCAGTAACATAGCTCTGAGAGGTTGTTGATGTAGATGTTTTACCAATAACCCTGGATATTAATACGAGAAGCAAAAACTTTTTACCCCTTTTTGAGGCAATTGCGCGGACGGCGGAGTGTAAAATCACTCAGAGATGTGATGCAACATCACACTAACAATACACATTATTACTTCATGCGTTACAGTTCGGTCAGTGCCGTTTCTATCCATATTACATTTTATATCCCCAGAAGAGGCGTGCAATAGCGACTCTCAAATTAATGTAGCCTTCGTTGCAATAAGGTAATGGGAGTAAGCATAGGTTGGAACATTTTGAATTTTAAATTTTTTCTGTATACCATACTAGCCATTATGACACATATTATGCAGGCATTGTTAACAATATTGTTATTTATTAAGAGCACTGTAGGATCGATTATATCAAGCGCAAGAACAAGTAGTCAGATTAACATGAAATTTGGTACACATTAAACCATGTTCTGACTAAACGTATAGAAAACTTTTATTGCAAGAAATAAAGTATGCTGCGATTTAAAAACACTACGCGCCAGCAGCAACAAACAGCGGATTAATGAGCAACAAATCATATAGCAATGTCACTTACCGGGTTGTCGTACTGATCTGTCAGAGTACCGTTCATCGATGTGATACTGCTCCCCGAAATTAAAGATTTATTACTACCGGCGTCACTTAGCTCCGATGGTATGAATATGTCACCTGTAAATAAATTCTATTAATATTTTTGATGCGAAAATTTGTGAAGAAGTTAAAATAGTACGTAATAATCTTACAAAAGACACTTATATTGCAATACTATTCAATTATATTTTTTCATATATTTAGCCAATAAAGTTTAATGAAACCATGATATTACCAGTTTTGGCGCAATGAGTAAAAATGTGTTCATTAAAACTTAAATAATGATATTATGAAAGAAATTTTGATTTAAATTTAGGGGAAAGGGATGAAAAAAATAAAAAAAGGGTTGAAAAATGCCTTTTTTTAAATAACTTAATAACGGTAGGAAATAGAAAAAATGTTTCAAGTTAAAGTTGTCTTCTAAATAAATATTATTTTAACAATCACAATAAAACTTAAAATCACAACTTCACAGATATTTATATTCTATTTTACTTACTTGAAACTGTCTCAGTATGATCTATATGGTCTAGTGCAATTCTTGGTTCTTCGTAATCATGTAGTGGGACATATTCTGTAAAAAAATATATTTTTTAATACATTTGCTCAAAAAGAAGACATTTCCATAGCGTGCGGATATTTTGCGCACTAGTGCTTTTTGTTTTCCTTCTGCATAACTTCCCTTGGGTCAAAAAACCGGGACTCGTGAAGAAATGATATGATTTCCGCACTTATATCGAAATGTACTACTAATTTATCCATTTCGATCTGTTTAGTGGAATAGCATGGAATATCAATTTGATGAAATATGTGCGCGTAAGGCCAAGGGAGCATAAAAGTGAGAATAATAGTTAAAGATTTTTATAAGTTTTTTTTACAGTCTTAATAATAAAATATTGCACACAGTGTACACAGGTACTATAACCATTGCGTAAGAAAAACACTACTAATAAACATCTGTTTAACCCTAAAGCACGGTACACTGGAAACTAACAGTAGTCAATCTACATACAAGTAATATTTGAGCAACGCACACATAGACACCTCTCACGGACGCGATATCTCGGAATGGTTCGGGACAGTTTGTTCCGCACCACTCCGAGATATCGCGTCCGTGAGAGGTGTCTATGTGTGCTATGCTTGAATATTACTTGTATGTAACATTGACTGCTGTTAGTCTCTAAGTATTCTGTGCCTAAAGGCGTATACATCTATTATAAAGCATCGACTTGTGCATAGAAAGTTACACAGTCTATACATCCTTGTCTAAAGTTTTTATATAGTAAATATCAAAATGGTGGCTCATTGTGTACCAGCTGGTGGCCAACAAGTGTTAAAAAGCTTGTGGCACTGCAGGTGCGTACCGCTGAATGGTCTTGGTGGTAGAACCAGCGGACCAAGTATTGTCAGGTAACGTCATAACTGTGGAGAGTGATGACGTCACACTAAGACATGGAAGGGGAAAAGGAAGATCTTCCCAGCCAGGCAAGGTATACTGCCTGGAGACCGAAGTCCATTTGAGAAGCGTTGAAACTTGAATATAGCGTGTTCAAGATAAATAATTGTGATTTTTCTTGCAACGTTTGTGGATTGCATGAACCGCTACAAGTTCTTATGCAGTACCCTCGGCTCTGCTTTTATTTTAGCAGATGTTCGAAATTTTAGGTATTATATTGATTTTTAACAGAAAATGGATCATTGGCGTTATTCTAATTTATTAGATATATAATAGATAAAGTATTCAGGGAATTCAAAGAAATCAAAGTCACAGAAAAACTGAATCGAAACCATTTTCTTTTATTCAAAATAACGTTAACAGGCACTTTCGTCGGGTTCACTATTTTATAAAGTTTTAATTCCAAATACTGATTCTCGAAAGCTTATGCGAAGAAAATTGATATGGACCCTTTGAAAACTGAAACATCTAACATTCTAGCGGATAATCCTTTCATAACCATCGTGACTAGGTAGTATATAGATCCGCTACATGTCACCCAGGTTTGGTATCACCGTTTAACCGATTCCTACCAAGATGCTTGTCTTTGTTATGTTCGGAAGGTATGGTACACTTTAACCTTATGTATATAGACAGCAGCAGCAGTTACCTCTGTGCAGCATGTGGTTCATGTCCCGCATGATCTACTGCATCGCCTCAGCCGCCACAGTGTACAGCAGCAATTACCTCTGTGCAGCATGTGGATCATGTCCTGCACGATCTCCTGGGTCGCCTCAGCCGCCACAGTGTACAGCAGCAGTTACCTCTGTGTAGAATGTGGTTCATATCCCGCACGATCAGCCACCACAGTGTACAGCAGCAGTTACCTCTGTGCAACATGTGGTTCATGTTCCACACGATCAGCCACCACAGTGTACAGCAGCAGTTACCTCTGAGCAACATGTGGTTCATGACCCGCAAGATCAGCCACCACAGTATGCAGCAGCAGTTACCTCTGTACAGCATGTGGTTCATGTCCCGCACAATCAGCCACCACAGTGTGCAGCAGCAGTTACCTCTGTGCAGCACGTGTTTCATGTCCCGCATGATCTGCTGCGTCGCCTCAGCCGCCACAGTGTACAGCAGCAGTTACCTCTGTGCAGCATATGGTTCATGTCCCGCATGATCTGCTGCGTCGCCTCAGCCGCCACAGTGTACAGCAGCAGTTACCTCTGTGCAGCATATGGTTCATGTCCCGCATGATCTGCTGCGTCGCCTCAGCCGCCACAGTGTACAGCAGCAGTTACCTCTGTGCAGCATATGGTTCATGTCCCGCATGATCTGCTGCGTCGCCTCAGCCACCACAGTGTACAGCAGCAGTTACCTCTGTGCAGCATATGGTTCATGACCCGCATGATCTGCTGCGTCGCCTCAGCCGCCACAGTGTACAGCAGCAGTTACCTCTGTGCAGCATATGGTTCATGTCCCGGATGATCTGCTGCGCCGCCTCAGCCGCCACAGTGTACAGCAGCAGTTACCTCTGTGCAGCATATGGTTCATGTCCCGCATGATCTGCTGCGTCGCCTCAGCCGCCACAGTGTACAGCAGCAGTTACCTCTGTGCAGCATATGGTTCATGTCCCGCATGATCTGCTGCGCCGCCTCAGCCGCCACAGTGTACAGCAGCAGTTACCTCTGTGCAGCATATGGTTCATGTCCCGCATGATCTGCTGCGTCGCCTCAGCCGCCACAGTGTACAGCAGCAGTTACCTCTGTGCAGCATATGGTTCATGTCCCGCATGATCTGCTGCGTCGCCTCAGCCGCCACAGTGTACAGCAGCAGTTACCTCTGTGCAGCATATGGTTCATGTCCCGCATGATCTGCTGCGTCGCCTCAGCCGCCACAGTGTACAGCAGCAGTTACCTCTGTGCAGCATATGGTTCATGTCCCGCATGATCTGCTGCGTCGCCTCAGCCGCCACAGTGTACAGCAGCAGTTACCTCTGTGCAGCATATGGTTCATGTCCCGCATGATCTCCTGCTGCCGCAGCGGCTCGGCACACCAACACTGCCGCATCAGCGCCCACACCTCGCCCGGGCACCGCGACGGTCGCATCAGCCGCTCGCCCATCTCGTAACTCTGACCAAAACGTTATTAATAATTCACCATTATTTATAGCCCGATATTTATGTATAATAACCTAAAGAGAAAATACGTTTTTTTATCATAAGATAGCAAATAAGCAAATGAGTCTCCTGATGAAAAGAGTCAAACATCGCCTATAGACACCAAAGGTGTTAATGGTGCATGGCTATCTTGTGGCGAGGTCTAATGTCGCATGCATAAGTTTACCGACTACCTTACCCTCCAAACCGGAACACGACAGTGACAAACACTGACGCTGTTGCGGCAAGAATAGGTAAGGCGTTGGTACCAGACCCGGGTGAGACAATGGAGAAATCTACCACGTAGTTGGAACGATGATAGTTACTCGTATAGCCAATCGGTTGCCTTTCACGACCTGCCTGGCAGAACGGCAGGTGGCCTATTCTTCAAAGGAGCCCCGGACCAACACGAGGTTAAAAATATATGTAATACTTGGCACTCTGAAAGTTGGACACAGTTTATCAGAATGTAACCTAATTCTAATAATGTTTTAATTTATGTCGTATAACATTACAGTTTGCTATATATTCTCCATTGCATTATTGCTTCACACTTCATAGAGAGAAGTGCTATTCGTCTCTCCTGAAGATGCTTCGGTTGCGAAGTGAAACGTGCGTTGAGTACATAATTTGTGTGTTACTGCCTTTGCTTCTGACGTGGAAGAAAGTGTTGTGGAAGAGGGTGGACTATTGTGCCGCTGTGGTCTTCTCTGATTTTCAGACCTTGGATAAGTTTGGCCCATTCCTTTAAACTACCTTTCGTTTCAGTTGCATCACAGCTGTTCCATATAAGGTTTAGCGGAAATTTTGCAATTTAAAAACCACAATTTCTCCTTATCAATTCCTTCAGTTATCAATTATCATATATGAGATACAAATACAAGATGAACTCGCGAGGTCATACAAGATGAACCTGTGCTTAAAACCAAATCAGAGTATGTTGGTATCTTCCAGCAAACACTTGCAATTAATGCAATTTAAATAGAACTAGCCGAAATTCGTCCATAGACAAAACAATAAAATCTCTTTTAAGTTTGACAATTGACTTTAGCATTAAAGAAAATAATTTGGTATATATGTGTGTAAAATATCGTATATGGCACATAAATTTAGTGTGTGTAATGTTTTTTATTAATTTATTTCTAACGCATTTTATTTAAAAATATTAGATTTCTGCAGTCCTCCGCAATGTAAATTTTAACTATGCTAAATATCATATCGCGCATTTTTTTTTAAAATAGGGGTCCAAAGTTTTTCCTTCACGTATTAATATATAGATGACACCATTGCTTTAATTGTAGAAATTGACAAACATTTACGTTCGTGTTGGTCCAGACCCCTTTGAAGAATAGACCAACAGCCGTTCTGCCAGGCAATTCGGAAAAGGCGAACGAGTCACTAACATCGTGACTACAAGATGGTAGAGTTTTGCAACGTGTCACGCGGGTCTGGTACCAGCGCCTTACCAATTCCTGTCGCAATACTATCAGTAAATGTCACTGTCGCATTCCAGTTTGGAAGGCAAGGTTGCTGGTAAACTTATGTATGTGGCATTAACACCTCGCCACACGGATAGCAACGCATCATTAACATCTTTGGTGTTTATATGGGATGGTTGGTTTGGTGTTTATATGACATACGAGTACATATAAAAAAATCTGTCCCTCAATCTGTCACCTCTCTCCAAAAGAATTTGGCTTTTGCCTCAAAACATTACCCAGTCCCTTGTGTATTATATACAGGGTTACTTTTAAAGTTCCAGCCAAATTATTCAGAATCTATAATATGTTCGATTTATGTAATAAAAAAAATAAAAATCAAAATTTCTTTTTTATCCGACACAGAAAACACAACGCATGGATATAATTTCAATTATTTAAAAAATGACGAGCGCAGCTCGTGTAGTGTCCCCCGTACCCCGCACACACCACCCGGTAGCCGATTCACACGACTCGGTGCATTCAATTCATGAATGTAGTGGAATATTTTTAAACGAATATTTTTCATATTTTTTTTTATATCATAAGATAGCAAACAAGCAGATAGGTCTCCTGATGGAAAGAGTCAACCACAGGTGTTAATGGTGCGTTGCTATCTTGTGGCGAGGTCTAATGCCACATGCATAAGTATACCGGCTACCTTACCCTCCAAACCGGAACACGTCAGTGACTAGCACTGACGCTATAGCGAAAGAAATAGATACCAGACCCGGGAGAGCCAATGCAGAACTCTACCACCTAGTAGCCACGATGGTAGTGACTCGAATAGCCAATCGACCACCTTTTACGACTTACCTGGTAGAACGGCAGTTAGCCTATTCTTCAAAGGAGCCCGGGACCAACACGGGGATAATATTATCTTGCAATTTTACAATACTAATTATAACGCACTTTCAATTCAATATTTAGTTCTAAATTTTAAAATTTGGCTGGACCTTTAATAGTTATCCTGTATATTTATTTCAAATGTTTTCTTATAAATCTTGTTGAAATTTGTAAATAATGCTTACCCTTGCTGTAAGCACTGGATTAGTGTCTGTTGGTGATTGTCCATATGAGAATATCTCCCACAATGTAGTTGCGAAAGCCCATATGTCACCAGTAAAAGATCTTTTCGCCAAGCTCATGTCCGCGTAATATTCTACAGGTATCCAGTGTACACTGTAAAATAAATCATAAACGAGTTTAGTAAAAGCTAAATGTATCACATACATATTTTTTAACACCAACAAGCGTGCGGAAGTAAAACTAACAACTAGATTTATATTGACGTACATTTACAGATTTTTTATAACCTATTTAAAAAAGTAGCGATCGCCCTGTAGTCAAAATTCGACTATAGGCAAGGCAATGACATTACTGGCACCGAGACGTAAGATCTTGTCTCAGGATAGGCAGCACATAAATGAGTTACCTGGACTAATCTCAGGTAAACTAGTTTATGTTCATTTGCGAAGTCGACCACTTACCATCAGGTGGCTCATCTGCGAGTTTGCCTACCCAATAAACATAAAAAAAAAAACAATAAAAATATCTTCTAATTTTGACAATAGGTTTTAGCCGTAAAAAATAGTATACATAACCACTTGAACGTCCACGTCGTGAGTTGTCAAATGCCTCAAACGTCCGAGCGCAACCGTCATTTAGCAAGAATAGAAACCACATTACGTTTCTCGGTAAAAATGTTTGTAAAAAGGCAAATATAAGTACGATTTTAAAATAAACAATACCTTTCTTGACATTAGCGTATACAGAACGAATTTCAATGATAATACATGTTTGATACGAATATTTTCATGCTCAAAAACAATATTAAACTCTGAATTTATTATTATTATAGTATTTTTCCCCCAATTGGATGAGGAAATATTTTTTTGATTAATTTCTTGACTTTGGTTAATAAATTTATATTAATTTTATTTAAAACATAATTATTTTGATAATATAATAATAATATTATAACAACTCGGTTTTAAATTAAACCAAATGAGTATAAAACGTAATAACGGCGATACTCGTCGGCATGTTTGCATGAATGACAATAAGTTTTAATTTAAGAATTTAAAAATAGAGAGAATTTTTTTGTTATTTTGTGTTAGACACCATTTAAATTTCTTTACCTTAATTATAAACCAAACATAATGTACAGGAAGGTAATAGATTTTTAGTATTATCGCATTTTTAGTATGTTCCTCTACTGGGTACTGTAGTGCCCGAGACGTATGACGACATAAAATAATTGGGTACCACGGTGCCCTGGACGTTCAAGTGGATAAGTAGTATCTTCACGCCCGCGTCCCCGGAGAGTTAGGCAGAGTTACAACCAGTACATACAGGATTAGAAGATAACTTGTCCCATAATGTGATAGCAGGCTAGCCTATCATCAACCGGACACTTTTCCAATCCCGGGCAACATTGTTTTTATCAGAAAACTGAAAAAAAAACGCATTTTTGAAATGCCCGACCCGGGAATCGAGCTCATGTGATTAACGCCGACACCGAACCACTAGACCATAGAGGCAATTATACGTGTAGAAATGTTATCATGTAAATATGGTAACATGAATGTGGTGTGTATGTTTATTTTTATTAATTTTAATGTATTTTTAAAATGCATATTATTTAAAAATATGAAGTTTTTGTAGTCCTCTGCACTGTAGACATTAACTGCCAAATTTCATACTCGACCGTTCGTCTTACTGTCGAAACAAACGGGTACAAGTTTTTGCTTCCTGTATTCATATATAGATTTCGGTATACCAGAAGCAACACGAAAATAGAAATACGCAATGAATGAGAGCAGTACGGAAAAATGTGGCCAAACATAACAAAAGAAAATTATTGGCAGTTATATTGGTATTAACAGAGTTGTGAATTATCAATTAAATTTTTTTTTGTTTAATTCGGTTTGCCTCTGTGGTCTAGTGGTCCAGCGTTAGCGTTGACCACATGAGGCCCCGGGTTCGATTCCCGGGTCGGGCACATAAAAAAAGTGTTTTTTTTTTTCAGTTTTCGAGAAACACAAAGTTGCCCGTGATTGGAAAGTGCCCGGTTGGCGATAGGCTTGCCACCTATCACATTTGTGGGACCAAGTATCTTCGGCTAATCGTGGGTGCACTTGTTGTACCACTGCCTACCCCGTCAGGGATATGGGCGTGAAGATACTTTTATTTTAATTCGGTTTAAAATAGAATAGGAATACTGCATTGAATAATTTTCAGCGATTTAATGTCCACCCATTACATATTCCATAAATATTTTGCAGATGCAAATAAGATGAACTTTCATTCCACTGGAGTACAGTAGAATACCAATGAATATATATACAAAAGGTACTGTGTAACTGGTCAAATTGGACTTCGTTTTTTGACGTCGGATTATATGTTACGAATAAGGGGAGTTTTTGCTAAATAAACATCTTTAATCAAGGACTATTACTAAAAAGTACTTCCTTTACTTGTACACCCTACCAGGTCATGACTGTTTTGATAAGAGGAATTAACATGATGACTTATCGACCGACGTGAGCAGACAATTTTGGCTCATTACAAGAATGTTCTTACTTTATTCTTTGAATTGTATAACTAATTGTTATTTATAAGGCTATACTTTTATACAGCATCACGTCTTGGTCCGGGCTCCCTTTAAAAGATAGACCATATACCGTTCTGCCAGGCAGTTCGTAAGAGGTGAACGATTGACTATGTGAGTCACTATCATCATGGCAACTAGGTGGCAGAATTCTATACTGTCTCGCCCGGATCTGGCGGCACCACCGCTTTACCTATTCCTGCCGCAATAGCACAGTAGAATAACACAGTAAATCAACCAAACCATTTAAAGCGCCCGAGTCGCCGCACGCACACAGACGTGTCATTTGTCATTTGTTTCTCGTTGATTGAATTACTTACTATTAAATTTAATTAAGCTGCTAATAAATTTTTGATATTATTACAATTACACATTCTTTAATTTTGATATTTCTTAAAACAAAAAAAAAACTTGTATGTGTACCTACGTATGCACGTTAGAAGTTATACTACTTTGGCATTACAAGATAAAAATCCTTCTAAAAATTTTATCTTTTGCGTTATGTCCCGATTAGACTTTGATTAGAGGGAGTGCGAGTGTTTAATGCGGATGCATAGTATTAACCAAAAATCACGTGTAGACAGCATAATAAAAGTGAATAGACGCTGATTACTAATCACTTACACCAATCAACGACTGCCTATGTACACTTGTTTTTTGGTTAATACTAAGCACCTGCATTAAACACTCGCACTCGTTCTAATCAAAGGGTAATCGGAGTCTTATCCTATCTATGTAGAGAATACGACACAGGGATGGGCCGAAATTCGTTTTACATGCGGTTTAACCGAATTTTGGGAGCTTGAACCGAACTTCGACATTCGTCTAAAATTCGTTTTAAATTCCGAACATTCAGCATTAGAACAAAGGACCTAATTGCACTATTTTGACTAAAATCTATACTAATATTATAAAGAGAGTAGGTTTGTTTTTTATATTTTTATAATATGTATCGAATAAATTCAGAAACTGCTAGACCTATTTGAAAAAAAATTTTTACCCTTAGAAATATATTAAATCATCCCCGAGTAACATAGGCTATATTATATTTTAAAAAAATTGCAGATTCTTGACCGAGATCCCCGAGTTATGACCGACCGGCTAGATGCCACGCGGAGGAGCGCAGTGTGCGGGCGGGGCACATCTAATATTTAAGTAAATTTGTAAGTCACGTGACGCTCTCGAGAAAGTGCGCCATAATTGAACTTTTATTATATACATAATTAAACTATTATTTTCATCGAATGTTCGGCTGAAGTTCGAATTCGGTTTGGCTCTGCATTCGGCCCGTCTCTACTAATAATAGAAAAAAGGTATTTAATATATTGAAAGAAAGTTTTATTTCAACAAATTATTTAGTTAAATATTTTTTAAGTATCATAAAAGAACTATAGTACATTCTCGTTAAGAATGCAGTGAGTTATCGTCATCCGCTGGCCCATTAACCAATCGAATTACTAGAAATTTCATTATGAGTGATTTGATTGGTTAATGCACCATCGAATAACGATGACTTACTGAATACTTAACGCGAACGTACTATAGGTATTTGTACAAAATTGAAATATTTAGCTAAAAACTTCAAAACTAAAGTTTTGACTAGCTAATTTCATGATATCGGGTTTTCATGACTGTGTGCGCGCGTCTTAAAAATTTACTCTCATATTTTTTCCCTAACGCGACAAAAGAAGTATAACTTCAAAAATATAACTCTCAATATGGCGACCACAATTCGCCATTTCGCATTTTTCGTAATTTCATATTGTTTTCATATATAAGTGTCTTAAGACAGTTGCGTCACTGAAATGAATTAAACAACATATACAATTTTAAAAACGATTCATCTAATCAACAGTTACATAAGATAATATAGAAAGATATATTAAAACCTACGCATATCATACTTATATAGAATAGAATAGAATATTTTATTTGCATAAAATGGGTTATATACAATAGGTGTTACAAAATCATTTCTAGCTCGCCATAGTCAATCGGTAGTGCTGGTGTGCAAAACTATTATAAACTTACTTATAACTTATTTAATTAAATGTTATATAAAATGAGGACATTATATATTATTGTTATTTAAAATTTGCTAATTCACATTTAATTATATTTTATTAATTTTTAAAATTTATTGTAAATATTTATTATCATAGCATGGCAATTTTTGGTACAATGCAGAAGAACTCGTTGGGACTTGTAGCCTGGTTGGATCCCTAGACCATACCGTTTTGTTATCATTTAGTTTATTAAATAGTTCTTGGTGTTTTCTAACAAATAAACATGACTCTAATATATACAATCCAGTTAAGGTTAACAATGGCTTACATGTTTCAGTTGGACCTGCACTACACAAAGCTCAAACACATTTCTTTTGCGCAATAAAAACCTGGTTTATATTGGTACAGTTACCCCAAGTTATAAGTCCATACCTAAAAACAAGAGTCTATATAACCATGATAAGCAGTTAATGCTGCATTGAGTCTTATCGTTTTTCGGATTTTTTTGAGGGCGTATACAAATTTATTGATTTTTTTTTACAAACTGTATCAACATGTGGACTATACTACAAGGCAAATACATTACTTACTCTTACTTTTAGACTTATCTGGACTCGCGATAAAAATCTTCACCATCAGTTCTAGTTTTTATAGGAGTCAACCCTAACGCTCCGTTCATCTGTAGGTATATAATTTCCAAAAACGGCCCATTCAATTTACTGTATTCTACTGTGGCAATAGCGTCAATCAAGTTTACCATACTATTTTTGAATGAGCTAATATATTTTACCAGTGGTACGGAGAGGGCTACAAGTTAGTGTAGGAGCGACTCACTCGCGCGCCGTGTAGTGCCGCAGCGAGGGCCCGGTGAGCTTGACCTGCAGGCGGTCGGGCGCGCGCGCGGCCAGCAGCAGCCGCCGGCAGCGGATGCCGCCGTGCACCACGCCCGCCTCCGACAAATCCCACAGAGCTCGCGCTAAACTCGCCGCCACCTTCTTCAGTTGTAACGGTTTTATGTTGTCTTCATTGTCTCTGGCAACATAAAACATTTCATCTATATGTATATTATAAACTAGCCAGCCCACGACTTCGTCCGCGTGGAAAAAATGTAAAATAAAAGTAGCCTAAGTTACTCCTTATTACATCAGCTATCTGCCCGTGAAAGTTCCATCAAAATCGGTCCAGCCGATTCAGAGATTAGCCGAAACAGACAGTTAGTTACACAGGCAAAAACTGTAAAAAATGTTATTTTGATATATATATATATATATATATATATATATATATATATATATATATATATATATATATATATATATATATATATATATATTTCATCTCTCATCTCCTAAATTTCATCTACAATCACATTACAAAAGTTTTAAAAAATTGTTTATTTTGTTTATTAAGATTAATAAGATTATTAGACAAGCTAAAACCTTTAAGCTAAGTTTTTAAGCTCTTTCCAAGCTTTAAATATTGATCTGAGCTTAGAATTTGTTAGTCGTCACCATACGAGCTTTGTGAGGATAGACAAAGCCTTATTTATCACAGCAACTTCGTAGATAATTTTGTAAACTGTATTGATATTTCGTAGTAAAATGTATTTCTAGTGTAATAATACCTGTGATAATAGGTATTTTCATTAATTGAAGGGATTACATAATTCTTAATTTACCTACCTTAAATAAACATCAAATGGTCCATAAGGTAAATATTCAAGCACCATTGCAGTTGGTGAACCTAAAGTCACACCATACAGCCTCACTATTGAGCAAGATTGCATGCACGCCCATATACTTGCTAGTTCAATGAAATCCTAGAAAATGAAATAAAAATATTTTATTGATTCAGACATTACTTTGCGGAAATCCACTATTAAAAAGGTGAAATTAAATAAATTTTTCTATTATCCGCGACCCGTTCTATATATCTTCCTCGATGGTACCGAAAAGGAAGACGTCGGTTTAATAAATGGATAAGACACACCAATGGTCCGGACAAAAAGAAGACCCCAGCGGCACAATTATCCACCCACATCCACCACACTTGTACACCCACGTCCCACGCCGGCACCAAGCACACAATTTATGTACGTACTCAACGCACGTTTCACTTCGAAACCGAAGCCGAAACTCAGGAGAAACGAACACTACCTCACTCTACGCGAGTGTAAGTAAACTGATTCGCGCCAGTGTGTCTTGTGGTTGTGCTGGGTGCTGGCGTGGGACGTGGGTGTACAAGTGTGGTAAATGTGGGTGGATAATTCTGCCGCTATGGTCTCCTTCTTGGCCGGCCCATTGATGAGTCTTATCCATTTATTAAACCGACGTCTTTCTTTTCGGTTCCATCGCAGAAGATACATAGAACGATTCACAGATAATAGCAAATTTAATTCATTTCACCTTTTTAAAATAAAAATTGGTAATATAAATCATTTTATTTACCAGATAACATGCACAGGAACACAATAAATGACAGCAACAAACTCATCAAATTAAATAAACAAGTAAAGAGCAGCATTGATAGCAAGAAAAAAAATACAAGTAGTAAAAAAATACAAACTTATATCTTAATAGGTGTGTCGTGACATTCAACTACAACAAAGAGAAAATACAAGATCCCAGGCGAGTTAACACAGTATATTATCATGTAATTACACGAATGTAGTGTGTAATGTTTACTTTTGTTAATTTAATGTATATCTAATGCACTTTATTTCAAAAAAATTAGTTTTCCTCTGCCAATGTAAACTATAAATGTGCCAAATTTCATACTACACCATTTGCATAATTGTCTTAAAAAGGGGTCCAAATTTTTCATTCACGTATTAATATATATATAACTATATATAACAAAATTCAGCTTGATTATTAACCGAGTCTTATGTATTAATACCTACATATTTAAATTAAGCAATATTTATTATTCATGTACCCATACCTTTAAGTAATCATTAGCTTTATCCCGTTGAAGAGATTTAAAAGCTACTACCAGCTTTTTTGTCTCGTCTAACCTCCACAATGCTTTGTACGTAGCTGTTATATTCCCTGAGCTATTCTTTTCTGAACCTGTATGATAAATTGAAAAATGTTATTTAATAAGATGATTATAATTACAAATATAATTCGACATCAAAAATGTAAACAAAGAAATCGTAGCCAAATCGAAGATTTTTTTATGCAAAAGACGACGAAAGAGCAGGAGGTGCACCTGATGTTAAATGATCACCACCGCTCATGGACATCCGCAATACCAGTGGTTGCCGGCAATTGATTCCACAAAAGAGTAATGCGAGGCAAAAGGCGCCGGGAGAACCCCACGGTTGTGAATTTCCAAATATCGAGATGTTGAGAGTGAAATTTTAATTTTAACGCGATGTCCGATGATGGAATTCAGCAGCAGAAATTAATCCAAACAACTCATCGGAACAATCTCCATGATAGATACGATAAAAAACGCAGAGCGAGCTTACATCTCTGCATAATGCCAAAGAGTCAAGCCGTTTCGAAATAGCCTGATCGCCAACGATTCAAACCGCTCTACGTTGAATGCGATCAAATGGAAGAAACTGGTACTGCAGAGCTCTGGCCCAGAGATGAAGGCAGTACTCCATGTGAGGCCGAATTTGCGCCTCATAAAGTTGGAGACGATGGGCCAGCAAGAAGTACTGCTTCGCTCTACTAAGCACACCGAGCTTTTTGGAGGCTAGTTTCGCCTTACCTTCCAGATGACCGCGGAACTGAACGGTACTCGATATGTCGACTCCCAGGATTCGGACACTGGCTGAGGCTGTCAGGACAGTATCCTCAAATCGAGGTGATACGACAAGAGGTGTCTTTTTTGCGGTGAACGCGCAAAGCTGTGTCTTCTTGGGGTTGAATGTAAAAGGTTTTGACAACCCCATTCCGAGACATCGGTAAGTCGATTCTTGACTTCAGACACAAACTTCATTCGGCTCTCTTAAACGTGTTCCCGAGAAATACCGCTACGGCCAGAGTAGTATGTAGCATCACCTGTACTATCATCTGCATAGCAATGTATGTTACTAACTCGCAATATATTGATATGCAGAAGAAAAAGTGACAGTAATAGCAGCAGCCTTGGGGAACACCAGCATTGACAGGTTTGTGGTCGGAGCGTGCAACCGTTGACTTCGACCTTGATGCTCCGATCGGCCAAAAAACTGGTTATCCACTTTCACAATTTCTCCGTAGGAAGGCAGCTTTGCGAGAAGCGCTTTGTGCCATACCCGATCAAAGGCCTTAGCTATGTCCAAGCTTACTGCCAATGCCTCCCCCTTGGACTCAACTGCTTCCGCCCACTGATGTGTCAAATATACTAGTATATCACCAGCTGAGTGAGCGGCCACGACGGAAACCGTACTGACGGACACTAATCTACTGGTACTCTTCTAAATACTTCAGGAGCTGACAGTTGATGATGGTTGCCATAATTTTGGAGAACAAGGTTATGGCTATGGGCCGGTAATTGGAAAAGTCTGACTTAGAACGATAAGTACATACATACATATCTTCACGCCAGATCTCTTACGAGGTAGGCAGAGAGAACTGGGTGCCATACATCACGATCCTATATAAGTAATTATTAATATTGAAAACATGTATGCCATAATTTGAAGTAAGTTAAAAGATTTAGGTTGCAAGTAACGAACATACATTATATTGTGTTTTATATATAAATATAAATAGAAAGGAGCAATTGCTCTGCCAAAATTATATTACAAGATACATTTAATCTTAGCAGTTGAGAGCGTGAGAGCATTTAACCTGAAACTGTTAGTACATAAATTGATTTTTGTTCCGAATAAACTACTTTAATTTAATTTTTTATGATAGAAAATAACCAAATGTCCAAACTATTGTGATGAGATTAATAGAATTTAAGCCTTATGAATGGCGTTTCACTTCTATAAAAGAAAGCATGAGCTTTTCAACTAATTTTTGAAGGGATGAAATCGTCAAATTTGTCTCAGATATCCTTTTATGAGGCAGTGTGAATTCTTCACAGGTTTTATTTTCCTTTGCTAATTTACAAACTGTCGCTACAGAAATACCGATATGTGAATTTAGTAGCACTTCTGATTATTCCTTTGGAGCTAACATGTATTTACCCAAATTATATCAACTTACCAGTATACAATAGTATATCTTTGTTAAGAAGACATCGCGGACTTTTGTTATCTTTTAATATCTCCTGTAATTCTGCTTGGTCGATTCGGACACCCATCTTTACAGGTTCACCACAAAGTAACAATTGTGATTTGTCTGAAAATGTAAAAGCAGAAATTACTTTGTTAAATATTTCTAGGTGCGTGCGAAGCCTGCTGCCTAACTTCGTGAATCTTATGTGAACAATGTATGTTCAAAAGACTTCTCAAAAAGGAGAGGGTCATGAATTCAGCCGTATTTTTGTGTCGGTTACTTTAGAACTTGGTCACATATTAACCTATTTGGAACATTCTTTTCATCCCATATAAATTTGGTGAAGATCTCACCCACAGCTCTACTATCTATATCTATACATATTATATAATAAAATCGTAGGAAATCAAAACTGTACATTGAATATTTTTTTAAAAGAATACTTGAGGCGTGATCTACAATCGATATCGAAGCCAAATATATAGTTTTTAGAATTTTTGTCTGTATGTATGTCCGGGGTAAACTCAAAAAGTACTGCATGGATTTACTTCAAATTTTGCATGAATATTACTAACAGGTCGGATCAAAATATAGGTTACATATTATCACGCTATCACCTACGGGGGAGAAGCTGTGCGGAATAAACAAAGTCCGCGCGGACGAAGTCGCTAGCAACAGCTAGTATATCATAAGATAGCAAATAAGGAGATAGTCCTTTTGATGGGAAAAGACAACCATCGCCTCTAGACAAGATCTCAATAGTGAGTTGATATCCTTGTGGCGGGTCTTAATGACACATGCATAAGTTTACCGGCTACTTTACCACATAAACCGGAACAGGACAATTAGTTATTGTCCTGTTCCCGTTTAGGTGGTGCACTGACGCTATTGTGGCAGGAATAGCGTCAGTGCACCACCGGTAAGGCGGTAGTATCATACCCGAGTAAGACAATGCAGAACTCTACCACCTAGTAGCCACGATAGTAGTGACCCACATAGCTAATTGTTACAAACTGCCTGGCAGAACGGCGAATAGTCTATTCTTCTAGGAGGAAGAGCAATACGAAGAAAATACAGGCCATTGAAAGACTGTTGTTGTAATTTTACTACATTCAAATTATTTTGATATAAAAAGTAGCCAACCAGTAAGTTTTAAGCCTGATTATAAACTATGTGAACACCAAACCTTATACTCATCTGTCTAGTATAAATTTAGCGTTCAGAAATCCTTAAAACACAAAAAATATATTTTACCGTATTCTGATGGTGGTATGCATTCGTTGAGAAATATCCTTCCCTCCGGATTTTGGTGGCAGCACACAAGTTTTTCTAAGCTGAAGTATTCTTCATTGTTAAATAAATAGCAATATCCTTTAAATTCCAATTTATATGTTTCTGTGGCACTGAAATAATAAGAGATTTCTTTTTAGCAACGAGTTTATATCCTTTTTTTTTAAGAATATACAATGTTATCTCGCAAAGACTCTTGACATTTAAAATTTATATAGTAAAAAACTGAAGTTCCATTTTGCTTACAAATTACGATAGAATTTTTGACTAATGGGAAATCAATTTGTCTCATAAACAAAAAATAGTTTATGAGACAAATTTAACAATATCGGTTAATTCTTATAAAAAAGTTTTTTTTAGACATGAATCATATCCAAGTTATTATTTGACTTATGACGAAAACACGCTACTTATAGCATCGGCGTTTGCACTATTCGGAAGTAGTCAAAATGCAACTAAATATTGAATCAATTCCCTGTGTTGGTTCAGGCTCCTTTGAAGAATAGGCCAACTACCCTTCTGCCAGGCAGGTCGTAAAAGGCGACCAATTGGTTAAGCGAGTCACTACCCTCGTGGCTACTAGGTGGTAGAGTTCTGCATTGTCTCGCCCGGGTCTAGTACCACCGCCTTAGCCATTTCTGCCGCAACAGCGTCAGTGAACACTGCCGTGTTCCAGTTTACAGGTTAATGTAGCGGGTAATCTTATGCATGTGGCATTAGACCTCGCCACAAAATAGCAACACACTATTAACATCTTTGGTGTCTATAGGAAACGGTTGACTCTTTCCATCAGGAGGACCATCTGCTTGTTTGCTATCTTATGATATAAAAAAATACTTAATACAGTAACTTTATTTAGATACAATGATTGAACGCAGTAAATCACTGATGTGCGGTGCAGTATCTATGCAATTGCAAAAAAGACACTAAATTTTGCATATAATGGCACATTGACGCTCTTAAAAAAATTAGATGCAATAATGACAAAAAAATCAATAAAAATTAAATATCACTAACAAGACAATGTAAGTCTAAGTCCAGTAAAATTCTACATGTAAATCCTATCAATCATCAGAAGAATTTTTTTGAAGAGAAATTATATCAAACCATGAAGGAAATCTTAACAAAAGTCGTATTACCTGTTTTTTTTACAGACATCCAAATAATAAGTATTATACTCTTCTTGACATTGTCTTAAAATATAGCAGCCATGTTTTTGACCCCTCTTCTCATCCAGCTTTCGATACGAAAATGCGCCTCTGCAAAAATCAAAGCATTATTTTTCGACATAAATTAATCAGAAAGACTGCTCATCACTGAATTATTTTAAATAAGATAGCTCACATGCAAACGTTTCTCCTGGTCGAAAACGTTAGCCGTTTGGCCCCGGTTACATTTTGATTAGCGCGAGTGTTTAATGCAGGTGCTTAGTATTAAGCCAAAATTCGCGAAGACAGCCGTTGATTAGTTCGAGTGATTAATAATCAGCGTTGTAAAGTGAATAGACGCTAATTACAAATAAGTCGCACTAATCAACGGTTTTCTACACGTGTTTTTGCTTAATACTAAACACCTACATTAAACACTCGCACTCGCACCAATCAAAGTGTATCCGGGACCTCAGTTGTAGGCGCCAAAGTGTTAACAGTGCCTTGCTACCGGCGGCGTATATATGTAAGGCGAGGTTTTAACTTATTTACAAATAAATTATTAAAATATTATTATAACGCAAGGTACATATGTTTACCAGCTATTTTATTGATTTACTAGCGGCCCGCTCCGGCTTCGCACGGGTATAAAATATATAGTCTATGTCACTAAGTGAAAAAAAATGATTAAAACCGATCCAGGAGTTCTGATTTATTCATTACTGCCCGTGGCCCGCACGCGTTAAACTTGGAGTTAAACAATTCCCCTTTCCCTATACCATAAAGATTTCCTGCTATCTTTGGAATATCTAAATTCATATAGGTACTACATTTTTAGATTTTTTTTTTATTATCGATAGGTAAGCGCTTGACCTCGATCTCGCCTGATGGTAAGCTAAGATGAGGCCTAAGATGGAACGCGCTTCCCTAGAAGGTACCTGTTCAATCTTCTCTTAAAGATCTCCAGATTGTACTCGTCCGGGAACACAGACTCAGGAAGCATGTTCCAGTCCTTTGCGGTTCGAATGAAGAATGTTGAGTCGAACCGCTTTGTCCGGGTACGTGGAATGTCCATCATATAACGATGCCTAGATTTTGTGCACCTCGACGATCGATAGAAAAACGGGGATGGCGGAATTAAGTCATGCAATTCCGCAACGCACTCTCCAAAGTGTATTCGATAAAAATCCGATAAACTAGCCACTCTGCGACGATGAGCGAGGCTCTGGAGTTTTTTGCCTACCAGATCATCGTCGTTTATGAGCCTCTTGGCACGCCTCTCGATGGCCTCAAGTGTCTCCATCTGGTATTTAGCGGATCCATCCCAGAGGTGAGAGCAGTATTCCATGCACGAACGGACTTGTGCTTTATAAAGGTTGAGCAACTGTCCTGGACTGAAATACTGTCTCACCTTCGCCAGAATACCAAGCTTTTTTGAGGCAACTTGGGCTTTAGATTCGATGTACGAACCAAAGTTGAGAGTAGGCGTTAACGTGATACCAAGGATCTCAAGGTGGTCATTTATCGACACGACCACACCCTGGAAAGACGGAGAAGACGGAGCGGACTCCGTTTAGCGGAGAATAGACAAGCCTGGGTCTTAGTTGCATTAAACCTGACCAGATTAGCATCGCCCCAATCGGAGACTGCCTGTAAGGACAGGTTTATACTATCGACCATTGCCTCTCTGAGAGACCGGATCTGTGCCGTACTGGCCCACGCATTGGATACGTAACTCTCCACAACAGTGCTATCATCTGCGTACCCATAGATACCGGGCTTCAGCAGATTGTTAATGTGTAGCAGGAATAGAGTTGCGGAGAGAACTGATCCCTGAGGGACTCCGGCATTTATAGCCATTTGGTAGGATGAGCAGCCGTCGACGACTACTCTGATCGACCGGCCACTCAGAAAATCTGAGATCCAGGCGCAGAGACCAGGAGCAGACCATACGATGGAAGCTTACCAATAAGGCTTTCTTCTTCTCCGATACGTCCTTGGCCTTGCAGTGTCGAGCATCTACCCAAGCCAGATATGTCTCTTGCTTTAGCGCCTCAGCGCGTCTACAATTGGCTCTGAACCAGGGATGAGCTTTACTGGACATGGCTACGTCGGAGAAAGGAATAAAATACTCCATTCTTTGCCGCAGCACATCTGTCACAGCATCCGCGCAGGCCGAGGAGTCTTCAGAAGAAAAGCAGACAGGCCGCCAGGGATAAGACGCAAAGAAGGAACGCATCTCGTCCCAGTCTGCTGACTTGTATCGCCACACGCGCCGAGAGCCCCTGGGACTTGGATCGGGCGGCGAGTAGACGGATACAGATTTCACCAGACAGTGATCGGAGCTGCCAAGGGGCAAGGAAATCGCCACCGAGTAACGGTCTGGATCCGTAGTCAGCAGAAGATCCAAGCAATTGGCTGTATGGCTCTCAACGTCAGGAACCCGCGTCGCTCCTTGAACCAGCTGGGTGAGATTTAATGCTACAGCGAGTTTACGCATCTCTCTCCCAGCGAGGTCAGTGCACTGGTATGGGTATAGCCACTCCTGATTGTGTGAATTGAAATCCCCCAGAAGCATTAGCCGAGCGGAAGGGTATTTGTGTTGAGCAGCATCCGCTGCCTCACTTAGGTACTCTGTAAGACCGATCGTCTCCTGGTCTCCGCTGTGCGCTCGGTAGACACAGGCATAGAGAAGCTTCTCTAGGCCTGTGTCCACCAGTGTCCATAGTACGGAGTAGCGGGGTTCTTCTAGATACCGGAGACGCCGAAAGCAGATGTCGTCACGGACGTACGCGCACACACCTGACCGAGCTTTAAAATTATGCTCCAGGGTATAGCCGGGATAGGTTAAGAACGCCAAATCAGACGTGCACCTTATCTGCGTCTCCGTGAGGAACAAGATACATGGTTTATAAGTCTCCAGGTGGAAATGGACTGCAGCGAGATTAGAATGTAAACCTCTGATGTTGGTGAGGTCTACTTTCATCGAGAGGGAGTGCTGCCGCTGCACAACGTTATCCCCGTACCTTGTCCTTTTCATTTAATAGAGTGAGTGAAGTAGGTGTGAAGACGGCAGTGAATCGAGGCGCTATACTTCCGGACCTGAGACACACACCTCGAAGTTACACTATCGGGGACTAGTCTGGAGACTGCGGGGACGCCCGAGCCCCCCCCCCCCCCCCCCCCCCAGAATGTCCATAGGGCCCTCTCATCTGGTCGCCAACCGGCACTATGGCGTATTTTGGGATTTTTCGCTAGTTAACGGGCAGCCTTTCACATGTAGCTAGCACGTTACTTGAACCCCCTACTGACTAGCGGTCGGCCAGCGGTGCACCGTGCCTCGGATCCCGCTACCCTCCATGACTAGTCTCCAGATGCATCAACGTCAGTGTGTATCAGATCGTCTAGATTGTATAGGCGCAACTGATTCGACCCCTCTTTACTAAAGCTACATCAGCGTTAACGTGACGGAAAACGGACGCTTGGCGCCACGACTTCAGCTGATGGGTGGTCCTTATAGCCGCGACATATGTCTCCCACCATATCACCTGTTTAACACCACCCAGGGGCCACGTGTAGGGATACAGAATTTCGGGTGTTCTCCCACGGACGAAGGTGATTCAGCCCCCAAGATTTTACATTTTTACCTATTTCTTTTATTTTTACAATTAATATATTACAGAATGTCTTTATATACAACGTTCACAGCTTTCTTGCCATTAGACAATACAAACATGTTTTCTTTAGAGGTTACTCTTGAAAGAGCGACATATCTGTATTTTTCAAGTTGCCCATGTGAAAAACAGTCAACGCTCAAATCTAAGCCTGCAACGTTTAAGGTTTGTCCCTGTGATTTATTAAGGCGAGGCATCGGACAAACGGGAAGAACTGGTTTGCTAAATCATGTATTTTTACATTGATTGTTAAATAACAATTTTACAAAAATTATACGATATACCTGAAGATATTATCTAAGGAATGTGCTAACTTATTACATGATAGAATGTATTTTACTTGATCATATAAAATTCCGAAAACAGGCTAAAAAAATCTCTAAAACTATTTGTTTTAGAGATTTTTTTAGCCTGTTTTCGGAATTTTTAATAGTTTGTTAATACTATTTCTAATCTTCCACATGATTTTTATATGGTGATAGTTAGTTAAAAAAATGTGTAAACGGTTGATCCCGCTTTGTAAAATTCCCGCTAAGTTAAGGTATTTTAAGCTCAAAAGAGCTATAAGCAACAATTTTTTCAGTTCAACATTTATTTTGTCAAAAATGGCAGTATATTAATTTTTGTAAAGTTGTATATTTTGGAAAAGATGATCGATTTTGACCTTTTGAATGGCATTTGACTTAATTTTTGAGATCTAAAATATTGCTTTAGCTAAATAATCGATAGGTTGAAAATTTCGAAGCATTGTCGAAGAACAATTTTTCATAAATTTTCGTCATTGATAAATCTCAAACAAATTGACCGATTTTGATCTAATTTACGGTATTTGATGCGAATTTAAAAAGGAGAAAAGTTCATAAATTTTTAAGTCAATCGGAGTATTAACATGAAAATTATTTGAAAAATATTAAGTAAGTTTGCTAAAAACAACGTAATTTTAATATTTGAAAAGCTGTTACTTTTGAGAGTTAGATTCGATTTTGATTTTTGAAACGGCATTCGACGTAGTTTTTTTACTACTAAAATATCGTAGAATACCAAAAAATGATTGGTTAAAAATTTCGAAGTTATGTCGAAAAAAACACTTTTTAAATTTTTTCGTCAATGATTACTCCCAAACGGATAAAGCGATTTTGATGCAATTTATGCAATAGGCGTAGTTTTTTGAGGAATAGAGCTGATTAGTTTTTGTACTCATTCGGCATATAAATCTGGAAATTATATTAAAAAATACTGTTTCGCCGAAAACATTTTAGAGGTTTTTTTCAAAATTTCTCAAAATCTCGTGGGCCGACTTGGTTCAAATTCTCGGGAAGTTTAAGTTGAGTGAAATTCAATCGAATGCTATCAACCGCGTTACGATCGGTTCAGCCGTTCAATAGTTATGAGATGTTTACATACATACATACATACACACACATACATACAGACATACTGACGTCATCGTGAAAATTGTCGGAAAAGATTCCTAGGACCACAAAACGTGGAGATCTGGTGAAAACTCGATTTTGGAAAATCGGGGCAATATCAGTAACTTCCTTACCTACATACGTAGCGGGAAGTTAAAAAAGAATGTATTAAATTTTGGTTTTCAGCTGAAGTCCTATATTTATTTATCCGAAAACTAACACGTTTCCCAGCGGTTTCAGAACATATCGCGCGCGCGCCGCCGACCGTCCGGTAACCCCGCAACCACTATGCCCCTGCATTTTAATTCTGTAATATCTTCGAAAATATTCATTTAAATTACATACTTTAAACGGCCATATTGATCTATATTAAATCAACAATATATTTAAGGTATTTAATTGGATAAGGATTAGTGCTGTATTGCTTAAAATTGCTTCGAAAATAAGCCATTATTTTTCGTAAAAAGTAAATGACAAAAAAATGCTATTGTGGGTTATCCATAAAAGATAGACATAAACCACCGCGATGGTTTATGTCTATCTCTTATGGATAACCTTTAATGTAGACCTTTTCAAGGTGTACAAATACTTAGTACATTATTTTGATAAATCTCGTAGGGTTCAGCCTGCGTTTGCAATGTAAGCGGAAAAATTTTTACGATTATTATTTACGACATTATGAGATTATTTACGACATGACATCAGAAAACTCAAAAATTACAGTATTTCTCTACTATACATATATTGAATGTTATTATACATATAAACCCTCCTCTTTAATCACTCTATCTATTTAAAAAAAACGCATCAAAATCCGTTGCGTAATTTTAAAGATTTAAGCTTACATAGGGACATAGGGACAGACAGAGAAAGCGACTTTGTTTTATACTATGTAGTGAAGCGTTACTTTATGAAAATCCATATTTAAAAGATGAAATTAATTACATTTGCTAGTCTCCCAAACTGTTTTATGTGATCTGTTTACGTATTATTTACACTCGCGTTGAGTGAGATAGTGTTAGTTTCTCCTGAATATGCTTCGGTTTCGAAGTGCGTTTAGTGCGTAAGTTGCGTGGCTCGCTGCTGACGTGGGTGAAAGTGTGGTGGATGTGGGTGGATAATTGTGCCGGTGGTCGTCATTTTTTGGTCCGGACCATCGTTGAGTTTTATTCATTTATTAAACCGGTGTCGTCCTTTTCGTGGGCATCACGGAGGTCACATAAAACAGTTCGCGGAGAATAGCAAATTTAATTCATTTCACCTTTAACCGGCAATCTTACCGCCCTAGTGGTCGAAAGGTTAGCGACTCTGACTATGCAATCGATGGAGTTCGATTTCCAACATGGACAAGTGTTTGCGTAATGAGCATAGGTGTCTGTATTTCTAGGTTTAAAAATACGTATATCTATGTTTTAGTATCGTTGATTAACAGCCATATCACAGTCAAGTAATTTGTTTAATTTGGGGTTAGATAAAATCGTGTACTTTTTCCAGCGAATATTTATTATTTATTAGTATGACAAGTATGTAATTCCTAATGTTACGGTTACCGGCAACCTTACACTTGCCTTACCCTAACATTAAAGTTCTGTATGTCAAGTATTTTTGGTCCCCTTTTTCATATTTTTATCTATTATTTAATAATTTCAAGCAAGCTGTTTGAATAATTTTGCTAAATAAATATACAGCATTTTTTTATGAAATTATTATTTAACTTTTACTTTTTTTAAAATAATTATTAAACTTTTACTAGCCCGCCTAATACCTATTGTCTGTCAAACACAAAAAAAAACATTACATTTAATATTATTTACAATTAATAGACAATTCAATCACAGAATAGATCTCATTTTTATTTCTTGGGTTCGATTCCCGATGGGGACAAGCCTTTGTGTGATGTGCATAAATGATTCTATTTCTGGGTTTAGGTGTTTATTAAATATATTCCAGTATTTATATATGTATTTCTATGAGTTAATATCGTTGACTAACACACATAACACAAGCAAATAATTTACTTACTTTGGGGTTAGATCAGTAAGTGCAATTTGTCCCGTGAATTTATTTTTTATTATTATTATTATAGTTAGTGTGATTTAAGACTTACCCTACTGGTCCATGACTTTTTATCCTTTGCAGTTCTTTTAGCGATGGTGTTTCATCATCTTTCGATAAATTAAATGTCCATTTCACCATTAACCTATGATTTTGTACAAAATAAAGTTTAATTTTGTCATTAATTCATGTATTCTTATGTCAATTACAAATCTCTAAGTTTTAAAGGGTTTACTTACCCAGTATGAAAAATGTTGGCAAGAAGAATGGAATTAGTAACTAATATATTATGCAGGGATATGTTGGTCCGGGCCACTTTTGAAGAATAATTCAACTTCCTTACTACTAAGCATCTTGGAGGGAATCTTCAAGAGGGAAGGAAGCCAAATAGTTGTCACTAACATTGTGCCTATTTACTGGATGGGAGTTTTGCAAAGCTTCGCTCGGTTTTGGTGCCACTGCCTTACCTATTTCTGCCACAATAGTGTAGGTGCTGGTCAATACTCTGTTTCAGTTTGGGTAAGGTAGCCAATAAACTTAATAAAGCGATGTGAGAACAGATTCATTCTTTGGACAAGAACATAAAACTATTGGTACCGATTCTCTCAAAAAACGTTATTTATTATATAAGTAGTCATATTTTCGAATGCAGCGATCGATATTTTTAAAATGTGAGTTATTATAAGAGTAGGTATAGCAATTTTTGTATGAAGTGATTCTCTTACAATAACTATTAAAGTAACTATTATATTTCAATCAATGCCTATACTTACCTATAATAGCCGTCACATAACGATATAAAAGATGATAGTTGTGTCTCCGATTGGAACTTAAGAAACAAAGGCGTACCCCGCCTTGACACTTCTACACAGTTATCACCATTTCTTGTTAAATATATTAATTCTTCTATTTCAAATATATGTGAGTTCTATAAAAATAAATACACCGTATAGATTTACATCGTCATTAATATAAAGTCGGGGCAATAGTATTTTCGTATTGTTCATACAAAGGAAAATATTTTTTTAGGTATAATTTTTTATTTATTTATAATATGTATGTGCCGTATTGATCAATGACTTGTTGCCATCGTGTAACTAGTGCCATGATCCCATTCCTGTAGAAATTTTGAGATTTTTGATTAAAAAAATCTGACAGGAAGTGTTCAGTGTTCTTTTGAGGTTGGCTTTATGCTTCCTGAGAGTTCTGCAATGACCGATGAGGTGGAAATCTAATAGGAGCAAAATCAGGGCTATACGGTGGATGCATCAACACATCCCAACCAAGCTCTCTCAAGTTTTACTGCGTGGCTATAGAGTATATGAGTGCGGTCTGGCGTTGTCATGGTGGAACACCACTGTTCCGGACTTTGCCACGGTCTGTGAGGCTTATCCATGCTTCGACCATGATCTTTTTCGCACATTCTTATCGTAAGTCACCCATTTTTCATCACCCGTAATCAACTGTTTCAGAAATGGTTCGGAACTGCCTGGTATGGCAGTCGTCAAGCAAATGGCCAAACATGCTTTTGCATTACATGCATTGTGATTACTACAAGGTCCCTCATGAGTTTGGTACCATCGTCTTACCTGTAACTGCCACAAAACCGTCAAGCCTGTCACCAATAAACATGTCAAAAAATAGTCGCTGTCTTATGCATGTAGCATTTCATCACCGCTAAATGGATAACAATGCACCAGTAACACCTATGATGTCTATAAGTGAGTGTTGGTTTTTTCCATAAGTAGAGCCATCTGCTTGCTTGTTTTATGATATGTAAAAAAAAATCTATAGGTGGCAGGTTACCTCTATTCATTCTGACACTCTGTCAGAATAAATAAGGTAACCTGCCACTTATGTCTAGACATGTTTACCTCTTATTATAAAAACCCCATAATAATAATACATAATTTACCTCTCTTTTGATAGTATTATATATTCTTATTCCAGGATGTTGTGGATGGAAAGGTGCAACAATAACTTGAACTGGTACCACATCACTGCCATTTTGCCATAACACATTGTCAAATTCTTCTGCCAAATAATTAGGTGCTAATAGATTTATCTGATGCAGATATTGATCTTTTACATAACTGAAATGAAGAAGTGTCATTATTTTAATTACTTTCCTCCCTTCTAAGCAATTAATGTTACTTTTACCTTTAAAAATATTTTTGAATATATTTTTTAGCTAACAACTGGCATACAAAATGATGATTGTTACTAGCGAGTAGCGACTAAATACATTTAATTTAGTATATAATTTACTTTAAAGTTCTTCTGTGTCATATCTATTTTTCTAATTTTAAAAGTCTACTCTCTTTTCACCACATTATCTATTCCTGCCAAAAAAATGTTAATGTTTGTCACTATTCACTAATATTGTCTTTTATATTTTATCTTGAACTCTTTACATTTATGTTTGTTGACGTCGACAAGCGTTCTTAAATATACCTACGTTGAATAAATGTTATTTGATTGATTGATTGACTGCCATGTGTCAAACTGGCGGGTGGAAAAAACACCACAGGTTTTTGTCTCAAGTATATAGATATAGCATATGCCATGTGTAAAAAAAGCCCTGTCCAATCTACAAAGACATTATTCGGTAGCTTAATACAATCATATATACTCTACTATTTTGTGGATAGGGATAGATAAATTTTTGCCAATCAAAATAATTGATCTTTAATGATATTTCGAATCTTAAATATGACCACACTATATGTGACTGACACACATGAGACTATGATGCTTATTTGATGGAGTGTTACACAGTTTAAAATGTTCGCTTAATATTAGCGAAATTGAAGGTTAAATACAAAGATTTCAAAATATTACAATATTTTTATTTTTATAAATAGAATTTACATTATTGTTTTTGATAGTATTGTCGACATACTTATATGCCCGTTTTGGGTCCCACGAGGGTTTATTTATTTTCTGTATAGCAACGGGTACCATCTGTACCATCAAAAGGATTATGTAATTGAAACTACAGCTATCTCCCAGATATTTTTAGAAAAATTGAGCATCTGGAAACCACCAGCCAATGTCATAAGCTAATGAATATTTTGCTAAGATAAATACAACAAAAGCAAAAATTACAATAGGAATATGTAGTAGCATTGCATTAACATAATAATCTCAATAATCAATTGGCAAATAAGCTGCTTCAAGTCATATAATGTCACATGCCATTGCAAGATGTTGTCCAACGTTTAAATTGAACAATTTAAATCTTATAAAGTACAATATTGACAATTTTCAAATTGTATTGGCAAATCCTGGATCATTGGAGACACAAGTGTCGTGTTGGTTTATTTCTGCCTCTTTTAAGAAATATAGCAATAATATTGTACTATAGAAATATATTTAAGTTTTTGTATTTAGATAAGAATAAGTAAGACGAGATTGACATAATATTGATTTTATAAAACCTCAACAAAAGTAAAGATAAAAACAAATTAATTATTTATTTGAGAGGCATTTCACAAAATCGCCCAACTGAAATTTAGATATTTTCTAATCGATGCGAAAGCTGGACGTCGTCGTCCATATAGTGCACCTAGTGCTGGTAAAATGACAATAATATTGATACTTTTAATATTTTAATTATTACTACGCATTACTAATTATGGCACACGGACGTAGCGGATTTTATAGTATACTCTTTTATTTCTTTTTGAAATAAAAAATAAATAAATATTATTTAAGTGAGTTATTTTTGCATAAGAATAGAATATAGTTTCGATTCTATGCCAATTTCTATAGGATATTGTCATTTTTTGATAACAAAAAACCCAGTTAATATTTTGTTAATTTTCGTTGAAATGGGCATATTTGCTTAATTAATTAGATATAGTTATGAATCTTTTAGGAAAACAGTCATCCATTCAGGCACAATTGTTGGATGTTTCTAGTTATTTAGTATTTTTTCTAATTAAGTTTGTTGATCCTAGCAGTAGCAATACCTTTTGGAAAAATAACTTCTTTGCGTAATTGTCGAAACTTGATTTCAGAGAACATTTTTTTTTATCTATTTTGTTTTAAGGGACTTTTATTCCCTGGGAACATGTTAGTCTCATCGTATCCTATACTAATAAATTTACTCATAAGCGTTATTGGTGCAGAAATATATCCATTAAAGATTTTGCAATTTTGGAAGTTGATTGCACTAGTATGTTTAGATAAACCATCATATTTCAACTAGATCATATTTATTAATTTCATACTTCTGCATCAATTTGTTCCTTTCTTCATGAAATTTATGACATTCCATAAGCATGTGTACTATGTCATCTATAGTGTTACAGTTGTCACAATTGGGAGAGTCAAATTTTTCATCAGGAATGCAAATTTTTTGTTGGGATAGTGTCCTGAACATAATCTATTTACTAACTTTATATAATTTCTACTAACTTTGACATTTGTGAACCACAAAGTTCGAAGTGGTTGAGATTGAATTATTTTATACCATGTGCCTTTCTCTCTGAGAGAACATTTATAAGAAATACAATTGATGATTAAAAAAATTGTTTCATTGAAGGAATATTTAAAAGATGAAACTATCTAATGGTACCATTTAATTAAATAAAAGTATCTTATAATATGAAAAATTAGGAGTTGGAAAATTTTGATTTCTCATCAAAAGTTGGTCTAAAATGTAAACTGCCTCTTAAATATGCATCAATGCAGCAACAAATCAATTCCGAACCCATAAACATAGCAGCCTAAAATCTGTTATTTAAATATTTTTTAACTATCCAGTGAAATTATTTTATTAGTAATTACAGTATTAGAACTTGAATTTATCGAAATCTCTTCAGTCATTTAAAATTAGGTCTTAAAAGGGATCAAAGAATATGTTAGGACCATAAAAACTAGTTGTAAACTAATGCAATAGGCAATCAATCTCGCCACTAGATAGCAACGCACCATAAACATCTTTGGTGTCTATAGGCGATGGTTGTCTCTTTCCATCAGGAGACCCATCTGCTTGTTTGCTATCTTATGACATATTAAAAAAAAGGAAACCCACCTGCTTGTTTGCTATCTTATTATATAAAAAAAGTATTACTGATTGTTTAAGAAAATATTTTGTTGTACATGCCAAAAATTTAATTTTATCCAGATATACTTACTTAACGTTATGGCCTGCTGATAGTAATTTTGGCAAACAACTGTGAGCAGATTTCTTGACAATAGGTCCATGTTTTCTGACTATAATTTTTGGTATGTATTTCTTGTAGTTCTTTACCACATCACTAGTAAGTAGTTTTTCCTCAATAATTGCTCTAGCCCTGAAAATATATTTCTTATCAAACTATTTGATGAATCACCTATTTAATATAAATTCAAAAATTTAATGCTACTAAAATTTTGTCAGCGGTTCAACATTTTAATAGTGTTAGATTTTGTTATAAGGATAACACATGGATGGATAAGGATCCATACTTATTACATTGACATTTGATCAAGTCAATGTTGTGTTCAAATTGACTGCCTCATTGGTGGAGTGGTTAGCGACCCTGACTACGCAATCGACGGGGCTCAGGTTCGATCCCCGACGGGACAAACATTTGCGTGATGAGCATAAATGTTTCTATTTCCGGGTTTGGGTGTGTATTAAATATATTCTAGTATTTATATATGTATTTCTATGTATTAATATCGTTAACTAACACTGTTATGGGTGTTAGTATCTAACCCCAAAGCAGACCTCTGTCACTCGATGTACTTACGCGCGTTAAATGCCTACAGCTAGCTGCATCTTGGTAGATCCCTATCGCAGTGGGTTGTCACTGGGCACCACTATTTATTAAATTTAAAAAAATATATCATTTGATTCTGTTTGCCCTCATGGGGAATAATTATTATTTAATAATACTTTTATATGTTTTACATTTTCTATAGGAAAATTAAATAACTGCGACTTTGGAATAGGTAATAATTTTATTAACCAGTACCTGTGCCCACGCATTCATCTGCGTGAAAAAATTTCTAAAATAAAAGTAAAATTAATTACTCCTTATTACCGTGGCTTAAAACATACAGTCCCGGGATTTTATCCGTATATTTACCGCTCCCGTGGGATTTCCGGGATAAAAACTATCCTATGTCCTTTCTCCGCTTTCACAGTATTTTTGTACCGAATTTCATTCAAATCGGTTGAGTTTTTTTTTCGAAATCTAGTGAAAATCGAGTTTTCACCGGACCTCCACGTTTTGATATCCAAGGAACCTTTTCTGACTATTTTCACTATGACATCAGTATGTCTCTCTGTGTGTGTATGTGTGTATGTAAACATCTCATAACTTTTGAATGGCTTGACCGACTGAAATGCAGTTGATCACATTCAAATGGATACAGTGTTCAAAAAAACCTGTCCAATTGTCAAAGGTATTATTTGGTAGTTTAATACAATCATATCTGTGTTATTATTTAATGGATGTTGATAGATACATTTTCAAAATATTTGGTTAATTTAAGGGGAAGTTGCTCAATTTTAGTACTAAAATGAATCACTTTAAAATACGATATTTTTTTTTAATAAAAGGAATTTTTTTCAACAATGTCATTGACCTTTATATCTGTTTTGGATCGGCCAGGATTTTTTTAAACAACATATAAAATATGATGACAAGCTCATTACTTACATGTCTGCTATACCAAGACCTAACAGTTGTTGCTTATATTCTGGGTAAGTTATCTCTGGTACTTTGTTATCGTTTACATCATTCCTTGCTTGTTGAAAATAGTAATCATATGTTGTTTCATCTAGTGTTAATAAATGTCCAAGTCTAGGTACCTGAAAAAAGGTCAAAACAATATTAAGTAATGTTTAATTTATATAAAAGTGGTCCTCTGCAAATGTTTCTCTCATGTTGAGCCAGGTCCCATCCTGAAGTATAGATCAACTGTTATCTCGTAAAAGACTATAAGACTGATATGGCATGTATACAGGTACACCGTGATTTCTAAAGAAATGGTAGTTCTGTAACATCTTAACCAGTGCCTGGTACTGGTTTAAAAAAAACATATAATAAAGGTATTAAGCAGTTTTTACAAAAGGTTTCTCTCAGAGCCTTTCTAAGAGAAGATGGCTTCATAAACCTATATAAGCTAGTTTAAGCCAAAACTGTGGCATTGTTTGCCACACACAGTGTGGGCGAAAATAAGGGGTAGTGAACATAAAAAAATATATTTAAAAAGCTCTATAAACTGTTTTATTGATTCAAAATCTTATTTTTGCTCCTAAGGAAACCAGTATTTTTGAGGTTAATGTAGAACCAAGCGTTTACAAAACACTCCTGACGTAATTGTGCTGATTTAGGTTTCAAAATTAACCAGTTAACAATCCCTGATCTTGACTGGGTCTTGTAGCACTGCCTTACAATCAATGCTTTTTGCTGTCCTGTTCTAGTTTGGAGGATAAGGTATTGGGTAAACTAATGCATATATCACTATAACCCAGCCACAAGGACAGCAATGCACCATTAACATCATTGATGTCTAAAGATGAAGATTAACTCTTTCCATCAGGAGAATTATAGGCTTGTTTGCTATCCTTTAAATTGATATAGATAAAAAATTTAACAAAAATAAACATTCAAAAACTGCAAAAGTTACATAGAAACTTAAATATTTTGGCTTTCTTTGACTGATAGCTGATTATATCTACATTGAATACTATATTACTATATTTAATATTTTTTATTTAATATAACTAAGTAGCAATTAGTTTTGCCTTTGTTGGTCCCTTTGAACCAGACCATCTACCATTCTGCCAGGCAGTTCGTAAAAGACAAACGATTGCCTATACTTGTCACTAGATAACTATGGGTAAAGTTTTGCAACATCTCACTTGGGTGTACACTATTACCTTACCTATTCGTGCTGTAGTAAAGTCAATACTTCCAGTGGTAGTACTGCTGTTGAGTTCCAATTTGGAGGGTAAGGTAGTCAGTAATATGCATGTCATTACATCGGAGGGGTGCTGACAAGCAATGAATGTGGACACAAATTCATGGCAAAAATTGGATATGTCAGTCACATGAGAGCACACCAGCAATGCTTTCAATAGGCAGATCCAAGTCGCTGTGGCCAAAATCGGTCAGGAAAAGGATTAGTATGCATGTGACATTGCCATTGCTAATGATTTCTCTTTCCATCAAAAGAGCCATCTGTTTGTTTGCAATCATATCATAATATAAAAAAATAGGTAACTGCTACTTTAGTGAAATACTAATGTTAAAGTTATGAAGTTTAATGTTTTTTTTTTTATTAACTTATTTTTACCAACCTTGAAATTCCAGGATTGGAAAAAGGAACCAGGATTGAGCATCTCGTACAAAATGCAAGGCTAAAGGTATTAACTACTGTGTGGTAGAGTTCCGGAACATCTTATGGATTCCCGTTGCAACATTTTCAGCATTTGTCTCTGTCATCTCCCAGTTTAATTGGTGAAGCAGCCGGTAAACTTGTATTGTACCACATGAACGGCAATGCATAAATAACATATTTGATGTATACAGGAAAGTTGTATCTTTTCATGGATAGAACCATCTGCTTGTTTGCTACTACGTAAAAGTAAATAAAACTTGTATATGCCTATCAATTTGAATTTTTTATAAATACATTAATTTTAATTAAAAAAAAAATAAGATTATAATCTTATATTTGTTTTTTATAGACAAAACTTTGTGTTGTCATTTAAACTTAAAAGTTGACTGCCAATTAAACTTCACCCTGTTCTCAATGAGACAGTCCTTTAGACATATCAAACTTACTTTTTACAGACCTCTGTGGTCTAGTGGTCCAGCGTTGGCGTCGACCACATGAGGTCCGGGGTTCGATTCCCGGGTCGGGCACATAAGAAAAGTGTTTTTTCAGTTGTCTGAGAAACGCAAAGTTGCCCGGGATTGGAAAGTGCCCGGTTGGCGATAGGTTTGCCACCTATCATATTTGTGAGACCAAGTATCTTCGGCTAATCGTGGGTGCACTAGTTGTACCTCTGCCTACCCCTTCGGGGATATGGGCGTGAAGATACTTTTTTATCCTGTCTATATAAATTACTAGCTGCAGTGTGCAGCCTGCTGCATTATAAAAGCAGGATCGCCTAATTTTTCTGGAATAAAAAGTAGCCTGTGTGCTCTTCCAGGTCATAATATACTTGTATGCCAAATTTAATTTAAATCCGTTCAGTAGTTTTTGCATGATTGAGTAACAAACATCCATCCATCCATCCAAACTTTCACATTTATAATATTAATGTAGATTAATTCTAAATGCAATAAACTGTTTAACCGCTCAACCCCAAAGAAAAATCAAAATCAAAATTAAGATATAATTACTAGGTAAGGTATGTTCGCACAACTTTAACAGTCATGACTTCACATCGGCGCAATGTATAAAAAGTATTATTACTTTACAATGAATCAATATTTTATCATTCTGTAAACAAGCATTTACTATTTGATATATCTATTATCTATTAGGCATTAAAGTAATATTGTTATAATTTACTTGAAAAACGGTGACATGATAACCGACTTTTACTGGTCCTTATTATTTGTTACTGTGATTTATTTCTTAAAACTAAATATCTAAATACATTCATTATAAACTAAATAAACCTTTTATAACAAAAAACACAGTAATTACACAAGACACACGTGTCAATTACTTTTGGCTCTAAAGTGAAATCATTTTACAGACTAAATAATCATAAATAATTTGAATATTTTAAATGAATGATTAAGTGGTTATACCAAAGAGCATCAGCTACACAAATTCTCCATACTAAAATAGTCTGTATTATTAGTTTTTGAAGATTCAAAATCAAATACAACAGTGGCTCGATCAGGCCTATTGGTTGTCAACCGAACTCCACAAAATATTGGTGTGGCATGATCGGGCTCCCTGGTTCTTCACCGGTTAAAATACCTGTATACTTTTCTAATTTAACCAGAAAATAGAGATATCATCTGAATAATTGATCCTTTCTCCAGAACTTCTAGCACTGCATAGACATTTAAACTCTACTATACTGCATAAATAGTGTTTGATTTATACTGTCATTTTAAGTTTTGAGATATGTTAAACTTTGTGATAAATTAACTATCATGAATGAGTAATTAAGTAAATAGTATTTAATTTATATTTATATTTTTATTATAAATAATTGGGTAGCAACCAAGCAGATAACTCTCCAGATAGATTTATTGATGAGCACCTATAGAACTGATTGCTACAAGCACTAGTAAATTTAAATCATCTGTATACAGCATGAATGTGTATATATAGCTGCAATATATTCTATAGGTTAACACAACATTTGTTTATTGATGAGCACCTATAGAATTGGTTGCTGTAATCATTGTTAAATAAAGTCACCTTAGTGATGCACCAGTATTTATAATTGTAATGACTTTTATGAAATAACACAAAACTAGTTTAATTATGAGCCCATAGAATTGATTGCTGCAAGCTCTTGTATATAGTTACCTATGCACAGAAAAATCTTCTGGTAACAGTTTTTTCTTAGAATAGCCTCCTTATTTATGGTGTTTTTATATTAGTAGTAAAACCCCTACTTTAACAAATTAAATAGATATATAGATTACCTTAAATCTTATCCGTAGTTCGTAATCTTTTGAACTCGAGAGAACTTTGCAGTTATCTTTGAGGAAATAATTTGTGCCTCTGATCCGCAAAGCAAACAACGTACGTGTTAACGGAGGAATGTTATATTTCTTGCATAAAACAATACATAATTCCTCTGCAGTAAATGTGTTAGAACATGATATAAAATTAGGATTAGAGTCTGTAACTACGGATACTTTAACTGTCTCCATTTCAGCCATGGTTTATTTTGTAAACTGCTGCCGTCTTAACCAGATTGAAGATGCCAATAACATTTTTATAAAATGGTTTAGAAAAAACTCGTTGACACTTTTTTAAATCTTTTTCTCATCTTTTTTAAAAATAAAGTGTACAAATAAAACTTTTAAAATAAAATTTCAATTAAGTGATTAGGTATGTTTTTATTTATAAAATATAGCTACAATAGGTACCTACCAAGGAAGTTATATTCTACCTGGAAGGTCCACATGTACTTCAAAATCGTTCCGAAGAGTACCACGACATGAGTGGAGTGTGTCTCTTTCTACTAGGGTGTCCATACATATTTGTGCAACAGGACAATTTCATTCTAAAAAAGCGGAATAGAACTGATATGGACAGCTATGATAAGTCCTGGATAGCACCCACGGCTATCAATTTTTGAAAGTCGTGTAGGTTAACAATGTCTGTTATCGCTCTTATTGACGAAGGGAAATGCACATTCATAATATGTTGTTTTGACTCACACCCATAATTTGCTAACTTTAGGGTTAGATCAATTCGTGTGATTTGTCTAATGATATCGTATTATTACGACAGGCTGTAGTGAGGTGGAGGGGGCCGGATTGCAACTATAAATGCTAGCATATTAGTAACGTGCCGGGCCGCAACACATTGACTAGTTTTGTGTACAGTTAACTGCCGAACTGCATGTTAAGGCTAGTTCTTTGTGGCCCTTAATCGTTCTTAATCCATAATTTCTGATTTTGTAAATGCATACTTAAAACACGGAGAAAATTGTGTGCGCTCAATTCCGCTCTGCAAATCTGTCGTACTTTGCCCCGGCATAGTGTACGAGAGTTTATAGAAAATGTATCAAAGTGATCTAGGCGAATTTTTGCGAAGCACCCTGACCAGCTGCGGCCCATCTTAATGTGTGAAAGCGTAAAATAGGATTATTAAAAATAATAAAAGTTGGAATATTTTACTTGATATGTAACTGAAATAAATAGCTGGATTTGTTTTCATACTGAGCTGTTTCGCGGGTAAAAAGTGTGGTAAAAAAATCTTTGCATGTGTGATCTTTCTACCGAATTGAGCATTATACATACAGATAAAAGATCAAAATACTCTTCTAGAAAATGTATGCATTAATTACGGACAGATGACAATTACATTACATTGCTTTAAAATTTGTTCGAGTGAAGCAGTCCAGCGATACTGAAGAATCAATAAAACCTAGAGGATACGGTGAGAAATATTGCAAAGTCTTAATGCCAGTCTACTGACAGGGTCCTGGATAAAACACTTCGGTTCCGGTTCCAACGTTCAAGTTCAAAATGTCCAATTCCCAAAATATACAACATTTTCAAAATGCCTTTTTCCTAAAATGGTCCATTTTTCTCCATGTTGATCTCATGCTCCTTTGAAGAATAGGCCAACTGCCGTTCTGCCAGGCAGGTCGTAAAAGGCGACTTATTGGCTATAAGTGTCACTACCATCGTGACTACTTGGTGGTTGAGTTCAGCAACGTCTCGCCCGGGTATTTGCTACCATCGCAGAAGCTATTCCTGCAGCAATAATGTCAATTTTATATCATAAGATAGCAAACAAGCAGATGGGTCTCCTGATGGAAAGAGACAACCATTGCCTATAAACACCAAAGATGTTAATGGTGCGTTGCTATGTATTGACGAGGTCTAAGGCCACATGCATACGTTTACCGGCTACCTTACAATCCAAACAGGATCACGACGATGACAAGCATTGACTCTATTGCGGCGCAAATAGATAAGGCGGAACCACCTAGTAGTCACGATGGTAGTGAAATTTTCTTGTCAAGAGTTAAGTAAACTTTTTGACAAGCAGTTACGCTATTGCGGCAGGAATAAATAAGGCGGTGGTACCAGACCCGGGCGAGATAATGCAGAAATCTACCACCTAGTTGTCATTGTCGTGCTCTTGTCTGGAGGGTAAGGTAGATGGCAGACTTGTGCATGTGGCATTGCAAACCCGCCACACGGATGGAAACGCACCATTTATATCTTTGATGTCTAAACGCGATGGTTTCTCTTTCCATCAGGAGAGCCGTCAACTTGTTTGCTATCTTATAATATAAAAAACAAATATTCATTTTAAACACTAATCATCTAGACTAATAACAAGTAGTTTTTTCGTTTCACATCTGTAAATTATATTGAATTTGGCTGATAAAAACCGTACATACTAAAGGAGAGTGTTCAGTAGTTGATTTTAATACCAAATATGTAAAACAATTAGGTACTTAAATATTGAGCTAATTATCCTATAACATGTTTATACTCATACGGACGCCCACGCATAGATATCATTTTTATTCAAATTATCCTTTATTGAAGTTCATTATTTACAAACAGTGATTTTCTGAACTCGTGACTAGACTCATTAGCTATTAGTCAACTCGTGGATGATAACGGAGCTATCACTCGCTGTCACGGGATTCGTGGGATTCGAAGAAATAAAAGTGGCCGTATTTTCTGAATATTACTCTACTAAATTTGTTGTGGTTGACAACTACATAATAGTCAAGCAATATTTTGACAACGTCATTTTCCTCTCTATTATACACCCGAGTAAATTTTTCTTTATACAAGGAGTAAATTTTCCTTAAAGTAATCCTAAAAAACTGGTATTTTTCATTTTGTGTTTTTTATCTTGCGCGCTAATATACACCCCAGTACACCCGAGTAAATTTCCTTTAAGTAATCCTAAAAAACCAGTATTTTTCATTTTGTTTTTTTTTTTATCTTGCGGGTCTGTTGTCATCTAAAGAAAGCAATATTTTATTTATTTACTTATTTTAGTTTACTTTCTTTCGTATTAAAACAGGGCGGTTACAAACTAACATCATAATTTTCGACCAGGGTGGGTTTGAGATCACCTATTTTAGTAAGTGAATTAAACAAAATTCTATCAAGAAAACGTGTGGTCGTAAACTAATGAGATGCATCTTTATGCTTCTACAACATCAGATTCTAAATTATACAATCATGAAAGCATCATTGAGATCATAATAAGCAAAATATTTTATAGCTGTAAGTGTCCGAATGCGACCACATGGCCGCTTTCGAGCGTATTACATATTTATATACTTCAGTTTGCGACCACTGGATTTAAAAAGAAATATAAGCTAAAAATGATGTCACTACAACTTTCCAACAAACAATGTTCTATAATTGAAATAATAACGCTTCTTGATTGAGTGTAACATTAGTATAAGGTAACAAAAGGTAACTTTGTTCGCCACCCGGTGTGGTATTTTTATTGCAATACGCGACACATAAACACACCATTAAGTCATCACCCGAACTCGGGCACTATTTTCAGCTTTAGCAGATAGGTTTAAATTTATGATTTTCTTGTTACATAATTATTCATTGAATATTCAATGCTTATTGTTCATTGTTTTCTCATGAAAAAAATGCTATTATCTTTAATTAAGAAACCTAGGCCCTCAAGTGGTCGCATACTAGAGGCGGTCGCGTTACCGACGCAATGACCCTATATTACGTTTGTATGTTTAATTAAAAAATATCAAAAATAACACTAAATGATTAAGCTTACAACAGGGAATATAGATGGAATAGCATTGGGTTTCAGTGTTGATCTTATCTTATGGATTATTAAATCCTCGGATTTAAAGTGACGGCTGCAAATTAAACTGTAATATGATTTTTTTTTCTTAAATGGAACAACTTCAATCCACCGTTGTGGAAGAATCTCATTTCTTGGGAACCTGCAAGAAAATAATGAACAAGAGGTTAGGTATCTACTACTAGTTAACAGTTACTACCAAAAAGTATGTAGGTAATGTACTTAGTTACTATAACACAATGATTTTAGTATTAAATAACAAAATTACGTAAAGTAGGTTCTTATTTGATTATGATGACATTCCTTAGGGACGTATTATGAAATGTTAGATTGAATTGTAATTTCTTTGTATTCACATGTCCGAATTTTTGTGTTGTTATTGCTACCCTACTTAAGAAACTTGTAAATACAATAAAAAACTTACTTAAAAAATGAAATTCCGCAACCAGCATACGCTTCACTATTACAGCACTTAACGCTACAATTTTTCACCATTTTACAACAGAAAAAACTTATAGCAGTAAGCAAAAAGAGGTTTATGCTTTAACACCTTTAACTTAAAGTATCAGCTATATTTTTAAATAAAGCGCGCCAAAGCGTACGGCCAGCTGAGTGTGGCCGTGCATAGTTTACAAATTACTACTAATTCTACTGATTTACATTGCAACAGTTTTTACATTGCATAAATAATTACGTAATAATTAAAATAAGCACATTTAAGAACTCAATATGTTAATTACAATACATTTTATGCTAATGTATCTATAAACGTGTATGAATAAAAGGGATTTAACGGTTACCGGATATATAAAAAAATCTACCATCCGAAAGTTTTATTTACACTGGCAATTGCAAGAAAGGGATAACATCCACTCATGTCGTTGTCTCGCTCAGAACGTTTTTCCCCTCTGTTAAGTAAGAAGCAAATATCAACTTTATTGCTAACGAAATAAAGTACAATTTTATTTTTCAAATATTGCTTCGTAGTAATTCCAGATATCGTATATAAGTTCCTTGGTACCTACTCAATATCCATAGCAATCGTAGACACAGATAGCAATTCATATTTCATACCATAGCGCATAAACCACAGAGCTAGGTAATTTATCCTGGTATAAACTATAAATTAGTGCTACCAATTTATACCACAGACTATTATAGATACCATGAAGCTGTATTCAAGGAACTTATATGCGATAACTGGAATTATTACCAAGCAATATTTGTAAAATACTTTATATGGTTACCAAGGAAGTTATATTCTACCCGGAATGCTTACACGCGCTTCAAAATCGTTCCGAAGAGTACCACGACATGAGTGGAGTGTGTCTCTTTCTACTAAATAAGGCGCCAATCGCCATATATAAGTGCGGCCATGCTTACTTTGCAAATTACTACTAAATAATTCTACTAATTTGAGAAACAGTTTTTGCATTGCATAAGTAATTACGTAATAATTAAAATAAGCACATTTTGGAACTCACTATGTTATTTACAATACATTTTATGCTAATCTATTTATCGACGTATATGAATTAAAGGGATTTAACGATTACCGAATATATAAAATCTACCATCAGCAGTTTTATTTTAACACTGGCAATTGTAAGAAAGGGACAACATCCACTCATGTCGTTGTCTTGCTCAGAACGTTTTTCCCCTCTGTTAAGTAAGAAACAAATGTCAACTTTATGAGTAACGAAATAAAGTACATTTTTATTTTTCAAACATTGCTTCGTAACAATTCCAGTTATCATATATAAGTTCCTTGATGGTTACTCATAAAGTTGACATTTGTCTCTTACTTAACAGAGGGGAAAAACGTTTTGAGCAAGACAACGACAACAGTGGATGTTGTCTCTTTCTTGCAATTGCCAGTGTAAAAAAAAATATCTAATGGTAAATTTTTATATATTCGGTTATCATTAAATCCCTTTAATTCATACACGTCGATAAATACATTAGCATAAAATGTATTATAATTAACATGGTGAGTTCTAAAATGTGCTTATTTTAATTATTACGTAATTACTTATGCAATGCAAAGCTGCTTCTCAAATTAGTGGAATTATTTAGTAGTAATTTGCAAACTACGCATGGCCGCACATATATATATGGCGATTAGCGCTTTATTTAGTAGAAAGAGATACGCTCCACCCATGTCGTGGTATTCTTCGGAACGATTTTGAAGCGCGTGTGAACATTCCGGGTAGAATGTCACTTCTTTAGCTGTATTATATCTGGAGGCGGCACTTTTAACACCCAAGTACTTGAAATACAACTTTAAATCCTGCTGTCATCTTCTGAGGTCTTACCTTCTCTTTCTAACACAGCTGTATAAAAGGAGATGGTGAGACCTCAAAGACAGAGATATAACGTAAATGGGTTTGAGCCAAAATAAATGTACATTTCTCACAGGATCCTGTGAGAAATATTTCTCACGTTTCTCACAAAAATCAAAAACGTTTCTCACTTTCTCACAAAGATGCATTCACATTGGTAACATTTTACTGGTATTTATTTAATAATATGTAAAATATAATATTATTAAATAAATACAATATTAAAATATAATATTACTAAATATATAAAATAATATAAAATATTTTTTTTATTTAGTCTGTTTATTTATTTTGTTTATTTTATGGTAAAGGAAGGCAAACAAGAAGAGGGGTTTCTTGATGGTAAGAAATGCCGTCGCCTATAGACACCAAAGGTGGTAATGGTTGGGTTAGAAATATACTTAAGCCAATATAATATGTATACATATACTTGCTCATGATATAATTATGTAATGTCGGATTGATGGATTTATGTTATTCTAGCTTATGCTCGTGGCTTCGCCCGCGTTTTGCACAGGAACAATGAGCGATCGGGATAAAAAGTAGCCTATGTCCTTTCCACTATTATTTTATTTATTTTATTATTTATTTATTTATTATCACTATTATTTTTTGTACATAATAATAAATAATATTATAATAACACGTACGTGAATTATATCTTTACCTCACATAGGAACAAAGTGGCGGGAAGTTGAAACTTATGCCAAAGTAGCAGCCTAGGTTATAGTTCCCCGACTTTACGATATAAAATAAATACTTTGAGAAACGGTCATGTGAGAAATAAGACCAGTATAAACGTACCTTATAGTGCGCACGGAACTAGTTGGCCGCGCGTTAGGTATGTGAACGGTGGGGCGGAGAGGCAGGGGCGCTTGCTGTCATTACTCAGTGCGGCGCCGTACTTTGTGACGGCAACACGCGTTGAAAGTTCCGGCTAGTTTAGACAAAACGCACATAAGATTGCAATAGCGAGATGAGTCCGCCGATAAAAAGACAATCTAAGGAAATAATATTTAAAGTGCATACATTTTTTAATAAACGGAAAGCCGATGTCAATAGTTTAGAATATAAAACTGATGCGAATATACATAAACTAGTAACAGAAGCAACAGGGATATCAGAACGAAGTGTTAGGAGAGTGATTGCTGAAAGTAAAAAATCGTTGCAAAATACAGGGGAAGCAAGATTTAGTTCTCCACGTAGACCAAAAGAAATAAAAAAGAAAATACAAGTTGATGACTTTGATTTAGCAGTGATAAGAAGAAAAATAAATCAGTTTTATACGGTAGAGAAAAAAATTCCAAGTCTACGAAAACTAAATGCTGTGTTAAAAGAGGATAATATTTTAGACTGCGGATTGACTTTTTTAAGAACACTTTTGCACAAACTGGGATATTCATTTAAAAAATGTAAATCGAAGAGATGCCTTTTAATAGAGAGACCAAATATTGTTGAATGGCGAGTGAAATATATGAGGGCTATAAGAAAATTCAGAGAAGACAAACGAAATATATTCTTTTTGGACGAAACTTACGTTAACCAAAGTCACAATGTCCAAAAATGTTGGCAATCTTCGTCGGAGCCTGGAATTTATACAGATATAGGCAAAGGAAGGCGTTTGATAATAGTTCACGCTGGTAGCCGGAACGGGTTAGTTGACGATGTTTTGCTAATTTTTAAATCAGATTCAAAAACGGGGGATTATTATGGAGACATGAACTCTACAAATTTTTACAACTGGGTTGATCACAAATTAATACCTAAACTTCCACCTAACTTAGTCTTAGTTATGGATAATGCTGCCTATTATTGTGTGCAAGTTGAGAAGAAACCGACTATGTCCAGTTTGAAAATTAATATGCAGAACTGATTGCAAAATCATAATGTAACATTTTCTCCCACGATGATCAAAGCTGAACTCCTGAGGTTGATTAATGCGACCCAATCAGAAAAAATATTCAAGATTGACGAACTTCTGAAAGCTGCAGGTCATACTGTTCTCAGACTACCTCCATATCATCCAGACCTCAACCCGATCGAGCTTGTGTGGGCAAATATTAAAAATTGCCTGGCCAGAGATCACATTAATGCTACATTGGACGAGAAAATGACAATACTAACAAGGCTATTTTCCGAATTCTCTGCCGAACAATGGCAAAAATGCGATGACCACGTACAAAAAACGAACAGGAATACTGGAATCATGATATGAAATTTGATACTATGATGGATCAAATCATTATAAGTTTACAAGATGATTCTGAATCAAGTTCAGAGAGTTCAGAATCAAGTGATTCTGAGAATTGAGTTTGTTTGTTTGTTTGAACGTGGTAATCCAAAAAACTACTAAACCGATTTGAATAATTCTGATTTTTATTATATAATACACATATTTAATACACATCCATAACTCATCATTATCTCGTTTCGTGGTCATTTGGAGGCAAAAGCAAAGCTTTCGTCCAAGAAACTTGTTGTTCTGAACAGGGCAAAACAGTCGATTGTTTGCGACTCTACAAGTCACAAATCAGGCTTCATAGGAGTACTGTTCTACTCTTTGGCCAGGGGCTCCACAATACCAGCTCCTTCCTCTTGAACGCATTCAACGCAGAGTGTCTTCAATGCCGATCACGATAAACGTATACTGATGACTCAGCCTGAACTAAATACTTTTCGTAACTTCCACTGACACGTGTTTACTACCAAATTACTGAACTAACATTACAAAGTTCAATTTGTATTTTATTTATTCTTTTCAATAAATGAAAAAATATTGTTCACGATATCTTCAGATTGGTCATCACTGTCTAAGCTCATGTGCATTGCGAGCAGTTGACAACCCGCCCCCTTACCCCTGTCACCACCTAAGGCGCGGCCAACTAGTTCCGCGCGCACTATAGTTTAATATTTTTGTTCAACCGTTTCTCACAGATATACTAACATGCAACTTTGAAAACAATTCATTTGCGAAATAACCTAAAAATTTGATACTAAGTTAGCGTGATACGGTTGCATCGGGATCACTTTACTTTCAAAATGGTTTACACTAATATTAAACAAAATATTTTATATTTCTTACTTTTCTTGCTATTAATTGCATTTCTCACAGGATTTTTTCACAAAAATATAGACAACAAAAAAAAGAACAACAACACACCAAGCCACAGAGGGAGACTGACACTTTTTCTTTTTAATAAATTATGTCAATGTTGCCAGCTTTAACAAAAATATGTGAGGTGGCAGTTTCTATAATTCTACGGGGATTTAAATAGCGTTTCTCACAAATGTTTCTCACAGGGCAAAATCAGGGATGCTCTCATTAACAATTTTTATTTTTATTATTTGACAAGCTAGGGGATAAAATATCAATAAAAATGAAGACCAGGTACTACAAGAACCTTTGATAAAATTCTATTCTAAGCTCTCTAAGAAATTTTGGAAATTTTGAGCTATTATTGTAACGAGGTAGTGAAATGGACATGTTTCATTTGTATGGACAAATATAATTAATAAGAAAATATTGCTGTGAAAAAAAACTATGTGTGTTGGTGTAAATATGACAAACATTTTTTCAAATACATGGTCCAGTGTATTTAAAAAAAAAACGTGTTTATTGCAATAGACATAGCCACAATTATGGGCTGAAGGCGGTGGACACGAAATTTTTTACTAATGTACATTTATTTTGGCTCAAACCCAAATATTTGTTTCAATTGATTAATACGAGTGGCAGCTCCACCTATACCTAATACTTCATGATAGATACTAACCTTTGACAAGAGAAAGGTAAGGACTTGGCATTAATTTCCATAAACCATCAAAATTAAAAAATTGCGTGCATTCCAACGCTGAAAAAATAAAAATGGCTTTATCTCTGTTTAACAGGTTAGAATTTTCATAATAGACAAAGCTAAAACAAATTTGTCAGTGTTCGAATTTTAATCATTTAAGAAAGTTAAAAAACCTTAAACAACTTGCGGCCAAAGCGCCATTATTAAAATACGCTGTCAATGTAGGTAAGTTTCAATTTAATTTCAAATAACCCTTTGATTACAAAATATTAAATTGATTTTAGCGTTTATTTTTATTTTTCTATAATTTTAGTGTGTACCTTAAGGTTAAAATAACATGCCCAATTGCAATATAATTCATTAATTCTTATGTAGACAGTAAACAGCTGTTCTTTTAGTCCACCGAAATGACACGGTTTTCCCTTGGTTATTTGATATCTAGTAGTAGTTTCCTTCATCTAAGATACTAAGGCATATTATCACAGACTAGGTACTATAGATGCTAACCATATTATACACAAGAAAAAAACATACATACATACAAACATACATACATATATACAGTAGTAAGGGTAGATGCTATCACTCGGTTTGCTCAGAACAACTGCTAATCAAAGTCATCTTAGTCAGATTGGTACTCTACCTAATTGGTCTGTGTCAAATTGACAGATGTCTTAACTAAGATTTTTTCAAGACACTTTAAAGATACGAGTGATTCAAACTAAGAAATATTCCTATGACACCATTTTAATTTGTAAGTCCAGGCACCATTGTATAATCTAACTCTATAGGCCTTGATATTTAAAGAAAGAACGATTGCTCAATCCTGCACACTCGAAAACGCCGAACACGGCGATCGAGTTGTTCCTCGGAAGCTAGATGCCACGAATTAACACTAGGCCCCGCACACTCAGCGGTCTCGAACCTACCGATTTTTCGGTATTTCTACCGATATGGGCTCTGTTCTACCAAAATACTGAAATATAACGATTTTTCTATGATTTCACAGTATACAGGGAAATTCTCCCGATTTTACACTTTTAAGTTGGCAACACTTTTCATTTATGTTTAATGTTACGGGGAAGCCCTCAATAATATGGACCTTGTGCAGAATGTAGTTCATATATTTTGGGGAATACCCTTGACACCCTTGTGTCCTACAATTCAATGTTATAAGCGGCTTCCCGCTCCGGAATTTATCTGTCTAGTATATATAAACAGTAATTCGGTTTTATTTTATCATTAATTTTCTTAACTTTGAAGAGTGAGTACCTAACCGAAAGAGTCCCTACAAAATCAGATAATTAAGTTAAAATGTCGTCTGACGAGGAGCCATGCACAAGTGCGAGTGTAAGAAGAAAAAAATATCTACAATATTATACAAAAGAATGAGAAGAAGAATTTCCAGGTTGGCTGCAAGACAGTCGTAAAGGCGAAAGCTATGCCCTCTCGTAGAGAGTATAAGTGTTCTGTGGCTATGCCTATTGTAAGAATTGTAATAAAGATATCAACATCACATCAGGAAAAGACGCTATAAAGAAACATAGTTCTTCACAAGCACACCCAGTATCATCAAAGAATATAAAATCACAACCGAAGATATCATCATTTACTATGACCAAAACTCAAAAATCTGATATATTGGTTAAGCAAGGTAATTTTTTTAGTTATTTAATTTACTATTTACATTGTTATATTATTTTGTTTTCTACATATCGGTTTATAGAAGCAGTGGATATAATTATACCCTAATCGCTACTAGACATACTAGATATGCTTACGTAATTTTAATTCTTTATTTTTAATTTCAAGTGAAATAAGATTAGCCTCGTTTGTTGCTAAACACAATCTACCATTCACTATTATGGAGCACCTACCGCAGTTGATGCAAGCCGTTTGTCCTGATTCAAAAATAGCAAAAGAAATAAAATGCTCTTCAACCAAAACTCATGACATAATTGATCATATTAAAGGTAAAGAAAGTTTCAATAATTTATGTGAAGATCTAGGGCAAACTAAGTTTTCGCTTATTATTGACGAGTCCACTTCGATCTTAGTACGACCAAACACTTGTGCTTAGTTGTGAGAAATGCGAAAATGAACCGTATTAAAGATTGTTTTTTAGCTCTTATTCCATTAGAAGAAGCTAATGCAGCAACCTTATTTGAACACATTGTAAATTTTTTTTAGAAGCAATAACATTCCATATAAAGACAATCTAATAGGTTTTGCATCTGACGGGGCAAACGTAATGATGGGACGTAATAATTCTGTTGTAACATTGCTGCAAAAGGAAATTCCTAACATTTTTATACTTAAATGCGCCTGCCATTCGTTTCACCTTTGCGCGTCATATGCTTGTACCAAATTGATACGTTTTATAGAGGATCTTGTAAGAGACATTTACAACTACTTTTCTTCTAGCCCAAAAAGAGTGGCAGAGTTTAAAAACTTTCAAATGTTTTGCGACTTAAAAGTACATAAAATACTTCATCCCTCTCATACACGCTGGTTATCAGTACATGCAGCAGTGAAGAGAATATTGGAACAACTCTCTGCTCTTAAACTATTTTTTATAGACCAAATATCTAACAATGATCATCTTTTAGCTGCAGAACATATATTACAGAAGCTCCAAGATCCTACTACGATATTATTTTTGGAATTTTTAGATTTTATATTACCATTATTTACCGATTTAAATAAAGAAATGCAAGCAGAACACCCGAAAATTCATAATTTATATGAAAAAATAACTGGAACATTAAAAACTATTTTTGATTGTTTTTTAAAAAGAGAATATTTAACTAGCACTCCAATCGAAAATGTTGATTTTAAGAATCCCAGAAATTTTATGGATATTGATGACGTATACTATGATGCTGCTGCGTCTAATACACTACTAAGTAGTTCAGAAAATCTAAACTCAGATCAAATAAATTTGTTTAAATGCAGATGCCTAGATTTTTATATCGTAGCTTGTAAGCAAATAACCACGCGGTTTCCATTGAAAAATAACCCAATAAAAGGTTTAGACATAATTGATCCAAAAAATGTTAAAATTGGCAAAACTGCTTTGATAGTTCCTGTGAGTAGGCTCTTTCCCAATATTGTCCACAGCAATGATTTCCAGGAAATTGATACAGAGTGGCGCATTTTAAGAAATTGTGAACAAATCAAAACATTTCCTGATGATGTAGAACTATTTTGGGATGAAGTAAGTTTACTAAAGCGTGGCGATGAAACTCAAATGTTTCCATTGTTGTCTAATTTCATCTTTAATATTTTATCACTTCCCCATTCATCCGCTAACGTTGAACGCATATTTTCACATATTAATCTTTTAAAAACAAGGCAGCGAAATAGGCTGTCTACTGAATCAATCACTAGTCTATTACATTCAAAACGACTCTTTAATACAGCTAATTGTTACGATTTTGAAATTAATTCGAAGATAACCGCGGCTATGGCCAAATAATATTGGTATAAAAAATAATTATGGCTGTTACAAATTAGTCTGTAAGTTTATTTTAAAAAAATAAACTAATTTTATTGAATATTGTATTTTTTTTGTCAAATACCGATTTTGGGTACAAATATACCGATTTTAGCTGGCAATTCTACCGATCTCGCTTTATGACGTTCGAGACCACTGCGCACACTAGCGGATGGCGGTTGCGGTTATTGGCTTCCGCGGGACGAAGATGCTATACTCTTATATCGACAAAGACAAGCAGTAGTGCAACTTCATTCATTCATTATAGCTTCATGGAAAACATCGATAACGCCGAAGGCTATACATTTATGTTAATTTTTCAAAGTAATATTTTTTACGTATGTGTATTTGTATTCACAAAGGGACTAGTATTTTTACTTAAGTTAAATAATAATCTACCTAAGTCTAAACAATTATAACAATAATCAAATTATAATATAATTAACATCCTTTGAAGAATATTTTATGTATTAAAAAATAATCTTAAGAACTTCATAAATAATATTTATTACCTACCTGTTATTAAATGTTAAAACAGAAACACTATGACTGTTTAGTTTTAGACTTGAAATTTATATCGAATAGGTAGTGAATAAAAGTGATTTAAAAAATTAAACCAACTTTAAATATCTGTCAATAAGTACCCCATATCTCAAAAATTACTAATCTAACTTTTATAAATAAATAAACTTGGATAGTTCCCTTAGTTACAATATTGATTGGATTTTGATTTAAATCAAAAATAATTATCTCGATCCCGAGAAGTTTATAGACTAACATACAAACATATGCATATTTATGAAATTTTACACATGTGCTTGAACACCTAAAAAGATCATCATACTCAAATATTATCCAATACCAAAAATTGCATACGTACATATTAAACTAATAACCTCAGTTTTTTTCAAAATAATAGTGTTTTAACAAAACCCAACCGCCTATTTCTGCTGCAATAACGTCAATACTTTTCATTGTCATATTCCAGATTCGAGTGTAAGGTAGTCGGTAGTCGGTTAACTTATGTATGTGGCATTGCCATCCTGCTACACGTATAGCAAGGAACCATTAACATCTTTAGCGTCTATAGGCGATGATTTCTCTTTCTATCAGGAGAGCGTGCACTTCGCGTGCACTGCGATAATCATTTACGATATATACATCCATCCATACCAATGTTATAAGTATAAATGCGAAACTTTATACAAGTTATTTTAACGCGTCAACGCGGCCATTCACGCGGCCTGTCTGTTTGTCTGTCAGTATATCTGTTACGCTTTCACGACTCAACCACTGGACCGATTTTCATACAATTTGGCATGGAAATAATTGGAGATACGGGGTCAAACATAGGCTATTTTTTGTCAAAAACCAACCCCTAAGGGGGTGAAATAGGGGATGAAATTTGTATGAAAAACAATATCGAGGACATATTAATGTACTCGCTGGCGAAGCTGTGCCGGTCAGCTAGTATAAAATAATTTTAGTAAATTCGTAAACAAATTACGATATGCCGCTTTCGAGAAAGCGCGCCATAAATGAACTGAAGCTCAGCCGAATTTTTCATTTTCACCGAATGTTCGGCTGAAGTTCGAATCTTTATTTATTGTACACATTCGGCACATCTTTATTTATTGTACGAGTAAAATTAATAGATAAAGGAGATAGCAAGTAAAGATAGTACAACAGGCGAGCTTATTACTAAAGAGAAATATCTTACAACTAACCTAAGGCAGAGAAAACTTAATACATAAAAATGATGTGGTGTCGCGGGACACCTAATAGGAACGAACTTCCTTCGGCTAAACGGCACTACTCGCTTGTGTACGCGACTGTCGCGCCTGCGCACGTCTCATTTAACGCTTTTATTCCACGCATTTTTCTTACGGTTTTACTATCACATTTTTTTCAGTTCGGTCGCGCAGCAAAATCCCTATCCCCTCCAAGCCTGCCGTAAGGAACTTCGTTCCAATAAAAAATGTACTGCATTATGGAGTATAAAAGAAAGTAAATATAATGAATTCAAAATGTTAACCAAACGGTACGTGTAGTCTGGAGTAAAATGAGCGACATACGGACGGACGAACGAACTCAGAGACGGACGAACAGATAGAAGGATAGACGAATTTAAAAGCGTTCCGCTTTTTGGCCTTTTGTTAGTGTTAAACTATATCAATCAATCGATTGAATGGGGATAGAACCGGGTCTTTTTGACGACAGGACAGTTTTGGTAGGGTTCTTTCTGACCGAACGAACGACACATGAAACACAACGAAATCACAATTCAATCTAACATCTCATAATACGTCCGTAAGGAAGGTCATCATAATCAAATAAGAACCTATTTTATGTAATTTTCTTCTATAATAATAAAATAGTCAAGTGTGTTGAGGTTACTGCTGACTACAGGTATGTACCTAATCTATTGTAATTTATTTCTTGCAGCTTCCCAAGAAATGTGAATCTTCGGCAACGGTGGTTTAAAGAAAACTCGACCAACTCATAAAATGTGCTTGGAGGAGTTTTTATAGGCGGTGAATCTGTATTGCGTTCATTGACGTTAAGTAGTTTAAATGTAATGTAATATGAAAGAATAAAAGTCCTGTTCTTAGCCCGCATTATAAGAGGGACAATTTTGAAACCCTGCATTGCGCGTGGCCTAACAAACACTTTACCATTTTATTTTACACTTGTTTGGATTGAAATTATCCTATCACTCAAATATAATATATGGACACACTAGTAGAAAGAGACATATTCCACCAATGTCGTTGTACTCTTCGGAACGATTTTGAAGCGCACGTGAATATTCCAGGTACCTACTTAGATACCTATTAAGTAGGTACCTAACGTAGACAGAGAATTCTCTGTCTACGGTACCTAACTTTCTTGGCTGTGATCAAGCTGTGATATAGCGCCGAAAGCATTATAGCGGCTGTACACATTGGGCCAAGGTGTTGGGCCAACATTAAATGTTTCTGTTTATACATTGTCTGTGTTGGGACAACTGTTGGGCCAACTTAAATGTTTCTGTTTATACATTGGTGTATTACCATTCTGCATTGGCTCTTTAATAAAGATGGACGTAGAATCTCTTACAGGCGTAAGATCTGTCATTAAAGATTCCTTTTTCTTTTTTAGTTCAATAACAGGAATACTTATTTTTTTTTATATCATAAGGTAGCAAACAAGCATATGGGTCTCCTGATGGAAAGAGTCAACCATCGCTAATAGACACCAAAGATGTTAATGGTGCGTTGCTATCTTGTGGCGAGGTTTAATGCCACATGTATAAGTTTACCGGCTACCTTAACCTCCAAACCGGAACATGACAGTGACTGACGCTATTGCAGCAGCAATCTGCTATATGTTTCTAAGCATCATAAATCTGAAATAAAAGTATTAAAAAATGGTATTTTTAATAACCTAACCTAATACCTAATGTCATCTGAAACAGTGCACTGCTCTGAACCTCCTCTCACCAATGAGGCAAAACAATGCGAAATGAGACAAGACGAGAAAAGTTTAAAAAATAACTAGTATTGACTTGAATTCAATACGAACAACATGTATTCGGAATTAGGATAGATTTCATATAATAATTCCGTATAAGATACTGAAAATAATACTTTATACTTTAAAATCAGTCCAAATCTCGTAAATATGTATCGATAAGTAATTATTATTTTCAATATGTTACAGAATTTCTCGATAAAGATGATCATATTTAATAATTGTGGTGTAATAATGAAAAGTTTCAATTCATAAAGTACATTCATCATCATCAGTCATTCATTCATTGGTTCATTTTGATACATTTCTATGAATTGTAAAATCTCAGTGTTTGTTTACGCCATCGTAACTCGGGAACAACAATTTAACTCACGCGCAACACAACCTTCTTTACTGACGTATGACAATGGACTGAATAAGAGGCCAACGTGTGAACACCGTTGGCGGAGCGCGCCAAGATCCTTTGATGTGCGCACGAAAAACCGACAACATTCGCTTGGCCGGCCAATGTTGGCGCCAACTGCCAACATAGCGCCAAGTAGGCTTCTACACGTTGGGCCAATATGTTGGCCCAATACTTGGCTTTAGGTACCTAAGTTGGCCGCACTGCTCACGAAACCGAAAAAGTATTATTGTCTTTTTATTCTAACTTCTAAGTTTTTAATTTTAATCTGTGATCCAAAGAGTATACAATACTACCTGTGATCCGCCAATCGCCATTGCCGACTTTTGACTTTTGAAAAAACGTAGAGGAACGCTTAGCACACACATTTTGCAGAAAATTCTGATATATTAGCACAATATATTTTCTAATGTAAGTAATCTAATTATACTACTTTGTTATTTTTAGAAATCAAACGATGAAGTTCAAGAGCATATTTGTTGTAACAACCACACATGTGTTTGCCGGCTTTGTGGCTTCCGTTTAAGTTTTGTTATTTCGAATGATATAATTTAATAATTCTCGTTTACAAGTAATATGAAGTTTTATTTTTATCTGCCAATCACTCAGTAGGCGTAAGAATATTGAGCATGAATATATTAATGTAGATTTAATGTATTCATGCTATAAATATTGAAATGGGGTAGTTAGATTTTGCTTTGTATTTATGAAAGCGGGTACTCTTCTAATGTGGTATGCGTTCCAACTGAGAATAGGATCGAGCTTGTTATTAACTTTATACCACAAGTGTTTTAATAATATTGTGTTCAATAATAAAAAAATAGAAAAAAAACATCAGTCTAGCTGTTAATCACTACATAGTATAAAACAAAGTCGCTACGCTAATTAAAATATTCATCAATAAAAAAACAGTAAAATATAGTATTAGTTTAGCCATTTGTCTACAGATATAATCTATACATATAATAAAATCGCAGGAAAGTCAAAACTGTACATTGAATATTTTTTTAAAAGAATACTTGGGGCGTGATCTACAATCGCTATCGAAGCCAAAAATATAGTTTTTAGAATTTTTGTCTGTATGTATGTCTGGGTAAACTCAAAAAGTACTGGATGGATTTACTTCAAATTTTGCATGAATATTACTAACAGGTCGGGTCAACATATAGGCTACATATTATCACACTATCACCTACGGGGGAGAGGCAGTGCGGAGTAAAGGAACTCCGCGCGGACGAAGTCACAGGCAACGGCTAGTATGTATATATAAAAGTTGTGTTAGTTATTTTACACCTTAAGCCGCATTTTCACAGGGTTAGTAACTGACTTCAAATTCGAGACAAGTCAGCGCTGACCCGAAAAATACCCAATGTAAACTAATTTGAAGTCAGTACAGCGGCGGAAAGTCAGCGCTGACTTCAATATTCGCAGACGAATATTTTGAGGTCAGTTGGCGCAGTCATTGATGGCGGCAGTGTCGGCGCCGATACTGACTTGTGCACTGACCCTGTTAAAATGCAGCTTTATTTTAATACATGGTAACATGATCTGATGGGAATTTAAATGAAAAATATACCAATTAGAATGAAAATATGTTTTTGTAAGTTATTTTTTTGTTAAAATTTCTTTGAACACCTTACTCATTATTTAAGTTTTTGCTAAATGCAGAGCAATATGTCATCCTGACAGTCCTATTCTCAGTTGGAATGCATAGTAAATAAGAGCAAGAGCACTGGTGATTGAATTGGTAGGTAATCAGTGGGCAAACAAATCGTAATTATAATTTTGGGCATTATCAAATATCAGTTTAATAGTAAATAAATAGACAAATAAAGTGCACAGTGTTAATTTGAACCTGTAGCTGTTTTAATTTTTGTCATATCTGTTAGGAATAATTGGATGTAGTTACATGAAAGGATCTAATCCACACAAAATCAGTTTAGAAATATTGAAGTTTGAAGTTGGATATTTTCTTATTTCTTAATGTGCCATACATGGGGACTAGTTTTGACATAGAATAAAGTAATAGAGAGCTATTTTTGCTTAAAGGGTTTTTCTGGCCAATTTGTATTGATGTTTAGCATTAGTTTGGTGCACTTAACTCATTTTTGACCATATTGTGGATTGGATCCTTTTCGTTTAACTATGTCCAATTTATCCTTTTTTATATTTGAAAATTTTCAAAACACAAATTAAATATAATTCTTAATATTATTATTATAAAAAATTAATCTGCAATATGTAGTTTTTGCAATTATAAAATTTCGTCCATGTAAAAAATTGTACACCTATTTAATAAAAGTAAGAAAACATGTAGTAGAGATGTCACTTAATTTTCCCTTTGTGGAGGCACCGAACATTCGGTGGCAATTTTGTTAAGTCACCATCAACATACTATTATATGACTTGAGGAGAATATGTGGTCTAATAATGGGACATTGTCCAATGAACAAACACATGCATACAATGGACTTAACAGATAGTTCCTTATGTAGAGCATGCTTGAACGGTATGAAAACATCTCACCACATGCTGCTGGAGTGTGTGGAGCTAAACTACCCAAGGGCTTAGTTTCTGAAGGACAAGACTATGTAAGTGGAGATGTTTGAGCATGCCTGTCCTGAACTTCTGGGGAACTTGGTTGGCAGGATTAGCAACTATACGAAATACACACAATGGCCCATAGTGTGGCTAAGTGAAGTACAGCCTGCTTTGATAGATAGTTTGAAGTAAATCCATGTAGTACTTTTTGAGTTTACCCTGGACATACATACAGACAAACAGACAAAAATTCTAAAAACTATATTTTTGGCTTCAATATCAATTGTAGATCACGCCCCAAGTATTCTTTTAAAAAAATATTCAATGTACAGTTTTGACTTTTCTACGATTTTATTATATGTATATTAAATATATTCTTGTATTTATATATGTATTTCTATGTATTAGTATCGTTGGCTAACATCCATAACACCAGCAAATAATTTGCTTACTTTGGGGTTAGATCAGTAAGTGTAATTTGTCCCGTGAATATTTATTATCATTATTATTAATATGTAGCCTATATGTTGACCGGAGCTGTTAGTAATATTCATGCAAAATTTGAAGTAAATCCATGCAGTACTTCTTGAGTTTACCCCGGACATACATACAGACAAAAATTCTAAAAACTATATTTTTGGCTTCGATATTGATTGTAGATCACGCCCCAAGTATTCTTTTAAAAAAATATTCAATGTACAGTTTTGACTTTTCTACGATTTTATTATATGTATATATAGATTAAATAAAATAAAGAGGCCGAATACAGAATTGTAACCAAATATTTGTGGCATCTCTAGGTATCTTCACTATGGATTTCAAAGTAGCTGATGCTATATTGATGAAGGGATCCTGTGAAATAATTGTATCATATGGCTAAATAAAATTAGTGTTATTTGTGCAAACCTGGGGTTGTACACTACTTGTCATTTATATATTTCTCAATCATATTATGTTTTCTGCCATTAAAAATGTTACTAAAACATTCTTTTAACTATACAGTTTGAATATTTTAATTTTATGGAGTATTCTAATTGTGGCAAGAAACTTGGATGGAATAAATCTTCTTGCATTGAAAATACCTTGAAGATAAATAGACATAAACGGGACACTGTTATCTTTTACTTTTATCATAAAAGGTCCCAATGCAAATAAGCTTTCAATAAGCATATTGATGTTTTTCTCAACTTGAAACTTAGTACTATCATAATATATGTGCCTATTATCTTGTAACCTTTATTTAGTGTCAAATTTCTTTGTAAAGTTAACTAGGAACTGTTGTAATACTTTTTATACATTTAGATTTTGGCCATGAAAATTTGCTAATGTCAAGGTGAGAGGAAATAACTCTGATTACCTGTGTTGTATTTACAGAATGTTGTTTCATTATTAATATGTTACTATTTGGTAATATTTATTAGGTACTGCAACATTTTTTTTTCTGTCAGCTGATTAATCATTTACTTTAAAGTAATATAAAAACATATGTAAGTAATGTGTTATACTCAGAAATATTTGTTTTATATGTATAATTTAATTTTATCAACCAAAAATAATCTGCATTTTATGTAAGTATATCTCATGTTTTTTTTTTATTACTATATAAACACAAATAGTTTGATAAAAAAAATACTAGACAATAAATTGTGAAACAGTGTAACTGCATTTTGGTTGATTTTAAGATTTTTGTTACAATGAGATTTTCCTAACTTGAAGTAATAATAATAACAAATAATGTAACATTTTACCAAAATTACACATTTAATCTAAACAGTCTTGTCTTTCTTCAATAATAACTTGTTTGTAGTAATTAGGTATGCAGAGGTATATGTATGGATTATTTCTTTAGTTATTTCTCTACAGCAGTATGAGAAAACCAATGGTTGTTTGTTGTGATATACAGTAGAAACCTGATCCAGATCTCAGTTATACGGATTTGTGATTATCCGGACTATCAACCATGAAAAAAATAAAATATGTTAATGCCAGAGCCTATGAAACCTCTTTGTAAGCTCATCTCACACAGACCCAGAAAACAGCTTTCAAATGGTATCATAATTTGAGTGTAACACCATGAGTCTTGTATATTTAACTAAGTAAGGTTTATAGCTATCAATGTTGTAAATCGTTTTCCCTAAAGCTCCAAAAGAATTGTAACTTCAAAATGATTAGACAATAATTATCAAATGTTTTATACCAAATTAAACCTTTTAGAACAGCAAACAAGCAATTTCCCTGGGGTGGGCCTGGGCTCCTTTGAAGAATAGGCCAACTGGCGTTCTGCCAGGCAGGTCATAGAAGATGACCGATTGGCTATGCGATCATCACTACCATCGTGGCTACTAGGCGGTAGAGCTATTCCTGCTGCAATATTGTCAGTGCTTGTCACTGTCGTGTTCGGGTTTGGAGGATAAGGTAGCTGGTAAACTTATGCATGTGGCATTAGATTTCGCCACAAGATAGCAATGCACCATTAACATGTAGCATGTACTAGGATTTATGAGACATAACTTGTTTACAATAAAAAGTGATTCATTGTTTCCCGATACATTTAGATTTTTCTGGATCCAGGTAGAACATTACCCTGGGTATAAATAGAGATGTGTTGACGAATGTAGGGCAGTTTTTATAAAGCGATCGAGAGCGATACCTAAAGTGACCAGTGCGAAGCGAGTGTTCTATTGTTTAGTTGGTTAAGTTCAGTGATAGTATAGTGAGTGACTAGTGTTATTCAGAGTATTAAGTATTACGTTGTGTTGTGTGTATTTGTATCTTAAATACACAGATTTAATATAAGTGGTGTTTTCTTACAATTACGAACCCGAAGTATGTAACAATAACATCACATAATAATAATGATGTGATAATGTGTATATGGGGGAGGAGACTAAAATATTTCTAGAGTTAAGAATAAATATGCACATTTTCGTTATATATTCAGTTATCCAGATTTTCGATTATCCGAATATAACATTAATTAGTCCGGTTAATCGAGTTTCTACTGTATGTTGATACAGTTGAAAGTAAAACCCAAAAATATACCATTGAATGATGTAAAACATCTTAATTGCCATAACCATAATTTCTTTAATTGAAATCAATAAAAAACAAGGAATTGATAGTAATCATGTTTTTATTTTTTTTAGAAAATGGATGATGAATGGGATGACAATGCTGATGTGAGTATTAATAATATCAATTACATGTTTTAATTTATGTCATACAATATAATATGACAATTTGTTATATATTGTACACTTTTTGTTGTTGGCGCTCAGTGAAACTCAAATTAAGGCAAAATTATAAAAATATTGAAAAATATCATGTTTTACCAGTACCATTAATTGCATTTTAAATGCCAGGAATATGATGCGATATAATGTAGATATAACTTTATAAAGTTCACTTTTAATTCAAATGATTTTACCATAACTTACATAACATCAGAAATTCTTTGTTTTAAGATCTGAGTCTAAATTTAACATTAAACTTCTATGTACTAACATACTAGACAAAGCATGCGCTACGCCACTTGTTCCACTAAAGTGCAGTCCCATGGACTGCACATGTGTTGCATGAAACGCGTAAGCACCATTAAATTCACGGCAGTTACAATTTTTGTAATGAATATATGCTACAGTCTATTGTACGCTGCTGTTGCTTAATTTTGGCTTTGGTTGTATATTTATTATTATTTCAGTACAGCAGAGAGTGTTAACAAAATGGAACATGACTTCTACTTATCATAGCTTCTACTGAGCACTTTGCTCAACTACATATCCCATGGCAACCAAGTTGACAGTCATTCTAATTGTAAGGAATAACCAAACCCTACCTATACATATACATTGGCAATATAAACAAATATTATTGCTCATATAAGTTGCCTTAAAGCATAATTTTAGCTTACCACTAAGCTGTTCTCTGGTTTTATGGCCAGAGTAAGTAAGTGGTAAGCATCTACTTGGGTAAACTATGTAAAATTTGGTCAACATTGAGTTTTCTTTAGCCATCATGGAAGCTAAAGCCACTGTGCATAATCACAAGTAGAAGAAAAGACATTTATTAAAGTGCAATGAAAAATTATCCCCTTACATTGTAAAATCCAACATGCAGATACCAAATACATTTATATACCTATATTATGTGAAGATTTTTGTTGTAACCAATGTTGTAGAGTTCATATTGTATAGACATATTTTTGCCTGTGATATTTGCAGTGCATGTCGTGTGACTACATATAAGCTTGTATTGGCATATTGTGTACCCTGCCATTTCAAGGTTTAGTTCTTCACTAGGTAGTCTAGAACTAAACCAAATGTCACTCCCATAAAAAAATTGCTTAAGCTGATTTAGTTATGTAAGGGGCAAAACATGCTGCTGTGGAATAAACCACTCGCCCTTCTGCCAGGCAGTTTGTAAAAGGATAAATGTGTTAATACCGACTTAACTATATTTTGGTGGTAGAGTCAGCATTCTCACCTGACCTAGTACCACCACTTTCTTTTCTGTCCATTTATGGCATGCACTAATGTTTTACAATTTTTATTTGTTTATTTTTTTTTTTTCAGTTTGTACCTCCCCCTCCTGTCAGCACTAATAATGCATACAATAACAATGAAGTAGATGAGGGCCACAGCTTATCAATAGGGCGAGGTTTCCAGTCTTTCATAGAGGATAATAATGGTAAGATTTAAAACTTTTAAATATTATATTTAAATTAAAAAAAACCCTAATATTCCCCTATATCCCTAAAGAGGTAGTTACGTAATGCAACCCCATTAGCCAAAAGAAACAGTTGGGACTTATGGCTCGATGTGACAAGTAGACAACAAATCCGGTAATTATCCTGTCTTCAGCAAGTAATATTTTCAGATAATTTAAAAAAATATTCAGAACAATTCGCCTGACCCAGTATTCAAACTTAGACCACCTCAGTCCAAGATTGAATCCTGGATCAGGCAAATTATCTATGAAAGTACAGTACAGTTTTTTATATCATAAAATAGCAAACAAGCAGATGGGTCTCGTGATGGAGAGTCAACCATCACCAATGCCAAGAGTACACCAAAGAGGTAAATGGTGCATCGCTATTTTGTGGCGACGTCTAATGCCACATGCATGAGTTTACCGGCTTACCATCCGAACCGGAACATGACAGTGACAAACATTGACACTATTGCGGCAGAAATGGAAAACTGGAAAAGGAAAAGACAATGCAAAACTCTACCACAATACCCAAATAAAGGAATAAAATGACATTTTCTATTTTAAGTATTCTAAACTCAAATATTGCTTTCTTAAGCTTAAGATAACTAAATCAACTAACTATTTAGCAAGTTATTACTTTCTAGCTTTTGCAAAGTGACTTCTTTGCATGAAATTCTGAATCGAGTATCTATACTTTTATTTTGTGTAATTATATTGTTAGTTATATAGTTTATAGCTTTGTAAAATGGAGCTTTTATTTTAAGTTAGACCTCTAGCAATATATTATGTATAAATGAAAACTGTCTACACTGTAGTTTGTGCATGATGTGCATATTTCATGCATACTCCTACAAAGAATTATAAAAAGTATTAAGTTGGATTCTGATGCTTTATTAGACTCTTCTTATTAGTTTTCTTTTCAATGTCTAATCTGTACGGACCTGTTACAATTTTATTGTATATGTCACTTGTGGCTGATTTCTTCAGCTCAGATTCAGGTTTGTCAAAAAATGTTTTTGATGATTATATATTCTCGTAATATGTAAAGAGGTCATGTGATTTAAATAAATCTCACCATGCCTGTTCCCTGTTGCTCTGGCTCACACCAATTTACCAAATTGTAATTTGGTGAGATTGATGATCTCCATCACCTCATCACCTAAATACTTGTAACAATAGTTGCTTTTTGATTGCAATAACAAGGATCAATAGTTTTATGTGCTTTTCTATAATACCACTAGATTTTTTCAATCCAGACAACATCACCGGGAACTTACGATTTGGACAGAATAGGCCAACCACTTAGGCCGAAATAATTTTAACCATATATGGTTAAAATTATTTCAGCCTAAGTGGTTGGCCTATTATACAGTTACCAGAGTAAATGTTTAACTGTATACAGTTAAACATTTACTCTGGTAACTGTAGTTGTTCTTAGTAAATGGTATCAGTGTCAATGCAGATTCATGTGATTTTGGCTGGAATCCTAGGTTAGAACAGTTTGCCTGTCTTATATGAATAAATTAAGTTTAATATTAAGTTTAAAGCAGAACTTTAAACTTTTTTTTAACTGAATTTACCTCAAAGTAATTTTAAATTTTATATAAGCTATGACATGTATATTATATTACTTAATTTATGATTATGACAATTATAGGTAACTGTATTAACTGTAATGTACCCTATACTTAATTATGTTGCTACCTCTTAATAAAGGATTAAATGCTTGTGTCTTATGCGCTACATTAATTATATTGCATGCCTACAAGGCCAAATATTTGTGTAATTATATATAAACATCTTACCTACAATTTTTTATGCAATAAAGATTGTTATTTAATTTCTAAATCATCAAATGTCAAGGCCTTTTACCCATTGCATCAATGAATAAAGATGAAATAGGCACTATTGTTTAATATTAATCTCTTGCCTAGCGGTTAATTGGTTCTGGGTGAGACAAACCGGGTAACGTACGCTTTACATTGCTTGGCGTGGAAATAAAAAATCATAAAACACAAATTTTGTATTTCCCACAAAAAAAGGAATTGCCGTCATGACTAGATCGTAAAAATAGCATGTTTTCTTAATTTTTAGGGTTCCGTACCTACAAGGTTAAACGGAACCCTATAACTAACCCTCCGCTGTCTGTCTGTCCGTCTGTCTGTCTGTTTGTTTGTCTGTCACCAGGCTGAATCTCATAAATTATGATAACTAGAAAGCTGAAATTTTTAACAAATTATGTATTTCCATTGCCTATAACAACAAATATTAAAAAATAAAAAAATGAAAATATTAAGGGTCCCCATACAATAAGTGTTTTTTTGCTATGATTGTACGCAACCCTTTGTGCGTGAGTCCAACTCGCACTTGGCCGTTTTTTCGGTACACCGTCTCCTACACTATTTTCTCATGTGTAAGCCTGGGCCTCTGAAGTTTTAACCATTACCCATTCTGTCAGGCAGTTTATAAATGGCGAACGCGTAGCCAAACATCTCACTACTGTCGTGATTACTAGGTGGTAGAGTTCTGCAACGTCTTGTCCCGGTTTAGTACCACTTACTTACTTAAAGAAAGAAGACTTAATCAAAGTTAAATCTCGTAGTTCGTTAAAGGCGAACGATAGGCCAAACGTGTCACCATCATCGTGATTACTTAGAAGTGAAGTTCTGTAACTTTCGGTACACCCGCTTTATGGATTCCGGCGAATAACGTCAATGCTTGTCATTGTCGTGTTGGAGTTTGGATGGTAAGTTAGGCGGTTTTATGCATGTGACTACCATCCCGCCACGTGGATAGCAATTAGCAACGCACCATGACCTACCTTAAATTTTTTTTTTATGCCGATTTTCATATTTTGAAAATTCGTAATTGCCTAATGTTTGGTACTTTCAACCAACGAATTAAACGGAGGTTATCAGTTTGACATGTATGTATGTATGTAATATTGTTGGAAGTGGATAATATTTGAGTAAGATGATCTATTTAGGTGTCCATGTACCTGTACTAAATTTTGTAAGTGTATGTATGTTTGAATAATTGTATTTTTGTCCACGATTTTCTCGAGAACTAAAAGCCGTATAGAGATCATTCTTTTTGATTTAAATGAGGTAGGTATATTCCAACTTAGGGAACAATGTAAGATTCATTAAAATCGATTTAGGAGTTTTTGAGAAATGAGTAAGTATAGTTGATATTTTTGAAGTTGGTTTAAATTTTTAAATTAAGTAGGTACTATTATTCCTTAATGTATTTGTAGAGTTGTAAGCTGTGAATTTTATGTTAAATATAAAAATAAATAAATTAATCGACTACCTAATATCTTTGGTGTCTATAGGCGATGGTTATCTCTTTCCATCACGAGAGCAATCTGCGTGTTTACTGTCTTATGATGTAAAAAAGCGGCCATTGGGTGTTTTTTTCTTTTATGTTAGTTGAATAGGCAAACTGGCAGACGTGCCACCTGATGGTAAGTGATCGACGTCGCCAATGAACATAAACCAGTTTACCTGGAACTAGTCCAGGTAACTCATTTATGTGTTGCCTATCCTGAGACATAAGATGTTAAATCTCGGTGCCAGTAATTAAATTACACTGTCTGCCTTGCTCTTCTCTCCGAAACACAGCAAAGCTGTTTCATGGTAGAAACAAGCAAGATGGTGGTACCTATACAGCCGGGAGCGCGGCACAGCGCATCCCTCCTCCGGTAAAACACAACCTAACTCAACCAACTGATAAAAAAAAATCGCCTCGTAAACTAGGTGTGTTTTAAGACGTTTGGTTCTCTCTAAAAATATAATTGCGCTGCAATTTTTTTTGCTTGATGCTGTATGATCTTTGACTATTTCGTTAGTAGTAGTGGATATCAGGTTCCATTCTCGAGCCGGGAAAAAACGGTTTGAGATTTTTGTATTTTGTTGGAAGGTGTACTAACACTTACATGCTTCGGACAGAACGTGAAGCTGTTGGTTATTGCATAACAGACGATCCTTATTAATAGCTGACAACGATAATTTCCAGTAAAGCCTTAGTAAACTAATGAATCTTTGCGTTTCAATACGTAGGTACGCTTATGCCGCAATGGAAGCGGCGTGATAATACGATACCTATTTGTTTTGATATTAAATAACAGTCGTGATATAGTTTCTTACTCTTTGTGGATCGCCGAACACTACTTTGAAAAGTTTTATACCCTGTCAATTAAAAAATATATCTTACCGCTTCTCTTGCACAGGATAAACAAAGTGTACACAATTTTAATTGAGGATCTGGTTTGCCGCAATGCACTAGTTTCTTAAATGACGAGATTGATGATTCCCATTTAAATAAATAAATTACACGAATTGAAACCCGAAAGTAAGCAATTTATTTGCTTGTGTTATGGGTAATAGTCAACGATACTAATACATGGAAATACGTATAAGAATAAGAATTGTTTTAATTACCACACAGTACTATACATATAAAGTAAATAACAACATGCATACAAACATGTATGCTCATCACACAAATGTTTGTCCCTGTCGGGAATCGAACTTGAGGCTTCTTAATTCGTAGTTAGTTTCGCTAGCCACTCGATCAACGGAGCGGTCGTATTTCCAGTGGGGAACACAACTGAAATTTAGGTTTTCGAGGATAACTCCGAAATAACTAATAGGTAAGTAAATACACTTTTTGCCGGCTTTACAATCTGGGCCAAAAGCTCCACAGTGTATTTATTTTTATCCTTTGATTTAATGGATGACTGTCATCATCCATTAAATGACTGACCGTTTCGTAAAGCGAGTATATTTCAAGTATGGGACGATTCACGATTTTCAAACTTGTCAGATATAAAACTGCTTGCCTAGTCGAATAGGCTAACCACTAGAGTACGGTCTACGAGGCATTTAACTAAAAAATTTTTGGCGAGTTGTTTATTCCCTACGCGTTTAGGGTCCCCTTAATACGAAAGGGAGTAGAGACTTACGGAATATAATACATTATAATAATGATTTTTTATAGATAGTAAAAAAGCGGAAGGTTCTCCTGATAAAAAGAACAATCATCGCTTATGACACCAAAGATGTTAATGGTCCGTCTTAATCCGCGTGGCGAGATGGTAATTCTCTAAACTGAAACATGACAGCGACACTCACTGACGTTATTGTGTCAGGAGTAGGTGAGGCGGAGGAAACTTATTGGGCAAGACTGCGGAAATTTAGCACCTAGTAGTTGCGATGATAGTGACACGTATAGCCAATCGTTCACCTGTTACGAACTGCCTGGCAAAATTACAGATTTTCTATCCTTCAAAGGGGACCCAAACTAAACTAAGTGTGAAAGTTTGTATATTTGTTTCTTAATCACTCAATACAGCTGAATAGAAATAGATGAATTCAGTGAACCAATGACCAGACTTACCAAAAATAACAAAATTTAAGTAATCCCGGGGATTCGTAAAAAGCTATATTGATGCAGTTATTTGATATAATCCATCTAACTGTTGCGGCCATATTAACCAACAGTGGATACATAGAGATAGATTTGTAAAAAAATACACACATGTTACATGTAGATTCAACATGAAGAGTTCTGTACCTCTGATTCTGATTACTTATGCCTAACTAAAGAATGAAAAAATATTTTTATCTAATAAAGTTTGCTCCTCTCTTACACCATAAATGCAATGGCTCTTCAAAAAATCTAGTTTATTTTACATTTAGTTTTCATTTTATAAAGTAAAAAAGCAAAGTTTATTGATTGTTAATAGCGTTTCTGTTTACTATTCGATGTATATAATCAGAAAATGGTCACTAAATAACCGACTCAGAAAAAAAATTTTTTTGTTGACCTGTGATGTTTCGAAATAATGTGCTCTTAGAGTTCCTGTGATTTTCAAGAACCTTAAATAGTGCAATTTTTATATTAAAAGTACCGTAGAATAATAGAGTAAAAAAATCAAACATTTCTTACACAAATTTCAAACACTTTTCGTCTCAGAATAATAGTCCAATTCTAAGATTTTGATTTTCGGTAGACCGTCCGTTAGAAGCTGTATAATAAACCTATTTATTGTAAATGAATTTATGTGTACCGAAGGCGGTGAAGGTTAATTAAAATAGGTATATGATTATTTAACTAAATTTAAAACTGAACATTTTACATCTTGTGGGTATCTGCCAAATATCCTCAAGACAAATATTTATATATTAAATTAATTAAATTAAAAAATTAAAAATGTGTTTATTTTCTCTCACAATTGGTGTCTTAATAATATAAACATACAAAAGTTTTATTGACAATTGGTGTACCTGTTTTGTGAGAGACTGGTGCCTGTATTAACAAATCACCAGTGTTTCAATGCATGGTTAGTTCACCAATTGTTAAAAGTTACAAGTTGGTTATGTATAGTAATATTATTACAAAAACATTAACAAATTATGCGACAAACTATAATATTTTACTGGCAATTAGAACTAAGAAAACAATATAATAAAAATAAAAAGGTACATTTTCTTCTGTATGTGTCCACAAAACAAACTAGCTGGTGACTTGACTTCTTATTTGTTCGCATCATAGCTATTGAACAGAATAGTGTTTTATAAATTATTTTATTTCAAAATTCCCAACGGAAACGGTAAATCAGATTCAGCCAAAAACAAATTCAACAAGTCGAGGATTATTATCAAACTATTTTCACATTTGTTAAACTTTGTTTTCAGATTTTAACAAATTTGGCAGTAACGGTTTTGAGGACCGTCGTGGCCGCGGCGGCCGTGGCGGCGGCAGAGGGCGTGGTGGACGCGGAGGCAGGGGCGGCGGTGGCAGAGATAGAGGAGATTACGAAAATGGTGGTGAGTATTTTATCATATTTGTGAGAAAGACTAGTAAATGTACTTAATATGTACATGTGGCTTAATAATTTGACCGCCCCGTTGGTCGAGTGGTTAGAGACCCTGACTACGCAATCAACGGGGCTCGGGTTCGATCCCCGACAGGGACAAGCATTTGTGTGATGAGCATAAATGTTTGTATTTCCTGGTTTGGGTGTTTATTATGTATGTAAAAGTATTTATGTAAGAGCTATTCCATTAAGTGGAAATGGCGACCTTGAACCTGGTCTTCCAAGAGATGATAAGGGGTGCGTACTTCGCAGACCTTCATTAAAACGATAGTTCATTTTTTATAATTATTTTATTCGATGTACACACTTCGAAGTTCAATACAAAAAAGCCTCCACTCTTTTTTTTTCGGAATGTCTCAATTGCTGTTATCCTTATGGGCTGATACAGCTTCACCGGTCGCGGGGGCGATCTGAGTGCTCAGCCAGAATTTAAAGGTGTAGGGCTGTACGCCCTCCGCCCTAAGGGTGTCTCCTGTGAGACCGAACCTCGGCTTAGGGTGAGGTCGTGATTTGCGATGAGAGAGCTTGTGGTATTGTTTTGTCCGTCCGCCAAACCTTGCCCTTGGGCTCGGTTCGCCGAAGGGCGAAACAGGGGTCCTCGTCGCCGCCGGCGGCGACGGTGTCGCGAATGTAGGTGTGTAGTGTTATCGTGTAAACCGTTGGCCAGAGTTATCGGGTCATCGGGATCGGTAAGAACGTTGCGGGGCCTACGTAGTTTGGGATCGGGATTCAGCCAGCCGCGGCTACCACCAGTGGGTTCGGATGCGAGATGGCACGATCGAAGTATCTTTTAGAGATTTCTTTGAAATGCTTTGCTAAGCTCGGCAATTCAAGATCGTTATGGAGGTCTACGCAAACGTATATGCGCAACGCATATACCTCGGTGCTCCCGTGGCAATGCGCAGGAATTTATTTTGTACCACTTGCAACGGATGCAAGTCCGTACGGGGGAGATAGGCAAATGCTACGCAAGCGTAAGAAAGGATGAGGCGTACGCACGACTTGTTAAGTGTCACCTTGTGTCTAAGTGACATTTTACTGCGTTTATTGATAAGATTATATAACCGACCTACAACGAACTTAGCCTTGACTTTCGTTCTTTGTATATTGTGCGGTTTGAATGACATTTTGCTGTCCGAGGTACTTTACTTTCCTTTCCCGCGGGATGACGTTTCCGAACAGGGTAATGTTGCCTAGTTTACGCAGACCGCGCCTTTGTTGCCGCGGGTGTTTACCGTGGCGAAATTACACGGCTGCACTTTTTGTGGGGTTTATTTCGATACGCCATTTTCTGAACCAATCACCAAGGGCGTTGGCCGCAGCCTGCAGCCGCTTGGTGATTGTTACTTCGGAAAAGTTGGACGTATAGAGGGCGGTGTCATCGGCGAATAACGCGAGCTCGACGTGCGGCTCGCGTGGTACGTCGCACGTGTACAGGGAGAATAATACGGGTGACAGTATGGAGCCCTGCGGGACACCTGCTGTAACCGATCGGCGGTTTGTGAGGTACTCTCGTATGATTAGTACGAGTCTGTGGGGAGTACGAGTCTGTCGGGGCCTCCACTCGTGCGACTTGCTTGCCTTATAAACGGTGCTTCCCACTCTCCCCACCTTAATGTTTCAATCAATGTTGTAAATAAGTGCACGTGTTATTTTTTTGCAAGTCGCACGTGTTGTTTTTTCATTACAATTTAGTTTTATTTTATTGTACTTATTGCGTAACAATTAATCTATACTTAATTAACTAAATTAATCAATAATTTAATTAACAAAAAAGCAATTAAGGGAATAAATTATTATTAAAACGAATAATTTAACGATCAACGGCTATCGCGCTATCATTTATATATGTATTTCTATGTATTAGTGTCGCTGACTGACACCCATAACACAAGCAAATAATTTGCTTACTTTGGGGTTAGATCAGTAAGTGTAATTTGTCCCGTGAATATTTATTTATTTTATTTATTTAATACACCAGGTTACTGTGTTATCTTCGTTTGTGCTTACGGGGTTTTCAACTACTAACTATAAGAAAAATTTGCTGCTCACTGATTTTTTCCGCTATAGAAATTATTTGAGAGATAATATATCAACTTTAGTCACAGAAATACATATATCCTCGAAATACCTTGAGGCTTTAGCGGGTGAGTGTATGTATATACTTGACAGTAGCGTCACAAAATGCTAGAGGAAGAATAGACCATCTGCCATTCCACCAGACAGTTCGTAAAAGGCGATCGATTGGCTATGCGAGTCTCTACCATGGTGATTCGCATAGCCTATACCTAAGCATAGATTTTTATGAGAGTTCAAAAATCTAAATTTTGTTACAATTGACAGTTGTTTCATTTTGGAAACGATGATCAATTTTGATCGTTCGAATGACATTCAACGCAATGTTTGAGCTGAAAAAAGTTTTCTTAGCTACATAATCTATATGCTGAAAAGGGAGGAAGTTATATCAAAAAACATATTTTTTTAATTTCGTTATTGATAAATCCCAAATATATCGACCGATTTTGATCCAATTTACGGTATTTGACTCAGTTTTGTAAGACGATGATCAATTTTGATCTTTCGGATGACATTCAACGCAATGTTTGAGCTGAAAAAAAGTTTTCTTAGCTACATAATCTATATGCTGAAAAGAGACGAAGTTATATCAAAAAATATTTTTTTTTTTAAATTTCGTTATTGATAAATCCCAAATAAATCGACCGATTTTGATCCAATTAACAGTTATTAGACTCAGTTTTCTAAAAGAGAAAATCTGATTAGAATTTAGATTAATCGGTATATTAAAAATGTTAAGTAGTTTTGCTGTAAACAACAAAGTATTAATATTAGAAATATTAGAAAAGTTATAACTTTTTAGCCTAATTCGATTTTGATTTTTGAAATGATTTGACATCGTTTTTTAAGTACTAAAATGTTTTAAAAGATCGAAAAATTATTGGTTAAAAATTTCGAAGTTATATCGAAAAAACTCCCCGTGTTGGTCCCGAGCTCCTTTGAAGAATAGGTCAACTGCCGTTCTGCCAGGCAGGTCGTAAAAGGCGACCGATTGGCTATGCGAGTCACTACCATCGTGGCTGGTGGTAGAGTTCTGCATTGTCTCGCCCGGGTCTGGTACCACCGCCTTACCTATTCCTGCCGCAATAGCGTTAGCGCTTGACACTGTTGTGTTCCGATTTGGAGGGTAAGGTAGCCGGTAAACTTATGCATGTGGCATTAGACCTAGCCACAAGATAGTAACGCATCATTAACACCTTTGGTGTCTATAGGCGATGGTTCAGGCTCTTTCCATCAGGAGACCCATCTGCTTGTTTGCTATCTTATGATATAAAAAAAAATGTTCAACAACTAGAACTCCCGAACGGATTAACCAATTTTGATGCAATTTATGCATTGGACACAGTTTTGCGAGGAAAATAGCTGATTAGATTTTGTATTTAATCAGTACATTAAATCTGGAAGTTACATTAAAAAAATACTGTTTCGCCAACATTTTTTTGAGATTTATTCAAAATGTCTTAAAATCTCTTGGACCGAATTGGTTCAAATTTTTGGGAATTTGAAAACCAATTGAACGAACGAACAACGAACCACGTTGGTTGATGGCATTCGATTTGTGTTGGCACACATACTTATTGGTATTGGTACACATACTTCAATATCAATAAGTGCCAATTGGTTCCAATACCAATGAGTGGCGTCACTTGTTGTCTCATTCACTCATTTGTGTACGTGTGTCATAAGCGTCACCATCTATCTCTCTCACACTTTATGGAATGTCTCTCTCCATTTCATTTAAACACGCTGTGGTCATTAGGAACACTTTGGGTACACTAGAATCGTTTTTTGTAAGTTCAAAGAAATTGTTAAAAACAGACTTTGTTTAACAAAAAAAAAAAATTATGGCCGATCTAAAAAATAATGGAGTAAGTGTTATTATACCATGTTAGAATCCTTATTAAATGCGCTAACTTTTAAAGCTACTTGCCAAACTAAAGTAGTAAATTTTTTTCAGGACGGTCAGTTTAAGTAGTGAGAAAAATTAACCTTGAAAACTTACGGTACGGTATAAAATGTCATTTTCCTTCAAGCTGGAGTGATCGGCACAGGATTTAGGGTTATAGGTGGAATGAAAAAGCTGTCACATTGTGTACACTTTCTCGAATAAAAATTAAATTAAACCATAATTTCAAAAATACATGACTTAGATTTTTTTTAATTTTTCTGATAATTGGTATGGCCTTATCTATCAGAAAGTTTCGGCATGACGTCGACTTTTGGGACACCTTGTATATGTATTTCTATGTATTAAATATTAAAATCGTCTCGTACCACGATCTCGTCTGATGGTATGCTAAAATGCGGCCTAAGATGGAACGCGCTCCCCTAGAAGGTCTCTAACTCTTCTCTTGAAGATCCCCAGGTTGTACTTGTCGGGGAACACACAGTCAGGAAGCATATCCCTTGCGGTTCGGATCAAGAATGTAGAGACGAACCACGCCCGATACGCCCACAGATACCTAGTATCTGTGCTCCTCGACGATCGATAGAAAAATGGGGATGGCGGAATTAAGTCTTGCAATTCCGCAGCGCACTTTCCAAAGTGTATCCGATAAAAGTCCAATAGACCAGCCACTCTGCGGCGATGGGCGTGATGTTCAGTACACGCTCCATGCCACTTCACGCCACGAGGAACCATGAAGATTGTTCATGTTGATCGATTAGCCGTCTATAATGGAAGTAATGATGTTCGGGACGAACATAACTAAGAGGGGGTAGTGTTACGAATAATCTAGAAACGTGTAGAATTGGAACGCTGGAGAGATACAGAAATAAAAGAAAGAGATAACTACTCCTATTGACAAACAAATAGTTGACCTAAGCTATGCCATAATGGACTTTGTAGTATATGGCATAAGGTTGAAAGTAGCGTGTACTAGGATTTATGAGTAATAACTTGTTTACAATAAGAAGTAATTCATTGTTTCCCGATACATTTCGATTTTTCTGGATCCAGGTAGAACTTTACCCTGGGTATAAATAGAGATGTGTTGACAAATACAGGGCAGTTTTTATCAAGCGATCGAGAGCAATACTTGAAAGTGACCAGTGCGAAGCGAGTGTTCTATTGTGTAATCAGTTAAGTTTAGCGTTAGTACAGTGAGTGACTAGTGTTATTCAGAGTATTTAAGTATTACGTTGTGTTGTGTTGTGTTTATTGGTATTGTAAATACACGGTTTAATATAAGTGGTGTTTTCCTACAATTACGAACCCAAAGTACGTAACAATATTTATTACACAAAATGTACAGAAGGTGAACTTAACGTCTGAAGACATTTTCTACCAGTTAACCTTAAAGTTGTAATTATATATTCTAGATTGAAATGAAATATATTTATTGATGGAACCTCTTGAATATAATTTGAGAGATAATTCCAGAGAAGTATTGCTGTAAGCGTAAAAGATTCCAAATAACTTTCTGTGTTGTGGACTGGGACCAAAAAGGCATTAATGTGTAAAAAGCGCTGCATACGACCCTGGGTATAAAAGTAATAAAACCGTTCACGTAAATATGATGGAGAGAAAGAATCATGCAGTATTTAAAAAAGCAATATAATAACATGATCATTCCGACAGTTACGCAAGTCCAACCATTTTAATTGAGATCGAAACTGACTTACGTGACCAAAACTTAATAAATCTTCTTCATATTTTTAAAATAACTTCAAGATTATAATCACTTGTACTTTAATTTCACTACAAATATAGACAAATAATTTTAAATTAATCGACCGGTTTCGCTTTTTAAAGCATCTTCAGGATGTAATATTCTTTTAAGATGCTTTAAAAAGCGAAACCGGTTGATTAATTTAAAATTATTTGTCTATATTTGTAGTGAAATTAAAGTACAAGTGATTATAACCTAGTTTGTACTTATAACAATGGAATTTCACCAAGTGCCGACAGTTGAAAGTGTAAAATCTATAACTTCAAGACTTCACGTTTTTCAAATCTGATTTTAAGAAACTGGTCAAATAACATAAATTTAATTTACTTGAATCTTTTGCTTTGCTTGATTCGTTCGGGATTTATTTACTTTTTTTTTTGAAAAAAAAAATCTTTTTGAAATTACTTTGTTATTTTTCAACTAATCGATTTTGAAGCTAAGACAAAATTTAAGAGCTCAAATATTGAGTTGAGTCCAAGGAAGTTACATTCTACCCGGAATGCTTACACGCGCTTCAAAATCGTTCCGAAGAGTACCACGACATGAGTGGAGTGTGTCCCTTTCTACCAAATAAAGCGCCAATCACCGTATATAAGTGTGGCCATGCGTAGTCTTCATATTACTACTAAGTAATTCTACTAATTTGAGAAACAGTTTTTAAATTGCATAAGTAATTACGTAATAATTAAAATAAGCACATTTTAGAACTCACTGTGTTAATTACAATACATTTATTGCTAATTTATTTATCTAAAAGGATTTAACGATTTCCGAATATATAAAAATCTACCATTTAGATAGTTTTATTTACACTGGCAATTGCAAGAAAGGGACAACATCCACTCTTGTCGTTGTCTTGCTCAGAACGTTTTTCCCCTCTGTTAAGTAAGAAACAAATGTCAACTTTATTTTTTACGGAATAAAGTACATTTTTATTTTTCAAATATTGCTTCGTAGTAATTCCAGTTATCGTATATAAGTTCCTTGGTTGAGTCCCATTCAAAGGATCAAAATCGATCATCGTTTTGAAAATACACAATGGTTCAAAAAAAGAAGAAAAAGTTCCATCACACCCGTATCCCCTAAGAGATAGGTAGAGGTACAAGAGTACACCCATGATTTGCCAAAGATATTTAGCCCCATAATGTGACAGGTGGCAAGCCTATCGCCAACCGAGCACTTATCCAATCCCTGGCAATGTTCTTTTTATCAGAAAATTGAAAAAACACATTTTTCGAATTGTTCGACACGAAAATTAAACCTAGTACCTCATGCGGTCAACATCGACACCGAACTACTAGACCACAGAGGTGACAACTGTTCATAAACGAAAATAGTTATATCTTTAATAAATTCTAGAGTTATGAAATCTTTGAGTTTCAAAAATCTATGTTTTAGTATACTTTTAGCTTCTTTGAGCTTTAAATACCTCGCCAAGTTAGTGTATTTTGTCGGAATATATTTAAAAGACCAATTCGTTTTTAATGTAGCAAAGAGAATACACAAACATCTTTTACTTCCAACTGGAAAAAATCAACAATAATTAACTTATTTCATTGAGCATAATACATTTTACTTTTTTACATTGAGCATAATACCTTTACAGACACACTTGTATTAACGCAGCACAATCAAAAATTAAGTCGATTTCGAGTGCTAGGAATGTTTCTATACTTTGCTTTCGCTGATTATACATAATACATAATATATTATATGTATAAACAAAATGTTTTTATATTATTTTATCCTTAATGGTTTTAATATAGTACGTGATTTTTTTTAAAGGGTTATACTCAATTGTGTAAATTTATATGTTAAATAATTTATTCTCTTTTTATTTAATATATAAATTTTATATTTCAGGCTTCAATCACAATGATGATGATGAAAGTAGAGAAAGTCGTGGGGATCGTGGACGAGGTCGAGGCGGACGTGGGGGTAGAGGGGGCCGTGGGGGAGGACCGGGACGGGACAGGGGCGAGAGGGGGGACGGGGACACGCCCGAAGACGGGGAAGGAGAGGCTAAGAAGCCACCGGTTACATATGTTCCGCCTGAACCCACCGAAAACGAGGACGAGATATTCAGCAGTAGCATCAGTACCGGCATTAACTTTAATAAATTTGATTGTATTGCTGTAAAGGTAAGATTCGATTTTTTATGTATATAAATAATTAGTTTACATTACCATCAGTACACTAGTAAATTAAAAATGTGTTAAAACTGTGTTAAAATTTATATAATATATAAAATCTCATTGTCAAACTTGACAACTGATGTTTAGGATTAGAGGAACCTTTAGGATTAGAGGAATAAGAATAAATTGAAAACCGGTATGCTTGGTTTGATGAAGGATACATACATCCTCCATTATATTTATATTGCCGTTCTGCCAGTCAGGTCGTAAAAGGCGACCAATTGGCTATCGAGTCACTACCATCGTGGCTACTAGGTGGTAGAGTTCTGCATTGTCTCGCCCGGGTCTGGTACCACCGCCTTACATATTCCTGCCACAATAGCGTCAGTGCTTGTCGCTATCGTGTTTGGAGGGTAAGGTAGCCGGTAAACTTATGGATGTGGCATTAGACCTCGCCATAAGATAGCAACGCACCGTTAACATCTTTGGTGTCTATAGGCGATGGTTGACTCTTTCCATCAGGAGACCCATCTGCTTGTTTGCTATCTTATGATATAAAAAAATAATATTTGCTCTGTGTGTGCACCAAGGAAATTTCGTCAAACAGTTTAAGGGATTAAAGGAATAACAGGAAGACGAAAACTACTTGATTTCTAATAAATATAGGATACATGTGTCATCTATGTATTTGCAAATATGTTGTTAGAGGTACTTTAATAAAGCACTCTCCTATGTTAAGACACTTTACTATACGTGTGGCGGGGTGATAATGCCACATGAATAAATTTAGCAGGCTACCTTACCCTCTAAACCAGAACACGACAATGACACTCTTTGACACTAATATCGCATGATAGGTAAGGCGAGGGTACCGAACCTGGACGTGACGTTGCGGAACCCTAACACATAGTAGTCATGTTGGTAGTGACACACTTAGAGCTAATTGTTCGCCATTTACGAAATGCGAGGCAAAATAAATCATTTTGATGTAAATAAATTGACTCCTGGGCCTCATGATTTGAGTCAAACAGACTAATCACTATACTAACGAGGCAGAAAATATAAACATTAATAAAAATATTTGCTTAAGAAAAGTATCATTTATATTCGTTATCTATTTTAGGTCAGTGGAGAAAATGCACCAAGGTCAATAGAAAGTTTTGAATCGGCTAATTTGAGAAAATATGTACTTGAAAATATACTAAAATCAGGCTACAAGAAACCAACGCCTATACAAAAGCACGCTATTCCAATCATTATGGCTGGAAGAGATCTGATGGGCTGTGCGCAAACTGGTTCAGGAAAGACTGTAAGTAAAACTTATGTATATTATTTGACCTCCCCATTAGTCAAGTGGTTAGCGACCCTGACTACGCAATCAATGGGGCTCGGGTTCGATCCCCGACCGGGACAAACATTTGTGTGATGAGCATAAATGTTTGTATTTCTGGGTTTGGGTGTTTATTATATATATTCTAGTATTTATACATGTATTTCTATGTATTAGTATCGTTGACTAACACAAGCAAATAATTTGCTTACTTTGGGGTTAGGTCAGTAAGTGTAATTTGTCCTGTAAATATTTATATTTATTTATTATTACTAAGAAATAGTAGTACCTTAAATTGTGTTTAAAGCATTATCTTTTTAAGTAAGTGCACCATACAAAACCAATATTATATTGGCTGTTTGTTATTTAATTATGCCTCATCAGCTAGGTGGATTGCATAAAACTCGATATACATGTATACCTTCACCTGAAAACCAGTACTCTTTCAGCGTAGACACACATAGAATTTTATTCTGTTGAATCTTAATCCACCTCATAATTTATAATCTTGACACAATAAATATCTCACATCTGGTATGTACCATAATGTTGATTAATAGTTTAAAGGCTTGGATTTAATAAATTATGTTGAAATTCCTTTTTTGATTTGTATGAAAAGTTGTAGTTGGACTCTGTCCAAAATCCAGTATCTACTAAGTATTAGTAGAAATGAAATGAAGTTGAAATTTATTTATTGCTCAGAATACGGTACAGTTTTATAGGTTTACATTAGTTATAATACATCCGCGTATTCTACCAAATTGGCATGCAATTATTTTTTTAAACAAATATAATTATAAATTAAAGCTACTAATTTAATATTACTTCGGCACAAAAATTTAAGTATTTTAACCAACAATAAATTAGAATAATTATACAATCGTCATATGCCTGTCATGGTTAATATTTGCAAACTTTTTAAATAACATTATTATTTAGTAATCTAATAATAAACTTAATCTACTCTATAATTATAAACAAATGTTACAAAATATCTATAGCCTGAAAAGTAAAAACCTAGCAAAATATCTATCAAATTTCGTGCAACTAATTTAGCATCCATTTAAATAATAATAATAAAAAAGACAATAACAATTTGAAGGAATGAACTTAGAAATGATAATAGGCCATGGGTTCTAATATTAATCTTTATAATTTACGAAAAATTCTTGTACTGTATAATAAATTTTATTAATAAGTGCTTAGAGCTTTATTAATAAGTGGAAACTTGATAGCAAAAACCTTATATTTGTTGCAGGCCGCTTTCCTATTACCTATAATAAATCAACTTTTACAAGAGCCAAAAGAACTCGAAATCGGACCAGGAGGCTGTGCTCAACCTCAGGTATGTATGCAAAGTGCATTTTACAATATATATTTAATTTTTAACGGCTTTTACCAGTCCATATAAATACTTTGTGATAATCAAGGAATTATTTTTAGATTTTACAATAATCAAGTTTTTTTTTTTGTTTGGACTAATAATTATTTTTACTTGAAAAAAAATTCAAACAAACTATGTAATTTGTTGTCATATCATATTAAAATTAAAATACTCTGCAATATTTGTTTAAACAAGCTAAACAAATTTAGTAACCTTATCTACACCGACGTCGCCCGCAATACGTTATAACTTATGATACTGTCTGATCCGTGACTTAGTTCCATACCTTCTCCAAACGTTAGTGGCACAAGGAGCCATAGAACACGTTTGTGAATTGAATTGGCCATGTAATATGTGTAGCATTCAAATGCATCATTAATAAACTGCGCGTACCATTTAAATAAGTCCTGGATTATTACGCTAATTATGGCTTGGCTTAACCCGTGACGTGATTACCTGGCCAATAAAAATTCGCGGTAGTGCTCCGTGTCTGGAAGCCTCCCTTTTTTTTATGCCTAGGTTTCAAAAAATCGGTTTATACATATATTTTCGTTTATATTTTATATATATACTATATATCAACGTAATCTGTATAAAATTTCCTATTCGTTCCTACTATTACAATAATAAATAAAAGCTTACCTAATATTCAAATCCTGTGATAATTATTAACTTTGTAAAAAATTTCACCACTATCTCACTTTGCTTAAAGTTTTACACTAAATTGCGTTAAGTTACGTTATCACTCAAACAATACTATAACTTTATAGTATACATAATGAACAAATATATAATAATAATGAACAAACTATCACACAAAATACAGCCATTTCTAAACACAGCTGGTACGCACTGTAAAATGTTCAAACTACAAGTAAAGATGTCGCACGGCCGATCGTGTTTTGTTAATTTATTGTGGCCAATTTCTTGTTCGGTCATTGGTTATTTTGTACTTAGTCTCAAGACGACAGCCAATAGAAAATAAATACAATACAAAAATCGCGTCACATGGATGCAGAAGCGTAAAATCAACGGCCAATTGGAGCGAATTAATTTTGTACAGACGGGTGTACAGAAATCACTTCTCGCGCGTAAAGTTTTTGTACATACGTCTGTACGAAAATCGCGATACGGTTTAATGACATCATTTGTGTTTGCAACTGCATTCAATGTGGACGCGTTCTTGAAAAATAGAATTATATGCATTGATCTTAAAGTTGTCAATCAACAAGTCCATTGTGTAATTAAATATGTAAATGAAATGCGTTTAGTAATTAATCTAGCTATAATTTTGTTATTATTTTATTATTTAAAACTACCTTTAACTATTAGTGATTAATTATTTCATTTAATGCATGAAAGATAACTTTATAACGCGATAGAGATAGCTTGTACGTGAATGAATTACAATATCATTGTCTTGGAAAGTGTAGCACTAGTATTTCAAGATACTTTAAATACCTAAGTGCTACACTTTCTTAAAGATAGTGAGAAGATAGGTGTTTAAATGAACTTCATATATATATACAATATGGTTTTATTTTTTATTCATATTTAATTTACCATGTTTGTTACATTGATTTGAGCCTTATGATTCACCCTATTGACTGATGCCATAAAAGTATAGGCTGTTGTTTTGCGTATTTTAGTTGGTTTGTTTCGCAGTTGTAGTAAGCATATTTTCAAAAATATTTTATTTTAAACATTTGTTTCTTTTTTAAAATAAAGAATCTTGCCTTCTAGAAATGTTACTATCTTCAGTGTTTAAAGTCCTTAATCCAGATGCCTTACTGTAAATTTTTATTAGTATTAAAAAAAACTGTATATTCTCGTGGTTGAGGTATATACTTGCATGCACAAGTTTATTGGTTTATTCTAGGTTGGAACTAAACAAACATTGCCATTATAATGGTAGGAATAGACAAGTGCACAACAGTGTCTTGTTAAGACATGTTTTGCTTGTAGAAACTTCCATGGAATTAATTTCTACTTTATAAAATCAATATAACATTCAGACCTGCAAGAAAAGTATAAGACGGTGCCGATTACTTACAGGTGTTCACTCTGTCTGTTTGCCCACTCTTTGAGAAAATATTTAAAACTGTTTGCTAGATTGTGTAAAATAATTATTTTTTATGACAGGCAATTATAGTAGCGCCGACAAGAGAACTCACGCTGCAAATATTTAACGAGGCAAGAAAATTCTCATATGGGTCAGTCCTCAAAATAGCAGTCGCATACGGCGGTACAGCTGTCCGTCACCAGGGTGATGCAATTGCTGTAAGTACTTTGAATAATTAATTATCATATTCAAATTATACATTTAGCCCATTCTTATCTTAATATTATGATGGAAAAGTAGTTTTTTGTATTTTTTTTTGCAATTGATGAATTTACTTTGCTTTTAAAACCTTTAAATATTAGCAAATAGGTTATAAACATGAGTACAAGTTTAATAAAATGCATTTTTATTTGATTATATACAGAGGGGGTGTCACATATTAGTAGCAACACCAGGCCGTCTCCACGATTTTGTGGAACGTCAACGTATATCATTCCAAAGTATTCGTTTTGTGGTGCTTGATGAAGCGGATCGTATGCTGGACATGGGATTTTTATCTTCCGTTGAAAAGATGATGGATCATCCTACCATGGTGCCACTTGTAAGTTGTTTTTACAGATATTCGTTTGATGAGCATAGATAAATAAAAATAAATAAATATCTCTTCAATTAGTCACATCAATTAGTGATCTAAAACCAAAATTAGCAAATTATTTCGACTTTTTACTGTAGTTACGCAAACTGTGAAGCATAAAACTTAACACAGTTAAAGTTTAACATTGCAGAGGAGTGTGGAAACTATATTTTTAAATATTATGCATTAGAAATACATTAATTTAATAAAAATAAACATTGCATACTGTTATATATACATATACCATACACATAGTAGTATACACATGAATTTAGTCTATGGTCGAATTTCGACATCGATCGCTAGTAGAACTTTACAATCCACTGATGTATGATGGTATGACCATGGATTAAACTGGATATTTACAATTTCTTAGATTGTCAAGTCGCTTGCATTTACACCTTGAAATATAAGTTTGGGGCAAAAGTGTTTTCGTATTGCTCAATTTATTATTTGTTTATAATATGTATGTGCCGTTTGATCCACGACTTGTTGCCATTTTGTAGGTAGTGCTATGATCCCATTTCTGTAGAAATGTTGAAATTTTTGATTAAAAAAATCTGACAGGTAGTGTTCAGTGTTCTTTTGAGGTTAGCTTTATGTTATGTTATTCCTAAAGAGTTCTGCAATGACCGCAACAGGTCGAAATCTGATAGAGCAATGTCAGGGCTATACGGAGGATGCATCAACACATCCCAGCCAAGCTCTCTCAATTTTATGCTGCGTGGCTATAGATGAGTGCGGTCTGGCGTTGTCATGATGGAACACCACACCCTTCCTATTCACCAGCTCCAGCTGGTTTTTCTCAATAGCTTTTTTTAACCTTATCAGTTGCTGACAGACGAGTTCAGAATCGATAGTTTTACTTGGTGGAAAAAGCTCATAGTGGACGATTCCTTTCCAATTCCACCATACACATAGCATCACTTTGTTCCGAGTCAGACTAGAGTTTGCCATGGTCTGTGGGGCTTGTCCATGCTTCCACCATGATCTTTTTCGCACATTCTTATCGTAAGTCACCCATTTTTCATCACCCATAATCAACTGTTTAAGAAATGGTTCGGAATTGTTACGTTTTAACAAAAAAACGCAAATGGAAACATGTTGCATTAGGTTTCTCTCAGTGAGATCATGTGGTACCCAAATGTCAAGTTTTTTCTTGTACCCAGACTTTCGTAAATGACGTAAAATTGTTTTATGATCAACATCCAGTTCTTCAGCAATGTCGTCGCTACTAATATGTCGATCTAGCTCCAGTTTCTCAAAGATGGCACTGATTTTATCTGTAACAGGGCCAAAGTGAACCTTATCTTTCACACTAAAATTTTCCAGACTTAAAACGCTTGAACCACATTTGTGCTACTCTTATTGATACCGCATTAGGTCCGGAAACCGCATTTCATCCTGTTTTTTATAATATAATCAAGCGATTTAAAGTCGAAAAATAATTATTGTTATTAATAAATATTTTTCCTTCACTGAATCAAAATTTTCAAAGCCCCATTTTCAATTTCAAAATTCAGCTTGTTATTAATCAAAAAAGTTTGTGGCACCACGGTCTATAAGGTTTGATGTGTTTGTAGGGAGAACGGCAGACGCTGATGTTCTCGGCCACGTTTCCTGAGGACGTGCAGCACCTGGCGGGCCGCTTCCTCAATCAGTACCTGTTTGTGGCCGTGGGCGTGGTGGGCGGCGCCAGCACTGACGTCGAGCAAGTCTTCTACCAGGTCACCAAGTACGAGAAGCAGAACAAACTGAAGTCTCTCATTGAAGAGAATGGTCAGTATGCACTGTAGTAATTAGAGATGCCACAAACATACGGTGTTCGGCTAATTTCTTTGTTATTCGGTATTCGGCTAAATACGTAATCAAAAAGTCGCACATATTACTCAAAAAATTAATATATTTTACCAACAAACAATACAAATAATACTTAAAATTTATCAGATGTAAGTAGTTATGAGTGAAAACATTTTATTCAAGATTATTAATTACTGTATGTAGTGACGAGCATCAACCTACATCATCACATGTTGGTACAATAGTTCATCTTACACAAATGTTATCCAATTCCAACAATTTTATATACATTCATGTCAGACTGATAACCTCCGTTTTTTCGATGGTTGAAAATACAATAAATTTAACACAACATGTCTTGAGCTGTTTAACAACAGATTAAAATTTATTATTGTCCAACCAGTTTTGCTTACATAAGTAAACATTAGAGCAAGCAAAGCCTCAAGAGCATACGTAAGCGAAATCGTTTAAATTATTGTTATTTTTTTGTAAAATAATACATTTTTTTATTAAATATATTATATTTATTAAATATATTATATTTATTAAATATATCTATATCTATACATATAATAAAATCGTAGGAAAGTCAAAACTGTACATTGAATATTTTTTTAAAAGAATACTTGGGCCGTGATCTACAATCAATATCGAAGCAAAAAATATAGTTTTTAGAATTTTTGTCTGTTTGTCTGTTTATCTGTTTGTCTATAAGTATGTCAAGGGTAAACTCAAAAAGTACTTCATGGATTTACTTCAAATTTTGCATGAATATTACTAACAGGTCGGGTCAACATATAGGCTACATATTATCACGCTATCACCTAGCGGCCAGGTGCTGTGCAGAGTAAACGAACTCCGCGCGGACGAAGTCGCTGGCAACAGCTAGTTATAAATATATTTAGTATATTTTAGGAAATCTGTTATGAATTATAAAAATATTTCATATCAGATTTCCAATTAAAGCTTGGTTTTAGTGATCTGAGCTCAAAAGAAAGTAGTTTTCAGTTACTAAGGCTACATTCGCGCAGATAAATGAGTGTCTTACTTAGCACCTTGTACCTCGCGCCTCTTGACAAAAAACCAACACGTTTGTTACTTCGATAGGCCGCTAAGCAATTAGCTAGGCGTCAAGTGCGTAGTGCGGCCGGTCGCAAAAATTACTAAGTTACTCGCTACGTGGCTAATCAAATCAATGCCTGTCTGTGTGGACATAGCCTTAGTGATCATTGTTTATATAGAATGCCAGAAACCGTATTCACTTATTTGAAACAATGTCTAGGAATAATTTTTTAGACCGTAAACCAAAAATTAACTAGACAAACTCAATAGTTTAGACACAATAATTTTTAATACTGTTTAGTTTTTACGCAAGCATGATGTAATAATTTTTAGATTTCATAATTTTTAGTTTTTACGTTTATTAAATGTTACATTACAACAAAATGTGTTGTGATTTATTTAATAACAATGTAGTACCATATTGAGCCTGTCAATTAAATTATAACCAGCCACTTACAATCTAGTACTACGGTAATGGAGTAATGGGATCAAAAACGATAACAAGTCGTGCATGACGACATCTGCACTTAACGTTAGTAAACAAATACTGTAAAGAGTGTTTCAAATTTATTATGATATAAAAAAAAAAGTTGTTTGAATTTTTTTTATTATAAATAAAAACAGTTATTTTTCTTTACGAAATATTTAGCTATATTGACCAGTGAAAACCTAGTATAAAATTAAATTTGTACAATTCACCTATATCTATATAATCAGCATATTTTGTTTTATAGAGGGAAAACGCGTGTTAGTTTTCGTGGAGACAAAGCGGAATGCTGATTTCATAGCGGCGTTATTGTCGGAGCAGCAGATGCTGACGTCTTCCATTCACGGCGACCGCCTGCAGAAGGAGCGCGAGGAGGCCCTGCACAACTTCAAGAGCGGCCGCCACTGCATACTGGTCGCGACCGCCGTGGCCGCTAGGGGACTGGGTATGATTGTTCATTTTAACACTACACGAGTTATAACATACGTACGTACACAGTGGTCCCACGAGCAAACTTTTTTTGAAGTGAAAACTTCTTTAGGCGCGTTGAGCGTTTTGGTAGAGGGTAAAATCCTCGGTTCGCGTCACCGACATGCTAATGATAATAGTATATCTATAGCTATGTTTTGCATATAGTTTTAATTACTTTCAACTTAATAGTTCCGTTTTCACTTCTATCGGCAGTCCCACGACTGCTACTGTTTTTTTTTTATTAATAACAAGCTGAATTTTTGTAAACAGCTTCGTTTTGACGAGACAACCATCTTTTCTCAACAAATCTCGAATAGAGTAACTAATAAAATTATGCGCATTTAAAAATTTTGATTTGGTGATGGAAAATTATTTATTAATAACAGTAATTCTTTTTCGGCTTTATCCGCTTAACTATATTATGAAAAACATGATGAAACTTTTGTTCTACACATTCGGTGGTTTTTCTGATAAAACCCTAAAATTTTTCAATTATGAGGTTTTTAAATTGATATTAATCAATTGATTAATATCAATTTCAAAACAACCTACTTTTCTCACAACAGCTGGTTAATTATTGTTGTTATTCAAGGGTAAATACAAACACGTAAAATGGCAGCTTTTCTTAGTCCGATACTCCTTATCTTTTTTATATCTTTATTAGTTACCTGATTCGAGATTTTTCGAAGATAGAAAAGATGGTCGTTTCATAAAAAAAGAAGTTGTTTACAAAAATTCGACAAATTTTTTCGATTACAATTTTTTTTTTGATTAATAATTTCGAATTCGAATTCGAAATTATTAATCAAAAAAAATTTGTTTGTAGGACCATGGTCTAACAGATAGATCACTCTCCTGATGAAACGTGGTAAACATTACCTACAGACGTGTAAGTAAAGTGTTAATGACAGTGACCACTATGATGGGCCGCATCGGGCCGGGACAGGCTGTACCGCAACGAAAAATGCAGCATAGAACATTAGGATGGGCTGCGGCGGAGCGGAGCAGGCCGCATCGCCTTGCAACGCAACGAATTTTCGTATTTCTTTCCAAATTTTATTCTCCTTTGTTCATTGAAAATTTAAAATTCTCATCTTTCTCCTTTGTCATAATTTGAAATCCATCCTCACCATTTCAATGTTTCGAAATCCACAACTGTGCGTTTCTCTCGACACTTTTTGCCTCGCACTATTTTGTTGTGGAACCAATTACCGGCAAGGGTGTTTCCAAACGGATACGACTTGGGGGGCTTTCAAGAAAAGAGCTTACTCATTCTTAAAAGGCCGGCAACGCAACTGCAAAACCTCTGGTATTGTGGATGTCCATGGGCGGCGGTGATCACTTACCATCAGGTGCACCTCCTGCTCGTTTGCCCCCTCTTCTATAAAAAAACAATGTGGATATTTGTAGCCTTCAACTAAAATTATTAACTGTTTGTCATCCATAATATTTATAAAATAATACTTAAAACATACGTAGGAACATGTAAGCGCAATTTTACTCGCTGTCGCCCACTAAAGCTGCACCGAAAGCCACCGTACAAAAATCCGCCTCGACACGCCCCGCCATAGTATGCGATTGTTCATATAAAAAGTATAAAAGCGATACAGGTGTACTAGGTGAACTTTACGGTGCGGCCTGCCTCAGAGTGCTTGATTGTTTAATGTTGCATCGTAATTTTTTCGAGGGTTTAATGTCACGACTTTACCTAAGACTTATGACACGGCAAGCATGACACATTATTTGGCCAGAATAGGTAAGATTGTGGTATCAAACCTAAGCAAAGGAATATTGAAGAATTCTACTACCTGTTTGTAGAGAGTCTGGGTCTTTTTCAAATTCTTATCATGTTCAGATTCACCAGCTCGTTAGTTGGCTGATTTGGTGGATTACTTACATTTGTCAAATTTCAACCGCTATCGCGATTATGCATATTTTATTTGCAATAGCCGGGGCAGCAACTATACATGTTTTTCTGAGGCATGTGCATCCTAACATAACAATACCGGACACAGGCTTTAGATTTTTCTAGATAGCAAAAATCAATAAATCTGCACTACTGGGAATAAAGCTCAGTGCTTCCTGATTTGAGTCCAGCAAGCCAACAATCAAAACAATGAGGCAGACCTGAACTTTTTGATAGTATTATACAACTGTCACCTATTCTTTGGAATTCGTATTTCGATTTTTTACTTCTTTTTTATATATCATAAGAGAGCAAACAGGCAGATTGGTCTCCTGATGGAGTCAACCATTGCCTATAGCCACCAAAGATGTTAATGGTGTGTTGCTATCTTGCGGCAAGGTCTAATACCACATGCACAAGTTTACCGACTATCTTACCCTCCAAACTGGAACACGTCAATGACAAGCACTGACACTATTACGGCAGGAATATCTAAGGCGTTCGTACCAGACCTGGGCGAGACAATGCAAAACTACCATCTAGTGTACTTTCCGAGTTATAATCGAATGTATTAGAACCCTATCTTATAGTGATAATGGGTAAAAGATGAATCGTGTTGCAGAACACCGTACTACCATATAGTTTGGATGGTAGTTATTTTTTAGCCTGTACTTTGATGAGCTGACATGACAGATATTCTTTTCTATCCGACTACGCTGGAACTACGCTACTCTATATACTCTGTACGCTATGCTGTTCTGTTTTTCGAGTGTATACATGTATGTTTATTTATTTAGCGTGCTCTGTAGTCTAAATAGGTTGATGGATTTGAGCTTGACAAGTGACAACAGATTCGTCTTTATGTTTCTTATTATTATCTATAATCTTTTCAGACTGGGTCTTGGGCGGGTTTTTGTTTCTTTAATAGCTAGTTATCCCCCATATTGGTCTGTACCTTTTCGAAGAATAAGTCATCTTTTTCTCACATGGCAGCTTCAGGCATGGCAAAGATTAGGCATGTTCTATTATGGTGACTACTAGAAGTTAGAGTTCTGCAACATCTCATTTCATATTCCTGCCACAACAATTGATGTTTTTTCCTATCATTTCCTGATTGAAAATGTAATAATAATAATATTTGTATAAATATTTTTTACAGATATTAAGAATGTAGACATTGTTGTCAACTACGATCTTCCAAAAAGTATTGACGAGTATGTGCATAGAATTGGCAGGACGGGTCGTGTAGGGAATAGAGGGTTGGCTGTGTCTTTCTTTGATTCGGGCAATGTAAGTTTGATATCTTTTATTCTGATTCAAACAGATTTGGTTGTAGTAAAATACTTAATGTAGTTTTCTTTTCATTACCCTAGATTTGATTAGCTGATATTCAATAAAATTAACTTACCTAGCGTAAATTGGACGCAATTATTGGTTACCTGTAGACATAAAGTAGAAAAACGCATTATTTAGTTAGCTAGAAAAATACATCAGTGGAAGGAAATCAAATGACTTTAAAACCGGGGTGCTTCTATAATGTTCGAATAAATATTATTTCTGGTAGGATTCAACAGAGGGATATATCTGAATAATAATATACAGTGTGTAAAAAAAACCTGTCCGATCGTCAAAGGCTGTGTTATTTTTATACAATTTTTTGGTAGCTTAATACAATCATATCTGTGTCATTATTTTATGGATATTGATAAATCTTTTTTTTTTAATTGCTTGATTTAAGGAAGTACTAAAATGAGACACTTTAAAATACGTTCCTTTTTTTTTGAATGAAATTAATTTTTTTTGGTAATATCATTGACCTACTTAAATAACTCTTTTCGGATCGGATAGGGTTTTTTACACCTTGTATAGAAGTTTAGACTAGTATTAAATATCAAACTGTACATTTAAACAAAGCCATATTATGGTTGTCAAATGAGTCTCTACTGTCTGCACTTTTGGAGATTTCTGTGATATTTCTTTACTATTACGACTAGTTTACATACCAAATTTGCAAAAAAAACTGTTATGTAATTCTAAACGTTCAGTCTATAATACTGTTCTTTCATTGCTAAAAAAATTATACCACGTGCATTAACCATAATTTGTCAATTAAAAACTGCTATGTATCAAAAATATATAGTTTTTGCACATAGCAGATATTCATTTGATAACGACGATATGCCACATAGCAGTAATATTATCGGAATGTTTTGATTTAAATTTTATTTTTGATATAAACCATAAAGTAAAAGGTACAGAAAAGGATATAAAGGTACCTTCATCTAGAAAAAAGGAATAAAAAAAAGTATTATCACGCCCATATCCCCGAAGGGGTAGACAGGTACAACAAGTGCACCCACGATTAGCCGAAGATACTTGGTCCCACAAATGTGATAGGTGGCAAGCCTATCGCCAACCGGGCACTTTCCAATCCAGGGCAACTTTGTGTTTCTTAGAAAACTGAAAAACACTTTTTTTGTGCCCGACCCGAGAATCGAACCCAGGACCTCATGTGGTCAACGCCAACGCTGGACCACTAGACCACAGAGGCGATAAGGAATAAAATAACTACTTAAGCGATTGAAGCCACAAGTTGTGACTTAAGATTATGGCTTATACAATCTAAATATGTATTATTATTGATTTATGAAATATCAATGTTCACGTTTCTGTAGTAATATTATACACATATAAGGACTGCATGATGTACCATAGTCAATATTTATATGAAAAGAATGTTTGGAAAGTTAAAACTTATATAAAATATTTGTTACAAAGAATGTTATAAAGTAGTCTTAATTTAAATGTGTTACGGTTAAATGTCGACCATTAAACAATCACGAAGTAATAGTATTTTGTTATTGGTAAAAATAGGATGCAGCTTTATCAGCGGACTTGGCAAAGATATTACAGCAAGCCGACCAAACCGTGCCTGACTTCTTGCAAGGAGGAGGTACAGCAACATACAAGAGTGACAAATATGGAGGCAGTGATATTAGAGTAAGTGTTAGTTTGAATCATCGACACAAACGTGTATGTCTGTGTGTCTAGTGAATGTCTGCACCATAGTTTCCAATTAGAAGAATCAATTTTGATTTTTAAGACTATTAATGTGGAATGGTGCTAAAAGGTCTAGGGCCCCTATTCATGTAACAAAACGTTAATCGAGTCGTGGCGTTTTAGGCTCTTACTCGTCTGTCTTGCCACGACGCACGCGTAGTTGTATCGTGTCAATGTGTGTAGGAGCCCTAAGCGCTTCGACTGGATTGACGTTTTGCCACATGATTTGGGAGGCTGATGAAATGATGCAATCTGGAACATCCGAAGACTACCCAACTTCTCGACAATTTTACAATAATACATCGTATTTGAGCGTATTTCCATTAAACATAGGCAGATTCAACAAATTATACACAATAGAGTTAAGTGGTGGTCTGATCACAGAGAACTGTAGAGGGGGTTTCTACAGTTTATTCTTTTGTAAATTATCCCTGGAGGCAAATAAATTTCCCCCGTGTTGGTTCCGGGCTCCTTTGAAGAATAGACCAACTACCGTACTGCCAGGCAGGTCGTAAATGGCGACCGATTGGCTATGCGAGTCACTAACATCGTGGCTACTAGGTGGTAGAATTCTGCATTGTCTCGCCCAGGTCTGGTACCACCGCCTAGCCTATTCCTGCCGCATATATTGTCAGTGCTTGTCGCTGTCGTGTTCCGGTTTGGAGGGTAAGGTAGCCGGTAAACTTATGTATGTGGCATTAGACCTCGCCACAATATAGTAACGCACCATTAACACCTTTGGTGTCTATAGGCGATGGTTGACTCTTTCCATCAGGAGACCTATTTGCTTGTTTGCTATCTTATGACATAAAAAAAGAAAGTTTAATGAGTGTATCTGCATGTTAGCAGTGTGATATCTGCCCTCCTCCCCTCTTCTCTTCGTTACTTATAAAAGAGTTACCTCAACTAAGAAAAAATCCGAGCACTCTGATGAATAAACTATCTGCCACTACCATCGTGACTACTAGGTGGAGTCCTGCAATGTCTTGCCGAGGTTTGCTACCACCGATTCCCGCCGCAATAGCGTCAATGCTTGTCACTGTTCGTTTTGGAGGATAATATGGTGGGTAAACTTATGCATGTGGCATTACCATCCTACCACACGAATAGCAAACACGCCATTAACATCTTTGGTGTCCATAGGCAATGATTATATTTTAAAATCACGAGAGCCATCTGCTTGTTTGCTATCTTAAGATATAAAAAAAACAAGTTAAGAACAAACTATATTTTATCAGGTCAGTTCTAAAAGTATTTATTAGTATTAAGTATATAATATGATCTGCTTACTTTAAAATATAATGATTTTTATTCACAACTGACTATTTACATGCATTTCTAGAGGATAGTAGTAAGTTGTTCAAGTAACTTTGCTTTTATGTGCTTCCATTTTTATTTCTTAATGTTTGACACATTTTAAATTTTGTTTTTATAGCTGTTTATAGTATACTAGCCAATAAATAGTAACATTTTAATTCCTTGCATTAAAATAGAGCTCACAATTAGTGAAACACACATTTTTTGCACTTTGTAATATTTTACAATTTATATAGCTTCTACAATTATTGCTTACCCATTTATCATTAATGTCTTGTTGTATTATTATTTACTATTAACATGAAAAACTGTCATGGCACACATTATTTTGCTGTAATTTTTATATACATATTATAATAAAAAAAAAACTTGTAATAACTTCAAGGTAAGGTCTAAATTTATCATTTTTGTCCAGATTATTACATTTGATTTTAAAACAGAAACATTTTGACATGTCTGTAATATTATAAACATGAAACAGTGTAAGTACATGTGAAAGTGGTGTATGGCAAAGGGTGTTTTCTATTTAGTATGGTAATTGGGTTCAAAGATAAGGCGTTAGATGGAATGTTTTCCAGGAATTTTAAAACATATTATTTTTATAGATTTTAATGTGTTTCGAATTTCAAATATATTAGATAGCAGCGACTAATAGTAGTTTTTCGACAAAATCTCCTTTCCTATTCATTTTAATTAAATATAAAAATACTTGTATAAATTTCATTCAAAATAGGTGGTCTTTTTACGTGTTGCACAGCAGTGCTAAGTACACCTAATTAAAGATATAAAGCCAAAAAACAACGTGATACAAATGACTATTTTTTTTTATGAATGTTTCATAATAACTTGCTCCTAATGGCATAATCTTATCCACTTGTATTTATGCCAGAGCGATGAATGACGAGTGATGGGTACGCTATTTTATTTATAAACTACGCATGCTCATGCAAGGGTTTATTCATAAGGGGTTCCGTCGTTAATGTTTCGTCAAAACACGATGGGACATGTCGCATGGATATTAACATTGCACACTGTATCGTGTTTTATCACGATTCGGCAGAATATCTGAATTGATAATCACATTTGTTTGTTATCCAGAGTTCAGTCTTAGATGTTCGTTGCAAAAATTTCATGATTGGTGTATTTTGACAATTGCGATTTTTAAAAGATGTTACGTGATTCAAGATGTATCAATAATTTTTCACAATTCGTGGTACAAAATGCATTGCTATCGCTAAGAAAAAAAAACGGAATATAAGAAAAGACGTTTCATCCTCGCGTGCATGAACCCTAACTTATCTTTACAATCCATAGATTCGTGTAGCAAGAGCTTTCTAATAAAAATATATGAAATATGTTAACTTAAAAAAACAGCTGGTAGAATTACTTGCATGCATCTTGCAATTCGCAAATATTAATGTTGGCCATAATAAGATGTGAATGAACTGTAGGGTAACATCTGGAGTTATTACGCAATATTGGCTGTTATTGATTCTATCATATTATCGTCACTGTTACCTTTATACAATCCGTAAACAAGAATGCATGCACTTGTATGTGACAATCTAATTACAGTTTACGAAATGAATTAATATGGTTCAAATTTTGTTACAGACACATTTTTAATCTTAGATGACACAACAACACTAAATTATACGTGGCCAAAAATTCAAATCTATCCTCTATCTATACATATAATAAAGTCGTAGGAAAGTCAAAACTGTACATTGAATATTTTTTTAAAAGAATACTTGGGGCGTGATCTACAATCGATATAGAAGCCAAAAATATAGTTTTTTAGAATTTTTGTCTGTTTGTCTGTATGTATGTCCAGGGTAAACTCAAAAAGTACTGCATGAATTTTCTTCAAATTTTCCATGAATATTACTAACAGGTCGGGTCAACATATAGGCAACATGTTATCACGCTATCACCTAAGGGGGAGGAGCTGTGCGGAGTAAACGAAGTCCGCGCGGACGAAGTCGTGGGCAACAGCTAGTCTACAATAATTATTAATTAGATAGAAATTATTACCTCATAGTAATGAGATTTACTTAGACTTACATCGACAATTATTGAGGGTGTGTTGTTATTTTGATCACAAAACAAATGGACATATTCACAAATGAGTATTCTTTTGTCACAGTAACAATAACACGATTTATATTTTGAAATACGAGCGTATTTAAGAAAAAACTTTAGCTTCGTTGGATGTCACATATTATTTACATGTTTAACATGTAAATAATATGTGACCATCATTATATACTGCAAAATATCATTTTAAAATGTTCTTGATTGTATAATACAAATATATGAATATAAATATAATGCATATATATAAGTGTAATTGGTCAGTGTTTGCGGGTACATGCTATTTGTTTACTTGTTAAGATCAATGCGACGTTTATAACGGTTGATGGACTATTGCTTTGTAAATGGTGTTTGCATTCATCAATCACTCTGTCATAAACAAGTACTTAGATGATTTTATGCCTAATGAAGCAAAAGCCATTATGAAACACGAAAAAAAAACCTTTGATTTTGATTTTTTGGCTTGATATCTTTGGTTAGGCATACTAAACACTATTTTGACAGGATCTTATATACAATATTCAATTTGATAAAAAAAGTCCTACAATTGTTTTAAAATTTTTACATCATCAACAGTTAGTAGGCGTACGAACTCTGGAAATTGTACTTTAACATGCGTTTGGAATTAAAAAAAAATACATAACACAATCAAATAAGTATTCTTTTTTCACAGAGCTTTAATGCAAACCCCACCGTAGAGCAAGGCCAGGAGCCAGAGGAAGAATGGTAAAAGACTTCTTGATATTGAAATTAAGTGCAACTTGAGTGTAAAATAAAATCTTTGATGCTTGTGACATGGAAGTGTGATAATTGATAAATATACACCATTAATGAAAAACAGTGTTATAAAACAATGGCAAACTGTGTTAGATTTAAGAAAAAAGAATAGTTTTTATAATTCTATATAGTTAGTTCTGTACCATTTAATTTTGGCAATGTAACAGTTTAGTGGACGGCACGAGTTTGTTTTGTTGTATAAAATTCAATTCTATTCTGCTTTTATATTCTAGGTTCTTGACTTAAAAAATATTGGACTAGGTGTGATATATCATCACTCACTGGTGTGATTGGATCTTTCAGGAATATTGTAAAACATAAAAAGAATGTGCAAAGCTAAGATTGTTACGCCATAGGGGTTAATATAAGAATATCCACTGGTCAACGTGTTTTGTATAAATCTTTAATAAAACAGAGTAGTGAAACAGATACATTTAGTTGTCGAAAACTAGTTTTTGTAAGGGTTTTATAAAGATATTTCAAAAAGTAATTTTATTAGCTAATTTTACTGAAGTAGGAACTGTACTAGGTTTCAGTCTGCAACAAACGAGTGTTGGGTATGAAATAAGTTGAATGACGATACTTATATACATATAGGGTTCATTTATTTTTGGACTTGACGTCGATGACTTCATATCCAGTACGGTGGTATGAGGAAAAGATAAGGAGGGGGGAGGGGTAATTATGATGCATTTAAAGTAAAGTTATTATTTTGACAAATTACATTGCACACACTGCATTCTTGATTTGTCTTGAAGATTACTAATTTTAGATATTACTGTAAGAAATAAAGCTACGACAGAAATAATAATAATAATAACTATCATGCGGTAACTTAAAGAGAAACATGTTTCCAGTGATTTCGTATGTGTTACTGGCAGCTATTTAATATGTATATACAATATAAAAAATCAAACTATCAGTGTTGGGGTATTCTTAAGCGCCTCAGAGACCTACAATAATATTGCGCAATATTACGTATTGTGCAATATTATTGACCGTTTAGGATTAATATTGAAGATTGCACAAACATTGAACGAAAGTTTGAGCGGGTTTAATTTTTATTGTGCAATATTTTTTTCTTGTAATGTGTAGGCTTAACATTGCACGATATTTTTTACTTCAGAGTTTGGAGCAGTCGCATTCGGTCAGTGACGGTGTTTAATGTATAGTCGTGACGTAAATTTAAGCAAAATGGCGAGCAAGAATGCTATACAATATAAAGAACTGGAGTTTTTACTTGAGTGTATAGAATTGTATAGAGGTTTATTTAACAAAATCACCAGCATGGTTGTCGCCAAAATTTCGTCGCCAGACATGTTGCTCGCACGAAAATATTGATCGGACTAGTTTGTCAATTTTATTGAGTGAATTTATTGAACGTTTGGAATCTAAAAGGGGTATTCAATATTATTGCATAATAAAAGTATTGCGCAATGTTTTTGTAGGTCTATGGGGTGTCTTACTCATCCGTGGTCATTACTGTAGGATAACGGTTTTACTTTTGTTTATGTGCTTCCAGGAGATAAGCCTGAAGTTGTCGGGATCATCGAGTTACTCATGCTAATTTTATAGTTGTTCTAAATTATTTCATTAAGTTTTTTAGTCTGTGATCATTTGTGCCATTACCTGATTGCGTTAATAATATGATGTTATGTATATATGTGTAATGTTTATGTATCTATAAAAGTAGAAGACTTATTGCATAAAATTATTATATACCTACTAGCTGTGTGTCCATTGGGATTTCCTAATACTTATTATCATTCGAAAGATTTTGCAAAACAAGCACGGAAAGACGTACAGCGAGGCTTAGCGATAAAATCCTTTCAAGTAGGAAGTTTCAAATATACCCACAGGACAATGCCATATACAACATTTTCTTTCCAAATTCAGAAGTTAATTCTTCGTACTTTCAACTTAATTTTACCTTATTATATTTCAAAAAATCCTGTAGTAGGTACATGTTTTATCGACTCATTTCTTGTGAAGTTTAAATATCTAGTAAGTTAAATTATTTTTATTTTTTGTAAATTCATATGTCCCAATTTCGAAAATTACTTAAAATAGATGCATTTTTATTAAGTCATTCAAGAAAAATTTAATTCCAAGTTTGAAATAAATCGAACAAAATTTATTATTGTTCCTGTTAAATTTTCCAATTTTCCCCCTTTGTCGAATAGATTTCCAAAAGAATTGATCCTCTTAAAAAATCAAAATGCATCCGATTTCCAAATGTGGCCCTACATACATAAGGAGCCTCAGTATACATTTGTATATTCTAGGTTCACAGGTTTGCGCTGTACGTCGTCAATCAGTCAGTAACATTTTATAAAGTAGATCAGAGACAGCTGTTGTAACAGTGGCTTATTGAACTAACCTTGTCTTAGCTTAGGACATACTTTAGTGACATGCTGTCACATTCTTTTCATTTGAGACAAAAAGTGACTGCATACTACTTAGGATTTTCCTAAGCTAATACAATGTTAGGCAATTAGCCATTAGTCTCAGAGACCACGCTATATTTTCCATTCAGTGTTTGATTCAATTAAAAATTAAGTACAATAAGAATGAAAAAAGAAATTGAGGGTCAAAACCAAAAGATAAAAAATATATTTGACTCATTTGAGTTTTGCAGTGCTTGGAACATTTCTTTTTAAAAAAAAATTAATACCTTGTTTATTATTTTATATTCTGTATTTATGCAAAATTTATTACACATTAAATGGAATTTACAATATGGTCCTCTCGGAATGTTTTATATGGTTATGGATACAGATACTATGTGGGTATGGATACTATTGCCTTTATTAAGTGGTACACCTTGGTTTACTCATTGCACAAGTCCTATTTTCATAATAAACTCTATTACTAAGTTGTACTTAAGTATTTTCTTTGACATACAATTTTTGTTTTAAGTATGATGATTGAAGTGAATTTGTTTTTTTATGCTTTTTAGTTTATATACTTATCTATAATGTATATAAATATTAAATGTAACAGATTTAACAGGTATCTGTGATTTTAAATGTTGCTCACTTTATATTTTAACATAGTTACACATTTTTATATCATTAACAATAAAAATGGTCCATTTCAACAGGGTTGTCACATGGGTTCATGGAACTTAGTTCTTTAAATTGACATTATTGCTATGTGGATAGTATATTATTAAACATAGTAAAAACATATTTTGTCGAACATGACAAATAAAATAATAAAAAATATATATTATTGTTTATAATTCACACATTTACTATACTCCAAAAAATGCATGTTAGGACTTAATAACTAAAATAAATAGAATGTCTTAAAAACCATTCAAAATCTTGTGAATTTTGTTAAGTTACTACAATGAAATGGCGTCATTTCGGCATTTAACAATTTTTAAGTTGTATTTTACAGACTCAAATCTGTAAGTGGTATGGAAGTTATTCTATTGTATCTCTAATGGAGTAAAAATGATTGTAATACCTAGTATTTATTATCCATAATACTACGTATAAAAATCAGAAAAATATATTTCAAAAATAGCCCATTATATTATCTACTTACATTCAAGTGCTTCACATTTAGTAATAAAAATATCACAACTTACTGTTTTTAAACAGATGTGGCATCCCTATTTCTAATGTAGAATCTCATTTCGTTGTCATACAAATATTCATGTTGTGTGAAAATATGTGTATATAAATTATACTGCAGTCTTTTAAACCTTGATTTGAGGCCACACTCAGACACCATATAGCCTATAAAATGTTCTACTTTCGGGCTAGATTTTGTAAAATCCTTTTGTAGCATATGTCCTTAAGGTAAGAAGGCGGCTCTGATTTAAATATTTTGAGTCTGTACACTTGAGTAAAAAACACACAAACAAAAGTCTGTAAACTTTATTATATTAAACTGATTAAAAGATTATTAAATAGACAAAAATATATCGAAGATTGTACAGCTTTAGTGTTAATTTGAAATCGCTGTTTGGAAATGGCTAAATTTAAATTATTTGAAAGTTAACCGTTAACCAAAAAGTATAGATTTGATCTAAACTTTTCTATTTGCTATATGTGTAATAACAAAAGGTTGAAAAGGCGACAGTATTGTATGTATGATCGGACTTTGTCGGTTAGCTCGAGGTGATTTCACTAAATATAAAGGAATATCTTAAAAACTATATAAATCTGTAGTGTCTGTGCCTTCATTTATTTTCATAAGTATTTGTTGTATATATGTAATAAATATTTGCTCTGTGACTCACTAACACCAATGTTACTATTTGAATCTGCTCCATTATAACTCTGAGAACGGCTTGACCCATTTTGATCAAAAGTGATAACACACAATGTAGCGCATAATAGGCCTTAAAAAAGGCCATCTTTATGACCCATTGTAACTCAAGACGATTGATATTGATGAAAATTTGGTGTTCGTGATTACACATATGATAAGCCATATAATTATTTTTTTTGCCAAGCGATGCTGGGTCATGATTTACATAACGTTAAAAGTAATAAGTATTATACATACTTAAGTTGTTGTTAAGTTATTGGTTACTACAAAAAATTTAAAACGAATAAGTTAACAGTTTCAATTAATGCTCTTAGCAACGAAAAACATTTTGATATATCGCACACCTAGATCTAAACTGAGACAACTCAAAATAGGTGGAGCTAAAACTATAAAATTTTAGCTCCAGCTTTAGATACAATAATATTTTGCAAGCCATTTGTCTATTGAATCCTTTGACAGTAGTTTTCTTACTCTAAGATAGAATCAAATTAAGTTGTATAAGTACCCTAAAAAAATGCAGAAATACGTTTATATCGTCACCTGAAAAATAACTTTTTTGTTCATCAGTTTAGATCTAGGTGTGCGATATGTTGTAGTTTATTATATTAATATTTCTTCGTATATGTACAATGCGGGTTTAAGATATTTAAAAAAATAATGGCTTGTGTGTAAATTATATACCATATAATAAGCAAATTATTCAAAATCAACGAGCGTATAAAATAAATTACAAAAACAACCTGTCAAGGGTAAATTTTATTTCCCTTGAATAGGATATATAATGCCCATTTAATATGCTGTGGCAATGTCGCACTTTTGAATGGCCGTGGATATGAAATACGAAAAATTTTATTTCAGCATTCGTCTTCGACATAGGCATATACTGATTATCATCTATATATATAAAAATCAATCCCTATTTTCCGTGGTTACGTGGTCCACACATCACGCGTGAGTGGCTGGACCGATTTCGCTAATCCTTTTTTTGTTGTGTTTGTAATTGTCAGGAAAAGGTTCTTATAAAAAAATATATATTAAGGAAATTGCGCGGAAAATTAGAAAATTTAAGAATACTTAAAGTTCAACGCCCTTTCGGCTGTCTGGAAGGACAATCCCGTATACTTATATAAAATACGTGTCACGTTGTTTGTCCGCTCTGGATTCCTAAAATGTATGCCAAAACAACGTTTGCCGGGTCAGCTAGTTATCAATAAAAATGGTGGTTATCTCAACGGCGCACACACGCTCAACAAACGCACTGCCTTATTATTTAACTCACTGGCTTAAATGTTTTCGCGATTCTCAATGAAATGGTCCAGGTACATATATCTGGTGCTATTACTATAAGATGTAGGTGCACTTACTATTGGTGTGTGTAAGCAAGCGTACATATCATACTATTCACACAGGGTTCATTATTAAGGGATAGTTGTGGGCTTTATTTACGCTTGTATTTAGTATGATAAATTCATTTTTGGTGGCAGTCATTCTTAAACATTGCTTTGTCAGTAATTTTCTGTAAAAAAGTATTCTTTAGTAGGTATGATATGTACCATACCAAATATGTAATGTTGTATGTACAAAATTATCTCAGATGTCCGTCAAATTCCGATCGTTTACGTCAGACAGTACAAATTATACAAATGTCATATAAGATTAAGTCTGTGATGATATGATAAGTAGAATAAGACTGCATTGTATTATATCATAAAACATCTATAGTACAGTAACCATAAGTAAAATAAGTCTTCATTATTTTATACTAGCGACTCGCCTTACAGTCCATTGTGTGATTACAGATTTTTGTAAATGTCACGGGATAAACGCTTTTTTCCCGGGATTCCTATACGCAAATATTTGCTGATAGTCTGTATAACGGATTAAATGGATACGCCTTTCAAGGCAATTTCTTAGGTTGTCAGCGTAGCTTGTATTCACAGACAGAAATACAGTTATACTAGTTAGATGAAATAAAATCACTCCAAGGGTAATTTATAAACCTTGTCATCTTATTCGGTACGATGAAATAGTACAACATGGTTTATTTCTATTTTTTCACAATGTATCTACAAATTTATGACACTTGACAGTGATAGGAGTATTTACTCATATGCGCGGCGACACGTTTCCTTCCAAATGCCGTGTTATTAATATCCATGTGGTCTGTGGTCTATACCTATCTGCAAATATTCAAATCCTATCTATATTCATGTAGCCGCTCACATATCGTGAAAAAGTAACAAATACACACGAACGCAATTTTTCACAATTTTAAATACTAATGGGATAATATCTGTAAAATTCACTCATTTTTTTTGTTTTAATTTACATGTGTAACTATGTATTCGTTATTTGGATTATTAGTTTTAAGACGCTTGTTTCTGTTAGAACCCTAGAATAAAGATTATGTTACTTTCACAATGAGTATTTTACTTACTTATACTATATTATTATTTGAATAATAAAGATTCGCATAACATACTGCACCAATTTTCGAATGTAAGCTCTTATTAAGATATTTCTAACCGATATACCCCAATATTTTCGTCCAGTAGAGGATTCGAGCCCTTTATTAAACGAAAAGATTGAGTTGACCTGAGCGGCACGCCTTGTCTAGAACGTCAGTATATGTCTGATATATTTGGTCATTTTCGGGTGACATTTGTTTAACTGATGGTGATATAAATACATTTATCCGGAATATTATTAGGGCGAGCGAAGCGAGCCCTACACTAGGCCACTTTCTATGCACTTTTGTGGTACATTTTACTCAAAAATTATCGGACTTTAAGGTTTGTGCTTCGACGTAGTAGTTTAAATTCATGTCTAGATATGTTATCTACCATAAAAATAGGGAGGGAGGGGAGGAGGAGGGGGAGGGGGGAGGTGCGAGGGGAGAGGGGGGTGGGAGGGGAAGAGAGAGAGGGGGAGGGGGAGAGTGATAGGGAGAGGGAGATGGGAGGAATGAGAGAGAGGGAGAGAGAGAGAGCGCGGGGGGGCTGGCTGGCGGGGAACAGAGTGAATAGCGTTAGTTTTAAGTCAGGGTGCCCCTCTTGCCCTGCATAATCATTCCTATGCCTGCCTATGCCTATCCCAACGATATTGTGTGAAAGTGAGAGTTGGGTATGTTAGAAGGGCATGAAAATATAATCTACGCAGTCGATGAAACAAATAGCTATGAAAAATATGTCGCGTAACTCTCGCGGACCGGGTTCGTAATGTTGAAGTGAGAGAGAAGTCATGCTTGAAAGAAAGTGTTGGTGTAAAGGTGAGAAAGGGCATGCTCCGTTGGTTCGGACATGTACAAAGAATGGTAGGTGAAAGATTAACAAAACAGATATACAATGCGAGAGATGAAATACTGTATTATTTATTTTTCTATACATTAAAAGATTATAGACTTTATTATTATAATATATTTATTATTATATAATTAAAAGATTTAATTCTCATAAAAATAATTCTCTAACAATATTACTAGATAGTATAATTGCGAGCCCCTACAAAGCTCTGCTTTTTGCTAGTTATTATATAATATTACGGAATATCCGAACGGTTTATATACTAAAACCTTCCTCAAGAATCAATCTATTAAAAAACCGCATCAAAATCCGTTGCGTAGTTTTAAAGATTTAAGCTTACATAGGAACAGACAGAGAAAGCGACTTTGTTTTATACAATGTAGTGATCACCGACCACACAGCCTATAGACGGCTAATGTTTGATTTTCCGTATTGAATGCATTCTGGCAACTAGCTGAGGTAAGACGAAGTGGGGTGCAACGCCGTAATTGGCTAACTCAAGGCCACAGTGAAAGATAGTAATGTACAGAGCATCTGATTGGCCGACACTTATTAACCAATCACTACTCATTGGCGCGTGGACATTTACATGGGAACTATAAGTCAGATGTGTTGACACAAGTCATTCGCCTATTATTAGGTGTCTATGGGCTGTGTGGTCGTTGGTAGTGATGCATTAAAATAGAACATACAATGACGTGAATATTATACACGTGATTGAGTACATACAATACATAGAATAATCACGCTTGTTTTGTCACTTGATAGAGTGATTTGAACGCCAAAGCCTAGGTATTGCAGGTTAAATAAGTGCAGTTACAGTTATTGCAGCTGAATTAGCTGGGTACCGAAGATCACTCTATCTCATAAGACATAAAAGCGTGCTTCGCGTAATTTGTAGGTATAATTTTATTGTACGCTACAGCCACAGAATTCTTAGAGACTTAACAGAAGTCAATGTTACATACAAGTAATATTCGAGCACAGCACACATAGACACCTCTCACGGACGCGATATCTCAGACTGGTGCGGAACAAACTGTCCCGAAACATTCCGAGATTTCGTGTCCGTGATAGGTGTCTATGTGTGCTTTGCTCGAATATCACATGTATGTAGATTGACTACTGTTAGTCTCCAGTATACTGTGCTACAGCTCTGCTTAATTTTGACTTTAGTTGAACGATTTATTATTTCAGCGCTGCAGCGAGTGTTCATAAATTGGAACAAAACTTCTAGTTAGCATAGCATCTCTAGTACGTAGTACATTAAACTTTCTGGTAATAACTGCTAAGTAGACAACAGATACATATTTATTATTATTTTACATATTATTATTACACTAGGCCACTTTCTACGCACTTTTGTGGTACATTTTACTCAAAAATTATCGGACTTTAAGGTTTGTGCTTCGACGTAGTAGTTTAAATTCATGTCTAGATATGTTATCTACCATAAAAATAGGGAGGGAGGGGGAGGGGGGAGGTGCGAGGGGAGAGGGGGGTGTGAGGGGAAGAGAGAGGGGGAGAGGGAGAGGAAGATGGGAGGAATAAGAGAGAGGGGGGGGGGGGGAGAGAGAGATGAGAGATATACAATGCGAGAGATGAAATACTTTATTATTTATTTTTCTATACATTAAAAGATTATAGACTTTATTATTATAATATATTTATTATTATATAATTAAAAGATTTAATTCTCATAAAAATAATTTTCTAACAATATTACTAGATAGTATAATTGCGAGCCCCTACAAAGCTCTGCTTTTTGCTAGTAATAAATAACTAAAAAATCAGTTATTTAAATCTCAATAAATTCTTGTAGGTAGGTACTTCTTTTTCTTCATTCAACTTTTGCCCATTCATCATTCTGTGAAAGAAGTAGGTAGTTAGCGTTAATAAGACTAAAATTTAAAACGAATAATTCAAATTGTTCCTAGTTATACTGTAATTACCTGCGTTTGTGTCCAAACGTTGGTATGATGTTGAAAAATTCCAGGAAAAATACTTCACAATTCTGTAATAAAAAATAAGCTGAGAATTTAAGTGTTGCGAATATCCTAGAAAAAGTGAGAATACTGGAAATCTATAATTATACATATACTTAATAAAATCGTAGGAAAGTCAAAACTGTACATTGAATATTTTATTTAAAAAATACTTGGGGCGTGATCTATAATCGATATCGAAGCCGTGAGCGTCAGAATGGACAGAAAAATAAACTACTATTTAAGGTGACCGGCCAGGTCACCTTAAATAGTAGTTTATTTTTTTCTGTTCTTAGGTAGCAACTATTTAATGATTAGTAGCAACTAGGAAGAAACTTCCTATACTAATTTCGATGTAAAATATCAGTAGTGACCGTCCATTCTGATGCTCACGAAGCCAAATATATAGTTTTTAGAATTTTTGTCTGTTTGTCTGTATGTATGTCCGGGGTAAACTCAAAAAGTACTGCATAGATTTACTTCAAATTTTGCATGAATATTACTAACAGGTCGGGTCAACATATAGGCTACATATTTTCACGCTATCATCTACTGGGGAGGAGCAGTGCGGAGTAAATGAAGTCCGTGCGGACGAAGTCGCAGGCAACAGCTAGTCTAGAAATAAAAGAAAGAGACAGTTGCTTCTATCGATAAACAATAGCTGCCTCTATCGATAAACAATAGCTGCCGCAAGTCGTGACATAAACAGCTATGCCATAATGTACCTTCTCGCATAAGGTTGAAATAAGCGTGTACTATGACTTGTTTATTCTTAAGTTGTTTACAAATTCCCGGCTACTGTGGCGCTTTCGAGAACATATCAAATATTTAACGGGCATATAGGTATATAAGGACGTGTCGGGGAAAGGCGAGTATAGTTTTGTAAAGCAATTCGAAGTGATAATTTGAGCGATATAGTACAGTGCGATAAAAGAGATAGAGCGATTTAGTGTGCACGGCAAGGGTTTTGGTTTAGTGATTTGGATTAGTCGGTTAGTTCTAGGGCGAATATAATGACGGTGCTATTAGTGTTAGTCAGTGCGTATAATATACGTGTTGTATTTGGTTGGTAAAAAAAACACGGTTTAAAAATATTAGTGGTATTTTATTAATAAAAAATATAAGTGGTATTTTATTACACAAAACGAACTGAAAGCTCGTAATAATAGTAATTTTTAAAAATTTAAAAAGTCTGTCTGTTATGCTTTCACGGCTAAGCCGCTGGACCGATTTTCCTGAAATTTATTACGGAAGTAGTTGAAGAGCTGGGGTCAAACACAGGCTATTTTTTTTTTCAAAAACTAATCCTTAAAAGGTTGAAATAGGGGATAAAATTTGTATGAAGAACTATCTGAACGATATATATATGGCGATACGTAGCGAAGCACATACGGGCCGCTAGTTTTTTATAATAATTTACTATTTTTTTAAAGAATAGGTACATAAACCTTGACCTATTTAATAATAATATTGTTGGACAAATTACACGAATTGATCTAATCCGAAAGAAAGCAAATTGTTTGCTTGTGTTATGGGTGTTAGTCTACGATACTAATACATAGAAATACATATTAAAATATTGTAACATATAAATACCCAAACCCAGAAATACAAACAGATGTTTGTATTTCTTGGTTTAGGTATAGCACATCACAAAAATGTTTGTCTCTGTCGGGAATCGAACCCGAGCCCTAACGATACGTAGTTAGATTCGCTAACCACCCGACCAATGTGGCGGACAATTGTGTACGTAGTGATGGGATATCATATCAAAAATTACCTTGAATACCATTCGAAAGATCAAAATCAATCATCCTTTATGAAAATATGCAGCTTTAAAATTAACTTAAAACACTTATAAATAATAAATTAAAGTAAAAAACTGTAGATTTTTAAACTGTTTGAGCTCAAAAATCTATTCTTAGGTGTAGATATAGATTTCCCCGAATTGGTCCGGGCTCCTTTGAAGAACAGACTAAGTGCCGTTCTGCCAGGCAGGTCGTAAAAGGCGACCGTTTGGCTATACGAGTCACTGCCATCGTAGCTACTAGGTGGTGGACTTCTGCATTGTCTGAATTATCTCGCCCGGGTCTGGTACCACCACTTTACCTAGCCCTGCCGCAATAGTGTCAGCGTTTGTCGCTATCGTGTTCCGGTTTGGAGGGTAAGGTAGTCGGTAAACTTATGCATGTGGCATTAGACCTAGCCATAAGACAGAAACGCACCATTAACATCTTTGGTGTATAGGCGATGGTTGACTCTTTTTATTAGAAGACCAATCTGTCTGTTTGAGGTCTCATGATATAAAAAAGTTTCGCCGTGTTGGTTCCGGTCTCCTTTGAAGAATAGAAATGCAAGTCATTACCATCGTGACTACTAGGTGGTAGAATTCTGCATCGTCTCGCCTGGGTCTGGTATCACCGCCTTACTTATTCCTGCCGCAATAGCATCAGTGCTTGTCACTGTCTTGTTCCGGTTTGGAGGTTAAAGTAGCCAGTAAACTTATACATGTGGCATTGTGACGAAGTCTAATGAGACCTCGCGACAAAATAGCAACGTACCATTAACATCTTTGGAGTCTATAGGCGATGGTTGACTCTTACCATCAGGAGACCCATCTGCTTGTTTGCTATCTTAAGATATAAAAAATAAAAATAAAAGTTTTTGATACCTACTTTTGAGTTTAAAATAGCTCAATTTAGCAGGGAGTTTAGGGGATGGCCTGTAGAGTCAACCGGATTATAGATTTTCAAATCTTTATACTTCTTCATTAAAATATAAAGTGATAACCTCCGTTTATTCCTCGCTTGAAAAGGATCAGTCTGAGGGTAAGTACTGTAGGTATTACCTTGGTATTACTTTACTTTTTGGTGTTAGCTTGCGATCGGATTTGCATTTGTTTTATATGCACTTGATGGGTCATTTTTTTCTAGCTAATACCCTACGAACACATAACCCTATAGAGAAGAAATACACGTGAATCTAAAAGACAAACAGTTTTGCTGAGGTACGAAGGGAGGTGCGATCGCTCCGAACGATCGAGTTCGTTCTAACTTCTACGATCCTAATGGCTATGGTGTGCATTGTGATGACATCATGTTTCTATCGAAATCGATAAAACATGCTTTGGTTACGTGTTTTCTTAATTATATAAAAATCTCGTGTCACGGCACAGTACACTCCTCCAATACGATTAGACCTGTTTTCCAACAGTTGTAGCTGATGTTTTTCAGTGGAAATAGATATTTTCGTGAAACAACTGTAGTAACCGAAGCCACAGCACAAGGCTCAGTATTAGGTCCAGTACACTTTTTGACATATGTGAATAACATGAGCAAGTCTATTACAAATAGTACATAGGTCTTATCAATTTGCTGATGATACCTCCCTAGTTATGGATTGAGAAAAATCAAAAACTGCCACCTCTCTTTCATAGTCAGACCTAGACACTCTCACGAAATGGTGCCATGACGCTGGCTTAGTCTTTAATACAAAAACGCTATTAGTACTTAAATCGCTATATATAAAGATTTCCCCTATAAATACCAAACGCAGTTGCTCATAAACATGGTATGTGGCTGTCCGCCCATAGATATTGTTGACAAACATACTGATTTTACATTATAAATAACCTATTAAAACCCAAATTTCCACCATCTTACCTCCAGGCACTGTAGGCACCACTCCATCAAAATATCAACCACAAATAATATATAAAATAAATAAATAACAGAACAGTTGCCAGATCAGAAGACTTATAAAAACTTACCCTAAAAGCACAACGTTTACACCGGTTAAAACGCCACACAATAGATATATGGCACCCGGAAAGGATGCTATTGTCGCCGTGTATATCGAATTAAAAATTATGGGCGAAAGCAAAGGTGCAACACTTCCAACTGCACCCGACAACGCAAAAATCTTTGCGATATCTTCCATTGGTAGTGTTTTCGTGAAATGAGATCTTGTTAGTGGCCCTAATAATCCCTTGAACATGCCAAAGACGCTACCTGAAATATAAAATAATGCTTATTGCTCATGTAGTTGGTGGTAAGATGGCGCCTAGCGTAACAATTTGTAAAAATATATTCAAGTTTATTTCAATAAACTATCAATCATATCACATCAGGGCAGATTTTGTAATAAAACTTGTTATAGTTTTACAAATTTCTACGTTTTGTTATTAAATGATATGAATAATTCATATCATCATACATTAAAAAACACAACCGCCTAGTATAGAAATGAACGCTTTGTATTGATATCTCCAGAACAGATCCAGACCAGTATTTACTGCTAAATATCTCGTAAAAGGCAAGAGAAGGCTAATGTGTATCACTAACATCCTGACAACTAACTTGTTGGTACTGTTCTGCAACGTTCGAACAAATTTGGTACAACTGGCGTACCTATTCCTGCCGCGATAGCGTAAATGCCTGTCACTGTTTTCCGGTTTGGTGTGTAAGGTCGCTATACTATATACTAAGGCATGTGGTATTATCACCCCGCAACCAGTCACAAGGATAACAACGCACCATAAAGGGACTGACAAGACCTAATTTGTTGAAATTGATGTTATTTATTAAATAATAGTACATCACAAAAATATATGTTAATATTCATTATATGACAAAGACCTTGGCCGGGCTCGATACATAATTAAAAAAAATTGGGTCGATAGAAAATAATTGCGAAGATTGGTCGAAAATCATCTTTAAGCGGTTCTACATCTTTAATTTTTTGACGTATGGGTCTGCAATTAAAAACTTGAAGTCATCGTATTCATTCCTAAACCGCTAGCGAATCATATTTGACAAATAATCTGCATTTTTTTAAATTTTATTATTTATTCATCATAAGACTGGCCGCCTTGTTTCACTGATAGTGGGCTCTAGTCAATGACGTGTATAATATATTATACACGTCATTCGTCAGTCGTCACGTATAATATATTGTATACGTCAGTCGTCACGTGTATAATATATTATACACGTCATTGGCTCTAGTTTACTTTGATAGAAATAGACAGAGTGCGCTTATTGGTGTTTAGAGAGTATAGGCGTTGATTGTCTCTTTCCATCAGGAGATCCATCTGCTTGTTTGCTATCCTATGATATCTGAAAAAGAGAAAAGGGGCATACTTATATACATATCCCAAGATGTTGTCGCAAGCATTTTCCACAAATATTCAACAGACGTGGCTAATAATGTTAGCATTGCGAAAGTAATGTCACCAAATCTAAATAACTTTTGCAAAACTACAACTCCGAGAAATCCGCCGACGAAACCTATTGCCGTGGACACGGCAGAATAGGTAGTATATTCTTGCATAGCCCAGTGAAGCTTTTCTCTTGCATACAAATAGTCCAGTAAGCTGATGCCGTATGTAATCATTACAGCAAAGATGTTGACAGCTGTTATTAGAATTATTTGCGCTCTTCCATGGTTTGGCCGTTCTTTAAAGCATTCTCGTGCCATGTCTTTGACAAGTAAAAGGTCAAGAACTCTTGTTGTGCCGCCCTGAAAGTATAAAAAGGGGATGATTAAGTTTGCTCTTAGAACTTTGTTCAAGATATGAATATGTTTGTTATGTACCTACTATTCGAAACATTTTTTTGAGAAAAGAAGTGATCGTAAACTTGTTGCCTTATACACAAACACTACACGCTCCATAGACGTGTACATGTGTGTGTGAGTCACAACTCATGGATTCCTGTAACCGTCGCGTTATTGAGTAGGTAAAACGTCTTGCGAACGCTTGAATTTGGCTGTAGGTATATTGTGTTTAATTAGTTTATTTGTTGTGCAGTTCCAGGTAGTGTAGCGTAGGGCAGTGTTGGCATGATCGATTAGGAAGATTTGGTAAGAAAAGGTAGGTAGGGTACGAAGCAGTGGCGTATATAATGCCTGCCTATGCAATCGAGGACTCTGGCGCAAAAATGAAATTTTGTGGATTTGGACCCTATTTAAACTTAACTAAGGATTTTAAAGGTGCAAAACTATTTCATAATTAAGTACTTAGCTTTTTATATTATATCATGCAAGGCGTTTTTAAGAAATAACAGAAGTTAAATATTTTGTAGGTATTCAAATTTGGATAGGTAACAGGTATTTATTGTAACACATCACATCACCACATGAGGTCCCGGGTTCGATTCCCGGGTCGGGCACTTAAAAAAAATGTTTTTTCAGTTTTCTGATAAACACAAAGTTGCCCGGGATTGGAAAGTGCCCGATTGGCGATAGGCTTGCCACCTATCACATTTGTGGGACCACGTATCTTCGGCTAATCGTGGGTGCACTTGTTGTACCTCTGCCTACCCCTTCGGGGATACATGCGTGAAGATACTTTTTTTTATTGTAAAAGCATGGAGGTTGAGGAAACCCTAAGATTGATGTCCTCGGTGCACTGTTTCGGGTAGCCAAAAAGCCAAAAAGCCGGCTAGTAAAAATACAATAATTAAAACACAACAATTTCGAAGTTTTGTCACTGTCAATTTTATTTATTTTCGTACATTGCTTTATAAAAACAACTATAAGTCTTGCACTTAAGGTTGGATATGCAAAGACATATGTTTTTGCCATATTTTTAACTACTTAAAAGAAATTAGGGACACTTTTGAGTGTCAGTTTTGTTCGGGACTGTGCATCTAGGGTTTTTTATATCAATGAGGTAGATACATAAATATAATTTCTAATTTAGAAACGTGGCTAACCTATATATATCCAACGAAATATGCCTTGTTTGCAGGTAGCACCTACCTAAGTATAAATAATTTATAGGCTTATTCGTCCGTGTTCTAAGTTCTGACCTATACTCTAGGTCAAAATAAGGACGAATAAATTAAATAAAACTCAGAGAGCGTAAGTCCAGCAGGTACTATCAAAAAGGGAACAAACATGGTAGGACGTCTTTATTGCTTTTTGGACTTCAGGCAAACAATAATCGATCGGTCTGGTGATCTGTAACTTGTCCAAGTTTTTGTGTAGACACTTTTAGCTTTTCCGTATCTCTTAATGTACTAGACCAATTCCATTCAAAAGAGAAAAGAAAACACACATTTTGACCTGTAGTTTATTCAGACACCACCTTATTATTTTTCCAATTTGTACGCTCTAATCATACAGCGCTTTTGACGAGTCTACTAAACTTTCTCTTTACGATTTTTTCGAAGTGCAGCGAAACATGATCTCATGTAAAAAAAGTTTGAAACAACGCAGCAAGAAACGCTATGACCACTTGATAAAAATACTTTTTAAATAATTCAGTCAAAGTGAACTACTTATGAATGTATGGATTCATGCTTCAAACGAAAATTCTTATATACGGCATGTTGACGATAGTAGACAAACTCATCAGTGCAGTATTTTATAGCGCAAAACATTTTCGAATTACTTATTAAATTATCTTGTAAATAGGTTAAAATGAATTATGAATTCTTCAAGAATGAAAAACGTATGTAGTTGACTTTCGCTTATGCCCATTTGATAAAATGCAGCACTTTCGAAAAATATAGTAAGGAGAAAGTTTAGTAGACTCGCCAAAAGAAAGCAGCAACTCACGATATTTCAAGTATGTATAGATCATTTTACAAAAAGGGTGCCATCCCGCGGTCTATAAAAGAAATATACGTTGTGTAAAAAACCCTTTCCGACCCGAAAAGGGCATTACTAGGTAAGTCGATGACATTTATATGATGATGACATTTATAAAAATAAAAATAGTGTGGTATTTTAAAATGCATGTATTTTCACTTAAATTTCGCTAAAATCTAGCGAATATTTTAAACTGGACAGCACTCCGTCGAATAAGCGTACGCGGCCCTATTGAAATCGTAGTCGTGTGTCTGTTGATATTGAAGTGAAAACTTCTTTAGGCGCGTTGAGCGTTTTTGTAGAGGGTAAAATCCTCGGTTCGCGTCACCGACATGCTAATGATAATAGTATATCTATAGCTATGGAGAGCCAGACTAGCGCACGCGCAGTAGCCTGTGTACACGTATACACTAATACATCGACTATTTCTGACTGTATTTTATTATTTAACCCATCATATGTAACTAATAAATAAAACATAAAAAAATTCATATAATTTTTGCATATAGTTTTAATTACTCTCAACTTAATAGTTCCGTTTTCACTTCTATCGGCAGTCCCACGACTGCTACTGTTTTTTTTTATCCGGCATCATGTGTGGTCATCGTAAAATTCAAAATTTCATTTGAGATTACTTTGATCAGTGAAAATTTATCTTTGCGGATCGAACAGAATTGTTTTGCACATTGTATAAAACGAATTTTATCAATATTTATTAAAATAGCTTTAACATCAATGCTTACCTGCAGAGCACCAACTAAAGATTCAACTATGACAATGTTAGTAAATGCATATCCTATAACGTTTATTGTAGCAGCCAGTAGGAGTAAGTAAATATTTCCAATGGCCATTACAAGATACGAGGTAATCAGAGATCCCAGAATTGATCCTAAAGCGGTTGTGGCATCAACTAGCATCATCCTACGGAATAATATCGTATCAGTCAATAAATACCTTTTTTTACATCATAAGATAGCAAACAAGCAGATGGGTCTCCAGATGGAAAGAGTCGACCATCGCCTATAGACACCAAAGGTGTTAATAGTGCGTTGTTATCTTGTGGCGAGGTCTAATGCCACATGCATAAGTTTACCGGCTACCTTACCGTCCAAACCGAAACACGACAGTGACAAGCACTGACGCTATTGCGGCAGGAAAAGGTAAGGCGGTGGTATCAGACCCGGGCGAGACAATGCAGAACTCTACCACCTAGTAGCCACGACGGTAGTGACTCGTATAGCCAATAGTCGCCTTATACGAGCTGCCTGGCAGAACGGCAGTTGGCCTATTCTCCAAAGGAGCCCGGGACCAACACGGGGAAAATACCTTTCCAATCCTACTTCCACAATGAAATATAAAATGAACAACTATACAGGCTGACCAACCGATAATAGATTATATCTATTGAAAGTAGAGTTGCCACTTGCCATCCTTTCGGGTTTTCCCAGATTTGTCCTAGGGGTGTTCCGTGAACGGCAAACCACCAATAAAACAATAGCGCCTTAGTATTGTAGAGCTACCGAGACGCTATATATAGAAAAATCTGCGCTTGTGATTGTGAGAGATACATATATATTTACGTGTGTATCTGTTGACCACGGACGGGGCGGAAGATGTAGCTATGATAAAACATCGTTTATAAAACATTTGGGATTTCACAATCGGTGTTAATTATTATTTGAATTATTATTTAAATTTGTAAATAATTAACATGTAAAAAAAATCGATGCATCGTTTACATCCCTAATTTGTCCTAGTTTAGGAGGCGACCGGGCCGTCGCGAGCGGGGTTTTATCTGTAGCCCGGGTTTTAATATAAATCACGCGCGCAACTCTTTATAATAATAGTTCTTTAATTTAAGAAGATTCTGTTTTATTTTTGTTTTTTTTTAAGACGTAGTTTGATTAATAACTCAGTAAAAATAAATAATAGATAATTTAAAAGCACTAAAACTATATTTTATTCTAGTGTGTAACATAAAAAAATACTTTGTTCAAATGTCTGGGTTGTGAGTTCCGAAATCCGGGGTTTTCACATTTCTTTTCTTAGTTGACAAATTTTTGAGAGGGCAACCCTAATCGAATGACATGATAGTTGATAGTCGTAAGCATAGACTAGTATATAATATTATGGTCGTAAGTAAAGAATAAAAATATAATAAAACGAAAATATTGCGTAACGAAATAGTAAACCTCAACGAAATTAGTGTAATAATATCCGAAAAGTATGGTTACTGCACGATGTACTAACACTCGTTAGTCACGAGCTCGGTCAATCGCCGTTTGTAAACAATGAACTGCTTATGCGGCGTGTGCGGGTGCCCATATTAAACTTCTTTATTGGAAAATTTGGTCAAAATTTAAGTGCCCATTTTTTATACATATTTGGTATTAGAATGGAGCACTGAACAGTGAACACCCTCTTTCAGTATATGTACAATTTTTACCAGTCAATCTGTGGTATATATTATGCATTTAGCTAATGTTAGAGAATAACTTAAAAACTTTTTTGAAACAACTTTGAGGACTTGACAAATGCAAGATGGTCGCTGGTTTTTCAAACTAGTAGTGTCCAATTTTTCTTTAATAAAAAGGGGTTTAAAATTATTGCTAATTATTTATTAGAAGCATAGACTATCTGCCGTTCTGCCAGGCAGTTCGTAAGAGGCGAACGATTGGCTATGCGAGTCACTAGTCACTACCATTTGGCTACTAGGTGGTAGAGTTCTGCATTGTCTCGCCTCGCCTCGCATTGTAAGGTAGTCGGTATACTTATGCATGTAGAACTAAGACACCGCCACAAGTATAGCAATGCATGCATAAGTTTACCGACTACCTTACCCTCCAAACCGCAAAACGAGAGTGACAAGCATTGACGCTGTTGCAGCAGAAATATAAATCGGGGGTAACAGATCCGGGCAGGGCATTGCAGAACTTTACCACTTGGTAGTCACGATGGTAGTAACTGGTGTAGCCAATCATTAGCCTAGTACGAACTGCCTGGCAGAGTGATATATTTGTCAAAAGGGGCCGGTAGTCGGGACCAACTCAGGAAAATATTATATGTCTCATGCAAAAAATTACCTAATAGATGTAGTTTCCGGGGAACTGGTATCGCTGACATAACAGTATGCACCAGTAAACATCACAGTATATCCACCGCTTAAAGAAAATGGCATCATAGGTACTATAAACCACCAGGGGCTGAGACTGTCCATCATACCATATATCACAATAGATATTCCAGTCATCGCCATACCTTAAAACGTTATTTAAATAGTGTTAACATAAACAAGCAGAGCTTGAAGTGATAATTAACAAGTATAAGTTGATGATTATCTTAATATACTTATATAAATTACGTGTCACGTTGTTTGTCCACTACGGATTCTTAAACTACAGGGCCGATTTCAATGAAATTTTGTAGATATCTACTGTCCAACTTAAAACATAAGATAGTTTTAATCTCAATGAACCCTTCGCCCTCCTCTCAAGTACTGCATCAAAATATTCAATACCTACATGTAATTTGTATAGCAAAACAATGTTTGCTGGGTCAGCAAGTCTTTGATGAATATAATCGAAAGTATTTATCACTTTGACGATTTCGACTCTTCAGGATACAGAATCAAGTTACTAGTATAGATTTCCATTTCGAAATTTCAAATTTTATCCCAATTATTTTCTTTCAAATGTAAAATAATTTTTTTATAGACAAAAATAAAAAGATTTGGTGGCCAAAATTATTTGCAAATAATTTTGAAATCAGCCCCTGTTTGATGCGCTTCAAAATTGGCTTATTGCGTTCAAAAATAAAATCTTTATTCTCTAGTTGAATGACCTAATAAATAGATAAACAATGATATTCAGCGGCCATGGTTGTATGACGCTTGTAGCTACATTGAAATTGAAATGAAGTTCAAATTTTTAAGTGAAAAATAAACCTTACTGCCAGTCTATACGGTATATATTTGAATGACAATTTATTTTACCCATTTGTTCTACAAACGGATGGAACTATTTTATTTATTCACATATTATTCAGGTGGTTTCGATAGAACCATACTTCAATAATCGCGTGAATAAATGCTAATGATGTTTTCAATTCTGAAAATGAAAAGAAGCGTTCTTTGCAACATGAAAGCTCGACGAGTAAAACTGTATTTGTGAAGTAAGTATTTATTCTAAGTAGCATATTAATTTATTTAACCATAATAAATAATTCTTTACCTCTTAGCCATGTCATGTGCACATGTTTTCCCAAACTAATTATAACTATTTATTTCAAGATTAAAATAAACATGGCATCTTACAGTGGTAAGCGATCTACCAAAACAAAACCCAATGATCCTTTCTATACTATATTTCCCCAAAATTGCATGGAGAAAACGATAGCAATCTGGCTCTTAAATACCGGTCCCATCTTTTTCTTGCGTCGCACTCACGGCGAGAAACGGTACTATCCTTGTTGCACTCGTTTAGAAGAGAAATGAAAAGTTACATTTATAGGGACCGGCTCTTAAGGAATCTATCAATTGCAGAACCCATACACTGATAGAAGGATTTAGTTCTATTTAATACAGTCAAAGCTCTCTGTATTTGACTCGCCCGTACAGGACCATCCTCTGTATTTGACTCGTCCTTGTCCATAAGAGTTGTGTAAAATCGTCAAATACAGAGGGCGAATGTGGTCAAATACAGAGGGTGGTCAAATACAGAGGGGTCCAATACAGAGAGCGTCGACTGTAAGATTTAGTAACAGATACTAAATGATTTAGTAAAAAACCTTTCATTACCAAATATTTAGTTGTAGGTACTAAATCATTTATTAAAGCCCATTTAGTTCCACCAAATAAATATTTAGTAGTATTTAACAAATGATTTATTGCTACTTAATAAATCGTTTATTGATATCAAAAAAAATAATTTTATTAAATTAATAGAATCTTATTAAATTATATTTTTTCGTTTGAAACATTTATAAAATTTAAAATTAAACAAGTTTTTAACACATCAATAATAGAAAAATTAAAAAATGTAAACTAAATTCCACTGAGAAAAGACATAAATAGGCGATATTTATTGGGATTATGTGTTTTTTTAAAGTTTTAATAAAACTTCCAAAATCAAGCTGAATAAAATAATCTGAGTTAGTGAATAGGTTATGTATCACATAAACATTGGAATTAAAGCATAGCCATCTACCGACAATACTTGCCAAAGAAATATTTAGTACCTGTTACTAAATATTATTTGGTGGAACTAAATATTTATTTCCATGTAATAAGGTTTTGTTCATATAAAGAAATCATTTATTAAGCTGTAACAAATAATATTGATGGGTACAAAATATTTGTTTCTCCCAAATAAATGAATGAAAATTTTGTTACTAAATCAGTTTAGTACTCTGTACTAAATCCTTCTATCAGTGTAGAGAGTGAAAATCCTATGTCAATTTTGAAGGTATGTCCTCTTTAGATACATATCTATCTTTAAATCTTTGAATCTGGCCTTTGCGATTTTCATTCAAGTTAACAATCTTCATTGCAGTATTTAACATTTATTGATAAGAAAAATTTCTGGTCGGCGATAGACCATTGTCCTCAATGTACGGCTCACATTATTTTTGAAGCGCATAAGCGGCACTGGCAGAGGAAAGCTGTTCAATCAGCCAACGCTGCCGTCCAAGAAAATGATTTAGACATAGATATATTATTTGAGTCTAGTTTAGAGAACCGGCCAGGACTTTTTGGTAGCAGAAAACTGCTACGTCGTAAGTGTCTAATTAATTTCCTTAAATGTTACAAGGTCAAGAAGAATTAAATTATGTCAGTCGTATTACATCATATGCATTTAATTAAATTAATTACGATAAAGGAACATTTGTTTTATTTTTTTACAACCCTGTACGCATTAAAAATATTCGAGCTATTATCTATGTAAAATCTAATCAATTTGGTAAGTCATGGAGATCCTTTAGAGAACAAAAATGTGTCAACACTTATTTTTAAAAATTAAAAAACTTAATTAGTAACAATTTTAAACTTTAACAACATTAAAAAAAAAACAATAATAAAACCTAACAAATATTTAAATGATAAAAAAACTGCTTGTACGGATCACAACCATAAAATTAGCTGTATACATTAACTTACGATTTCTATACCTAAACTTTTATAGCCTCTTTGATCTCAGCTCTTTCACACACCATTACTCCATATCACTTATCACGTTTTTTAAATTCCTAAGGATTACACTTGGCGCCGGCCCTTTTCATTATCTCCATCATTTGATTGTCGCCTCGTTTTAGGGCAACTTGATAGACAGTTTCCCCGGCATAATTGGTAGTCTCCAAATCAATACCTGGTGCCCCGCACAGCCATTCGGCGAGCTCGTAGTTTCTTTCCCAAACACACATGTGCAAAGGAGTAAAACCACCACGCCCTTCCTGGCCGTTTATGTCAGCCCCAAGCTTCAAGACGACGTTCATCATCTCTTGTGAATAAATATCCTTATTCCTCACAAGGATATGGGTGCAGTGTTCACCATTGTAGTCCTTCGTTGTTAAGATCGATGGGATTGGTCCATCCATCCACTGTTCTGCCCTAATAAGAAGAGCTAAAGAGCCAGCTTGACATACTTCATGGAAATATGTCAAGCTGGCTCTTGACATGCCGTTCAATCATGCCGTTCCTACTTCGGAACTATCGGCAATTTTTAATTTTTTTATTAAATTAAGCACCATCTAAGAATCATAGCTAAGTTCTAAAATGGAAACATTGTAACTTAAAACACCCTAGGTGGCGCAGTAACAATGCGATTTCTGCTTTACCCAAAGAGTATGTGGCTTTACCGATAAAGCTACTAGTGAGACCATATCAATTGCCAGTTACTTTTAAGTGGCAGTTTTTTGTTATTTACAAAAACATAATTTATATATAAAATTATTAATTAACATAATAATTAATCAAATACTACAGGAAAAAAATAAATAGGCTGTGGAATGTTTTTTATGTATGTTTATGTTATCGGTCATTTTAAAAACGTATTTTTTCCTGAGCGTTAATTGGTAATTGAAAACAAAAAATGGCAACTTTGAATTTTAGCCAGTGTTTGTAGAAATCAGCGTAACCACTTTTAGTAGATTTCTACTTTTTAGTAGATTTGAAGCAAATGAGGCGTAATATAGTATGATAAAATGTTACAGTAGAATTTAGTAGATGTATTCACTTTTAATTCGCTATCAAAGAATATTACGCTCAAAACCAAGCATCCATGTCCAGAAAGTTTTAATGTTACAGTCGGCAACACACGAAAGTGATTTGGACTAATGAACGTTATTGTGTATATAGCAAATTGAACTTTATTTTCAAATACATTAAGAGTATTTTTATAAAATAGGTCTTGCTACTTAGATCATTTTTAACTTGCCCCTATAGTGATACACATTACACATTAGACAACACAGTTTTATTTAGTCGTTTTCGTTGATTTGTACTGTTTGCTTTCGCGAAATCATACGTTTTTGTAATTTAAAATACGATCGAAAAGATACGATCAAACCTATCGTGCAGATTACCAAATACCAAAACAAAAGACTAAATCACATTATGGGATCCGATTAGGTATTCACTGTACCTAATCGGATCTTTATCTTTAGTATCTTTTCGATCGTATTTTAAATTACAAAAACGTATGATTTCGCGAAAGCAAACAGTACAAATGAACGAAAACAACTAAATAAAACTGTGTTGTCTAATGTGTAATGTGTATCACAAATGCGTAATTAGACACGGCTTTTAAATAATAAATGTACTTATTAATTTGTTATATAGAAGTGAAAGTTGGGTAAATCAGGGCATGAAGGGAGAACTAACTTGGTCGACATGAGATTATTACGAAAAATATATGGTGATACATTTGCGAAACGCATTTTCAAGCCCGCTTATTTACACGCGGTGTGAAACGTGAAGCGTCTTATGACAAAAACAATTGTATAGGAATGTACTAAGCATGCTCGTTGCTAGAAGCGTCGCCGTTCACACCGCGCGATAATTCATGGACGCGAAATTTATCTCCTCCGGCTGCCATCGCAACTGAGATTCGTAGCCAGTTGCGAAAAATTAATAAATAAGATAGTACATTTAATAAAAAAGATAGTACATTTCTGTTACACAACTATTACCGATCACTTTAACAGTTTTTTTTAGTAGAAGTGTATAAGCTACAGAAAGGAGGGTGCAAATGGAATACACATCATCAATCTAGATGTGTTATTAAATTTTCTTTATTATATTTTTAATTTGAATGGTTTTCTGAATTTATTGCATAGTATATGCAAGTTTGTATTTATTCACATCGTATTTTCTTGTGTTGTATATAATATGTGTATGCGTAGATGCACATAAATCATGTATGTGCATATTCATCTAGTATACTCATTCATGATTATTAATTGTATTGTAATAATTACTAGTATAACATTACTTTTACAGTTTCGCACCCGGTTGTAGAAAAATAAAAGATATCGTGCAAACATAATATAAAGACTATTTTTATAAAATAGGTCCTTCAACTTAGATCACTTTTATCTTGCCTCTATAACAATAGACATTAGACGACATAGTTTTATTTAATCGTTTTCGTTCATTTGTGTTGTTTGCTTTCTCGAAATCATACGTTTTTGTAATTTAAATAAAAAGAAGATACACTCAAACCTATCGTGTAGGGTGAGAAATAACTCATTATTTTCAAAAATGTTAATCATAGAGTATATATATAAACTGGTATGGATGTTAATCATAAATGATTGATTATATGTAGGGTTCATTAATAAATCAACAAATCGTATCTACCCAATTCGGCTTAAATATTATTCTAAAAATAATTGCATTTGAAAAATGCAACCTAGAAGAATTTAGTAGATTTTAGCAGCGTTTTTGGTAGATTCCCTCATCAAATGGTGGTCGCGCTGGTAGAATTACGCCATTATTAAAAGTTAATTTAAAATTACGTAAATGAGAATTTCCCACTTGTAAATATTATACAAATAACTAAGTATTATCTCTGTATATATTTATTTAAATATTATTGTTGTAAATAATTTATAATTTTAGTATCTATGTTATTTTGATTACTTTCTGATCCTCTACTTTCCTGTCAATCCAAATTCCAAATCCTAGTTTATTGTCTAAAATATGTTTCCTCGTTTTACTTGATCATGGCAGTTGCTTAACGCCCATGCCAAAAAAAAAAAAAAAAAATGAGTATTTAATTACTGCTAATTACTATTTTTTTGTTTAATATTGTGTTCTAAAGATCGCATTTAAGCTTTACTTATCGTTAGCTTCATTTAATTATAAGTGTTATTATTAATTGTTAAATTTAAGCAAATTAACAATATAGATAGGTATGAAAGTAGTTTTTGACTTATTTTATCATGGAGAGAAAAAAGTGGTTGCCGGTTGGCGAAGATATTGCTGTTATTTTGGATGCAACTCCAAAGGTATCTGCAATGTATTGGTCTGTGTCTAGGAAAGATGCGCAGGATTTAGAAAAATTTCGATCGTAAATTTCAACCTTATTTAACACCCCTTTTTTGTTGAACCATTGGATGGAGGGGGTAAGGGACACCAACTTTTGTTAAGGTCGCTTTGCTCTGAGCTCATTCCCCGCGGAGTTGCGGGATGAAAACCGAGATCCATTACAAAGGCGTCAGAGGATTGCATTAGAAACGGGCCGCACGAATTTGGGGTTGAGAGGTGGCGGGGGGATGAAGAGCTTGGGGACTCCCTTCCAGTAAAACTCCCCCTACGGAAATGCTTATAAAAAATGTTATAGGCTAAAAACTACCCAAACTTAACCTCAAAATGTATGCAAATACTTCAAATATTAATCTTAAATTATTTTGCACTATTTTTGTTGCTTGCCCATGGTGAAAGAAAAAGAGGTGTTATATAGGGTCGAAAATTTCCATTTGAAATTTTTCTAAGTCGCAGATGCCTTTGTAATGAATTCCAGTTTTCATCCCCAACTCCACGGTGAATGAGCTCAGAGCGAAGTTACCTTGACAAAAGTTGGTGGCCCTTAACCTCTCCATCAATTGGTGCAACAAAAAAGTGGTGTTATATAGGGTTGAAATTTACCATCAAAATTTTTCTAAGTCCTGCGCACACTTTCTTACATACTGACCTCTTACAGTTTGTGTGTTCGTGTTTGGAAACCAAAGCTTTTCAATAGAAGTGGCAATTGGAAAGCTACTTTAATCCGTCAGCATCTCAATTCTTAAAGGTGACAACAATATTATTTAAAAATTATGGGTGAGTATTGTGTGAGAAACTTTTTACATTTTATTAGTTATCCTTTTCTTTCAGCATATCTGAAATAGTGCATTATTTTAAAAATATATTGAAAAAAGCCAAGTCAATGTGTACTTGAAAAAAATTTGTATGTGAGAAATCTCTCACAAAGAAAGAACTTATTAAATTTAAAAATACTAAATTAATTTCATCAATTAGATGCCCTTCCTTACTACTCTTTGTTTTGCATATTAAAATGTACAAAGCAGTTGGCATGCAGAATGCATAAATGTTATCTTACCCAAATCTTATATGAGAGGCCGTTGCTTGCCAGAAACGGTCTTTTATATAGGGTTCCTTTGGTTGAATGCTTGATTTGCTTAATTTTATCTATGTTTCTAATAGTCATGTAACAGATTCACCAACTAATCACTTCTTGTTAAAAATTTAGTGTTACTTTTAAATAATTTCTGGTTTTTAACTTAATCTTTTTGGGCTGGTTTTTATATTGTAATAATGAGTTATTATATATTAAGCAAATCTTACTCAGCTTGAATTTCTTTGCTAAGAATGTCAAAACAAAAAATGTTTAATAAAATTTAGTTTATAATACTTTTTCAAATATTTTATGAAAATTAAAATATTGTACTAAATTTCAATAAGTTATGGATTTATGTATATGGAAATTTGAAAATGAAGTGGATATTATGGCTACTACTAGAGTTTATTTTAAAGCCATAAAATATTTATACTATTTTTTTTTATATTATAAGATATTCGCTATCCACAAGATGGACGTGGTCTAGACCATTTAGGTCTGTAGGCTGGTTTGAAGGGGAACATTGTGATTGGAACGACAAATGAAAAATGTTACCATCGCAAGATGTTATGATATGCATGAGGTAGACGTATTCACGTAAAAGATGCACGGTCGTGTCCATTACACAGCCACAACTTGTTTTATTTTGTTTGTTTGTTTGTTTGTTACGATTTAACTCAAATACAACTCGATTTTAAAAAATATTTCACCTTTAAAAAGTTAGATTTTTACGTAATTTACCTAATTAATGATTTTTGTTCACGCAAAAGGAGCCACGAGTAATTGTTACAATTATATAAAAAATATCTTTCTACACTTCTTCTTTATATAACTTAAACTGTGCCAAATTTCATACTCCTTAGTTCATGTAATTTTCATAAAAAGAGCTAAGTACCTACAAAGTTTTCGCTTACGCTTACTTATAGATCACGAAATCATTATTTTTTTTATAAGATAGCAAACATGCAGGTAGGTCTCCAGATGGAAAGAGTCAACCATCGCCTATAGACACCAAAGATGTTAATGGTGCGTTGCTATCTTGTAGCGAGGTCTAATGCCACATGCTTATGTTTACCGGCTATCTTACCCTCCAAACCGAAACACGACAGTGACCAGCACTGACACTAAAAATAAAAAAATAATATTTAAAGCCATAAAATATTTATAATAAAAAACTAAGATACCAGTTATGTCTAGATTTTCTATCTTTGTATTATTGTGGTACTTCACTAAATTTAACATTTAGAGAATTAACCAACTGCCGTTCAGCCAGGCAGGTAGTAAAAGGCGACCGATTGGCTATGCGGGTCACTACCATCGTGACTACTAGGTGGTAGAGTTCTGCATTGTCTCGCCCGGGTCTGGTACCACCGCCTTACCTATTCCTGCCGCAATAGTGTCAGTGCTTGCCACCTTCGTGTTCCGGTTTGAAAGGTAAGGTAGCCGGTAAACTTATGCATGTGGCATTAGTACCTCGCCACTAGATAGCAACGCACCATTAACACCTTTGGAGTCTATAGGCGATGGTTGACTCTTTCCTTCAGGAGACCCATCTGCTTGTTTGCTATCTTATAATATAAAAAAAAATTAAACAAACATTAAAAGGAAAGCTTAGTTTCAGAGAACACCTAATTGGTACAACAATTTGCAAATATAATAAAAAGTCCATTGCGCTTTTATCATTAAAATAATACCTTGCAAAAATTATAACGAATTGAATTTTTTTAGGACTATCTTATGATATAAAAAAAAAATTAAAGACACATTAAAAGGAAAGCTTAGTTTCAGAGAACATCTAATTGTTACAACAATTTGCAAATATAATAAAAAGTCCATTCATTGCGCTTTTATCATTAAAATAATACCTTGCAAGAATTATAACGAATTGAATTTTTTTTAGGATAGTTACCCAATTTTCCAAATCTAACTACACAAGCGGAACGATTTGAAAAGTGGAAGTCAGTGGTTCTAAATGAAGTTGATACTAATAAATCAACAAATTAAATTTATAAAATTTCAAACTGTGTAATAACCATTTAAAAAAATACTTTATTCTTAATAAAAGAGTTACTTAAAATTGAGTACCTACACTGAACTTAGGTAATGTTACAATTATTTAATTATTATTTACTATAGGTACATATAAAAAGTTAATTTTAAATAATTTTTGTGTTTTTAAACTCGCTTAGTACCACACTGACTAGAATTTAGTCTCTGGATTAGTTGTGAACCAATTTTATAGAAAAAGATCAGCAAAAGCAAAGTTTACATTATATATAATATAGTTGAATTAAAGTTAGATAAATAAATGCATGTGGCATTACATTAGTCACACGGTTGTCAATGGACCATTTATGTCCGAAAGGTCAGGTATCAGGTGATAGCTTTATTTTATATTCTTTACATCAGCATTTTGTTTGTTTGCTATCCTCTGTATACTTCTACTTTAATATTGTAAAAAAGTAATATTTGGTTATTTGTAAACAACCAATTTTAAACATTCGTGAACCCTCACAAAGCCACATCATCACTGAGTTCATCATCACATAGGCTTTTTTACACAACTTAGTAAAAGGAAGTAATATGTGTGGGTTACGTAAACGAAGCCGCGGAAAACAGCTAATAATATATAAAAATAGTATATAGTTATAATACTATTGTTTTATAAAATATTATACAGTTATAATGCTAATTTTATATAAGTATACAGTCACTACTCGATGAGAGGCACTTGCCGCCATGTTTAATCAGATTTTTAATGATTTCTTAAACTATGATGAACTTTAAATAGGAATATTAATCCTTCTCTATGATTCCAGGTCCTAAATAAAAAAAAATTAATAAGAATCATTTTTCATCAACTGAAAGCAGCTAAAACAAAAATGCCTAGACTGTCGCAAATTAAAGAAAATTTAAAAACCAAATGCAAAATATCATATTCTAAAATGTACTTAAATATGGTTAATGAATTGCCAGAGATGGCAACAACTTTCATAAATTTACAAATGAAAAAACAAAGAAAGCCTAAGGGGCAGAGATACATTTTGAATGAAAAAAAAAATGTCATAATCCATACTAAAGCAAAGCCCTAAGGCATACAAATTTTTACGGAGAATATTTGAGTTACCATCCCGAAGTACTTTGCAGAAATTATCGAGTTTTGTGAATATACAGCCAGGCTTTAATGAAAACATATTTAAAACTCAAACGAATCAGTAAAGGGCTTATCAGTAGAGAAACGGCTTTGTATATTAATGTTCGGCGAGCTAGCCCTTTTACCAGACGTATATTATAATTTACAGGAGAAATTTCAGGTTTTTCAGACAATGAAACAATAATGGCACAACTTGCGGATCATGCTCTTGTTTTTATGATCAAAGGCATAAGAGCCAAATACAAGCAACCTGTAATGTTTACGTTTTGTCAACGCACAACAAATAAGTATATTGTAATAAAAAACATAATTATTAAATTAAACTCAACAGGGTTGAAGATTGTCGCAACAGTGTGCAATCAATTAACTGTTAATACAGTGGTATTAAATAGTTTGAAATACGATACCAAATTAAAATATTTAAGAGAAGGGAAAGAATACAAAACAACTACAATTAAGTTTGATTCTGTAAAATTTTTCCCCCTCTATGACACTGCATTTACTAAAAGGGATCAGAAACAACTCGCTCACAAAATCTTTAAAATTTACTCAAGATGACGTTGAGAAAATAGCAAAATGTGAGCATATTGAATTATTATTGAAGGAGGACGATGGAGAACATGAAATTTGAATTTGTAACAAATTAACTGAGGCACATGTATTCCGTGATAAAATTCCCAAAATGAAAGTTAAATATGCCGCGCAAGTATTTAGTCAACGACTTTCGTCCACAGTAGGCGCCTTAGCAAGTACGTATTTCACTCCTTTGTATAAATTATTTTACTTAAAAAATGAATCGTCTTTTGCCAAGCTGTTCGTGCAGAACAAGCCAAGGTCAACAGTATCAACACCATTATGAATACTGGTGGTTAAGTTTTGCGGAGGCTGACGGACTTGATATCAATCATCTTGACTGCTACTTTTTGTAACACTTGATCAGTATTTTTTCGCTTTATACTTATACTAGCTGACACGGCAAACGTTGTTTTGCCATACAAATTACTTGTATTAAATGTGTGTACTTGTAAAAGTGGGGTACTTGAGAGGGGATTAATTGAGATAAAAATTATCCTATCTCTTAACCAACAGTAAATATTTGGACCAAACAGTAAATATCTACAAAATTTTATTGAAATCGTTTTAGTAGTTTAGGAATCCCATAGCGGACAAACAACGTGACACGTAATTTGTAGTTATATTAACATTATGTATCGTGTTGTTTGTTCGCTATGGATTTTTAAACTACTGAACCGTTTTCAATGAAATTTAGTAGATATCTACAAAATTTCATTGAAATCGGTTGTCCGTCCATCACCAAGCTGTATATAATGAAAGGTAATAGTTACTTAAACATTATAAAAATTCACAGATGAAGTATTTCTGTTGCCGCTATAACAACAAATAATAATAAAACCGGCCAAGTGTGAGTCGGACGCGCGTATGAAGGGTTCCGTACCAACATCTTCAAAAAATATGAAAAAAAACACGTTGATAGATATTGCATGGGAACACCCCCTTAATATTTTATTTTTATTTTTAGTACTAGCTGACCCGGCAAACGTTGTACTGTCTTTATAACCACTCTTATTTTTTTTTCTATATTTTTCACCTTTTAAACCTTCCCTGGACTTCAACAATTAATTCAAAACCAAAATTAGCCAAAACTCCCTAAAAATCTCGCTGAAAACACCTCGCTAAAACTCGAGAACGGCTGAACCGATTTGGCAATTTTGGTTTTGAATTAATTGTTGAAATCCAGGCAAGGTTTAAAAGGTGAGAAAATATAGAAATCTATATATATAAAAATCAATTGATGTTCGTTAGTCTCGCTAAAACTCGAGAACGGCTGAAACGATTTGACTAATTTTGGTTTTGAATTAATTGTTGAATTCCAGGGAAGGTTTAAAAGGTGAGAAATTATAGTAATCTATATAATATATATAAATCAATTGCAAACTCGAGAACGGCTGAATTCATTGTTGAAGGTTTAAAAGGTGAGGAAATATAGAAAGAAATAAGAGTAGTTAAAAAGGCAGAACAACAACAATTTCAGCTTTCTAGCTGTCACGGTTTATGAGATGCAGCCTGGTGACAGACAGACAGCGGAGGCTTAGTAATTGGGTCCCGTTTTACCTTTTAGGTACGGAACCCTAAAAACAGAATAAAATAAATATTTAAGGGAGGCTATTACAACAAACGTAATTTATAGCGGTTTTTTCTCGATCTTATGAACAATAACTGGTAGAGTTGAAATATTCACAGATTAAACACAATTTAGTTATTAGGTTATTCACTTCAAAACTAATTAAATTATAATAAAGAAAAATATTTTAGAGGGTTTCTATTCTATAAACAACAACAACAAACACCTACTTTTTGTACACAGGGGTACAAAGTTATTCGCTTTTTATATTAATATATAGATTTGTGATTAAGATATAAAAACAGTCGAAAATTATATTTGAAAGTAGACTTAACAAGCCTTGCGATTATGAAGATAGTGTACACTTTCGGAGATCGTCCCACAAAGATTGTCAAAATATTGCAGAGGCTGACAGATAAGTCACGCGTTTTAGGTATTTGGACATAGACAGGCGTTTATTTGAAATGGGTGATCTGAAGATAATGTGGGTTGAAATTTAACGAACTTCAGTTTTAGACAGTGGGCCCACGAACTTTTTTTTTTATAATTTTTTATATTGTAAGATAGCAAACAAGCAGATGGGTCTCCTGATGGAAAGAGTCAACCATCGCCTAGACACCAAAACTGTTAATGGTGCATTGCTATCTTGTGACGAAGTCTAAAGCTACATGCATAAGTTTAGCGGCTACCTTACCCTGCAGCCTGCAGATTGCGGCAGGAATAGGTCAGGCAGGAATAGGTCAGGCGTGGTACTTGACCCGGGCGAGACAATGCAGAATTCTACCACCTAGTAGTCACGATAGTAGTCACTCGTAAAGCCAATCGGTCGCCTTTTATGACCTGCCTTGCAGAACAACAGTTGGCCTATTCTTCAAAGAAGCCCGGGATCAACACGGGGAAGCACGGGAGCAACACGGGGAAGCCCGGGACCAACACGGGGACACAATTTTTTTTAATTAATAACAAGTTGAATGTTTGTGAACAGCTTCATTTTGGTGAGAAGCCCATCTTCTCTATCTTCGAAAAATCTCGAATCGGGTAACTAATAAATATAGATAAAAAAGAAAACTTTAGAGTGTCGGACTAAGAAAAAAATCTATTTCACGTATAGGACAAAGTAACCCTTGAATTATAATAATAATTAACGAGCTGTTTTGGGAAAATCAGTTTGTTTTTAAATTGATTAATATATGATTAATAATATCAATAAATTTAAAACTCTCATAAATCCAAATCTTTAGAGAGGAGGGCTCGTCAGAAAAACCGTCCAATGTGTAAGACGAATTTTTTTTGTACTTTTCATAAAATAATCAAGCGATTAAAGTAAAAAAAATATTGTTATTAATTAATATTTTTCCTTCACCAAATTAAAATGTTCGAAGCCCCCTAACTTTATTAAATACTGGATTTGAGATCGTCTCGTCAAAACGAAGCCGTTCACCAAATTCAGCTTGTTATTAATAAATAAAAAAAATTAAAATAACCGATTTTAATATAGGAAGTTATCAGTTTGGCCTGTTTTTTATATCATACTAGCGGCCCGCCCCGGCTTCGCACGGGTATAAAATATACAGCCTATGTCACTCAGTGAAAAAAAAAAGATTAAAATCGATGCAGTAGTTTTGATTTACTCATTTCTGCCTGTGGCCCGCAAACAATTCCCCTTTCCCTATACCATGAAGATTTCCTGCTATCTTTGGAACATCTAAATTCATATAGGTACTACATTTTTAGTTTTTACATTTTTACCTATTTCTTTTATTTTTACAATTAATATATTACAGAATGTCTTTATATACAACGTTCAGAGATTTCTTGTCATTAGACAATACAAACATGTTTTCTTTAGAGGTTACTCTTGAAAGAGCGACATATAGTTGGCTATGTGAAAAACAGTCAGCGCTCAAATCTAAGCCTGTAACGTTGAAGGTTTGACCCTGCGACTTATTAAGGCGAGGCATCGGGACAAACGGGAAAAAATGTGTAAATGGTTGACCCTACGGGCCATCCCTGATACTTCTCACTAAATAAAGGTATTTTAAGCTCAAAAGAGTAAAAAATATAAGCATAGATTTGTCAATTCAATCATCTATTTTGTTTAAAAAGGGCATCGATTTTAGTAATTTTTTTTACCCGTGCGATGCCGGGGCGGGCCGCTAGTTACATGATAGAATATACCTACTTTTTACTTGATCATATTGATTACTTGATTGATTTACTTGATCATATAAAATTCCGAAAACAGGCTAAAAAAAATCTCTAAAACAAATAATTTGTTAATACTATTTCTAATCGATTGCATGATTTTTATATGGTGATATTTATTTAAAAAAATGTACTAAATTTCGGTTTTCAGCTGAAGTCCTATATTTATTTACTTATCCGAAAATTAACACGTTTCCCAGCGGTTTCAGAACATATTGCGCGCGCGCTTCCGACCGGCCGGTAACCCCGTAATCGCTATGCCCCTGCATTTTAAATCTGTAATATCTTCGAAAATATTCATTTAAATTACATGCTGTAAACGGCCATATTAATCTATATTAAATCAACAATATATTTAAGGCATTTAATTGGATAAGGATTAGTACTGTATTGCTTAAAATTGCTTCGAAAAAAGCCATTATTTCTCGTAAAAAGTAAATGACAAAAAAAATGCTATTGTGGGTTATCCATAAGAGATAGACATATACCATCGCGGAGTTTTTTGTAGACCTTTTCAAGGTATATAAATGTAGTACATATAGTACATTGTTTTGATAAATCTCATAGGGTCTAGCCAGCGTTTGCAATGTAAGCGGAAAAAAATATAATGATTTACGACATGACATCAGAAAACTCAAAAATTGCAGTATTACTCTCCAATATATTGAATGTTATTATACATACAAACCTTCCTCTTGAATCACTCTATCTATTAAAAAAAACCGCATCATAATCCGTTGCCTAGTTTTAAAGATTTATGCATACATAGGGACATAGGGACAGACAGAGAAAGCGACTTTGTTGTATACTATGTAGTGATTAACAAACAATTTTACATTTACAAAATTATTTACGTGTTTCGAATTATGTTTATAATGACATTATTTAAATATGTATTCGACGGCCCCATTGGTCGAGTGGTTTTCGACCCTGACTAAAAAATCGACGGGGCTTGGGTTTGATCCCCGACAAGGACAAGCATTTATGTGATGAGCATATATGTTTGTATTTCCAGGTTTGGGTGTTTATTAAATATATTCTAGTATTTATTTATGTATTTCTATGTATTGTTTGACTAACACACATAACACAAGCAAATAATTTGCTTACTTTGGTGTTAGATCAGTAAGTGTTATTTGTCCCATGAATATTTATTTATTTAATATCATGTACACTTATATGTAGTGTGATATGGACACTAATATTATTATTATATCTATGAATATGATTGTTAATTGGTCTTTAATAAATTAGCCCTGTTTTTTAAAACAAATATTTTTTTGTTGACATATCACTAATTTCACACTTGACAAGTGTGATTCTATTCTTATTTGGAACGCATAGTACATGTTGATATTTAATTATATGTTTCTTAAACTCATTTATTGTGCATATTCTACTATTAAGTTCCAATTGTAAAATACTACTTATTTATTAAAATTGTTGTAGGTAATATCTTTAAATGCATGAATTTTGTTTTATATAATTAGAAAACAAACAAGATGGCTCTCCTGATGGAAGAAGAAACCATCGCCTATAGATACCAAAGATGTTAATGGTGCGTTGCTATCCGTGTGGTGCAATGGCAATGACACATTCTAAGTCTAGCGGCTACCTTACCCTTCAAACCAGGTCAATCGGTCGCTTTTTACGACCTGCCTGGCAGAACGGCTGTTGGTTTATTTTTGAAAGGAGCCCGGACCAACACGAGGGATAGTGGTGAAATGTATGGAAATCCACGGTTATCCTTTCATGTTATTGGCATAAAAAATTACATTCCGATGAAATTAGGTATAATATAAAAGATTAGAGATCAATGACATAACAGAATTGGTTTTTCAAATTTCTGATTATTTTTTACATCTTTCAGAGGCTGTCGAATTCAAAATCCAGTAATCTACATACAAATACATGAAGCATAAACTTTACCCCTCCTTACGAAAATTGTGGCTGAGGAACATGAAATATGGAACAGTTGAAGTTTATTTGAAGAAGAAGTGCATAAAATTCATAGTTTAATATAATAAGCGTTAAAATTAACATAATTATAAAGAAAACATACACGCACTACTATGCGTTTGAGACACACAAGTATATACAAATTTGTTTATAGTTAGTGTTTTGATAAACTTGAAGGTTTTATTGTTTAGTTTGTGGTCAAATAGTCATAGTCATATTTTGTATAATAGATATTTGAGATTCAACTTTTATAGGATTATCATTGAATTTTAACGAGAAGGCGATTTCTAGTTTTTATATCATAAATATTCCTCTGACAAATTACACGAATTGATTTAACCCCAAAATAAGCAAATTATTAATTGGGATATGGATGGTAGTCAACGATACTAATACATAGATATACATATATAGATACTGATATATATATATATATATATATATATATATATATATATATATATATATATATATATATATATATATATATATATATATGTATAATAAACACCCAAACCTAGAAATACAAACATTTATGCTCATCACACAAATGTTCGTCCCTGTCGGGAATCAAACCCGAGCCCCGTCGATGCGTAGTCAGGGTCACTACGGAGCAGCCTAAAATAATAAACAAGCACAAGACACTCCTGTTTGTCAAGAGAAACCAGATTTATAGACATCAACTTTATCAATGGTGCATTGCCATCCTCGTAGCGGGATGGTAACACCACTTGCAAATGTTACCCTTTAATAACTTACCCTTCAAACCAGAACATGACTGTAAAGCACTGACGTTATCGTGACAAGAATAGATAAGGCGATCGTTTCAGCTGATTACGGCAGAAATGGCACTGCGGTGGTACCAAACACGGGAGTGACGTTGCTTTGCGGAACGTATTCTTTTATTAGACACATTAGACTCATTAATTAGAAAATTGCTAGAAATCAGAAATCGGAAGAACTTTATTCAATAAAACTTTTTACAAGTTATTTTGACACGTCAACACTCTTCAAAACTACCACCGGATCGGAACGCGGCCACACACTGATCCGGCGGAAGAAACTCAGCGGGCTGGTCTTTTTTTCATATAATTTTTTATTCATACACAATATCACAATATTACAAAACATATATATGAGTTTGATATGAGGAGCAATTGATCCCATGCTTGTTTGTCTTCCAAATAATCTGAGATTTTATAATATCCTTTTTTACACAGTTTCGTTTTAACACATTTTTTAAATTTATTGACTGGTAGATCACTTATAGTTTCGGGAAGTTTATTGTAAAAGTGTATACATAGCCCCATAAAAGAGTTACTTGTTCTGTGGAGACGAGATGCATGCACAACAAGATTGTTTTTGTTCCTTGTGTTTAGTAAGTGTACGTCACAATTTTTTTAAACAAGCAAATATTTTTACGAACTTACATCAAGTTCTCTATATATTGGGATATAACAGTTAGGATATTAATTTCTTTGAATTTTTCTCTCAGGGAAACCCTCGGGCTAAGATTGTAAATTGCCCTAATAGTTCTTTTCTGCAATACAAATATAGTATTTATTTCAGCAGAATTTCCCCAGAAAAGAACCCCATGTGACATAATGCTGTGAAAGTAACTAAAGTATACAATTCTTGCTGTGTCGACATCAGTTAACTGTCTCATTTTTTTAACTGCTTAAGCTGCCGAACTAAGTTTATTTGCTAAATTATTAATGTGCGGTCCTCATTGTAATTTCTTACCTAAAATAATACCTAAAAACGCAGTGGAATCCACCAGATCCAGTTTGTTATCCAGCTAATAAATAGATTTAATTTTGACACAGATGTCTGTGGAGAAAATTTCTATGCATACAGCATAGTAAAACAACGTAATTTTTATTTTATGTTTAACTAATAGAAAGACTGATCTTATTGAATAAATATTGTTTTGGTGTTAACATAATACATAATATATTAACCTTTTTTGTAAGTTAGGAAACCTTAAGTTAAATTATAAGCTATGGTGTATTTTTATGGCAATGTTATTTGTGTTAATATAATATATAACGACAACTTGGTCACAATAATGAAAAATAATAATTGTACAATTGGATGTGAAGAAAAGTATAATAATATTGATAAAAATGAAATAACCATAACTGATGATGGTGTATTAAAACGAGTAGTTTGTATATCTTAAATGTTCTTTTGACAAGAGATGAACATTATATTCTAGACCAAATGTATTGGCGCAGTTGATTGTAGAGGGTACAAGAATCTCATGTAATTGCAATGGAGTAAACCAACATATTTTATAGGGATTTCATTTATTCTATTTAAAGAGTGCTCTGTATATTATTTTGAAGAGGTAATATTTGTTTGTTGGTAAGGGATAAATTTAATAACTACTGGACAGATTTTATAATTTATTTCACGAATGTAAACATTATCACTGAATAGTATAGGCAGTTTTTTACTCAGCTTGGTAAAAGGAAGTAATGTGTGTGGGTTACGGGAATAAATTCACAAGTATGAAGTGACAGTATGACATGTTTTAGCAATAACAATACATTTTTAACCTTTTTCAATAACTTTTAGTAGTTTTTAGTTCTACTATTCTGCTATGTTTATTTAGGCGAAGTTGTTTTTGTTAATTAGATAACATTGGGCAGAATAATGAAAAATGATTGTACCATTGAACGTGATAAAAGTTGTACCGACTGATATTTGAAACTAGTACAGTGGTAGTAGTAGTAGTAGGGTTAAAAGTAGTGGATTAGTTTGTACGTTTTGAATGAACTTTAACACGAATTAAAAATATTATAATTGACAGAATGTAACAACGATTACATTGGCTTTAGTTTGGCACATTTGATTATAGACAAGTAGGCGTGAGTAGCTCTTTACAGAAATGACTTATGGAATAGTTTCTTTAAAGTGATACAGTGTATCAAATTAAGCATAGTAAGAACTTTCGTATCATTTGGAGCATTTGCAACATTGGATCAGGCACAGCTCTCGCGACTCATATATGACTATTATGAAATTTTCGTATGACAAAGTAAGATAATTTTTTAAGCTTACAATTTAATTTGTGTCGCATGTCTTCGTCATTGTTTTTCACTTAGTTGGTAAACATTTTATTTTATGATATATATTAAACAACATATTTTTTACATTAATAATAAATAATATAAATAATTACTGAACTAACTGTTAGTCCTAAACCTAAAAAGAATGAGGAGAAATCAATATGCTTTGAAATAAATATTATACCTAGTATTTAATTAATTCTAATTGTCATGTAATATGATAATTGATAAAAAAACCTGATTTTTTGTAACAGCAATTTCGATCATTTATATTTACGCGTCAATTAGTCTTCAGAATTAGAGATTCGATTTTCTAAACGATACGTTTTACTGATACATATTTCATGACTGGTCCAGATACTAATGTTCCAATCCTATCTGAGATACACTTTAACCATCTGTATAGACAAGGGTCCAATGATCCTATGCAAGTGCAGCGGAGCAAAGTAATCTAATCGTTATTAGTATTTAAATGATAGAATTCTTTTATCAAATCAAATTTTAGCAATAACATATTAAATTTTTGTCATTTGCATTAGTTTTTAGTTAAATCTCAATTATTATATAATGCAAAATTAATTATGTTTAGAAGACGAAATTGATTATTATACAACTTAATGTGATGTAACATAAAATACTGGTATTTCAAGGAAGGAAAATAACCATAATGTATGATTACGGTATTAAAACAAGTAGAATAGTTTGTATATCTTGAATGTAAACTATATCAGGATTGGAAAATATATCACTGATGTAAAATGGTAGGTTTTGTGGGAGTGACAGAGTGAATGAACCATGTACAAAACCGAGAGTTGGACGTGTCAGTTACGCCAAGTAAAATTTCAATAAGATTGTGAAAGAATGCAGATACAAAGGAAAAGCAGGACTTATGGTATCATCAATTTAATTTGGATGTGTGTTGTCAATTGTCTCAGCAACCGGTTGGTTTTCTCGTATTCTAGCCAGAATGTGTATATAACTTACTTGGTAAATTAAGATATTATTTAGGTTTTGGATTTCCTTGTCTCCTACGTTTTAGTAATATACATTACTAAAACGTAGGAGATATATATTATAATATAGTTTTAGGTCCTGTCATTCTAAGTAAAATTATAAAATGTATCTTTAATACCTTCCATATATTTTAAAGGACCCGTTTTGTTTCTGCAAAACAGTGATAAATATCTAATTGTAAAGTACATATTTTTCCAATTATTTATTATGTATTACTACGGTAAGATTTATATTACTATGTTTTTCTAAGTTTTACTAAACTAAGGTATCTTATTAAGACCATGTGAAATATTCTATATGGAAATATATTGAAAAGAGAAAAACTGTTATGAATTAAAACATAATTATTTATTTATTTATTTACTTTTATGCACTAAAATTGTACAATGGTTAAACTTAATACCATAAAGGCATTCTCTGCCTGTCAACCAGCAAGTTATTATTATTAGATACGGTTTTGTATAAATAAATTAAAAATGTATATAATAATTGACTTTTATTTCTATACTTTTCCATTTATTAAAAATATTAAAATCGTGAGGGGCCCTATATTCATATTCTTTATTTAGGCTCCATCTTTATTTTTTGGGTGTGAACTAAATGCCTCCATAGTACAATACTAAAAGTAGAGTGAACTATCTATTTATACATAAGTAATCTGTGGAAATAGTTTCCACCCGAAGAATTCCTGGCGCTCAGCATGTCAAGAAATTTGTTGGACTCCATCTTTATCACTTTTTCTTCAATATCGAGTACTCTGTACCGACTTTGTGGAATTCCGTTGTGGGAATGATAGTTCTAGCGGGACTGATTAATATTTATATGCGTTCCCAATTGGGAATCAGTCGATAAATAATACATTAAATAATTGGTAAAACCCAGTGCCAATTTCCCCACTTTGTTTGTGTTATATTTATCGGCAGTGTTTTGAGTGAACATGTGCAGATAAAATAATTTATAATTTTTAAATTGGTTTTCCCGCTTATCAAGGGTTAAAAATGTCAGGGATTTTTGTAAGGTCACCCAACTATGCGATTGTACCACGATCTTCAGTGTTGTCATGTACTTTTAATAAAATGTTTTTTTTTTTTTTTAAATGGTACATTATATTAGTAGCCTACATGGGAGTATATATATATATATATATATATATATATATATATATATATATATATATATATATATATATATATATATATATATATATATATATATATACTCCTCCCATATCTTCTACTAATAAAATTATAAAATATATTTTTTAACTATTATTTAATCGACTAACCACTTGTAAATTTTGAAGAAAATATCTGTCTTCATAGATTAAAAGCGTACTGATTTATATGTCAACCTTACAATAGGATATACGCATATTAAAATTAAAAACTATCTCTCAACTTTCTTTTGGAAAATCTCCAAACATTTTGTAGTAACCAAAAATAATAATATTCAGCGGAAAAAATTGGCTTCGTGCTGCATATATGCAGTTTCTATGACTGGCATTTTTGATCTCGTTCGATACCAATAAAGCATTTGAAAACGGACCATGATGAAGAGAATAGAATCGGTTGAAAATTCAGTTTACTGCGATTACTATCAACGGTCTAGGCTATCCAGCATTATTAGTGCCGATACTGAAATTTCTAATGAACGCCAACTCTTTAGTGAAAAACGAATCTTACTGCGAGTACATACGGAATAAATTTGAGTGAGAGTTCATCTCAGTGGTCCGTCACACCGATTAATTAAATTGTTCGTTGATTTGTTCTGATGACGGCCTGAAGTTTTATGTAAAATAAATTGCATGTAAACATGCCAATGATATTATATTTATTGAAACAATAGAACAGAATCATTCATTTCCTCATGGAGGTTCGACGAGCTAAAAGGTTTTGTTAGGAAACCAGGCCCCTCCTTTATCATGAGCGTTTTCACTGCATATCGGCCAAAAAGTAGTTCATAGCCTTCTTCGGCGACCCAATACTCGTAGCACACTTTATCTTCATAATCAATTTGAGTCAATGAGACGATTATCCGGACATCTTTCTCCCAAACGAGCTTCCAAAAATCGCCAACCGTGTTTGCCTTCAGGCCCTGAGCGCATATAAATAATTTCTTTTCATCTTCAAATCCATCCACAAAATTCGCATGGATGTACGTTGAGTCGCTGTCTTTGTTTGTCACGACGATACTGTACGAGCCGCTTTGTTTTCTTGGACCAAGAATAATTTCTTAGCTCAAAAATTTATTCTCTTGACTCAAGAACATATTTTTCTTCAAAATGGAATTCTTGGTTCAAGAGTTTGGCTCTTGAGCCAAGTCAATTTTTTTATCAGTGTATTTCAATCTAATTTATCTGTAACATGATTAGTCAAATTTATTACATTCTTGTAATTAAATTGACATAAAATGTTTTTTAACGCTAATTTTTCGGTAAAGTGATTGGTCTAATACATGAAAAACAGGAAAACATGTGTAATTCTATATTAAGGTTCGTGCGTGTCCTGAAACATATAGCGGCATCGTTTGTTCATTAAATCACCATCATAAATATTGGGATCCCAAGGATGGGCGTGACTTAGGCAGTTACACTTCGAACCATCAGTTGGCGTATCAAAGTTCTAAATTTCCCATTAAGTAATTTGTCTAATTTGTTTCATTAGAAACATTAATTTCAGTAGAAACAATTACATTTATTCTATATTTAGTGACATTTGATGAAATTACACTGTATTGTCGTCATTGGTTACAAGGAAAAACTGTATTAAAGACGCGGAAAATATTCCTGATTATTTCAGTTATTGGCTAACTATAAAGAAGGAAACACGGGTCACTCTACAAATTGTTCCTACAAATTAAATTACAATTTATAACGTGAAAATGTCGACAAACAAAATGGCACATGAGGAGCTGAAATACGCCGAGTTTCTGGCGCTTATGTACCGCGGCGACTGCAAGGAAATCATCAATGCAGAACATCAAAGAGTGATCAGTGACAAAGTAAAAGGCACATTTACAGCCCAAAAAGAAAATAGAAATTTGAACAGGTTCCCCCACGCTGTGTGTTTTGATCACTCGAGAGTGATTCTGCCGAAGGAACAGAACAGGGGAAATTATATTAATTTCAACTACGTTGATGGCTTTGAAAACGCTAAGAAGTTTATTTGCGGAGAAGCCCCGACTCGTAACACATGTTACGATTTTTACAGAATGTTGTGGATGGAGCAAGTACAGATAATCGTGATGCTGACCCAAAAGAAAGAAAATGGAAAAGAAAAGTGCTACCCGTACTGGAGCGACGTGGAGCAAACTTCGTTTGAAATCACGACCACGAACTTTGAAAAATTCCCCCATTATGTTAAATCGACCCTCGTGCTAACGGATGAGACTAAAGCAAAGCAAACGATAATACACTTTAATTTCACCGCTTGGCCAGACCACGACGTGCCCAAAAATACGTCAGAGTTTGTGAGCTTCGTCCTAAAAGTCAGACAATGCCAGAGGGAACTCCATGAAAACTCGCTCCAGAACGGCTATAAACTCTCTCAGCCACGGCCAATTGTTGTGCACTGTAACGCCGGGCTGGGAAGGACTCCCTGCTATTGCGTGGTCGACATCAGCATTTCGAAGTTTAACCAGGATCGAACAGTATCAATTCCGTCCATAGTGTCCAGTATTCGGGAAAAAAGGTACCACAGTTTGTTTAATCCCATCCAGTATTTTTTCTGCTACGAAGCGGTTAAATTTTACTTGGAATCAGCCGACGTGAAAGCTTTGATAAAGACAGACCCAGTCCGACAAGTTGTCTCCTATTTAAAAAATTTAGTCAAGTAAAGTATTGGTAATTTTAATTAGGATTTATTAAGATCATGTCATTGCTGTAAAATGATCTCTTTGCTTCAAATATTATTATGTTATAGTTTGTATAATGTGTGATATAAATGTCTGAGACTTACTAATAGTGTAAAAATAAGTTCCAGTCATAGTTATGTTATTTATTATTTATTAATTTATGCATAAAGATTATATAACTTATTTTTGATATAACGTAAAAACTGTTGTCCTAAAGGTGCTATGATAATTATCATTATTTAACTTGTGCTAAACAAACCAGTATTTTAATTGCCCGCTTGGAGAAATATATATGTCAAAAATATATGTCGCATATATAATATATATGCCGCAAATATTTACGCAAAAAAAAAATATGTCAACATATATTTTTCACATAGATGCTGACATATATGCAGAGATATATGCTTACATATATGTTGACATATATGTAGACATATATATAAGCACTGAAAAAAAAAATTCTAAGTTTGAGAAATTTTTTACTCAAATCAAGAAAGTTAAATTTTTCAAAATTATTTTCTTGAATCAAGTTAAATTTTTTTCTGTGTATCTCTAGACACTTATATGCGCACATATATGCGGACATATATGCACGCATATATGTGAACATATATCTACGCATATATGTGAACATATATGCGGACATATATTTTGCGCAAAAAAAATATATGTGAAAATATATATTTGCATATATTTTTCGCATATATATTTTTCCATGCGGGTGTACCAGAGTTATTGTTTCACTTCAATAAGGAAAAATTATAAATAGGCTTTTACACTGCAAAGCAAAATCCATGCTACTTATTATGGAACTAGGTTGATTATACAATGTTCCAAACAATATAAAAGCTACCTAAGTTGGTACTAAATAAAAGTCCACGTCAACCGTTATGTAAAGCAGCGCTCTTATCACTTAATTATAAAAATTTCCAAGAATTCTGTTTAGAGGAAGTTGTGACCCTAGATACTTTATCACTGTGCACTTTTCAAAATATCTTCATATTTTTTGTCAAATAGGTATACAAAACAACTGAGCTCACTTTTAGAATATTTTATTTTCACAGGCGCTTTGCGAATCTCATTCGATTCAGTATGGGACCGCAGCAAATTTTGTTAGAACTGATTTGATAGTTTTGGTTAATTACTTTTTGCAGGCTTATTGTTTTCACCCCGTTTTGCAAAAATCGAGGTTTTAACAGATCTCGACGTTTTGAAGCCCTAAGAAGCTTCCCTGACTATTTTTACGATGATGTCCGTACGTCAGTGTGTATGTGTGTGTGTGTGTGTATGTATGTATGTATGTAAACCTCTTATAACTTTTGATGATAGCTTCATTATTATAAAAATAAACATTTTTCTAATATTATGTGCGTTATTCCCATAATATTATAGGAACCATTCCTATAATACTATAGAAACCATTCCTATAATATTATAGGAATGGTTCCTATAATATTATAGGAACCATTCCCATAATATATTGAAGCTATTCCACTATTGTATAGGAACGTTTCCAATAAATTATGGGTATGGTTCCCATAATGAATATAGGATTGATACCTATACTGATCATTTTATTATAGGCATTATTCCCATAATGTTTGGAAAGGTTCCTATAAATTTCTCTCAGTGTAAAAAAAAAACGGGTCAAACCACAAGGCCCCCTCTAACAATAACAAACTTAGTCATTATTTAGACAAGAATGTACCGAGCCTGTCCATTTATGGACACCATTAATAGAATAAGCTGACTCGTTGTGGTTTATTTGATTAATTAATTCATAATTATTATTCATAATTTCAAAAGCTATAGAACTTGAATTTTATTCACCTTTAATGCTTAATAGACATGGATATTGTAACCAATGAGATTGCTCTGTAAATTCTGTATTATTTTGATAAGATAACAACTTTCTCGCTCATAATTTTTTCTAAGTCGCTTAATTTCCAGTTCGCGTACTCTACAGTTTAATGTAGTAGAGGTTGATGAGGATAATATCAACTCATTAATTTAATTAATTAAACTTACTTAATATCTAGGTGGTAGTTAATTATCTTCCTGTATTTTGGTTTGCTGGTTTTAGCCAGAAATTATGAACAAAAAAAAAATAATGAAAAATTACCGTGATTGTAAAAAGTGTATTAATTTATTTACTAAACTACTTATTTCTAACGTAAATAAATGTTCGTAATAGGTGGGTATGTAATACCAATTAAAAATTGCTTGGCTTAAATCTGTTTGGAATAATTATTACGATAATTATCAAGGAGCATATTTATCTTGATAATTTGAAAGCCTGTAAATAACACGGATAAAGCAAATATAACAAGGAATAGTTTCTGGCATGGTTCTTGACTTCGGTTATGGAGTGGAGATCATTTTACGCATGGCAAACGAAATCGTATTATGGATACCTTGGATATCGATGGACAGAACCTTGCGCAGAAGGTGAGGCCAACGCTCAAAAAACCTGCCGGGAATTTTTGTCTTAAATTTAACGGTAGTGTAAAAAGCAGCGATTAAATGAAAAAAAGACAAAAAAGTGCAGATAATATACTTCAGAAAGAAGTACCTACATAGTTAAATGAAAACCAGATTACGTATGCCTCTCGATAAGTTTTGAGATGTTCGAAATTTAAAAAATGGAACGCACCGGTGCGTGTTATGTTTATAAAAAGCAAATGTATACTTCAATAAATAGAACACAAGTTACAGCTAATTAGCGCAATTAAAATAATATCATTTCAGTAATTTTTTACAACTATTCCCACGTTTTTGGAACGAAGTTTCTTATCGCGCGTTGTGAAAGGAGTCCCCTTTCGGACGGACAGAGACGGAAAAAATTCTTACAAAAAGTTGTCACGACACTTTTTGCTATAGTAAGCTATTGTAAGCTGTGCGGCGTGCGCATGTTTCTCTGTCTGTCTCTCTCTCTCTCTCTTATAGAAAGCAAGCCAGATATTTTCATTTCTATTATTATTACGAAAATTGAGCCTTCTGATTAAGTTTATATTACATTATATTTGTTAATAATAAAAAAATATGATTATAACTTAAAAAAATTATAATAATAATTAAATTATAAATTAATTTATTATTAATTAATTATTAAATTATAAAATTATAATAATATTAAATAATTTATTATAACGAGTAAACATATATTCAAAACACTTAAAAAAATATATATTACAATTCCTTCACTAATTAATCGAAAGGAACTTCGTTCCATCCGGGTGTCCCTTGACACCTCTCAAGTTTTTTTCTTTGAAACGATGGAGCAAACCACGAATAATTTTGCTTGCGTGTTATGTTATATTACAATTTTAAATTTGGTTTAACCGAAGAACTAAGTTTACAACGATTACCATTAATATAAAGGAACTGTGATCCAATGGGATAACAGTTTTCAGAGGGTTCGATGAACTTTAAAGTGATAAAACTAACTTCGTATATGGCCAGAGAAGCGGTCGCTCGCAAACAGCAGTAACTGCAGAAAACATAGGTACTACCAGAGAATTACATACACGGACATCGACAACATCCTAGGAATATCATTCTACATCAACATCTTGGAGTGAGGAAGATCTGTTATCGGTGGATCTCGCGTTTGCTCTCCAAAACTGAAAACAAGCTCTTGTGGATTGGTGTCGCCACATGAGTCAACGATTTGAAAACGGAACATCGAGACGTGTTTTTAAAAACATCACAGGTGCCAAAACCTGGATCTATCACTATGATCCAGAAAGTAACAGATAATCGTATGACCGTCCTGTGGTCAACTGGTAAGCGATCTTGACTACACTATCAATAGGGCTTGGGTTCGATTCCCGACAAGGACAGGAATTTGTATGATGAGCATAGATGTTTGAATTTCAGGGTTTGGGTATTTATTAAATGTATTTCAATATATCAGGTCATTCCATAATAGGTGAAAATATTTTAACCCAGCATTCGGTACGTGTAAAATAGATGTTAAAATAGATGTTATTCAGGGTTTGACGCTCATTTTCGGGATTTAGTTCTTCGCCTGCTAAAGACAACCGCGGCATTGATAAGACTTATGCCAAATTGTGATGGGCCAGGGAACATGAGCCGTCGCCTGTACACTAGCGTCGTACGTTCAATGGCGATGTACGGGGCTCCCTTGTAGGATGACATCCTCACTGCACGGAACAAGGCGTAACTGTGAAAACCACAACGCGTTATGGTGGTGAGGGTGATTCGTGGATACCGCACGGTGTCATTTGATGTTTCAACTTCACTTGCAGGACAACTACCTTGGGAGCTTGAAGCAAAAGTAGTTGCTTTCGTATACAGATGGTGTTCGGAGCAGCGTAGAAGAGGAGAGTGGCCGTTACAAGGAGCAATTGAATGTATTAGGAAACATATTCGAGAATTTGCTATAGCCGCATGAGAAATTCGGCTGGAACAAGCTAACAGTGGGACTTGGACGATGGAGGCAATAAAACGAAACCTAGACTTGTGGCTACCGAGACAACATGGTTGCCTGACATTTCGGTTAACGCAGGTACTTACCGTACATGGCTGTTTCGGAAAGTACCTGCATCAGGTAGCGAAGCGGGAGCCTGACTCTAGGTGCCACCTTTGTGGTTGTAGTATTGATACAGGTCAACGTACTCTGGCAGCTTGGACAGAAGAGCGACAGGATCTTGCTAGCGTAGTCGAGAATGATTTGTCACTTCCAACTGTGTTGGGTAAGATGTGTGAGTGTGACGAAAAATCGAACGCGGTTGTCTCTTTTTGCGAAAAAGTTATGTCACTGAAAGAGATAGCAGAAAGGCAGCGAGAGGAATTTCCTGGGGCTCTTCATATTCGGCGTAGGAGAGCTGGAAGGAGAAGGAGGGCAGAAATTTCCCTACTTCATCCTCCATAAGGTATTCTGCGGGCGTTGAGCTGGGTCACTCATCGCTCATTGTACGCAGGATCCAGGGATTGTGTGAATGCTGTGTTAAAATAATGCTGTATTATGGAATGACCTTATATTCCTATACATGTATTTATATGAATTAATATCGTTGACTGCCACCCTTAACATAAGCAAATTGGGGTTAGACCAATTCGCGTAATTTGCTCAGTAATATTATTATTAATCGTTCATATGCAGTAAAGAATATCGTGAAGCAGCAATTTCTGTCCTATCGGATCAATCCTGGAAAAAGTGTTTCCAAAGCTATTTAGATGAATGGAAAATGGAAAAGAAAGTTAAATAAATAATGGTAATATATTCAATAGTAATAGTTATACTCAAAATTTTTCGAGTGACCCACTAAAAGGATGTTAGAACAGCAAATTTCCACAGTGCATGGCAAAACGGCATTGTCAGCCTCAACCAAGACCGACAATAAACTAATCAAAGTTGCTTGGAGATAATGAATTACGCTATCTGAGTTCTAAGTGTGAGTTTTTATTTTCGCATTCGATCGTGAGCGCGTTTCGAGTTTACTAGGAATTTGTATGTGATTTCTACAGCGCCACCTAGTGGTAAACTGGTTTCTCACGTTTATCACTAGGAGGCGCTGTACAAATCACATACAAATTCCTAGTAAACTCCGAACGCGCTCACGATCGAATGCGAAAAGAAAAACTCACACTTAGCACTCTGCTCTAAGTAAGTCTAGTTAGACTAACTTAATTTAGTTACACCAAACACACAATAAACATAACATAGTAGATAGAGCTACTCACATAAAATGAATATTACACAATATGATACCACTACGTTACAAATTCCGTTAGTTCACGTAAATGTAACAAAACATTTATCACAGTATGAGTAGGTACCTCGTAATAGTGCATAATGTAAAAATACCTACCCAATAATGGCCACGTTAGTAGTGGTTTCCTTCCATACGTATCTGACCATGCTCCTAAAAATAAAGATAGCAGTGCGGGAACTATATATTCTACTACCGTCTTCACCGTTAGGACAAGACTCACATAAGTCTGTACATCTTTTTCTAGTAATACTGTCGCGTTAGAACGTTTTGGCGATAGAAATGGTTTACATTCTTCTTCTGTTTTATGTAAGGAATGCAGGCATGCACGATATAAAAGAATGTTGTTGATTGCAACACCTAAAAACATGTAGAAACATTTTAATATTAACAGTAAAACTTTTATGGTGCACTAGCTGTTGCCTGCAACTTCGTCCGCGCGGATGTCGTTTACTCCGCACAGCCTCTCCCCCGTAGGTGATAGCGTGATAATATGTAGCCTATATGTTGACCCGACCTGTTAGTAATATTCATGCAAAATTTGAAGTAAATCCATGCAGTACTTTTTGAGTTTACCCCGGACATACATACAGACAAACAGACAAAAATTCTAAAAAGTATATTTCTGGCTTCGACATCGATTGTAGATCACGCCCCAAGCACAGTATACATATGTATACTGTGCCCCAAGTATTCTTTTAAAAAAATATTCAATGTACTGTTTTGACTTTCTTACGATTTTATTATATTTATGGTGCATATGGTAAAGTTTTACTTCAAGTCAGAATTGTTAGATGTCCCAATATTTAGGTTCTATGGCTTGATTTAACAATTTATCCCAGGCGAGACAATGCAGAACTCTACCACCTAGTAGCCACGATGCACTCGCGTTGCTAATTGGTCGCCTTTTACGACTTGCCTGGCAGAACGGCAGTTGGTCTATTCTTCAAAGGAGCCCGGATCCGACACGGGGATAATAAAAAAAAGCATCAAAATTTAAATTACTATCAAACAAGCAAATAGCACTCCAAAACGGAAGAGATCGCCTATAGACACCAAATATTTTTCTGGTCCCACGTTATCCATGTGGTGGGGTAAAATAATATTGTCGGATACCTTACCCTCCAAACTGTAATACGAAGTAAAAAGCATTGAAGCTTTTGCGGCAGCAAAAAGTTATGTGGTAATACGAAGCTCGGGTGTGACGTTGCAGATTTTTCTCAATTAGTAATCTCGATATTAGTGACATGTTAATCCCATCGTTCTTCTTCAAAAACTGCCTGGCAGAATGGTAGATGCTCGATTCTTCTTAAGACGGGGTAGTAACACACTCGTGCCTCGAAGTAGCATATATACATTTATATAGATATATATGCATTTATATAAATGTATATATTAAGTGTTGTCTTTTAGTCCAGAAAAACACATCATTTAATACATTGATTCTTATATATAATATCCTCCATTTACATGCGATTATTCTCAATTCTCGTTTTAAGTAGTTTTCGATATTTTCAACATAATCAAATATTCTTATCCATTGCATTACATTACATTCAACATAACGACTCACATTTTCGACAAGTATCAAATATAGTACAGTTCTCGTGGACTGTCCGATATAGAATGGCATAATAGTGTGACTGATATATTAGCATTCGCTAAGATATTAGTAATATTGAAAAGATTCGTGGATTAGTAATCCGGCGAACTGTAATATGCTAATATTTCATATTCGCCTAATATCTGTAACGGGTATCCAAAATGAATCGGATAATATCATTCGATCTTCGGAATAGTTCGGATTCACTAGATTGGCGCCCGTGCGGATTCGTGAAAATATTAAAATATTTTCACGATACGCCGCGTCGTACGTACGAATGAAACAGACGTATTTCCTGCAGTATGCTGTTGTTTTAAGGTCCAAATTACAGTGAAATATTAGTTAATACTGATATATTAGTTAAGATATTTTCCTGCCGTATCAGTATCAGATCTTATTACTGTTACTTTAAGGTCCAAATTACAGTGAAATATTAGTTAATACTGACATATTAGTTAAAACATTATAATATTTGAAAGTGAATATATTAGTATCACCTAATCTTGAGAAATATCGGTATTAACCCATCTCTAGAATGGCAGAAATGAATGCCTTACCCCCGCCAACCGTTAGGTTAAGGCGGGATTCTAATCACGCAATAAACAGGTGACAATTGGCGCAGTTTAGTTTAAATTTTAACGGCCTTACCGTTAAAATTTAAACATCCGTTATCATTAAAATATTAGTTAATGTATTTACGTAATAAATCATATGCATTTATACACAGTTATTAAAAATATCCTAATATAAGTTACTTCAATTTCATTCAAAGTGAAAAGAGGAGTTGGTAAGTATGACGGAGTGAATAATGCGAGTTCAAACGTTGAAAAATGGTGCGACACAAATATATTTTATTAAATGACGACAAAATCAAGTGTATCGGTTTGGAGTACGGTAGCCGGTAAACTTATGCAAGTGGCATTAACACTTCGTCACACGGATAGCAACGCACCATTAACATCATTGGAATCTGTAAGCGATGGTTGTCTCTTTCCATCAGGAGAGCCCTATGTTTGTTTGCTAACTTATAATATTAAAAACAGTAAGATAGGTTTTTGGTTTAGTTAGATAGGTTGTTTATTTCTATAGAGTGATACATACCTGTTAAAGATACAGCAATAATATTCAACAAAATCGGCAACTCTATCGAGGTGTGAATAGATCTTTTCACACTTGAGTTACTAGAATTTATTAGCGTCCGTTCTTCACGAGTAGCCATTGTCACAAAACAATTCGCGAATCAACACAAACGAAGAAATAGTTAAGCATAGACAACAATTCCTGAAAGCCGGTCAGATATTAGTAATGATGTTCGCTTTATCACCGAGTTATCAGATTATTTTGAAGCAGCAACGTTTTAAATCACTTGGTACGGGTATCAAACAAGCGGCTGATTAGTTCACTAATGTTTTCGATGAGTCATTTATATGTACATATGTAATTCAATTCAATACTGCGGCCGCATTTGCGTCCATCGTCACAAAGCTTCGCGCAATGACACTATACATGCAGATGTGACCGGCTATTATCGGCTATCACTGCAAACATTCGGACTGCGTGTGCCTTATCGCGCGGTTGGCGGAACGTTAAAGAGTTTTAAAGCGCTAACATATTGCGCTGAACATGAACAATGAACAACGCTAGTGTGCCCATGACTACACGGTTGTGGATTTCCAGACATCCAGGTGGTGAGGATGGAATTTTAAATATTGACGCGATATCCGATGATGGAATTTAGCGGTAGGAATTAATCCAAACAACTCGTCGGAACACTCCCCATGATAAATACAATAAAAGATGCAGAGCGAGCCTACATCTCTGCGTCGCCAAAGAGTCAAGCCGATTAGTAATAGCCTGATCGTAAACGATTTGAATCACTCTACTTTGAATGCGATCAAGTGGAAGGAGCTGGTACTGAGTAGCTTCGCCCAAAGATGAGAACAGTACTCCATGTGAGGTCGAATTTGGGCCTTGTAAAGTTAGAGGCGATGTGCTGGCATGAGGTACTGCTTCGCTCTGCTGAGCACACCAAGCTTTTTGGAGGCTAGTTTAGCCTTTTCTTCCAAATGACCACGAAACTGAACGTTGTTTGATATGTCGACTCTCAGTACTCAAGTACTGGCGGAGGCAGTCAAGAAAGTATTCTCAAATTTGAGGTGATACAACAAAGGGAGGACGCACAAAGCTGCGTTTTCTTGGCGTTAAATGTAACAAGGTTTTGACGACCCCATTCCGCGACATCAGTAGGTTAATCGATTCTCGACTTCAGACACGAGCTTATTCCAGCCTTCTTCAACGTGTTCCTGAGAAATATCGCTACGGCCGGAGTATGTAACATCACCAGTACACTGTCGTCCGCATAGAAATGTATGTTATGTTACTAATTTGCAACATATCTTTGATGTGCAGAAGAAGCAGTGTCGGTGATACCATGAAGCAATGTAAAGCACGAAGAAAGGGAACACGAGCAATGACAGTTTAAGGGTCGAAGCATGCTCTGTCAATTACGACCTTGGTACTCCGATCAGCCAAAAAACTGGTGATCCACTTGCATAATTTCTCGGGAAGCCCATAGCAAGGCAGCTTCAAGAAAAGCCCTTTATGCCATATCCGATCAAAGGCCTTTGCTATAGGTATATAAACTAACTGCCAATGCCTCCCCCTTGGACTCAACTGCCTCCACCCAACGATGCGTCAAGTATATACTAGAAGATCACCAGCTGAGCGGCCACGACGGAAACCGTACTGACGGTCACTAATCAGCTAGTGCTCTTTTGAATGCTTCAGGAGCTGACAGTTTATAAGTGTCTCCATGATTTGGAAAACAAGGATGTTATGGCTATTCGCCGATAGTATGACGGATTAGAGCGGTTTCCTTTTTTGGGGATAGGATGCATTAAAGCTGTCTTCTATGAATTCGATACCACGCAGAGTGAATAGGAAAGCCGGAATAGGTGCGTCAACTCTGGAGCATATACTCTGAGCACAATCGGAGGTATGAAATCAGGCCCACTCGACTTGTGGATGTCCAAGGAACGTAATGCTTTACGCACAGAAGACTGCCGGGACTCTCACAAACCGAACGAAACACAACAGCAGAGCTGTTACTTTACGTCGGTGTTAAGTGAGAGAGTGGTATCTCCCCGGGCGTGCCGGCCTATTCAGTTGCAGTTGAAATATGGCACTGCTACTGATTTGGTTGACTGACTGCTATGTCTTAAATTAAATGGTGTTAAATAATTTTTGTCATAAAAATTATCCAACCAGTGGGCGATGGAGTCGTCACATCCCTACGCCGACATTTTAGTAATTAATTGTTAGCACACATGTAGAACTAAGGAAAGTTGTCGTCCATAGTTACACGTTTGAAAACGATTTCAGCCATCTTGCATTAATGCACGATTGTTGTGCAAAATATCGTCGCCGCTAATATAGCCACTGCTTTCATCGCGGTAATTTTTTAGTGTCAAGTCGTAGGTACAAAACTTCGGCGCATATTACTTCGGGACGATAGACGCCAATGCGACCACGCATAGTAATGATTAAGTTTAAAATTTTACGTTTTGACTTTTGCATCACGTTTATACAATGAAACAGTGTCTATACACACTACGAGTAGGTACATGGGCGGTATAGTGTGCATATTAAGCCACGGTCTAAATATACACTCTATACCAACCATGTAATGAGAAACAAACTTTTTTTGATTAATAACAAGCTGAAGTTTTGTGAGCAGCTTCGTTTTGACGAGACGCAAATCTTTTCTATGTTCGAAAAATCACGAATCGGGTAACTAATAAAGTTAGAGGCTTCAAACATTTCAATTCGGCAAAGGAAAAATATTTGATCTAATAAACAATTATTTTTTTGCTTTAATCACTTGATTATTTTATGAAAAACACAAAAAACAAAAAACAATTGTTCTACACATTCGATGGTTTTTTTGACGAGTCCTCCACTCTAAAGATTCGGCATTATGAGATTTTTAGAGCTTGTATTCATTCGATTTGCTATAAAAACTTAATGTTTTTAAGTTTTTTCCAGAGTAATATCGTTATAATGTGAGCAGATTATTCGAAGGATATTACAGTTTTTGCAAGATTAATCTTTTTTTTGCAAGATTTAGTACTCTACAGAGCAAGAATATAATTTTTGTTAACGGTTTTTTAAAACGAAGACAATTCCTTCATAGCGTTTATACGAAAACAGGCGTCAGAGTTATCTTTCAGGACGAATACAAACATTGCAATGTGCCAAAATATATTATTTATAGAATATATTAATAAAAACTAGCAAAAAGCAGAGCTTTGTAAGGGCTCGCAAAGTTATACTATCTAGTAATATTGTTAGAAAAGTATTTTTATGAGAATTACATCTTTTAATGTATGGACTTTTTTATAATTATCTAACCTAAAAAACTCAGCGTATTTTCACCTAAACATTACATTACATTCGCATCAAAGGCCCGCGTCGTCAGACTCCTAGTCCATATTTGGTTTTTGTTTGTTGGTACTTTCAAGGGAAAATATGTATTAAAAATGAAGGTTGATCTTATAAAAAACACATTTTTGACATTTTGCTGAAATAATTGTTTTTTTTTTATCTAAAATCAGCAAGTTCCTGGTTTTACGTCGATTTACGAAATCAAAATCAAAAAATGTTTTATTTAAATAAACCTTCAAAATTTTTGGACTACGCAGGCACGAAGAATTGACGGTAGACACTCAGCGAATATATTTTTCGAATTTTTCTCTCAGAGAAACCCTCGGAGTTCGATTCCAGAGTCAGGCAAATGAAAAAATGTGTTTTTTCAGTTTTCTGATAAAACAACTTTGCCCGGGATTGGAAAAATGCCCTACTGGCGATAGGCTGGCCACCTATCACATTGTGGGACTTAAGTACCTTCGGCTAACCGTGGATGCACACGTTGTACTTCTGCCTATCTCTTCGGGGATACGGGCGTGAATATACCTTTTTTTAGCTTTTCACCCTCGGGCTAAGATTGGGAATTGATCTCAATACAATATAAATCAATTAATACATCTGTACTGTTTCTCAATAAGCATATTGTGAAACTCTCTAACGCTCTATTTACTCTGTTCCCAGCAAACATCCTTGCTCTAGACCTAAATTCTCCTTGTGCCTCCCACAACATTACTTCGAACTTCCCTTGCATTCTCCTTTCAATGGTTTTATCATACACCTTCGATGCCAAACTGATGAAACTGATGGCCCTATAGCTATTGCAGTTTATACTTGAACCTCGCCTTTATACGAGGGCACGATAACCGCGCGCCGCCAGTCAAATATGAAGAAACAATTTATGAAGTAGGTAGTCTCTTAATAAATTCAGAAATTCTAATAGAAAATGTATCTTCTATCAATTTTAACTCGTTAATTTAATAAGAGATGGCGTTAGTAGTAATAAGATTCTAATACAAATTGTACCTTCTTTTTTATTTTTATAAAATGGTATTTTTATGGTAGATAACAAATCTAGACATGAATATAAACTACCACGTCGTAGCTCAAACCTAAAAAATGCGATATTTTTTCAGTAAAATGTCCCACAAAAGTGCACAGAAAGTCGCCTAGTGTAGGGCTCGCTGCGCTCGCCCTAATAAAATATATTATTTATAGATATATGGTCCTTAAGTGCAACACAGAGCCAAAATGACGAAAATATTATTGTTAGATATTAAAAAATATTATTAAAAAATTACAAAATCAATTCACTCAAAAAAAATTACCAGTAAGTATTTCAATAAAAACCTAAAATATTTATCATACCTATGTGAATTAAGGTAATCCTCAATATACTGATTTTTTCAGTCCGTTATAATATGAACTCATTTATTTAGACGAATTATTTTAAAAACACTTAATCCTTGCGCGCAATCGTTTGCCGATCAGATAAAGAAAGTCTAGATATCAGTCTTGATTATTCGATTAATCAGCGGTAAATAGAACAATCAAGACTTAATCTTGCAAAAACTGTAATAACCTTCGACTAATCTGCTCCCATTATTACGATATTGCTTTGGAAAAAAAACTTGAAAACATGAAGTTTTTGTTGCAAATCGAATAAGTGCTCGTAATCAATTTAATTTTCTCACTTCAACTTAACAATAAAGTTGTTATAATTTAAGGGTTGCTTTGTCGTAAACGAAAAGTGGAAACTTCTTAGTCCGACACTTTAAAGTTTTATATTTTTCGAAATTAATAAAGATGGGCGTCTCGTCAAAATAAAACTGTTAATAAAAATTCAGCTAGTCATTAATCAAAAAAAAGGTTTGTTCTTGGGACCACGGTCTAATTGTACTTATTACAATAGGTAGGTAAAATAATTGTAATCCTATCCCCAATTATTCCTATTTACCGAACTTTTTTTACATTTGTAACAGACTTCATCTATCCCTTAAGAGGTTTAGTGTAATAAAAGAAAATAATAAGAATCTATACTATTTTTTTTTGTTAAAAATATGTCTGAATTATGTTTAATAAATAATATCAATGGAATTAAAGACGAAAATAAATAAAGAAAACTAATTCTCAATAATATATAAGACCTAACATATAAACATATAAAACCTTAAAAAGGGGGAACGAATATGGAAAAAGATAATGACAGGATTTGAAAAAAGATGGAAAAATGGAGGAAAAAACGGGGGATTTGGTTGGAAAGTTCTTGACGTTAAAAAAGATATTCTTCGTTTGATACAATAATTATTAAAAGGAAAATCAAAATTTAAAGCTGAGAATATCTCAGTGATATTCCGGAGTGTAAATAATAATAGAAATACTCTTAATGTGTGAAAAGATAATTTGTAAAAATGTATTGATCAAAACCGTGAGTATGTAGAATAGAGATTTATACAAGGATTACGTATGTATTTATGCAACTTCGTATTTGATATGGTAGTCGTTGAGTTTATTTAAATCTAGCAGTATTGGTAGAAAGAAGATTTTATTAAGAGGTAAATCTTTTGAATGTGACTATACAATTTTAATAAACACATTACCGATAAATATGTGATTAGGTTTACAAGAATGAAATTGTGCAAATTGTTGTGTAAAAGTGGATCGATCCTTGACTGAGTGAAGAATGTTTGTTGTATGAAGAAAGGAAATTATTTATTTTCAAAGAATAGCTTATTGAAAAGATGTTTAATAACATGGAAGAAACGTGGACTTGTTTGATTTATAGAAATTGTGTGATCCTATTATTAGGGAAACCTATTTTGATTTTAGGAAAATAAAACCATAATTTATGTTGTTATTTAAATGTTCTTTTCTTTCCATAAAAATGTGAGCAATGGTTGTGGAGCAATTGCTGTCTTACAGTTTTGCAGCAGGGTTGCTAATCAAGACGCAGGATAAATCGGAATTCTAAACAACACAGGTGATGTAGTTCTTCCAATCTAAAGTAAATAATTATGAATGATCGGATGATAGTGTGTGTGATAAATAACTCATTTTTGATTTTATTTTAGCAGAGTCGTACAAGTGACTAAGATTATTATGTTTGTATAACTATACAAGAATAAAAAAAGGCTTTATGTTATCGAATTTCAGGACATGTTGGCAAGGCAGATTATTAACTAGGAAGTAGGAATAAGTGATTTAATTACCTTATATTATACCTTTATCGTTGGCATTTTGAAGAATCCCATTGTCTCTAGACACTTATTATTGTATCTATACCTTACAATTGGCCAATATTGCTATGTTTGTTATTTTCACAGGAGTAAGTAATGGCTTTGCATTATCAAATGCCAAAAACATGTTGGCTAAATAGCTTATTAACTAACAAGGAATAGATTTATGTGCTTTAATTGTTTATATTATACTTTTATCATATGCAATTGAACTATCATTATTACATCTATGCCTTACAAGTGGCTAATATTGCTACGTTTGTTTATTTTTCATAGGAGTGAGAAATGGCTTTGCATTACCAAATTCAAAAGCATGTTGGCTAAATAGCTTATTAATTAGGAATAGATTTAAGTGCTTTAACTACTTTATACTATACTTTTCATTATCGTCATTTTGAGGGTTCCATTGTTATTAGATACTAATACTACTGCACCTGAATTAATTTTATCAACTAGTTTCCACGTACAACCCACAACATTATAGAAGTGAATCCCGCTGGATCGCTAGATTTTCCCGGGATAATAAATAGCCTATGTGCTAATCCAAGTCATCAACTATCTGTGTGTAAAATTTCATTCAAATCCGTTTCGTAAGTTTTGCGTGAGTTTTATCTTTTAAAATCTACTAACTGGTGATAGCTACCACATATCTTTATAGATGAGGTTCGGCTAAGGAAGTTCTTAGAATAATTTCCATAGTACAGTTGATCCTGCTTGTTATTTAAACTTTAGGGATCGAGAGCTAACTCCTTTGCAGTCTTCGAGGCCACGTGTGGGTGACTCCTTAGCTGTCGTCGGAGCTGAATGCAGAGTTGCTGTAGGTTTGTTGCAGAGTGGGAGGTATGTCAAATAAAATTTTAATTTTAAGGTTCTAAATTGTTATAATTTAGGGAAGTTATAATTTCTTCATGAAGGAACAATTAGGTGATAGGATAGGACGTGTTGATATTATGTGGAAGAATTGATGGTTTAATACATTGAGGAACTAAAGGGATATTTTGTTTATTATTGACTTTCAATTTAAAACTAGGTGGTTCAAACTTAGGAAATATTTATAATTGAAACTTTCTCTAGTTTAAATGTTTTTTTTGAATTAATGCTTCAAATTAGAAATATTGTTAGAAGGAAATAGGATCTTTTAGGAGTTGAAAGCAGAAGGTCTGTCATTGTAGGAATAATATATAATAACCAATAAGAGGGGGCATAAACCTACACAAAATTCACACGAAAACCTACCTTAATATGAATTATTAAAATTATGAAATGTTAATACGAATTATTATATCCTATTATAAAACTAAATATTAACTAATACGTAAATTAATTGCATAGGCCAGTCTCTTAAAATCAAATCTTCATAAAACATTATTTTATTTACAATCAAATTTAAAACCGAGTACAAATATTAAACGAGATAATCACAAACTAATACAAATTACTCTCTTCGTGTCTAACAAAGGAATAATTAATATAAACTGAATTGTTGAATTAAATTTGGAGCGAAAATCTTAAATGACTTTAATAAAGCTTCAGGGAGTTAGAGTGCAAGAGAGGAATGAATGAACTTTAGTCCAAATGTATTATGTTTATTTAACCATATTTTGTATAAATTATTTACTTAATTTAATTATTTATTTATTTATTTTATTCTTATTTTATATTATTTATATAGGGATTTAGGAGGATAGGAATTATAATATTAAACTTCTTCATCAAATTAATTCTTTTGGATAATTGAAATATTATTGTTCATAGTGACAGTGCATAACAGATCTTTTAGTAAGATAGGAAGTTTACTAAATAAATCTGAAATTAAGGTTAATTACTAATTTTGGATTAGATATTTTTACCTTTTACCTTGGTAAATAGATCATGTCATCTTCATCTCTGGGGAGTATCGACTTTACGAAGGCAACAAGTTGTGCTGTGTATATCTATATAAGGACACACATGTAATGTTGTCATTATGGTCATCTTCTCTTCACCAGTGCAGACACACGGTTAATATGTCCCTCTGTCGTGAGCAAGGTGTTTGGGGCGATAACCCAGGTATACACCCAAGTATACCGCCAAGCAAAGTTGATCCATTTTCATATCTAATCATCTCAGACATGAACTATTTTACAGAACTAGAGTTATTTGTCTAAATTGTTTATCTGTATATATTCATGTATTAACCTGGATTCCATGATTGAATCTCTACATCATAAGGATTGTACAAATGAACTTTACTTATGATTATTCGGGTGGCTAGATGTTTCATAATACTATTCACTTAAAGCAACAATAGATCTAATACGCGTTGATTTCTAAAAGTTCAGACCTTATTAAATTCTGAAATTTGATTAAATAGAAATTGAAATAAGTGTAATAGAACTCTAATAGTCCGGAGAAGTTATAAATAACTTAGTTTCATTGGAAAACGAGTATAAGACGAATTGTTTGGATTCTAAGATGTATTGAGTATTCAATCACAATATTAAAGAGTTCAAAGATCTTACTAAATTTCATCTATAACTTCAAATTCGATTAATAAGTAATATTTCATTGCTTGTGGTGACTATAAATTATTAGGGTTATAGGAGGAAATTTGACTATAATATCTTTAGAACAAAGGTTAATTTCTAGTTCAGTAATAATTTATTTTAATTATTTGGCTTTTTGATTGGACCATACCTTTCGTCACAAGGTAGTGTCGACTTTGCGAAGGCATCAGGGTTGTATGCATGTCGCATGCATTGTGTATATCTATATAAAGACACATATAATATTGTCGTTATGGTTATCTCCTCGTTACCAGTGCGTGGTACTCGGATAAGCCCTACCGCAAACAGTGTATTCAGAGGGTTAACCCAGATAAACACCAACTATCTATCGCCTAGCAAAGTTGCTCTATTTACATAACTAATCAAATCTTCAACCAGGTATGAGCTACATCACAGAGCTGGATATATTAAATTGCTTGTTTTAATGTATTTTTATACATTAACCTGAGTTCATTTGACTTTCGTCATAAGGATTATCTTAATTGATTTTACTTATGAAATTTTTATGATTTGGATTATTTGAAGTTCATTGCGAGCAATGATTACTTTTATATATGTTTATTTATCGCGTACCGACTATTAATGTTCCGGTATTGTGATTGAAGACAACATATTATCTTGTCTTAGTTTTGTCAAGTAATTGTTAAAACAAACTTGCACAAACTTTAATTGTATACTTGAGAAATATATTTATTATTTGGCCTTTTGACTGTGCTCAATACAAATGATGCACCTTTGTCATGCCAATATTTATTTATTATTTTGTTACTGTTTGTTACTAAAAATAACAGTATATATTTTATCAACATTTACTTACTTCAAGTCAATGCTTAATTGTATACTTGAGAAACATATTTATTATTTGGTCTTTTGACTGTGCTCAATACAAATGATGCACCTTTGTCATGCCAATATTTATTTATTATTTTGTTACTGTTTGTTACTAAAATAACATCAGTATATATTTTTATCGACATTTACTTACTTCAAGTCAATGCTTAATTGTATACTTGAGAAACATATTTATTATTTGGCCTTTTGACTGTGCTCAATACAAATGATGCACCTTTGTCATGCCAATATTTATTTATTATTTTGTTACTGTTTGTTACTAAAAATAACAACAGTATATATTTTATCAACATTTACTTACTTCAAGTCAATGCTTAATTGTATACTTGAGAAACATATTTATTATTTGGTCTTTTGACTGTGCTCAATACAAATGATGCACCTTTGTCATGCCAATATTTATTTATTATTTTGTTACTGTTTGTTACTAAAATAACAACAGTATATATTTTTATCGACATTTACTTACTTCAAGTCAATGCTTAATTGTATACTTGAGAAACATATTTATTATTTGGCCTTTTGACTGTGCTCAATACAAATGATGCACCTTTATCATGCCAATATTTATTTATTATTTTGTTACTGTTTGTTACTAAAAATAACAACAGTATATATTTTTATCAACATTTACTTACTTCAAGTCAATGCTTAATTGTATACTTGAGAAACATATTTATTATTTGGCCTTTTGACTGTGCTCAATACAAATGATGTACCTTTGTCATGCCAATATTTATTTATTATTTTGTTACTGTTTGTTAATAAAATAACAACAGTATATATTTTTATCAACATTTACTACTTCAAGTCAATGTTTAATTGTATACTTGAGAAATATATTTATTATTTGGCCTTTTGGCTGTGCTCAATATTAATGATGCACCTTGGTCATGCCTATACTCATCAACTTCCAAACAATGTATTCACATGTTTGGACATTAAACTATATGGCTATCACTTTGTGACCCCACAATAGTAATGCCTATCTGCCATTAACTTGGCTCTTCATAATATATTGATTTTCTCTTTGAGATTAAGGACTTTAGTTCCTTTTAGTTTCAATATATTTCTGGGGAATACGCTAGGAAGGCCTTCAGCCGGCTTGGTATTCACACATGTGAGGCGAGGCGGCGCCTCTTACATATCCCACAATAATAAAATTACGGCACTAAAGTGCTTTACAACTCCCAACCTAAATATTACAATAATTTTGTTCATATATTCCATACTACCGTACTTCTTTCCTTTAGATGAAGTCAATGTAATTATTAATATCATCATATTGCTCTCTTAAGCTATATATTTTATTATGTATTTTATGTATATATTTAATATATTACTCCCTTCCTTTAAGTCAAATATCTTTATTATGTATTTATGTATTTATGTAATGTATTACTCCTTTTCTTAATTCAAATATATTTATTATGTATTTATTTAATATATTACCCCTTTCTTAAGCCAAATATCTTCAATATATTAAATTTAGTCCTTTAAATCAATTTATAGTATACATTTTCTGATAAAGTATGGTTGTTTATAAGAGATGAAGTGTACCTTTGAAAAGAATGAATGGGTAAACTATATAACACAAATTGAGTCCTCAATTTAACACTAGATTAATCATTTGGCCAGATAATATGATTATAACTCTGTTGACTCCTTTATAAACGAAATATAACAGACAAACTTGTTATATTTAAAATGTGAGTTTAGAGGGTCTTCGGGAGAGTTTGTTACACATTCTTTTTTACTAATTCCTGACTTATGTATGTTAGAAAAATTATCATTGCAATACCATGCCAAACGATGGTTATTAATGAAATAAAATAAGTTTTTTTGTAGCAGCGGTAGTCAGGGAGAAAAAAATAAAAACCGATTAAAACCGCGTCACGCTGGAACCCGCTTCAGTAAATACAAAACTTTTTCGCGATTTGTATACTACAAGCGATACCAATGATTGTAGTGAATTTAGTTTTTTTGTAGTAGTTTATTTATTTATTTAATACTTTATTGTTTCGTGAATAAAATATAATACAAGCTTGATATTTCTTTAATGTACTTCTTGCAGACTATTTTAACATTGGCTCAGAACCACAGAACAATATAACTAACGAAATTGCTCAGATCAGATTGAAATTAATAACCCAGCGTCAGACCAAGAAAGCTTGTCAGTAGGTACCTGGCACATCAATGCAAGTTGCTCCAACAGCCTCTAGTCTTGATATTGTGTCGAAATTAATTAAGTTGCCAGAGAAAACTAATACCCACAATGCTAAACAAAGTCGCCAGAAGCAGCATGCCAAAATTTTAACATCCACGCCAACAAACAAAAACTTGTTAGAAAAAGAAAATAAGAAAAGTAAAGCCTTCTGCCAAGCCAAGGATAAAAGTAAGGGACAAAATATAACTAAGGGAAAGGGTCAAGGAAAAAAGACTAAAGTATCGAAGAAGGAAACCGAAAGAGTAAAGAGGATGGTTCTCCAGGAATCAAATTATACTTCTGTTTCAGACGTGGCTACTGATGGTTTATGCCAAGACGATGAGCTAAATGATGCTGACGATGCAGGGAATACGTGCTAAACAGGGATTTAAAACGTTATCAAATAACAGAACAAATTTTTCGATACATACCGTTATTATTGTAGCGATACCTCAGTAACAAAATTATTTTAGAACACTATGTGTATCGCTACCAAAATAACAGAACGAAATTATGAGCGGTAAATAACATTATAAATATTGATATTTATGCGACGTTGCCGCGTTTCATGCTGTTTCGTGATTGGTCGTTCGTACTACCATGACTGCGAGTTGGCAACAAGGTACCTACGCAAATTTACAAGTTTGATGTAATGAGACATCGCGATTTACGATTTACGAGACACGCATTAAAAATATTTACAAGCGGTACGCATGGTTTTCAAATAATTATTTTTAAAGGATTCCAAACTACATATAATTAGAAAACAATTCTAACTTTTAATACATATTATTATACCTACATAAGAAAATGTATCTTTATGAAACATGTTTTTTTCTCCCGTGGGTTTTTATGTAATAAGAAATGTTACTAGGTATCTTAAGTTTTCTTTAAAATGCAAATTATTAACGTAATTTTCCCGTGTTGGTTCCGGGCTCCTTTGTAGAATAGATGAACTGCCGTATTCCCAGACAGGTCGTAAAAGGCGAGCGATTGGCTATGTGAGTCACTACTACCGCGGTAGAATTCCGGATTGTCTCACCCGGGTCTGATACCACCGCCTTACCTATTCCTGCCGCAATAGCGTCAGTGCTTGTCACTGTTGTCTTCCCGTTTAGAGGGTAAGGCAGCCGGTAAATTTATGTTTGTGGCATTAGACCTCGCCACAAGATAGCAACGCACCATTAACATCTTTGGTGTATATAGGTGATTTTGACTCTTTTCATCAGGAGACTCATCTCCTTGTTTGCTATCTTAAGATATAAAAAATAAAAAAATGATTTTTTTCAAACAAATGTGTTAATTATTAACTAGCTTTCGCCCGCGGCTTCGCCCGCGTAGTATTAGTAGTAAGTAGCCTACCTATGTCCTTCCCCAGAATTAAGGCTATCCATTTGAAATATCATCACAAACAGCTTTGCAGATTAACCATGACCATGAATCATACATTTACAAAGAAACAGAAATAGACGGACAATCAGACGTCACTTTAATTTTCATTATGTAATGTGAGAATTCTGTAAGGTTAGTATGCATATTATTGAATTTATTGAAGAGCGTGGCTTATAGCAGCAGCAAAATATAAAAATCTGTAAAATATAATTCCTGAAATTTTCCGCTAAATTATTTAAGCATAGATTTTTGTTTGTCTTTTATTATAATTTTTGAATTAAAGCTGTTAAGCGCGATGATCCATTTTTTGAACTGTAAAATGTTTTCTTAGTCACAAAATTTATTAATTAAAAAATATCGATGTAGGGTCACTGCGTCGGTAACGCAACCACCTCCAGTATGCGACCACGTGAGGGGCTAGGTTTCTCTAATTAAAGATAATAGCATTTTGACATAAATACGTCTTTGAATTTGCCTTCGTAGAGGGGACAGTTCAAAAAACTGATGGTAAAAAAATTGGGGCATACAGTTTGATGTTATTGCTACATAACTATCACCAACATCCAAAATATATAAAAACCTTAAAAACAACAAAGAAAAATATCGACACGCGGGGTTTGAACCTGCGACCATCTCCCTAAAGCCGGGACGCTCTTCCACTGAGCTAGTGTCGACAGGCTCGAGGCGGCGAAATTCTTCTTTGATATATGATCGAATACGTCGATTGTAGTGATCGCTAGGTATACATACTTATAACTAGTTAAATGAGTTCATCGTTACAGATGAAATTCATATTTATAATTTTGATCAGTACTTTCCTATTTCTAAATATTTTTGTGTTATAGCACTCACCCCGTGCTTGGGAAACTGGAAAAACCTTAAAAACAATAAAACCGGCTAGGAGTGCATTAAAGATGCACACTAGTAGGTATATAGAGGAGGGAGGTGTTTAACTACCATATTTGTGATTTTATCCGGCCCCGGGGCCTTTTTATTGTGAAGGTTTTTGTATTCTTCGGTTTTCGTAAGTAATGGGTGGTACCTTACGGTGGTATCGCCACCTTACGCTCTACTTCGCTATCCAAATGATGGACGGACGTGGTCTAGGTTCGTAGGCGGGTTTGATGGTGAACATTGTGATTGGAACGATGAATGAAAAATGTGACCATCGCAAGATATTAACCGTGACGTCGTCGTTTTTTTTCAGGAGAAAACAATGATTAGTAAGCATTAAATATTCATTGAATACTTATGTAATAAGGAAATCATAAATTTAAATCTATCGGGCTTAACCCAAATCTAGAAAATAGTGCCTGAGTCGGATGATGACTCAATGGTGTGTTTATGTGTCACGTAGTGCTGCAAAAATACCACGCCGGGCGGCGAACAAAGTTACCTTTTGATACCTTACACTAATGTTACACTCAAACAAGAAGCGTTATTACTTCAATAATAGAGCAATGTTTGTTCGAAAGTTGTAGTCATATCATTTTTTAGCTTATATTTTTTAAAATCCAGTGGTCGCAAACTGAAGTACATAAATATCTAATACGCTAGAAAGTGGCCGGGTGGTCGCATTCTGACACTTAAAGCTACATAATATTTTGCTTGTTATAATCTCAATGATGCTTTTATGATTGTATAATTTAGAATCTGATGTTGTAGAAACATAAAGATGCATGTCATCAGTTTACGACCAAATGTTTTCTTGATAGAACTTTTTTCAATTCACTCACTAAAATAGGTGGTCGCAAACCCACTTTGGTCGAAAATTATGATGTTAGTTTGCGACCGCCCTGATTTAGTACGAAAGAAAGTAAATTAAAATAAGTAAATAAATAAAATATTGCTTTCTTTATATGATGGCAGCCCCGCAAGATAAAAGAAACACAAAATGAAAAATACCAGTTTTCTTAGGACTACTTTAAGGAAAATTTACTCGGCGAGGAAAATGACGTTATCAAAATATTGCTTAACTCTTATGTTGTCAACCACAACCAAATTAGTAAAGAAATATTAAGAAAATACGGTCACCGTGCGTGTAATAGCGTTGTTATCATCCGCGCGGTGACTACTGACAAATGAGTCTAGTCACGAGTTGGGAAAATCACTGTTTGTAAATAATGAACTTCGATGGTGCCTATAAAAGAGAATTTGAATAAACATGTTTTGTATCTATGCGCGGGCGTCCGTATAAGTATAAACATGTCATTGGATAATTAGCTCAACGTTTAAGTACCTATTTTTTTTTACATATTCGGTATTAAAATCGAGTACTGAATACCCTCTTTTAGTATGTAGTTTTTATCAGCCAGTTTCTATACAAAATAATTTACAGATGTGAAACGAAAAAACAAATTGTTGTTAGTCTAAATGATTAGTGTTCAAAATGAATATTTGTTTTTATATCATAAGATAGCAAACAGGCTGATGGCTCTCCTGATGGTATGAGAAATCATCGCCTACACTCTGGACATCAAAAATGTTAACGGTGCGTTGCCCTCAGTGTGGATGTGTTTGGTGGTGTGGCCACCTTACCCTCCAAACCGGAACAAGACAAAAAACTTGAGAGGTGTCAAGGGACACCCGGATGGAACGAAGTTCCTTTTATTATTATTTACAAAAAACCTGCATACACTCAACAAAAATAATCGTCGCGTCACCACATTGTACAATGCGAAATAAAAATGAAAATATCTGGCTTGCTTTCTATAAGAGAGAGAGAGAGAGAGAGAGAGAGAGAGAGAGAAACATCCGCACGCCGCACAGCTTACAATACCTTACTATTGCAAAAAGTGTCGTGACAACTTTTCGTAAGAATTTTTTCCGTCTAGTCCCCTTTCACAACGCGCGATAAGGGACTTATGAAGTCGACTTACGAATTTCGACCCACGGTCGAATTTCGGCACCCAGTACTATTTCGGAACCTGGTCGAATTTCGGCACCCAGTCGAATTTCGACCCACGGTCGAATTTCGGCACCCGTTCGAAATTCGACCAGCGGTCGAAACTTGGCAACTGATCGAAATTCGACACTCGGTCGAAATTCGACTGTCCATCGAAATTCAACTTTTGGTCGAAATTCGACATTCGGCCGAAATTCTGTATAAATTTCAAACATTTGGCACTAGAAAAAAGTAAATAATCAATCAAATATAATGCACGAGCTTAAGGGAAGTGGCTGGATATTTCTGTGCTTACAATACCTTACTATAGCGAAAAGTGTTGTGACAATTTTTCGTAAGAATTTTTTCCGTCTAGCCCCCTTTCACAACGCGCGATAAGGAACTTCGTTCCAATAACAAACAAGTGGTAGATTTCTGCGTTGTCTATTTGTGTTTGTGTCAACGCACCGTTAACATTTTTAATGTCTATAGGCGATGGTTTCTCTTTGCATCAGGATGGCTCTCCTGACGGAAAGAGAAACCATCGCCTATAGACATCAAAAATGTTAACGGTGCGTTGCCATCCGTGTGGCGGGTTTACAATGCCACATGCACAAGTCTACCGGCTACCTTACCCTCCAAACCGAAACAAGACAATGACAAATAGGTGGTAGATTTCTGCTTTATCTCGCCCGCGTATTTGGTACCACCGCCTTACCTATTTGTGTCGCAATAGAGTCAATGCTTGTCATCATCATGTTCCGGTATGAATGGTAAGGTAGCCGGTAAACTTATGCACGTGGCCTTAGACCTCGTTACAAGATAGCAACGCATCATTAAGATCTTTGGTGTCTATAGGTGATGATTGACTCTTTCCATCAGAAGACCCGTCTGCTTGTTTGTTATCAAGATATAAAAAAATTGACACTATTGCGGCAGGAATAGCTAATGCGACGGTATCAAATACACGGGCGAGACGTTGCGGAACTCTACCACCAAGTAGTTATGATGGTAGTGACACAGGGTGAAGTAGGGGATAAAAGTTTGTATGAAACTTTATATTCCTTGGACATACTTGCATAAAATTTCGTATGAATTGAGTAAAATTGTCTGTCTGTTTAAGACAAGAAAAAGTGTTATTTGTTATATGTACCGTGTATATACATCCATATGCATTTAGTTAAGCCCGGTTATTTTAATGTTACAAACAGACACTCCAATTTCATATATTTGTATAAATTACTTTAGTATGTTCGATAGGTATGTTACCAATAGTTATTTTTATTTTTCGTGTTTTACTTAAATTTTTATAATAAAATATATTTTAATAAATAACTAATATGAACATGTTAATATTATTTTTATACAATATTAGCGGCCCACCCGACTATGTCGAGATTTTTAATAAAGTAGCTTATAAAGAAAGGTTAAATAAGTTGTCTTGTAAGAAAGGTTAAATAAGTCTACCCCGCGTTGGTCCCGGGCTCCTTTGAAGAATAGGCCAACTGCCAGGTAGGTCGTAAGAGGCGACTGATTGGATTTACGAGTCACTACCATCGTGGCTACTAGGTGGTAGAGTTCTGCATTGTCTCGCCCGGGTCTGGTACCACCGCCTTACCTATTCCTGCCGCAATAGCGTTAGTGCTTGTCACTGTCGTGTTCCGGTTTGGAGGGTAAGGTAGTCGGTAAACTTATGCATGTGGCATTAGACCTCGCGACAAGATAGCAACGCACCATTAACACCTTTGGTGTCTATAAGCGATAGTTGACTCTTTCCATCAGGAGACCCATCTGCTTGTTTGCTATCTAATGGCATAAAAAAAGTTCTAAAGTAAATATACGCGAGCGAAGCCGTGGGTAACAGCTAGTCTCGCTATGAAAGGTAGGTACTTTCCTGTTTATAATTACGAAACTTCACACTAAATATAAATGTAATATTAATTATTTAAAAATTTGAAAAACAGTATTTTAAAAATAATAGTACCAAAAACTGGTACATTCAACAAAATCTTTCAAACTCTGATGAAAACCTCTAATTTTAAATCTAACTTGTCCGATATGTGAAATACAAGAAACAACAAGCGGAGCACAAATGAGTGAATCATAATACCATATACCATAACGAAAATTTTTGGATATAACAGAACGTAATGAATAACGTTATTAAATAGTAACAAATTCTGTATCATTATTGGATAGCGCTATGCTTGAAAATATCGTTATGTCCTGCCTTGAGCAATAACGATATCACATAATACCGGTATTTCAATCCTTGGTGCTAAATCTGTAACGAATTCGGCCGAAATAATGAGGTTTGGTACGGGTGTACTTCCTGTGGTTTATGAGCTCACGCAGATTGTACGAGGTGGGAGTCGCCCAAGGGTTATATTTGCGATTTGTGTTACATTTTTGTATGATCCTCATTGCCCACAAGGTGACCACAATTACCCTCACCTTAGTGCAATGGGAGTCATAATAGATATTTTTTTTTACTTTTATATTTCCTAAAGATGATTATTAAAGTGATCATTACTGATCCCAAATGATAGTCAATTAAGTGTATTTTATTATGAGGCAGTTGTAATAGAGATTTAGTTTAATTTTATTTATTTATTTCAATTATTGCTTAAGTGATCCCCATTACCCCTTCTTACCCTATTATTGAAAACGTTTTATTTCATACATTGAGTAACAATCGAGATTAATTGGCTGGTCAACTAGTGTAATTTGACATAATTCTAGCATTTCCCGCGAATAAATAATAACTACGTCTTTGAATCTTCTTTTTACACTCGATATTATTGGTGTCGATTTTCTTACATTTCCCACGATTTCTCCGATAGATAAGGTTCTTTTGGGACTTCCGCCTGCGATCTGTTTCGACTTTGTCCCGATGATTGCAACGACGACATCAGCTCTACAGCTTTCTGGATCTGACTTCCAGTAAGAGATAACGGCGCTTTATATTCAGACGCCGAAGAATCCGCCATTGCTGAAATTTAATATTGATAACATTACAAACTCTTTATTAAATCCTCTTGTCTATGTACGTGTGTGTTGTGTTTGCAGCTTTGAATATGTCCACGTGGACGGCCTTTAAGTATGTGTATATGTAATTTGAATGACTAGTTAAGAATAATGCATTTTCCTATAAGATCAGATATTGTCATAATGAACTATACAACCAAAACCTTGAGGCTTCTTATCAGTCAATTCGCCTTATGTTTACTAGGAGTAGGCGATACAAAACGTATACAGATATTGAAACTGTACATCGTTACGATATTGTAAATCGGATATTAGTCTAAGCTAGAACTACCTATATATTGACGAAACACTATATTGTCAAATATTTACTGAATCTTGCAACGAGACAAAATGACGCGACAGAAGAGTGGGTGCGCCGATAAACTAAAATTGCTATATTATCAGACGGATACTAATATTTACGATTCCAAATCTTACGCCAATTGCGTGTTGAATGGTTTTCGAATAAAGCTCGTCGGGTTTATCTGAAAGTATCCATCAATCCGATATCAAATATAATAAAATATAAAAAAAAACATATAATAAAATCGTAGGAAGGCAAAACTGTACATTGAATATTTTTTTAAAAGAATACTTGGGGCGTGATCTACAATCGATATCGAAGCCAAAAATATAGTTTTTAGAATTTTTGTCTGTTTGTCTGTATGTCTGTTTGTCTGTATGTCTGTTTGTCTGTATGTCTGTTTGTCTGTTTGTCTGTATGTCTGTTTGTCTGTATGTATGTCCGGGGTAAACTCAAAAAGTACTGCATGGATTTACTCCAAATTTTTCATGAATATTACTAATAGGTCTGGTTAACATATAGGCTACATTTTATCACGCTATCACCTATGGGGATGAGCTGTGCGGATAAAACGAAGTCCGCGCGGACGAAGTAGTGGGCAACAGCTAGTCAATTATAAAGTTTCGATTTGATGTTCATGAAAAATCACATTACCCAATCCTTCTGTTTATGTAAGTTTGACCGTATCTCATTTTGCTGTAATCATTTTTAGTGGCTGACGTTTGCTGAACGCCGTAAACATTGGATCTTACGTACATGGTACATTACTCTTAAATCGCTTACCACCAGACTTAAATTCAAATTTCTCTCTAGTACGCATAAATGAAATCTTCGAGCTGCTCATACGGACTATCTATTGCTTTACATCACTCTAATTTTGTCTCCTCATCTACGGTGCACGCCTTGCGAATGATTTCAGTTAGTTCGCCAAACTAAGCACACCCAAATATTTCATTTGTAATCTCTCGAAACACACCTACATGGTTTCGACTCTTTCTCTAAACAAGCACACCTACATGACTTATTTTCAGTATATCTCGAAACACACCTACATGGTTTCGGCTCTTTCTCTAAACAAGCACACCTACATGGCTTATTTTCAGTATATCTCGAAACACACCTACATGGTTTCGGTTCTTTCTCTAAACAAGCACACATACGTGGCTTATTTTCAGTATATCTCGAAACACACCTACATGGTTTCGGCTCTTTCTCTAAACAAGCACACCTACATGGCTTATTTTCAGTATATCTCGAAACACACCTACATGGTTTCGGCTCTTTCTCTAAACAAGCACACCTACATGGCTTATTTTCAGTATATCTCGAAACACACCTACATGGCTTATTTTCAGTATATCTCGAAACACACCTACAGTACCCGGCGATAAATATTGCACATCGACCTTTGGAAAGAGACAATCGGCTAATTTCGGCTTCGTAGAGCGTTATCTCTGTCGCACAAAATACAAACAGTCCGGTACCTATTAGGAGCTGTTAAAACAAGTATGATTTGCTTCTTTTGATATTTTTATTCTTTGTATAAAATACACTAATTTTTCTATAAGTGATGGCTTTAGGTTGGGGTAAAATAAAATAAAAAAACATTTTTACATTATGTTTACGTATTTAATTATTTTGGAACATTACAGCTTTAGTGTACATAATAAACACCATTATACCTATTGCTAAAATGAGACATTGCAATAAAAATAATAATAATTCTAATTCTCAATTACTTCCATTTCACTATCTGTGCTCTCAAAGAGGTCAATATCACTGTCACTATCAGCCGTATTTATTACTAATCTATCAGTGTAATTGTCTAAACTGTGTTGAATGCTTCTATATTCATTCTCACATTTGATTGCATGATCGCAAACCTTTTTCCACTCTTCAGCGCCGATCATGTTTACTTTTTCAGTCAATAATGTTTTTACTGTAGTTAAGTTCATACCCACATTTCTAGAGGCTACATAGCCTTTCAGTTGAGACCATATATTTTCAATTGGATTAAAATCCGGATGATATGGTGGCAATCGCAACACAGTGTGCCCATGTTCGGCAAGTATTTTGTCCACAGAAAACTCTGTATACCTCTCCTTGTGCTGACATATAATAGCGTAAATCTGGGTTTTTGTTAATTTTGGATCAACTGGAATTTCATGTCTGTTTAACCAGTTGATCATTTCCCGTTTAATGGTGTTTGAGTTGGGGGGTCTCTCAACATACTTGTTGTGATAGGGTGCGTTGTCGATAACTAGAACAGAATCACTGGGTATATTTGGGATTAATTGGTTAACCAGCCATTTCTCATAGTTATCGTTATTCATTTCATTGTGATAGTCACCTGTAGTGTCCGTGGATTTATACGTTAAAAAAGCACCGGGTACAAAGCCTTTTTCATTTCCCGCATGAACTATTATCAAACGTTGACCTTTTGAAATTGGCTTTTTTACTCCTTTTTTCTTATCGTCACTCCAAGATTTCCCTTTAGTGTGGGATGCATGTATATATGACTCATCCATGTAGACGATATTTTTTCCTGTTTCGCGAAATTTGCGTATTTTATCAAGGTATTCCATTCGTTTGAGACTAACGTCGTGCTTTTCCATTAGAATTTTTCGATTATCTTCCATTTTAGTGAACTGAAATCCCATGTCATGAAGTATTTTTCTCAATGTTTTTTCAGACCCATTGTAATTAATAGCTTCAGATAACTTAGCTTTTAATGATTTTATTGTTGGCAGTTCATTAAATCGTAAGTAAGGCTATGTAGCCTCTAGAAATGTGGGTATGAACTTAACTACAGTAAAAACATTATTGACTGAAAAAGTAAACATGATCGGCGCTGAAGAGTGGAAAAAGGTTTGCGATCATGCAATCAAATGTGAGAATGAATATAGAAGCATTCAACACAGTTTAGACAATTACACTGATAGATTAGTAATAAATACGGCTGATAGTGACAGTGATATTGACCTCTTTGAGAGCACAGATAGTGAAATGGAAGTAATTGAGAATTAGAATTATTATTATTTTTATTGCAATGTCTCATTTTAGCAATAGGTATAATGGTGTTTATTATGTACACTAAAGCTGTAATGTTCCAAAATAATTAAATACGTAAACATAATGTAAAAATGTTTTTTTATTTTATTTTACCCCAACCTAAAGCCATCACTTATAGAAAAATTAGTGTATTTTATACAAAGAATAAAAATATCAAAAGAAGCAAATCATACTTGTTTTAACAGCTCCTAATAGGTACCGGACTGTTTGTATTTTGTGCGACAGAGATAACGCTCTACGAAGCCGAAATTAGCCGATTGTCTCTTTCCAAAGGTCGATGTGCAATATTTATCGCCGGGTACTGTACATGGTTCCGGCTCTTTCTCTAAACAAGCACACCTACATGGCTTATTTGTTAATATAATTATATATTTATCCACATTTAGTGAAACATCTAGTTTATTTTCTATTACCGTCACGAATTAATGATTGGCGCTTTAATCAATGTTTGTCTCCAATCGGAGTAAACTTCTTTGAATAAAAATTGAATATATATATAATGTTCTGCGATGTCTACAATATTAAAATATTTAAAAACTGATGCAGTTGCCCTATTAAAATAAAAACCGAATCAAGTTGTGTAAAGTTATAGCTTTTCAAATATTAGATTGTTTACAATTACTAGTAAACAGATTGATTTCAAATTTATCTCAAAAACTGAGTCAAATAACGTAAATAGGATTTACTCATTTTCTTTGCTCAATTCGTTTGGAATTTATCAACGATATATTTTTTTTGTTAAAAATTAATACATGACTGACATTATTTCGTTGTTTTCCATTCAATCAATTTTGAAGTTAATAAAAGATTTTAGAACTCAAATAATTGAGTCGAGTGCTATTCAAACGATCAAAATCGATGATCGTTTTGAAAATATACGACTGCGAAAAACTGAAATACTCTAAATTTTTTTAAGCTGCTCAAAAATCTATACTTTGGTATAGAACACACAAATATATTTTACTTTACACTGTAAAATTGAAATAACTTATTTCATCGAGCATACTATTCCACATATAGCAGGACACAACTATATTATTAAGACAATTGAACTTAAGTAATTTTCGAACGCTCGAAATGCTTTTGTATGTACTTTGAGTTTGCTATTAATATTAATTTTTAAACAATAACTCGGTTCTCAGAAATACTTATCAAACATGTGGGTAGTTTTAACAAAATACTATTACATTCCATCGGATGATACTGCGGCTACGATCATGTATTGTTTGTCGCTAGACACGATCTAGATGACATGTAAATTATTTTAAATTTTTACTATCATTATTTTTTTTGAAGATTTGATTATTTGTAACGAATAAACTCAAATGCTATCTTTGGGAATAAATTAATTAATCATGTTAAGGGTGTATAAAATGGATATAGGAGTAACACGATCGGAGAGTAGCCCCGACCACGTGTTAAGCACAGGATGGGTGCAGGAATAACACGATCGGAGAGTAGCCCTGACCACGTGTTAGGTACAGGATGGGTACAGGAATAACACGATCGGAGAGTAGCCCCGACCACGTGTTAAGGTACAGGATGGGTACAGGAATAACACGATCGGAGAGTAGCCCCGACCACGTGTTAGGTACAGGATGGGTACAGGAATAACACGATCGGAGAGTAGCCCCGACCACGTGTTAAGGGGGCGTCCATAAATTACGTGAGGTGTTTTTTTAAATTTTCTGTCCCTCCCTCCCCCCCTGGTGAGATGTCGTGAGATTTTATTCAACCCCCTCCCCCACCCCCAAATCTCACGTGAGATTTTTCAAAATGTGGGTTTCTTAAATATGTAAACGCGTTTGATTGTTATTGTAAAAAGAAAAAAAATTGATTCGTGTTTTTATTTACGACTAGTTAAGACTCTATAACGTCGAAGTATGGATCAAATCATTTTCTTTCGAACGAATTAGTGAATGATCTTAATCGTTTTACGATTACGCTTAAGATTAAATCTTAAGCATGTACAATCTGGATAATGGACCAAGTATATTTTTTTTTGTTTCAATCGGAAAAAAAATTGCGTGATATTTGCCGCGACACCCCCTCTCTCCTACGTAAGATTAGGTGAGATTTGACTCGACCCCCTCTCCCTCTTAAACATCTCACGTAATTTGTGGACGCCCCCTAAGGTACAGGATGGGTACAGGAATAACACGATCGGAGAGTAGCCCCGACCTCGTGTTAAAGATGTAAAGGATGGACATAGGAATATATTTATTCTTTTGATGTAATCACAATTACTATAGCGCATGTTCTTTTAAAATAACAATTTCTAATTCTAATCTAATTTATTTCAATTCTCATTTGACATTAATTTTTAAATCTATTCTGACTTCTTTTTTTTGAGTTTTATTGATTTTAAAAGTATTTAAACGTAATTTGTAATTTTATATAAAAATAAATATATATTTTTTTCTTTTTGCACGCCATTTATTCGGCAAAGCAGGCTCAAAGTACTTGTATTTATCATCACATGTAATCCTGATTTATTAATATGAAAAATGTACAATTTTGAATTTTGAATTATTTTATGCTATCGCACATTTTAATATGCTTTTTATATTATACTCCCGTAATATATTTATAATACATAATTGTATATAAGTGCTGGATTACCTTTGAAGACTTGTGGGCACACAGGTTACTTCCACGTCTGATTTTTCGTGAATAAAATATAATACAAGCTTGATATTTCTTTAATGTACTTCTTGCAGACTATTTTAACATTACAATTATAGACTTGGGTGTTCACAAGTTGTCGAGCTCATGGCTCAGAACCGTCTGTCGCTGAAAATGAGGTCTCTCATATCGTAAGCCCCACTACGCGCAATCTTGCCGCGTTCTGTCCCGCCGTTTAGCTTTTACAACTTTAACGAATAGGAAGATAACGCCTAGTGTTGCCATATTTTGTCACTTATTCTAATATAACACAATTGAAACATATTCTTTTGATGAATAAAACCATTACAAACAAGTTAAATCATTACAATTGTACACTTATTGAAGAATACACACTTAAAAGGATAACAAAATTGCACAAAAGGTGAGCTTATCTCTACTGGCGGTGATTTCTTCCAGCTAACCCGAAATGTAGAGTATAGATTAATAAATGGGAAGGCATAGTGCACAACAAATAAAATAATAAATAGATGTGTTTGCACACATACACATACACTAAACATATTTATACATGAAACACATACATAATATTAAAGGAAATCACACAATACAACTTAGCAGTAAAACTATTAAAATCAAGAAAGTGTCAGATAATACTCTTTTAGACGTTTTTTTAAAAACTGGCAGTGAAGGGCTAGAGCGTATGCATGGAGGAAGCGAATTCCATAGCTTAGCTGCATACACCGTAAAAGACCGTGAATAGGTCTGGGAGTGAGATACAGGAAATTTAAGAATGGTACTAAGGTTGGAACGACATGGAGAATCGGATGAATGTAAAAAGGCAAAACGATCACGAAGATAGTTAGGCAGCTGGATTGTATAGAATATTAAAAAGAAAACAAAGAATATGAGTATTCCTGCGAAGACGGATAGGTAACCACTTGAGTTGGGCTCTGAAAGCTGAAATATGATCAAATTTTCGAAGACCGAAAATAAACCGGATACATGAATTTTGGAGCCTCTTAAGTTTATCCAAAAGCACTTCAGTAGCATCGAGGAAACATAAATAAATAAATAAATAATCTTTTATTTGGCATAATAATTAAGGCTCTGTTACAAATTAAACTTAGCTTAATAGTTTTAACAAAAAGTACCATCATCAATCGTCAATAATGTTCAATTGTAACAGGTAAGCAATGACAACTACACTCCGCACTAGTTTTAACTGTATAGCGGCAGTGCAGTATCACCGCAGACACCAACCATTTGATGTTGACACGCTCACGCCACTGCGCACGCGCACACGATAGCTCAGACATTTCTGGCCTGCTATCGGCATTGTGTTACTGTATACATAGTATATGCAAAGAAAACAGATATCTTATTTTTACACTAATAAATGATCACGTAATTAAAAATAAATGTATTTTATATCTAAAAAAAATAAATACATACATAAGTATATAAATTAGTGATGGGCCGAATGTGGTTTGAACCGAATTCGAACTTCGGCCGAACATTCGGTGAAAATAAGAAATTCGGCCGAATTTCGGCCGAACTTCGGTTAAATTTTGGGGCGCTTTCTTAAAAGCGACACGTCGTGACTTTTTTACGAATTTGCTTAAAATTTAATTATTTTATACTAGCTATTTACCTATTTTACTATTTACTACTATCTATTATATTGTCCGAGGCTTCGCTCGCGTAAAGTAAGAGAAAAAGTAACCTATGTCACTCCATCCCTTCAACTATCTCCACTTAAAAAATCACATCAATTCGTCGCTCCGTTTTGCCATGAAAGACGGACAAACAAACAGATACACTTTCCCATTTATAATTTTAGTATGGATATATAGGAGATCGTTAATGGGTTTCGCAACGCACGTGAATTAGTGACGTAACAACAAAATTTTGATACATTGAGTTACATTGTTCCAATTTAGGAATGGATTTTTATTTTTAACTTTCTGCTACGTAGGTATATAGACAAGGAAGTTACTGATTTTGCCCCCATTTTTGAAAATCGAGTTTTCACCAGATCTCCACGTTTTGAGGTCCTAGAAATCTTTTCCGATTATTTTCACAATGAGGTCAGCATGCCTGTATATATGTGTATGTGTATATGTAAACATCTCATAACTTTGTACATAAATAACATACATAAATAAATAACTTTGTATAATCTAAGTACATAAATGTATAGATTAGGTACAGAGTGCTAAGTGTGAGTTTTTCTTTTCTCATTCGATCGTGAGCGCGTTTGGAGTTTACTAGGAATTTGTATGTGATTTGTACAGCGGCACCTAGTGGTAAACGTGAGAAACCAGTTTACCACTAGATGGCGAAATTCCTAGTAAACTGGAAACGCGCTCACGATCGAATGCGAAAAGAAAAACTCACACTTAGCACTCAGAATCTAATCAGCTCTATTCCTACAAAAACTGCGTTTAATGCATTAATTGCATCAAAATCGGTTTTTCCGCTCAAGAGCTATCGTTGCCGAAAAACTTAAGAAAAGTGTTTTTTGATATAACTTGGTAATTTCTCTAACTAATTTGACCTTCCACAATAGATTAGTGCTTAAAAAACTACGTCAAATTTAGTTTCAAGAAACGAAATGGAATCGGGTTTTCAAAAGTTTTTTACTTTTTTAATATTAATATTTTGTTGTTTACAGAAAACTTCTTAATATTTTTAAAATAACTTTCCGGCTAATACACTGCTTGATTTAAAAATCTAACCAGCATTTCTTTCTAAAAATCTGCGTCAAATATCGTAAATTGTATCAAGACCGGTTTATCCGTTTGGGAGTTATCGTTGATGAAAATTTAGGAAAAAGTGGTTTATTTATATAAGATAAGAGACTTTTTGACCAAAACTTGTTTGAAGGTCAAACCTTCTACAATATTGTGGTACTTAAAACAATTACGTCAAATGTAGTTTCAAGAATCAAAATCGAATCAAGTTTTCAAAAATTATAACTTTTGGATAATAAAATTTTGCTGTTTACATAAAACTCACTTAATATTTTTAAAATAACTCTTAGGCTTATACACCGATTCACTTAAAAAATCCAATCAACTTTTCTCTTTATAAATAGCGTCAAATACCGTCAATTGGATCAAAATCGGTTTATCAAGATTTATTATAACGAAAGTTTTTGAAAACAAATTTTGATATTACTTCGACATATTTTAGCCTATAGACTATGTAGCTCAAAAACATTTAAGAGCTCAAAAATTTCGTTGAATGCCATTTGAAGGATGAAAATCGATCATCGTTTTAAAAATATACAGCTTTTTAAAAATGAAATTGCTGTCATTTATAACAAAAGTCAGAATTTTGAACCTTGAAAAAAAATGCTTAGGTATGATTTTGTTCCGTTGAGCGTAAAATACCTCAATTTAGCGGGAAGTTTCAAGGATAGCCTGCAGGGTCAACTGACGTACCTATTTTTTTACCTTTTCTTCGACATTTTTTAATCTACCGATTTTGGAGCTAATAAAACCATTTAAAGGTAAAAATTACGTTGAATGCAATTAAAAAGATCTAAATCATCATGTTTTAAAATATATGTATCTTCATCTATATCAAACTTTTGATTTTTAACTTCCCGCTAAGTATGGAACATTTTCTGACTATTTTCGTGATGACGTCAGTATGTCTGTATGTATGTGTGTGTGCGTGTGTGTGAGAGAGAGAGAGTGTGGTTGTATGTATGTGTGTATGTAAACATTTCATAACTTTTGAACAGCTTGACCGATCGAAACGCGATTAATGGCATTCAATTAGATTCTGCTAAACTTAGAATTCCCAACAATTTTAACCAATTCGGACTAGAATATTTTGAAAAATTTTGAAAAAATCGAAAAAAAAATTGACGAAACCTATTTTTTTAATATAACTTCGAGATTAATGTATCGATTGACTATAAAATTTTATCAACTCTTTTTTTTTAAATCTGCGTCTAATTCATAAATTGTATCATGATCGGTTAATCCGTTCGGAAGTAATCGTTGACGAAAAAATTTGGAAAAGTGTTTTTTCGACATAAATTCGAAATTTTTTCAAATACAGTTTCAAAAATCAAAATTAAATCAAGTTTTCAAAAGTTACGGCTTTTCAAATATTAATATTTTGTTGTCTACAGCAAACTTAGCATTTTTATAATGACTTTCAGACTAATATACCGATTGACTTAAAAGTCTAATCAGCTTTTCTTTCTATAAATTGTGTCAAATAAGCAAATTGCATCAAAATTGGTCGATTTATCTGGGATTTAGTAATATCGAAAATTCAAAAAAAAATTTTTTTTGATATTGCTTCGACATTTCTGAGTCTGTAGATTACGTAGCTATGAAAACATTTTAGAGGTCAAAAATTGCGTTGAATGCCATTCGAAAGACCAAAATCAATCATCGTTTATAAAATATAGAGCATTTCAAAAATTTTGAAATTACTGTCATTTACGACTTCTATGTACTAACGAATATTTGTAACAAATGTAAGATTTTTGAACTCTGAAAAAATCTGTGATATGCTACGATATAGATAAAGATCTAGTGGGAAGTTTCAGGGATGACCTGCTGAGGGTCAACTGTTTTACGGATTTTTTTCGAAAGTATAGTATAGCCTATGTTACTCGGGAATGATTTTAATATCTTTCTAATGGTGAAAGATTTTTTTAAATCGGTTTAGTAGTTTTTGAGTTTAGATGATACAATATACAAAAATATAGAATACAAATCTTTCCTCTTTATAACATTAGCGTAGATTTTAAGCAAAACAGTGCAAAAAAGATACTTTTTTCTAGTGGCGAATGTTCGGCATTTAAACCGAATTTCGGCCGAATGTCGAAGTTCGGTTCAAGCTGCCGAAATTCGGTTAAACCGAATGTAAAACGAATTTCGGCCCATCCCTAATATAAATACATATAATATAGATATACGATCGGATAGAATTTAATAGCTGGCTAAGTTACATAATAAATAATAGACATGAGCTTATAATGATGTGTAATATTTTTTTTTTTTTGGTTTCTTTTTAAAGATATAAAGAACACGTATATTACAAAAATGAGTGCCAAATTGTCTTGCTTAATATATTATATAGATAAGATTTTAAGATGTGTATATTTCAAAACATGTACATAAATAAATATTTATTTGCACAGTCGCATAAAATTTTCAGTTTCCTCGTAATTCATTGTTAGCAAGTATTCAGTTAGAAGTTTTCGACAAACATAGTTACTTTTTTCCCTTAATGTTGGTAGAATAATACTTATTTTACTGTATAAGTAGGTTAAAAATGATTGAGCAAAATATGTTCTAAATTTCGGTATTGCATAGACAGTGTCCATACGCCTTTTTGAGATTATACAAGGTGGAATGGTTTTATGTTGCCTGAGTAGTACAGATTTTATAAACAGTTGACGAACTGTAAGCACTGAGAATTCCTCAAATAATTTTTGTGTTGGATAACGAAATGGTTTAGAGTTAATTACTTTTATTACAGCTCTTTGTGCACGCTCAACTTTAATCAAATGCGTTTTTTTAGCACCCCCCCCAGGCAGATATTCCATACGTTAAAACAGACTGACACAGTGAAAAATATATTATTTTGAGAGTTTGTTTATCATTAATGCGTTTTAATTTCTTTAGTATACATATCAGTTTTCTTATCCTTATAGTTACCATCTCAATTTGATTTTTCCAATTCATATTTTGATCGATAGTTACACCCAAATATTTAATAGATTGTACGTTTTCTAGAGAACAACAATTACAAGTAAAATTATCGTTACATGTATGAATATATACATGATTACGCAGATACATATAAACATGTATCTGCGTAATCTAGTATAGGAAGGATAAGGGCCTGTACTAGTGAAATTTTAGTTTTTATAGGTAGGACATTTTTTTACAAATTTAGAGAGTGGAAAGTATAATGAATTTTTTTACTTATAGAATTTATGTGACTGTCCCATGATAAATCCGAGCTAAACATGACTCCTAAATTTGTAACTTTGGAGGACAGAGGTATTTGGGTGCCATTATAAAGAATCTGGGGTAAGCTAATATCACTAATTTTCTGGAGCATCTGGCGACTGCCAAATATAAAAGCTTTCGGTGTAAATCGAAATCGGATTCACTAAAAGGCCAAAAGATTCAGCCCAAGAATTAATGACTGAAAGATCCATATTTAATGACTCTAACGCTTTCGCTGCATCCACGATATTAAAGTGACGATATAGTTGCAAATCGTCTGCGTATAGGTGAAAATTCGAAGTTATAATTGAGTGACTGTAGTCAGAGAGAAAAAAAACAAAAAACCGATTATAGCCGAGAGCATTAACGATATTGTAACACGATATTGTGACGTTGAAATTAAATCGTTTGTAGTATTTTGTAGTATCAAAAAGATTTTTTCACATATTCAGGTTCCGAAGATATTGAATACGTCATCAACAAATCTGAGCAATCTAACAGAGTTACATAAAACTTTTTTGGCGATTTGCATACAAGAAACGATGCAAATGAATGTAGTGAAATTAGTTTTTTTAAAGGAGTGGTAGTCAGAGAGAAAAACATAAAAAACCGATTAAAACCGCGTTACGCTGGAACCCGCTTAAGTAAATACAAAACTTTTTTGGCAATTTATTTATTTATTTACACACTTAAAATATATTTACAGTTACCCCATACAATATTTTAAGGAAGAAGAATAATAAAGTCATGTGTACAATAATTTACATATTATCCAATCTTTCTACACATTTCAATGCACATTCTGTGAATTTCTGAAGGCTGCAGCAGTATATGTTTAATTATTACATTAAATATTATTACATAATATATAATTACATATTATTATATAAAATTAAAATAATTACATTAAGTAAATGTATGGCACGCGACATAGGGGCAAATTTGAATAAGTTAGTTCTGGCCGGAGTCACAGAGCACGCGGGCGCGAGGCGGTGCGGAGCGAGGCGCGCGGGCACGCGCAGCCGCAGCTCCGCCAGCAACTCGGGCGCGTGCAGCCGCCCGCGCAGCACGAGCCACGCCACGTGTGCCAGCGACACGCCACGCCGCACACTCAATCGATTGTACATCAATGGGAAAAAGGGATACACCCCATATTGCCTTAAATATAAAAAACGATAGAATTTGTTCTGGATCTTTTCCACCACGAGGCTATATTTAGCCTCATGGGGATTCCAAATAAGAGCGGTAGACTCGAGATGGCTTCGGACCAATGCATTATACAAAATCTTTATGGCTGATGTATTCCTGAAGTCTTTACAATTTCTTAAAATAAAACCTAACTTTTTAAACGATTTCCCGCATATATTAACATTGTGTTTACGGAACGTCAACTCAGGAACCATTTCGACGCCTAAATCACGTACGGTCTCCTACCGCGAATAATTGCGTCATTCATCTTATATGGATAATGCAGTTGAGCCCTACCTCTACTGTAGCTCATAATGCCACACTTGCTTACGTTAAAGTACAGCTTGTTTGTATTGCTCCACTGCACGATATGATCAATATATGCCTGCATCTGCTCCGCGCCTGATGCATCCCCTATTGGCAGAAATACCTTAAGATCGTCCGCAAACAACAGACACCTCCGAACACTCGGAACAACTACAGGCAAATCATTGATCATTAACAGAAATTCTAGAGGCCCTAAATTACTTCCCTGACTTATACCCGAGAACGTAAAATATGGTCTAGATTCGGACCCAGCGTATACCACATACTGCTGGCGATCGCGAAAGTAGCTTGCAAAGAATTTAAGTGACTGCGGGGTGAAGCCCAGTGGCAGTGGAAGAAGATGGCAGTCTTAGATAGTAATAAATCGCTATCGAAATCTTCATCTATCTATCAAAAGCCTTCCGGAAGTCAAAGTACGCGCAGTCCACCTGCCTCCCAGCATCAATGACTGGCGTAAAGTATGTCATGAATGACATTAGGTTACTACTTGTACTCCGACCTGGCCGGAAACCATGTTGCTCATCAGAAAGGGGCTGACCTGTGTATAATACATGCGTGTAATGCGGACTCAAATACCTTGGCGAACACCGACTACACCGCCACCGTTCTATAACCGCTGACATCATCACTCGGACTACCTTTGGGGACTGGTGTTACTCGAGAAATTTTCCATTGGTCCGGGTATACTCCGTCTCGCAAAATTAGATTGAACAGGTGTAACAAAGGTTTGCACAATACTTTTGACAATCCTTGATAATAAAGGGTGGTATGCCATTAGGCCCTACTGAACATTTTGGTTTTAGGCGTTCAAGGGCTGAACGTACTTCTTTCAAGCCAAACTGTTCCACGTGCACGCGAGCCGCACCCGCTCCCGGACCCGCCGCGCGCTGCTCCCCCTGCGGGTCTAGGACAGGCCGCACTGTGCCTTATACAGAGTGAAAATACGTAGGTCACACTATAAGTTTTGCGTAACATAAAAAACAACATGTTATAACCAAAATATTATGTTTATTGCTTTTCAAAATAATCTCCTTTACATTTTAAACATTTTTTTAATGCGATCGAACCATTTTTTAAAACAGGAGGATCACAGATCTGAAGGCATGTTTTCTACGCGCTGATTGAACTTTACTGCCTCTTCGGAGTTGGTAAAAGTAAAACCTCTCATCAAATCTTTGATTTTGGGGAAAATACAGAAATCACAGGGTGCTAGGTAAGGGTTATGCGCAGGATGAGTGACGAGATGTACTTTTTCGGAAGGAAAAAATGACTTTGTTTTGTTGGCCGTGTGTGAAGTAGCGTTATCATGGTGTAGGAGAATGCGGCTTTTGGGTCGTCTTTCGCGAACTTTTTCTAACACCCTGGGTAAACAAATGGTAGAATACCACTCGGCATTAACACTCTTTTGATTTTCAAGTGGAATTGTACAGATGGAACCCGTAGCTGAGGACTGAGGTAGCGACCCGTAGATTTTGCCCCCAGTCGTACGGATACGACTTGGGGGCCTTGAAGAAAAGAGCTTACTCATTCTTAAAAGGCCGGCAACGCAACTGCAAGACCTCTAGTATTGTGGATGTCCATGGGCGGCAGTGTTCACTTACCATCAAGTGCACCTCCTGCTCGTTTGCCCCCTCTTCTATACATTACACTTTACTAACTAATTTACTAATTACTAACTACGATGATCCGATGATAAACGATCACCTGACGGTGATCGTTTATCATCGGATCATCGTACCCAACAAGTTGCTTAAAACAACTTGTTGGGTACGATCTTATAAATAGCTGCCGAACCAGTTTAAAGTGCTATTGTCAAAACCGTAGTACGACAGTTTGGCTAGAAGAAGAGAAATGTTTATAGAATCAAAAGCGCGAGAAAAATCTAATAATGTGAGGATAGTACCAAATCCTCCATCTTGAGATGACAGGATTTCGTCGATAACATCCATGAGAGTAGTTGAAGTGCCATGTTTCTTCCTAAAACCTGATTGTAACAAAGGAAATATGTTGTTTGATTCACAATACTGAACAAACTGATGGACTAATTTTTCAAGTATTTTTATAGATATGGAAGAATACTTATAGGGCGTAAATCTTTTAATTCGGTACAATTGGTTTTCTTCGGAAAAGGACGAATGATAGCATTTTTCCAAAGAGAGGGAAATACATTAGTTGCGATAGATTTGTTAACTAGAGAAGTTATGACTTTAAGAGTATATGGTAAGGTTAATATTATCATATCTCTACTAATTTCATCAGCGCCAATTGCGTTGGAATCAATTGATAAAATAATTTTACCAACAGTATCTTCAATTACAGGTGATAAACAAAAATTACTACTTGTGAATCGATGTGAATTAAAACGCAGAATATCTTGAAGATCTACATTATTATTCCCTTGGACTTCTAAAAAATGGGTATTAATCTTATCAGGATCATCGAAGAATTGCGGCAAGTAAGCATTTTCTTTAAAGTTTGGAAGTGCCGATTTTTTAAGATTTTTCCATAGAAGCTTTGGATTATGGAAATTTCGATTGATGCTATGGTTGAAAAATGCCTTTTTATCGTGATAGAGGCTAGATGTAACTAAATGTTTAAGAAATTTATATTGTATTTGATGGGTATCCGACTTAGATGTTATGAATTTTTTATATGCTTTATCGCGTAATGAAATCATATATTGTAAATTTTTAGTAATCCAAGGAAGGAATAGGATTCTTAACAATTGACGTTTTTATCGGGGCATGTTTATTATACAAAGCTTTCAGAATATCATTAAACGTTTGCACAGCCTTATCTACACATTCTGTGTTAAAAACAGGACCCCAATTAGTAGCATATAGGTCGTTATTAAATGATGATAAAGTCATGTTCTTTAACGGTCGGTATGTGATATGCCTTGCTGGTATCATTATTTTGTGAATTTTAAGTTCGTAAATAATTAGAGAATGTGCATCTAGTGTGGAAATTTGATGAATAACAGTATTATATACGGAGACATCAGTACATACAAGATCTATTAAGCTTTCACTATGGGAAGTGATATGTGTAGGTGAGTTAACGTGATTTTTTCAGCCTGAATAATTCAAAAATTGCTGCTTATTATCATTAACATTCATCACTTTATTTTGAAATCACCCATTAATTTTGGGTTTCTCCGGAATTGAGAAAAAATTGGATATCTCCGGAACTGAGAGTATGTAAAAAAAACTTTTTGGTAGTGGTACCTACCTACGAAATACTACAAACAAAATACTACAAACGATTTAAGATATATATCACTATCTTGTTACATTACCTTTAATACTTTCCGTTTTAATCGGTGTTTTTTCTCTCTGACTACTTCTACTACAAAAAAAAAGTTTAGGTACTACATCATTAGCATCGTTTGTAGTATACAAATTGATAAAAAAAAATTGATTTTTGTAAAAGCGGGTTCCAGCGTGTTGGAACCCATAAAGTGTACTAAATTGATAACAAAAAATAATGCGATTGGGCTCAGTAAGTAGTAGGGTCAGCTTCACGTATATATTACATTATTTATTTTGCGGCGAGATCATTTACTGTCCAGTATAGTTCAAAATTATCTAAATACTGGTCGCGGCGCGTTTGTTAACTGTAAGTGGATATTGATAAAATATTTTTGTAATTGTTGAGACAAAATGTAGCGATTCATTTTACATATTATGTTTTCATTTTTGAAAAAATAAGTAGTTTTATTAATGGTTTTAAAAAACTTTGGATTTTTTAAACCGGAATGTATTTTTACCAGACTGCGCCAAAAGGAATAATATGTTTTTAGTGTGTATACTGTTTAACTTTCGTGCTTCCTGTAACCCTTTGAACATCTTTGTTTTTTCTTGTATCATAAGATAGCAATTAAGCAAAACATATCAATCAGATTACCAAATTTTTATGGGTAGGGTAGGTAGATAGGTAGGGTAGATATACCAAACGGGAAGTTATATATTTCCCGTTTGGTCCTTAAACTTGGTAAAGGTCTAAAACAAAAAAGAATTTTTAAAACCAATTACGAAATGATCGAATTTTGAAGTAACAGACATAAAAAATACAACTAAATTCAGGACTTCTTTCTTTTTGACAAGAAAAAAGAAGTACGGTTGAAAACAGTATTTTAGAGTATAAAAATACGTATAGAGATGGTGTTTTACAAGTGCCGACGAGTTCAGTATTAAAAGTCACCTAAAAAAATCGTGGAATATTGCACAAATTAAATTTCTCATTTTTTTAAAAATTAAATCGACAGTATCATTCTTTGAGTATATTTATGGTACCATTATAATAAATATGGATTATATTTTTTACAGAAAAAATATGAAGGTTGCCATCTTACTGTCTATTGTTACGTTGGGTGCAGCCTACACGCATCTCGATGATACAATTGACTTTAAAGCGATGGCAGAAAATAGACCCGAGCTACTGAAATTCATAGAATGCCTGCTTGATCAGGCACCTTGTAATAAATCTTTTGCTGGCTATAGACGTAAGTATTCATATTTTGTAGGGCTAATGAAGAGGGTTTTACGGTTACAAAGAAGCAGACGGCTATCCTAATGGAAGTACATAACCTTCACCTGTAGATACCAAAGAATTATGCGTATTTTTGTATTATGGCAATTCGGGTTTAATTAGCACAAAAATATATTAAAATGGGTCGTTGCCTTGAAATACCACATGCGTAAGTTTACCGGCTATCTTACCCTACAATCCCAAACACGAGAATGACAAACACTGACGCTATTGCAGCAGGACTAGATAAGGCGGTGGTACCAAACTTGAGTGATACGTTGCAGAACTCTACAATTTAGTACTCGTAGTTACAATGTCAATGACATGTTTAGCCAATTGTCCGCCTTTAGATACACACCCTACGATCTATTTTTCGATCTGGATTCCCCGTGCCAATCCGGGGCCCTTTCGAGGAATAGACCAACTACCTTATTGTTAGGCGTTTCGTAAAAGGCGAAAAAATGCTAATACGTGTCACTAACATCATGACTATTAACTAGGTGATAGAGTTCTGCAACGTCTTGCCCGGGTTTCGGCGCCATCGACTTACCTATTCTTGCCGTAATAGTATCGGCGTATGTCGCAGTCGTGTTTCAGTTTGGGGATAAGGCACCCTGTAAATTTGTACATTTGGTATTCCATCCCTGACATACTGATTAAACAACAACTCACTATTAGCATATTTAGTGTCTACTAGCTGTTGCCAGCGACTTCGTCCGCGCAGACTTTGTTTCTCCACACAGCTTCTCCCCCGTAGGTGATAGCGTGATAATATATATCCTATATGTTGACCCGACCTGTTAGTAATATTCATGCAAAATTTGAAGTAAATCCATGCAGTACTTTTTGAGTTTATCCCGGACATACATACAGACAAACAGACATACAGACAAACAAACATACAGACAAACAGACATACAGACATACAGACATACAGACAAACAGACATACAGACAAACAGACATACAGACAAACAGACAAAAATTCTAAAAACTATATTTTTGGCTTCGATATCGATTGTCGCTCACGCCCCAAGTATTCTTTTAAAAAAATATTCAATGTACAGTTCTGACTTTCCTACGATTTTATTATAGGTATAGATATGCGATTTATCTCTTTCTATTAGGAGCAACATCAATTTGTTTGCTATCCTCTAATATAAACAAAATTAATATAAATTCAGTTACATTTTTATTGGTTACTAGCTGTAGCCCGCGACTTCGTTCACGCATACTTCGTTTACTTCGCACAGCTCCTCCCCCGTAGCGTAGCGTGATAATATGTAGCCTATATGTTAACCCGACCTGTTAGTAGTATTCATGCAAAATTTGAAGTAAATCCATGCAGTACTTTTTGAGGTGACCCATACCATACATTGACTTTCCTACGATTTTATTATATGTATAGATAACTTACACGTGACCATTAATAATTATCTGTCAATATGTGTCAGTCTTTTACCATTCTACCTGTAAGTGTATAGTAGTTTATGTTGCAGTCAATGCAGAGATTAAATATGTACTTAAGCAATATTCTGTTTTAATTATATTTTTACTGGTTATAACTTACATATGACCATTAATTATTATTATCTCGTCTTTCAATATTTACAGTTTTTTATTATTCTACCTGTAAACTAGTTCATGTTGCAGTCAATGAAGATAATATAATTAAAACAGAATTAAGTAATATTCTGTTTTAATTATATTTTTACTGGTTACTTACATATTATGACCATTAATTATCTCGTCTTTCAATATGTAAAGTCGTTTACTGTTCTACCTGTATAGGTACTTGTTTTTGTTGCAGTCAATGCAGAGCTTAAATATGTACTTAATTTTTTTTTTAATTATATTTTTACAGGTTATAACTTACATATGACCATTAAATATCTTTTCTTTCAATATTTACAGTTTTTTATCATTGTACCTGTATACTAGTTTATGTTGCAGTCAATGCAGAGATTAAATATGTACTTAAGCAATATTCTGTTTCAATTATATTTTACTGTCTGTTTGTTTCTAGTCTTTTACCATTCTACCTGTATATTAGTATAGGTATGCTGTATGTGACCTATTTTTTTCAGAGGTTACACAAGAGGCACTTGAGCAACAATGCAATAAATGTACGGACTACCAAAAATTTACGCTGTACACGTTTTTTGTGGGAATGGAAGCACAATTCCCGGATAAGTTAGAACAATTCAAACAGAAATACGATCCTGAAAACGTATTTAGTCCTAAAACGTTAGCTGAAGTCTCAAAATATAAGGACTATTCCAAATAGTTGTAATTGTATATACGAATACATCAAATAAAGACAATAAAACTTTTTTCCACTAAATGCTATGGAAATTATAGTATAATATATAAAAAGTACCTACACCTTCCAATAGAGATTTCTTTTATTAGCAACGAGATAATAAAAAACCGGCCAAGTGCGAGTTGGACCCGCATACCGTGGGTTCCAGTATATATATATATATATATATATATATATATATATATATATATATATATATATATATATATATATATATATATATATATATATATATATACACTGGATAAATCACTTTTTTGTATTTGTTTAATTAATTTATCACGAGCACGAAGCTCTTACACCGATAAAACTTTTATATCGTGCTGTCAACTAGATAAAATGTGAAAAGGGTTATCAACTATCAGCTAAATATACATCTTAATTAATGCTTTTTTACTTCTTCAACTGTAACTAAATAAATAAGCCTAGGTTATCAATGACACATTGATAACCTAGGCTTATTTTTTTTTATTATCACTGACACATTGATACATCAATTCTACATGTCACACTTCTACTGCTTATCTGCGAATTCTTCTGTTCCTGTGCATCATAAGAGCATGAAAGTGAGTGACGTCACGTGAAAACAGATGTCAAGCAACGAGAACATATATATACTACTGAGTGTGCACGATGTACATGATATGATGCCATAGCAACTCCATACTGATAATAATCACTGTCGCAAGGTGCACCTATATAAATACAATATCTCAGAGACACGAAGTATGGCAGATAAGAGTACCCCTTTACTCTCATGAAAGGAGGATGGTGGAAATCATAAAACGAGGCCAGGCTGCAGCAGCCGTGAGAACCCGACCAAGCTACGTAACGTGCGACTGGACATTCGGGCTATAAGTGCAGTGAATAGACATTTTACATTTTTTACATTTTTCATTATTATGCACATTTTACATTTTTATTTTTAACCTTTGTATTCTATGTGTGTATAAATTCTTTACATATTTTTTACTTTCATACTTAGCATTTTTTACATTTTTATTTTTTTAAACTTGTATTCATTGTCTCCCTTTTGGGCCCGCAGGATGTACGGGTTACCGCACAATTTCAAGTCAATGACATACGACTAATTTAGGTTGCATAGAAACAATAGAATAAGTTATACACGCACAGATTGTTACGGTTGCACTTTTACTTAATCATCATTTTTGTTATAACTTTAATAATAAATCAGTGTTAAAAAGAATTTCATTGGGTTTGTCTCGTACACTGACTCTCCCTTACATATCTTCTGCACTCATCTTAAACTGTACACAGACATTACAGTGTCATTACTGTGGTAGAGCTTTGCAACGTTTCGCCCGTATTTTGCATCACCGTCTTAATTTTTGCGTGCCGTAATATTATCGGTGCTAGTCGCTGAGTTTCGTTATGATGATAAGGTAGCCGCTAAAGTTATTCATGTGGTATCACACCCCAGCCACACAGACAGCAGTGCACTATTAATATTTTAGTGTCTATCCTCGTGTTTCTCATTATTGAGGGTCGTGACCTCCTCCTTTGGTGTCTATATGTCATGGTAATTTTCCTTTAACCAGGAGAGTGACCTGCTTATTTGTTGTCGTATAATATAAAAATGTTGAACTTAACAAATTTCTACTTGTTGTATCATAAATTTTGCATATTTTTGTTATACTTACCGATGAAAATAGCTACGGTAAATGGGCTTCCATATAAGGGCGGATTCACTGGGGGTCATGGGGGTCATGACCCTTGGGTAGGGTTCTAGGTATGGATTTGTTAAGATAAGGATTAGAGTTTATCATGACTGAACCTCAAATGTGTGAACCCCCCTGAACCTAAGCCTGCTTGCTTGCTTCTATTTCGCTCATTTGATTAGAAGTCTTGAAGAAGACAGTAGAACTTTTCTATAATTGTTTATTTTCGGGAGTAGAATACATTACATTTGGTGACGATGCATGGTTTGGCATCAGGAGGCGGAATATTATTCCTGTTTTTACGTATACATAATACCAGTAATCAGAAATGCTTTGTTGTTTGGGCACGTCAATAAATGTTAATGCTTTATGGATCGGAAACGCGGTCATACATTGAGAAGATCCGGTAGAAGAAACTTAATGTGTTCTCCTTTTTATATGTATCTAGTTTTTATATTTTTAAATAAGATATTACACAATGTTTAACTTTAATACAATAATGCTACAACAACAAAAATATATTGATGCTATAATGAGGGATTGATCCCATTCTTTCTTGTCATCTAAATACTCAGGTACACAAGCGCATTGTTTATACGGCCGCTAAAATCTCGTTGATTACATTACCTACTATTAAGTATTAACTTAATTAAGAGGCTTATACATTTTTGATATCGTTACTTTTATTTTGGTATTTCTTTAAACAAAAATACGTGTGTGTGTGTTGTATGTACGTACTATGTAAGTTATACTTCTTTGTCGTAACAAGATGAAAATCTTTCTAAAAATTTTATCCTTCGCGTTATCCTATGTTTGTAGAAAAAACGACACTAATAATGGGAAAAAATGTATTTAATACATTGAAAACAAACACACGCGCTGATAAAATTTTATATTTTTAGAAACCTAAAAATAGTACCTACCTTTGCCGTGCAGTTCTATATTACGCACATACTTGTCGAATTGATTAATTACGAGGGTCAAACTGAAAGTTTTTAAAACTGGCCACGTGTAAACGATATAATAAAAAATTAAGTTTAAATTTTGAAGATGGAACTCTTTGCCAATATTATTGAGTATTTATTTCATTCACTTGCCATTTATTTCAAGATTTGCCGGCAAATTTAAATTGTGTCACGTTAGCGTGAATTTAACGCGAGAAATATTTCGTGCCTGTGTTGTACATGTGTTACATATTAAACATAAATTAAATACTATATCAACTTCCAGTATTCAGCAAATATACAAATCGAAAAGTCTCATCAACATGTACGAATTTGATTTTGCAAATTGATTTTACTGAAACAAAATTAAATTTCTATTAGAATCGACGTGTTTATTAATGTAATTTCTACGGCAATCACTCTCAATGAAATTTTAGCAAATCTTTTAACCGTTGGATTGTTGTCACTTCTTTCAAATCTTCTGAAACATGACTCTGGAGCATATCTCATGCATGCTCGATGGGGTTGAGGTCTGGCGATCATGCAGGCTAGAACGACACCTACATACCTACTTTTAGTAAGAAAATATTGAAAGATTGAACAATGTAATTTGTAATTAGATTTTTTTGATGTGTTTATACTATTTGGTTGCGCCTCTTCATAGCGCTTTTTGCCGCCTTTCGTAAGATGCTACAGATACTTGTACTATTATATATTCTGTGCTACAGATTCAACGAAAATCAAGATACCACAACAAGCAGATAAAGTATGCTATCACGACAATTAGATGAAAGGTTGTCTTAAACCATAAGTTTATAACTGATGATTATTAATAACACAGAATATATTAAAAAATATTTATTTATAATTTCTAGTCAAACTAGTGGTATAACACACACACAAGCTTAAGTGTACATATATCAATGTACTTAAACTAATTTTCTACCCTACCCATCATTTAAACTATTATCACACGTAATTCATTAGTAAGGCTAAGCCATATTAATATAACTGTATAAGTCATAAATGTAGCGTTACTTTATTAGTAGTGCTAAGTTATTTACATTTAATATGTGTTTTTCAAAAATACTCATATTAAATGTTTAAAATAAAGCGTACCTAACATTACATTATATTTGAATAAAAGATACAGAATAAGTGTTTGTAAGAATGATCTATGCTACTATTAATCTATACTGCTAATGATACTTCAATCAATAACGTTACGTGGTTATAAACATCATGTCCGACCGCCAAAGGCTATGCTTGGTAGTTTAATACGATCACATATTATGGGACATTATTTTTTGGATATTGGAAGATAAATTTCTCTGACCAAAATAATTAATCTTAAATGATATTTCGAATATTAATATGTCCACACCAAATGCCGGACAAAAAATATCTACAGACACAGACGCGACAACAACGTCTAGGAGGCCGCGCTCACCGAGTCAACGCAGTGTTGTCCAGTTTAAAATATTTATAAAAATTTAATGAAATTGAAGATTTTAGCTTTTGATAACGTCATTGACCTACCTATAGGTATGCCCTTTACGGATCAGACAGAGATTTTATTACTCAGTGTATAAAATATATTCTAATAGTCTACCATGTGTAAGGGCTCGTGGTACGCAGTTTGTGACTGGACTGCGCGTATCATTCAAATGAGTCATCGATAAATTGCGCATACCGTTTGAATGAGTCATCGATGATTACGCAAATTACGGGCAGCTTAAAACTATAATCAGAAATCAGTAATTAAATATAAATAATAATTAAATATTATATAAGTTTTTATAACGGTATAAATAAAAAATTCAATAAAACTTTTATTCAATAAAAGTTATCTATACCGTTATAAAAACGTCATTTGTGTTTCAAACTGCGTTCAACATGGACGCGTTCTTGAAAATAGCATTGGTAGTGAAGTCAACAAGCCCAAACCAATATACGATACTCGACTCCTGCGTTATATAGTGTGCCACGAGCGTTCTCACCGAGATACTTATAAAAGCTGCACTACAATAGCAAACCACGACCGATGAAGCTGTGACGGCCCTTAAAGCCAGCAGTATTTCAGACAATCCGAAAACACAACAATGGCAAACACTCAAAACATTCTCAAAGACTTTGCAGCCGCAGTTTACGATTACAAAACAAATATGAAGTTGACGCTTATTTTTATTATCTATCTATTTCGCTGTGCCTATAATATTGACGACATTTTAAGTAAGTATAACAAAAATTCACAAAATACAAAAATTGTAAAATATGTCACGATATTACGTTATTTCTTTTTAATACAAAAGTGTAATATAAATATAGTCTACTGGGTCAATATAAAAGTATATAAATCACAGAATTAAAAATTAGTCATACTCTCATCGTATTATTAATAGACGTAGATTGAAAAAGAACACATTTCATCCTAAATATCTAGTATAAGAAATCTTCATACATTAATTAGGATAACTTAAAATCGAATGTCAAAAAGTGATATATTATGTGCTTTAACACTGATACCGTGCTAGGGAAAACTTAACAAAGAAAAATATTTACACGACTGGGTTTGTGCCAACGACCTTGCCTTAAACTCAGACACTTTAAGGTAAGTCGTTCTTTCAAAACCAGTCTTGTCAACATTCTTAATTTTAAAGTTTTTAAGTTTTAAAGATATTATCAGTTTATTTAAATCTACGTTTATTAATAAATCAGTTCATTGCACAGATTGGTATACTTATGTGACATGCCTATCACGTTTCGTTGGTCAGATTGTCATACTCGATAGTGCCACTATTTCTTCTGTAGTACAACACAAATCTGGAATTAAGAAAAAACAACATTTATTAATTAACATTGTATATTGTGAATATACATTTAGTCAAAAAAAAAAAACCGTTTAAGTGCGAGTTAGATTCCGTACAAACTTATGTTATTCATAAGTTTGTACGGAATCCTCAGATACAAATGAATTTCATGATTCTAAGTCAATGGAAAATACCCTATAGGTTTTGATTACAGCAATCGCAAGGTAAATCGCAAAGTATGCACCATAAACGATCCTTATAAGATACAGAACCCAAAAAAGTATCGGGAATGGATGATTTGTGTATGTTTCCTAATTCAGTTTTTATTTTTTTCTTTGTTGTTCGATTGTCACAACTGTTTTCAAGTTTTGGCGCGGACTTTGAGTTGCACCTGTTATTTAGATTAAATATAGTGCTGTTTTAGTTAGATTATATCTAGTATGTATTGCGAATTTCATAATGGACAAAATCGAACAAAGAGTTTGTGTTAAATATTGCATCGCTAATGGAATTTCGTGTTCGGGGTCCCTCAAAATGTTACAAAACGCATCGACATTATGAAAAATACTTGCTTATGAGTGGTAAAGTGCGTTCAAAAGCGGTCAAGATATGATGGAAGATTTGCCTCGCTCTGGTAGGCCATCAACGTCTTCAACTGAAGTAAAGGAAATAGTGAATGAAAATCCTCAAAGCTTAAGAGAGACAGCCGCTAAACTTTCTGTGTCTCACGACTCACGAGTCAATCCGTATCATTTTAAATAATTACTTGGGTATGAAACATGTTGCCGCTCGTCTAGTCACAAAAGACCTGAATTTTAAAAACTTAATCGCATAAGAGCCGCTGAGGACATGCTAGAACGAGTCGATTCCTACACAACATTCATGAAACCCATAGTTACTGGTGTCGAGACATGGGTTTACTAGTTGCAAACTATTCAACAAGCTTCGGAGTGGCGCCTTTTAACTGAATCGAAACAAAAGAAACCACGCTAAAGTCGATTAAAAGTTAAAGTCAAATTGATTGTTTTCTTCGACTATCGCCATTGATATAAAAACCCAAGGCACACAATCATTGTCTCAAAAACATCCTCCAAAAATGAGCGCACAATTTAAAATTGTGCGCTCATTTCAAATAGAATCGCGTCAGTCGCGACACTGTCAATTTTATTTCTCTTTGTACATTACTTTGTAAAAACAACTATAAACCTTGTGCTTAAGGTTGGATATGCAAAGACATATGTTTTTGTTATATCTGTAACTATTTAAATAAAATTGGGGACACTTTGAGTGTCAGTTTTGTTCGGGACCGTGCATCTTGGATCTTTTAGATCAATGACTATCGCGGTATTATGCACTCCGGAAGGTGAAAACGGTTAAATAAAAAATATGTTTGAGCGTTATGCGGCATTTAAGAAAGCAAATTCAACGAAAAAGGCAAGATTAGTGGAAAAAAATAATTCTTGCATTTTGCACAAAGACAACGGATCCTCACACAAGGCCATTATTTTGAACGAATTTTTGAGCAAAACTTCATCTATTGGAGCAATATTCTTATTCACGACTAGCTGTTGCCCGCGACTTCGTTCACGCGGACTTCGTTTACTCCGCACAGCTCCTCCTCCTAAGGCGATAGCGTGATAATATGTAGACTATATGTTGACCCGACCTGTTAGTAATATTCATGCAAAATTTGAAGTAAATCCATGCAGTACTTTTAGAGTTTACCCCGGACATACATTGACTTGACTACGATTTTATTATATGTATATAGATATATGGTTATGAAACATGATGCCTCTCGGCTAGCAATGTTTTATGGAGCAATATTCTTATTCACGATGTATGGTTCTAACTGACTTCTTTATTTTTCCTAAACTCAAATTACCACTTCATGGCACTCGTTTTCATTGGGTAGATGGCATAAAAGAGAATTCGCAGTGAGAACTGAACTCAAATTCGGAAAAACGTTTAAAGCGTTTAAAAAATTTTTGATGATTGGTTTACTAATCGTTGTAAGTATATTGTTTCTAACATTTTCCGTATTATTGATCATTTCCAGGTACTTTCTTGAGTAGTACATATATACTGAAATATTTTTAATAAACACGCAAACCCAGAAGTACAAATACTTGTGCTCATCACACAAACACTTGTCTTTGTCGGGGATCGAACCCAAAAGCTATCGATTGCATAGTCAGGGTCGTTAAACACTTGACTAACGGAGCGGTCAAAATATGAACATTTAAACAATTTAAATTATACTCTTAAAGTTCTACTAGACCATAATATTATAACGTTTTTAATACAGGGACTCGTATGGGGAAAGGGAATCGCATGATAGGCAAACCATAAAACAATTTTGTTTACGGCTTCATTTGACCTTCTCTCATAGTTTCCTAATTAAATGAGGATTTTATGTAACATAATGACTAATACAAATAAACGTAATCTTATCTTTAGACAAGAGTTATGAATAGGTACTTACTTTTAATTGTATTTTTCTAATGTTTGTGCAATAGCACATAGGGGCATTTAATTTGTTCTATATCAATATTATTATTAATTTCGTTGTAATTACTGTAACATGAGCAAGTGCAATGCCTAAATGAAGTGTAAAATTCGACATAATGACAGCAACATGTCATGGTCGGTCCACAAAAATAATTAATTTTTTAGGAGTAACTCTATTTTTGAAGTTCCCTACAAGTTAGCCTATTCCGCTCAGATCATGAGGTCTCAGGTTTGATTTCAGGGTCGGGGAATAGTGTTTATGTTATTCTCTAAAATCCAGAATATCAGTAGCAGCTCGGGAGTCTGGCAAGCAGAGAATTGCCACCCCCGTGCGTTGGATGAGCACATAAAGCTGTCGGTCTAGGTTATTGCTAGAAAATAGGCGGTAATCGTTTTTGGATCGGTAAAATGCTGTGATCCGGATTACTACTCATCTTGCCAACCAATATATCGTTGAATCGTGGTACACCAGAAAATCTATAGTCGTTCGCCTCACTCTTCCCCTTAAGACACCGGCGTAATTATGTACTATTGAACTGTTATGTGGAATGTGGCAAGTAGAAATAATGACCTTAAATGAAGAAAAAACGGATCGACAAAATTGTATCACGCTGCTAGTCCTAAGCGGGCAGGCGAAATGTAACAGATCTCGATCACTTGTTTTATTTCAAAGTTTTTTTTTAAATCATAAATAGTAAACAACCGGATGGCTCTCATCTAAAAGAGACAACCATCTTCTTTAGACAACAAATATGGCTACCCATGTAGCAGGTACTTATGCCACATGCTTAAGGTTACCGGCTACTGGCTTAAAAAATTTTTTATAAAAGGTTTCGCTTGGTGCATATCTGAGATAAGAGCACTTCATAAAACTAAATAAATCGGATAAAGCCAAAACCGCGGCATGGTAGGTTTTTTTATAGTATAAGATAGCAAACAAGCAGATGGGTCTCCTAATGGAAAGAGTCAACCATCGCCTATAGACACCAAAGGTGTTAATGGTGCGTTGATATCTTGTGGCGAGGTCTCATGCCACATGCATAAGTTCACCGGCTAACCTACCCTCCAAACTGGAACACAACAGTGACCAGTATTGACGCTATTGCGGCAGAAATAGGTAAGGCGGTGGTACCAGATCCGGACGACACAATGCAGAACTCTACCACATAGTAGCCACGATGTTAGTGACTCGTATAGCCTACGGTCGCCTTTTACGACCTGCCTGGCAGAACAGCAGTTGACCTATTCTTGAAAAGAGCCCGGGACCAACACGGGGAAAAAGGTATGTCACGCACGGCGCGAGCGAAAATTGGGAACGGCAAAAATCGAAGAAATATTTTAAAAAACTTCCATAAACCGGTTTAGTGATTCAAACCGTTATAATTTTGCTCCAGAAGGTCTGGTATTTTTGAGATCAAGGTAGAATGAAACCTTTACAAAACGCTCTTTATATACTTGCGCTGATTTAGATTTGAAAATTAACCGATTAACAAGCTTTGTCAGCTACCTTACCCTCCGTACTCTCCCTCCAGTTTTACTTTTCTTAAAATAAATCTTTTAATTAAGTAAAAAGAGATCACTTATTCACTTACCCTAAAAGTACAGCACATAGGCATGTTATACACCCGCTCAATACATATATAGCTCCAGGAAATGTTGATAGTGTGAATGCGTAAAGAGAATTATACAGGACTGGGGATATTAATGGGCATATTCCCTCTATCGCACATATTAAAGCAAATATCTTCGCTATGTCTTGTGGTGGCAAGATCTTCGTTAAGAGGGATCTAATTAGTGGCGCTGAGAGACTTTTGAACAAGGATATTGCAGCCCCTGAAACAAAATTCAATCGTTAAGCGGTTTTCAATAAATGTAAACAACATATTAAAGACATGGGCGGATGGGGGGGGGGGGGGTCATTACCTCCCTCCCCCCTAGGCAAGGTTCTAGGTGTGGATTTTTATTGCAAACAAGGATTGGAGCCTATCTTGACTGAACCAACCTCATATATGTGACCCCCCCACCTGAAGGCTGGATCCGCCTTTGATTAGAGATTAGTATCTAGTGCTTAAATGTTGCAACGTTTTAAGTCTCGTTCTGACTTGACTCGTACTGTAGTAGAGTAGCGAGTAATTTAACTACTAAACGTGTCTGAACACCAAAAATTTAGTCGAGTAGATAAGATTAGTGCGTAATTTAGTCGAACCGATCTATTTAGTTCTACGCGATTACCTGTGGTCGAAATTCGACCATAGACTATAATACAATAAAATCTCTTTTAAGTTTGACAACTGACAGCTGTGAAAAAAATAGCATCTATGCATGTGTGTATAATATTATATATATCACATGAAAGTAGTGTGCGTAAATGTTTATTTTTATTATTTTAATGTATTTCCAATGTTTTTTATTTAAAAACATCAAGTTTCTGCGGTGCTCCACGATAAAAACTTGAACTATGCTAAATTTCATACTCCACCGTTTGCGGAATTGTCTTAAAAAGGGGTCCAAAGTTTTCCCTTCACGTATAGATTTTCTCAGGCGAGTAGTGTCGTCGGATGTCGGGTATTGCCACGGGCGTAGCTACCGCCGTATCAGGTATACGGGGCCCCCGGGCTACGGAGGCCCCCAAAGTGCGTAAGCAAAAATTATTAAAAACTTCCCAAATGGCAAAATCAAAAAAAAGCAATTTCTTTTTATCAAAAAAAAAATCTACATACGTAGTGGGAAGTTCAAAATGATTAAAATCGATCCAGTAGTTTTGATTTATTCATTACTGCCCGTGGTCCCAACACGTTAAATTTGGAGTATAACAATTCCCCTTTCCCTACACCATGAAGATTTCCTGCTGTCTTTGGAATATCTAAATTCATATACTACATTTTTACTTATTTACGTATTACATTTTTACCTATTTCTTTCATTTTTACAATTAATATATTATAGAATGTCTTTATATACAACTTTCAAAGCTTTCTTATTATTTGACAATATAAACATGTTTTCTTTAGAGGTTACTCTTGAAAGAGCGACATATAGTTGGCCATGTGAAAAACAGTCAACGCTCAAATCTAAGCCTGCAACGTTGAAGGTTTAACCGTGCGATATGGTCATTGCAACAAATGTCTTTACCGGGAACTCGGCGCCGCCGACCGGCAGGTAGCCCCGCCACCGCTATGCCCCTGCATTTTTAATCATTACATAGTATAAAACAAAGTCGCTTTCTCTGTCTGTCCCTATGTCCTTATGTCCCTATGTATGCTTAAATCTTCAAAACTACGCAACGGATTTTGATGCGGTTTTTTTTGATAGATAGATTGATTCTTGAGGAAGGTTTTGGTATATAAACCTTTCCGATATTCTCACGGGAGCAAAAGATACGCGGGTGAAACCACGGGCAGGTCGCTAGTCTGTAATATCTTCGAAAATATTAATTTAAATTAGATGCTGTAAACGGCCATATCGATCTATATTAAATCAACAATGTATTTAAGGTACTTAATTGGATAAGGATTAATGCTGTATTGATTAAAATTGCTTCGAAAATAAGCCATTATTTCTCGTAAAAAGTAAGACAAAAAAATGTTATTGTGGGTTATCCATAAGGGATAGACATGTACCATCGCGAAGTTTTCTGTAGACCTTTTCAAGGTGTACAAATACTTAGTACATTATTTTGATAAATCTCGTAGGGTTCAGCCTGCGTTTGCACTGTAAGCGGAAAAAAATGTAATTATTTACGACATCACATTAAAAACCTCAAAAATTACAGTACTTTTTGACTCTATATTGAATGTTATTATACATATAAACCTTCCTCTTGAATCACTCTATCTATTAAAAAAAACCGCATCATAATCCGTTGCGTAGTTTTAAAGATTTAAGCATACATAAGGACATAAGGACATAAGGACATAGGGACAGACAGGGAAAGCGACTTTGTTTTATACTATGTAGTGATTGTAAATTGAAACAAATAACTTACCGAAATACATATGCCATGAGTAAATAGCGAACGTCCTTATAAAATAATCAAGTGACGCCGACAAAAACGCTATTATAGCAAACATCAAATCGCTGATTCGAAATACTTTCTGCATCACCATCACACCGAAGAATGAACCAAAGAATGAAATCGTTGTAGACACAGCGGAGTACGTCGTATATTCCTTTACAGCCCAAAACAGCTTTTGTCTCACATATAAATAATCTAATCCCATCAAGCCATACAATATAAATATTGAAAAACTGTTGGCTATAGTGAGCAGGAGAATTTGAGCTCGTCCTTTGTTTGGTCGCTTCTCGAAACATTTGCTGAACATTTCTTTGACTAGTGTTAAGTCTAATAGGCTTGATATTCCACCCTGTAAAATTAATTTATCTTTAATACTAAATAAATAAAAACTGCCGTTTAGGTACGATTCACACTAACCCTGCACCGGAGCGGATGCGTACGCATGCAGCGGAAGCCGTACGTCACTTGAATAACTCGACTCGCTGCACCATCACTCTTCATTCACATTCCGCATGTTCAATAGTCGCAGAACGTGAATATTCCGCGACTATTGTACAGCTCTGAACGGACCTGACGCATGCTGACGAAGCCGGGTGGCGACAATCTGTCGCGGAATCCGTTTGAAGCCGTACGGAGCAGTTCGGAGCCGTTCAGCAACCGCGGAACGTGAATGTGACGGAAATATGAACTGTAATCCCTGTTTACGCATTCCAATTTCCTTTACCGTATTGTAAATTTCCGTCTGAGCCAGGCCGATGCGAACCGGTCGGTCTGAATCGTAACTTAGTGGTCTAAAATCCAGCTTCTAACCTTAACTAATCGAGTTTTTGAATAAAATATTTTATACAATGCAAATAGTAATTAAAGAAATACAAGAAAATTTTGAAGCAACAATAAAAACTAGCGATCGCCTGTGGCCGAAATTCGACCATAGAAACAATAACATATCTTTTCAGATTGACAACTGACTTTAGCCGTAAAGAAAATAGTTTATTCCATTGATATAAATTCTCTAAGTGTGTATAATGTCATGTGAATGTCACATGAATTGAGTGTGTGTGGTTTTTATTTTTATTAATTTATATTTTTAATACATTTTATTTAAAAATACATGTATTAGATTTCTGTAGTCCTTCGCTATGTAAACTTTAACTATACCAAATTTCATATTCCATCGTTCGCGTAAATGTCTTAAAAAGGGGTACAAACTTTTACCTTCTTGTTTTTTTTATATCATAAGATAGCAAACAAGCAGATGGATCTCGTGGTGGAAAGAGTCAACCATCGCCTATACACACCAAAGGTGTTAATGGTGCGTTGCTATCTTGTGGCGAGGTCTAATGCCACATGCATAAGTTTACCGGCTACCTTACCCTCCAAACCGGAACACGTTAGTGACTAGCACTGACGCTATTGCGACAGGACTAGGTAAGGCGGTGGTGCCAGACTCGGGCGAGACGTATGAATTTTAAACGTGGTTTGTGTCTAAAATGTAAAGAAATGAAGCTATGTAAGAACACGGAATGACAATCCCCGCTCCATTTTGTTTAATTACCTACTCATAAGGCATAGAATATTGATTTCATTAAAAAAATTTAAAAACTCTACAAGTGTAGGTCAGCCGAGTTGTACCATAGTAAATGTTATGATTAACTTTTCGATCCATTTTACATACATATTATATCCCCACGATTAGGCTGGGCCCCTTTAGACCATCAGCCCAATAGCTCTAAAAAGGTGAGAAAAGCCAAAACGTGGCACTAACATCGTGACTACTTTCTGAAAGGTCTCGCACGAGTTGGTGCCAACTGTCACCGCCATCTGTTTCCGCCGGAATAACGTACTCATACATCTTATCGCTGTCGTGTTTCGGTATAAAGGGTAAACTATCTGATAAATGTATGCGTGTCAAAGCCACAAATGTTTTATTCAATTAAGCTTTTGCAAGCACCTTTGACGAGCCAATTTTTTAAAAATTGTTACCGGATCAGAACGCGGCTACATACTAAGATCCCTGCCACACATATAGCAATCCACGAATAAAGTATTTTATATTTTCAAACAACTTTAAAAAAGAAGGAGATTCTCGTCGATCGTGTTTTTTTGTTATTTCCAGCGAACTCGGTCAATTATTCCGATTTTTAAAATTGTGTTTTTGTTTGGGAGGGTACACTTCTCGAGTGGTCCCATTTTAATTTTGTGAAGACCTAATTTCAAAGGGTGCCAGAGATACAGGAAATGGGAAGTTTAAGTTATATAGATTCAAGCATTAGGTACGTTATGGAAATCTATGACTCAAATAATTTCCAAAATAGCGGGCAAAAATCTAATATAAATAAATAAACATCATCACATCGGTTCGCTTGCGTTGTAAACAAACTAAACTAAACCTACAAAGGCTCTCGTTAAGTCAACGAGTAAAGTTAAGTTAGAGCTGCCATCTCAAAAATCTGTCAAGCAGGACAAGAAACGTGAAACCCCGAATTTAGGAGCTTACAACACTGACATTTGAACAGAGTGTTTTTATGTTACTCAGTAAAATAAAATATAGTTTTACTGCCATTAAATTAACTTTTATTCATTTTCATTTATTTTTTAACAAATTACGTCTTAAAAAAAACAAAAACAACACAATCTTCGTAAATTAAGGAACTATTATTATCACGAGTCGCGCGCGTGATTTGAATCAAAACCTGGACTACAAATAAAACCCCGCTCAGGCCTCCCCGGGCGCCTCCTAAACTAGTACAAATCTGGGGAAACCCGAGCGGATGGATAATCTAAGTTAAATCAACATCCCTTAAGTAAACAGTGACACTACGTACCACACAACCACCAGACTCCGAAATGCTACTAAGATTGTCTTAGATAGAAAAAACCGAATATAAAAGGAACACTTTTTCAAACCCCGTGTTGGTCCCGGCCTCCTTTGTAGAATAGGCCAACTGCCGTTCTGCCAGGCAGGTCGTAAAAAGCGACCGATTGGCTGTCGAGTCACTACCATCGTGGCTACTAGGTGGTAGAGTTCTGCATTGTCTCGCCCGGGTCTGGTACCACCGCCTTACCTATTCCTGCCGCAATAGCGTCAGTGCTTGTTGCTGTCGTGTTCCGGTTTGAAGGGGAGGTAGCCGGTAAACTTATGCATGTGGCATTATACCTCGCCACAAGATAGCAACGCACCATTAACATCTTTGGTGTCTATAGGCGATGGTTGACTCTTTCCATCAGGAGACCCATCTGCTTGTTTGCTATCTTATGACATAAAAAAAAAACCCAAAATCGAATCTTATTTCGGCTCATGATATGAGCGGAATAGCCAAACTATTAGACTAACAAGACAACCAAAATAAAGCATGATAATACTTTAATTTAATAGATACCTAAAGTGAATTAAATATGGCACCCTTAGACCTAAATTTGTAATTATTTCTGCTCTGTTAACTTTTGAGTTTGAGGCTAATTACATTGGCTAAAAAAGGGTGCTAACCAGTCTATATACAGTTATACTCATTTATCAAACTTTATTTTTAAAAAAGCATTATGTTTATGAGTTGGCTTTTAATACCATTATTAAAAAAAGACGATGCCAAAATTTAAAACTCTAACAGTCATTAAAAAATAAAAGCCGATAAATATACTGCTAAAAATAAAATTCAGGACGTTGCACTTCTGACCGTGCCCGATGAAGGTCAGACCAGATTTTAAAATTAGACCTTACCGGAAATTTTCTGCGGTCATTACCTATTCAAAACAAAATGTGAACCCGTCCTTCGAATTTTCGAATGCCTTTTACATATCAGCTACAAGTTGAATATTAAGAAATGGCAGGCTAGAAGCAACGAAGACAAAGCAGATATCAAGGTTCGTTCCGACGAAATTAAGTTAAAATTTAAGAACGAGATGGGACTTATTGTAGATAAACCAAAGCCAGGATTTGGTTCTTCAAACGATGGAAACACGGCTCGTCGGTTTTTTAAGAATGCTGAGATGAGTGCTCAGATCACGGGATTGGATGTTGAAATCATCAAACAGTTCGATGTAATATTGAGGACTTTGTCTTCTGGATTCGAGATAAACTTAGTTGAATTTAATAAATTTTGTCTTGAAACCAGAAGACATTATCTAAGTCTCTATTCGTGGTACTGTATGCCTGCTACTGTACATAAAATATTAATTCATAGTACAGAGGTCATCAAAGCTGCATTGCTTCCAATTGGGCAGCTTTCCGAAGAGGCTCAGGAAGCACGTAATAAAGATTGCCGCAGATTTAGGGAGTACAACACCCGCAAGTGCTCGCGTGTTGCCACGAACAGAGACTTGCTGTCAATGTTGGTTATAACATCTGATCCCTTGATCAATAGCCTTCGAGAGATTCCCCAAAAAAAGCCGGAAAAAATATGTTCAGAGGTTTTAAAGTTAATTTTAAGCCCTAGTATAGTAGAATCAAGACTGGAAACGTCATCATATTATCGCACAGTTCCACAAAATGATGACGATTACACAGTAAACGATTCATCAGAAGACTCTGATGATGATTATTAGGTTACGTTATGAAATATTATCTTTGCTGCTTAGTTTTAGTTTTCATGCATATATTTTCTTTTATTGTAAATAAACCTATGATTGTTTTGTTACTATTTGTAATTTTATGTATTTAGATTTATATTGTACATACCTCTTGATACTTATTCGATCTGAACTGCATGCAATTTACAGCATTCATAGTACTCGCTAAGTTAATTGTTGCTCATATATTATTTTTGAAAATATTTTTTTGCTATCATATTTTTTTTCGTTTTTTATTACAAAAACATGACTACCCATATTTGAAATAAGTAAGAGCATCGTTATATAACATAAAATAATATTGTCCACCTAGCATGTTCCACGCGATACACTGTGCGTCCTAAGCATCAGGATAAACTTGTTTCAGAGAGTACAATACGATTTAAAGAAATTTGCTGAGCACATGTTAGTTGGTTCTGTCTATTCGGTTGCAAGTTAAAACATCAATGGTACTTATAAGATGATTAAACTTGATCTATCTTAGTTTTTTCCTTGAAACTGAGAACTTGCGATAGCATAGTTCTAATATAAAATGTTTGAGCCATTTTTACACCCTCTATATCTATCTCGGCAACCCCTGAAACAATTTTGCCCAAGATGGAAATAAAAAAGGAAGTGATTCTATTTATAAAAATAAAAATGTGTTATTTTTAAGAGGTTAGGACGAGGTACACAACCAGTGTACCCACGATTAGGCGAAGATACTTAGTCCTAAAATGTGATAGGTGGCAAGCCTATCGCCAACCGGGCACTTATCCAATCCCGGGCAACGTTGTTTTTATGAGAAAACTGAAAAAACACAATTTTGATTTGCCCGACCCGGGAATCGAATCCGGGACCTCATGTCAACACTGACACCCTACCACTAGACCACAGAGGCGATTTGATATATATATGATCGTATTAAGCTAACAAATATTGCTTTTTACACACTGTATGATTTTTTTGTACGCGCATTACTTCGAATTTAATTCACTATATTGGATAAGTATTTATTGATTGTGATCATTATTGAGACAACAAGGTTTGCATGTAAGAAAATGTTTAAAAATTGTATGGGAAAATTTTTAAAATCTTTTACTAAAAAAACTAAGTGAAAGAGTGAGAGATAAAGTAGTGGGGAAGATCTCCAATATCCATACTAATATTATAAACTAGCTTACCCGCGTAGCTTCGCCACGAAGTAGATTAAAATGTCATCGATATAATATTTCATACACACTTTCATCCCCTATTTCAACCCCTTAGGGGATGATTTTTGAGGAAGAAAAATGTTTGACCCTAGATTTTCAACTACATCCATGCATATTTTATCAAAATTGGTTTCGCCACAAAATAAATAGGTACAGAAGTCAAAATCATGTATGTACTTCACTTTTTATACCTACGCAGGCGGCCGCGCTAGGGCTATTAACTTTGGTTTATGCACAAAAAACTGGTAGTGGAAATCGTTTTTAGGTTTATTTATTGTTGAGTATGAAACAGGAACAATGGAAATGTAAACCAATAATTACTAGAATATTTTAATGTTATTGTGTACAACAATAACATTAAAATCATGTGTAATGTGTCGAGCTAGCGACCGGTCGTGCTCCGCGTTACACACACAGCAAATATTAATTAATTAATATATTCGTAAATCGCGCGGCACATTGCCGCTGCACGTGACCATGGCCAACGTATATCCAGCATACCATCGACACCATGGACGAGGTCAGCATCATGCAGATTTGCAAGTCTTCCTTTACCAGTGAGGAGATTTGCAAGGGCAAGCAGCTGCTGTATGAGACGCTCGGCCAGAGCGCGAACATGCCGTCGCAAAGAAGAGATAGTACGGAAAGTAGCGTGCAGAACACCATCTCCCTGCTGAAGCAAACGGATCCGGATGAGGTGCCGGCTTTTTTGGCGAAACAGCTACACAAGCTGCCGCCCGCTGGACGCTGGACCACGTCGACGTCGTCTGCTTACTGAAGGACATCAGGTTGCTCAAGGAAGAGCTGACCGTAGTTAAGGGTAGACTGCAGGCGTCAGAGTCTACTATCGGCGTGAGGTCCCCGCAACGCCCTTGTATATATCTCGCCTGCACTGGTTCATAGATGTTGAGGACGTCGTGAGTTACATCAGTAAGAAGACGTCACTCCACTTGAGGGTCGAGCGTCTGCAGTCTCGCCACAAGGTCAACTTTAGTTCCTTTGTGGTGACAGTACCGACGCATCTCCTGTCGACCTTTGAGGTGATGGAATTCTGGCCGACTCATGTGGTCTACCGGGGGTTCCGGGGGAAACTCCGGAATGAAGCGCGCGTCTCGTCGCCGTCAATACGTGACAAAGTGTAGTTTTTAGTGTATTATATTAATATATATGTTAATCTTTAAGGTATTTATAATATGGGCCATGTTGCCTGAAATAAATGGTAAATAAATAAATAAATAAAATATTCTATACATTTTTTTTCATATTCTATTACAACATTTTCTGCACAAAAAAGTTCACTGACGAGTGACGCGTATTTCATGCGGGTAGCACTTGCACTTGCACCATTCTCAACCATTCTGGAAAATCTTATCCGTGAGAGGTGTCTGTGTGTGTTACTCGAACGTCCTTTGTATGTAGATTGACTTCTGTATCTATATGTTATGTGGTTTTTCCGGTTTTGCTGTGAAAGCGTTATAGACAGACAGACGAAACATGTACAGATGCGAGTCTTAGCATTTGTATTATTAGTATGGATGTAAAAGTCTGTGCGATGGACCGATTTTGGTGACATTTGGCAAGGAGATAGTTATAGAAACTGGGCCAGACATAGGCTACTTTTTTCAAAAATTAACTCCTGAAGGGCTGAAATAGCGGTTGATAGAATAAAATAATCTTATCAAATCGGAATACGACAGCGACAAGCATTGACACTAATTGCAGCAGGAATTATGTCAATGCTTGTCGGTACCAAACCTGTGCGAGACAACGCAGAACTCTTCCATCTAGTAGTTACGATGGTACTCGCTCGCCAAGCCAACCGTGCGCCTCTTACGAACTAGCAGAATGGCAGATGATCTATAATTCTTCAAAGGGAAGCCGGACCAACGCAGGGTAAATTAAAATTTAAAAAATTATAAGGAATTGAAATATGTAAGTACCTGAATAGCTCTCTCCAAGGATTCTTTGACGAAGACACTTGTAAACACATACGCTATCACTACTAACGTCGTCGAAATAAGCAACAGGTAAACGTTACCGACGGCTCTCAACAAATACGAACTTGTAATCGAACCAATGACAGATCCAGCCGATACTGCAGCTTCTAATATTGTCATCCTATAAAAATAAGATGCCTGTCAATATCCTTACATCGTGCGGCGCTTTAACAGTTAGGGAGGCAGCGTTTCGACTATTCGCGTTACGGCTTTGACTATTATCTGTTAGTTATAACTTGCAGTTATAACATATAGATAATATTCGAAGCCTGATTATATTTTTATTGCATAAGGCCAGTATTACACTTATCAAATATCTTGATCAAAGAAATTGGACGATTTCATAAAATATACTCACAGCACCGAGATTTGATCAAATGTTAATGACATTTACATCAAAATGGTAATTTTGTTTGGATCACAATGTCTTAATTTTTAGTAAATCCTTATAAAACCATCAAATACCTTTACAGCGCCAATCATCCACATTGTAAAAACAAAATAAAACACTCAGAGGCATAATGACTCTAGCGATACAAATATAAGATTGATTTTAAGTTCAGTGTACCGAAGAAGCCCTTAAGAAAAAATAAAAGTAAATGTTTGTCCTCAACTTGTAATTCTTGAAATAAATTATCTTGATTCTTGAATATTATTTTTTCTTTACCTTTGGTTCCACGACTTCACCCAAAGTATTTTTCTTTTTTAATTACAATGATAATAGCTTTACTTAAAGACACATTATCACTTAGCAGCACATAAAGACGCTCCGCATTCCTAAATTTTTTTAAGAATACTTAAAAAATTAGACAAGGGTAATGGGCATCTATAAAAAAATAATTGATCAAATTATTTGATGGCAAAATCGGACTAAGATATTTGATAAGTGTAATACCTAAGCCTAAGATAACATGGACATCTTTACCGTGTTAGTCCAAACCTCTTTTGAATAAGCCATCAGCATTCTACTAAGCAATTCGTAAAACGAACGAAAACCAAATTATACATTAGTAATCAAACCAATTACAAACCATGCCAGCGATACATAGCTTCTAATACTGACATTCTATAAGAATAAATTACTTATCAATTATCAAATTGTGTGGCTTTTTAAAGGGTGCGTTATAACTAAATAATAAAAACAGCTACATTCACGTTTAATAGTTATAACAACTGTTATAACCAATAGATAATGGCCAAAGCCCGGTAAAAATGTTTTTATTGCATAAGATTGAAAACATGGACATCTTCCCCCTGTTAGTCTAAGTTCATTTTAAATAAGCTATCAGCCTTCCACCTAGACAGTTCGTAAAGGCGAACAATGACAAAATTTAGGATTTATTAGTAGCTAAGCCCATTGGCTTAGTTACTAATAAATCCTTTGAAGCTGTTGTATCGGTTGCATTTGTCATTACAAATGCAAGCGATACAACAGCTTCAAATTTGATTAAATAAGTTATTTTCCCATTATCAGATTGTGCAGCGTTTTCAAAAGCTGCGATATCAGCGATAATAGCCTCAGCCTAGTAAAAATGTTTTTTTTTTGCGTAAGACAAAAAACATAGACCTCTTTCCCGTGTAAGTCTGGGCTCTTTTTATGTAAGCCATCAGCCTTTATTCTAGGCAATTTGTAAAGACGAACGAAGACCAAATCCCTATCCATTTTTTGGGTCGCTGCCAAATATTTATATGTCCGGTCTGTATAGCCTTTGCAAAGCTTTATGTTAGTGTTATACGACACACATCGCCTGCAATACAATTATATATGAAAAGCAATGCCGAATATGTTTTGCTATTAAAGAAAATAAAGTCCGGCTTTTAGGCTAAAATGTCCGGACTTAGTAGTCCAGAAATCAGCGCAGAATCAGATTTTTTATTTTAGACTAGCTGAACCGGCAAACGTTGTTCTGCCTTTTTAATTATTCTTATATTTATTCGAATGAAGCCAAAACTTAGCGGAAAATTTAAACAACACTCCCAAATGAGTCGCTTCTAAAATTCGTTTAGTGGAGTGAGTCCCAGTCAAGTGTTTGTTGTCATTTGAAACGAGGAGAGCGAAAATTGAATTTTATTTTTAAATCAACGAAATCAACTTCCATATTTTGCGGTATACGGCGTTCTATATAACAGAATCCCAGTACACATTTATTATCTACATTTGATTGTGCATTTATATTGCTATTAATAAACTTATTCCTTAATCAACTCCCAAATTGTGCCAACACAATGCCAGCACATATTGCATGTCTTACTTTATTGGCACGTAAATTTCAAGGTCATAGTTTTACGGTCTTGGTGGTGGTTGTGGTGATATAATTTATATAGAACAATTATATATGAAATAAGTATATAAAAGAGATAACTGACTGAGATGTTTGACATTGACATTTGAAAATGGGCATTGAACAATCTCTTTGCTAAATTTCATCAAAATCGGTTTAGCGGTTTAGCCGTGAAAGCAAAACGTGTTACTATAAACAAACGTATTCCTAATTTAACTCCAATAATATTTTGTGTTCGGACGTTTTATACAATAAAATACCAGCACAAGCTTATTATATTTTATTATTCATTTATGGTTCTATTCATATATTATGTTAAAATTATTTAAGTAGTTTGTTGAAAACAGACCTTAACGTTTTATAAAAATAACCTTTAACAAATTCTTCATAAATTCCTTTAATATTAAGCCGTCTTTCTATATTTTTATGTGCAACATTTTTAAAGCATTTAAGATATAATATATTACATAATATAATATATTACATTATATATATATATATATATATATATATATATATATATATATATATATATATATATATATATATATATATATATATATATATATATATATATATATATATATATATATATATATATATATATATATATATATATATATATATATATATGTGTGTGTGTGTAGATTTTCTCACCTTTTAAACCTTCCCTGGACTTCGACAATTAGTTCAAAACCAAAATTAGCCAAATCGGTTCAGCCGTTCTGGCAGTCACGTCTCGTCACAAGACGTGACTCTCGTCGCGAGGTTTTATGAGTCTTAACGATTTTTTCAACTAGCACATTAATAAGTTACCAACATTAGCGCATTCGCTTAACTGATTAACGACTATCGCTAGTTATATTTTCGCTAATCCTAACACACAGCTTTATGTGCTTTTCTAAGACTCAAATTTCAAGCTCCTATTTATAATTTTCTGTTTAAACGAAGCTAAATTCAAACAACTACATACATAAACAAGCCACAAAGTTTAAAACAAAACATTATGTCTTTCGCATTGCGTAGTCCATTGAAAATTACTACGATCGCCCTGTGATCGAAATATATAAGGTCGATATATGCTAACAATAAAATCCCTTCTAAGTTTGGCAAGAGACTTATTATATATTATAATTTATAACAGATTATCATATTGTATGTCAAATGAATGAAGTGTGTGTAATGTTTATTTTTATTTATTTTTATTTTATTTATTTTTATTTACCTATTTATTTCATATATCATATTTTTACTTCTATTAATGTAATGTACATATTTCTAATCCACATTACATACGTACATATCTTCACGCCAGATCCCTTACGGGGTAGGCAGAGAGAACTGAGTGCCATACAAGTAGTAGGGATTCGTTGGTTCCCGACCACCCGGGTCGTTGGGTCTGGATCCCTGTTTCTGTCCCACCTGTGTTTCTGACCCACTTGGTGGTCGGTCAAAACTAAAAAAAAAAAAAAAAAAAAAAAAAAAAAAATTTGGTGTCAAAATGGGGGTTTCCAGGTACGCCCGATCGATTGCAAGCATCCGTTTTTTGATATCTCGCACGGTTGCAAAGTTAGCATTCCTGGCTCTCCTTCGTTATCTAATCACCTCATTATCATTAAGCTCGAACGCCCGTCACACAATCGCACTATTAAAAGCTCATTAGGACGTCTCGCATTGCGTATCACTTGCAACTAATGAATATGGAATAAAATAAATATCATCAAGCTGATTCCCGTGTCGAGAAGGCAGAGCGAGCGTCTTAACGTTCCACTGCGATTCACCTGTTCAGCGGACAAAAGCACGATTATGGCGATCATTCTATTATCATTTTAGCAGCCTGTAAGACTTTTACTTTTTTTTTTCATAGTAATTTATATCATTAACATCGTGAGTACTGACTAGTTGGTGAGTTCTGCAACGTCTCGACCAGGTTGAGTACCACCACCTTGACCCATCTTATTACATACATCATCAGTGCTAGTCGCTGCGGTGGTGCTATTATTACTGGGTCTGTGTGCTTATTAAATATATTCCAGTACTTGTATGCATGTAAAAAAGTATCTTCACGGCCATATCCCCGAAGAGGTAGACAGAGGTACAACTAATGCTCCCACGATTAGCCGAAGATACTAAGTTCCACAACGTGATAGGTGACAATCCCGACCCAGGAATCGAACCTAGGACCTCATGTGGCAAGCATCGTCACCGCACCATTATGCCGCAGAGGTGATTTGTTTGAATGTATTTATTTAGTGTTGTTGACAAACACCCATATTGCATGATGTCTGGGCTAGCAGGATCGGTCACTTCCGGTATCAAAAGCTTCACATGCTCTTAAGGTATGTGGGTGTTTCGCAATACACAAGTATGAACTTCACTAACGATTCATTGGAATGTTGTATCATAATTGCTAATGCGAATGTGATGAGCAACAAGATTTGTAACAGAACGTGTTCGCTAATGTTAATTGCTTAAAACTTCCTATATAAACCTTGGATGAAAGCACATCTACAATATATCAAATAATTATTTTAACAGAGATAGTGCTACATTATTGTAACGTGTGTGTGTGTGTGTTATTGTGTTCACGTGCTACTTCGATAATATGGATGTAAGTATCTCATTTATTGCTCTTATAATATCTTATATATTAAATATGTGTAATGAATGTAGATATAATATTTTTGTCGTTTCATATTTTTACAATATTATTCATGTATTTCACCGGAGAGGAAAGTATACTTGTATGATGAACGTACACATATTTTTTCAGATTTGGTTAGAAAATAATATTTATACCTACATGCACACACAGAAATGATGTATGTGTTAAATCTATACATATGTGTACTACATGTATACTGAACAGAAATTTTATTCAGTCGTTAAGGCGTGTAAGAACTTGTAACAAATATACACGCACAAACTTTAGATTTATAACATAGTATTAGGATTTTACGTTAGCTATGTCGTAGTGTCTAATATTTGGTATTATGTCCTTTACAGAATTCCTCGAGCATCCTTGAAGAGAACACTTTAAAACATTATTATTATCCACTGTCTGACGACGACGAGTCAGATTTACAATTGACACAGCCATTGAAAATAAAAAGAACACGTAGCAGCAGCAGTTTGGACGACCTATTTGAAAAGCCAGCCAAAAAGAAGAAAAAAATGTCGTCCTGCGTTGGAAGGGCGTCTCGAGATGGTGGAATGGCATACATATCAACCAATACCGACGATGGGGCGCAAGCCACACACTTTGTAAAAATAGAAGTTTACGATCTAAAAAAACTGGCGAGGATACCCCCAACTGATCATTGGAAACATGCAACCACTCGGATTAAATATTATGCGGCAAGTCATAGGCTCAACAAAATCAATGAAGTGATCTATGATATATCTAAGGAAATAGCCGATGCACCTGACGTAAAAAAATATCACTTCGACAAAAATACTTGATATTGTTCTTTCAATGACTGATTTTTTAAGTATGCTATTGTATAAAGTTTCAATGTAATTAGAGATAATAATGTGATTAATACTTGAATACTTAAATAAAGATTTTATTTTTGTTATCCCATTTGTTTTTTTTTGTATTCCTATGACATACAGGGTAAAATAATACAACGAAATTTCTTTATCAATTATATTTTATTACAGAAAAAGTATTTAAACAAATTATTTACAATTTTATCATTAATAACAGTATTAGTAGTAAACATATTAGTGAAGTTAAACATACATACTCCATAATATCTGAAATATATAAAAACTAGACAGTAAATTCCACACATAGAACTAAAACAATTTTGAATTACTTTATTATTATAATTCCACTTCTTACAATTTGTTACCAAAAATGACTCATGATAACCAGTTGGCTTTCTCCCGAAAGAATCAAAATATTCCCCAACACCATGTTTATCAATGCATATTGCTACCCAATGAGAACCAGGCTTTGTATCAGGATCTAAATTTGATATAGAATAAAAGGGTAAGCTAACATGTACTGGTATACGATTAGCTGCAAAAACATTAAGCTTTAAGCTACCATTAACCATATCCAGAAACTTTTGGATTTCTATAGAATCCATCATAGGATTTAATTTTTAAAAGCGTCTATTTTTAAAGATATGCTGAATGAAATTGACAGTAAATACACTAGCAATATAATATATAAGTACTATTTCATAAATTAATTAAAATTAAGATTAGCTATTATAATCTATAATAACCTCTCTATTTTTGTTTATTTCTATAACATTATCAAATTCTGCATATACTATACAATTTACTGTTGATGACAAAGTGCCTTCAAACCGTACTTCTATTCTAACACTTCCACGTTTTACTAAATTCCAATGAGTTGTAGAGTTTGCACTTAAGTCTGGAGTCATATCAAAAGCCATTAGACAGTACCCGTTTGCAAAAGCTTCTTTAGATATCGAATTACCTTCATTTAAAAAGTGTATACCGGTCCCAGAGAATAATGTATGATAAACGCTGGTAAAAGCATTGTCGGAAAAATTGGGAGTTAATGTTTTCGGTGGTATTTGCTGTCCATCTACATATACACTAAGCAGATTGAGGTTGTTGTGTTTAAAATCGAAGGGATTCGTTTCGAAACTGCCATTAAATGCTTTATTGCTAACGAATCCTATAATACACCTTTTAGGCATTTGCCCAAGAAATACATTATCAAGAACTTTCCCTTGAACACCAGATGGAATAGTTAATACTTTTACTTCAGCTCTAGCAACTGGGTACTTAGCTGTGGTTGTTGCTAGTACTTTTTCGTGTGCAAGTAATATTGATGGATTGATTCTTGCTTTACGGATTATGAGCGAAGCATTTATTATATTAACTTTGAATTTATTTTCTACTGTGGACGATATGAGATTAAAAGAATCTTTCGAACGAACTAATTTTAACCGCATTTCAATACCATTAACTAAAAATTTCCCTTGATTAAATATATCACCATGTAAATGACCTATCATTTCAATAGTTGAACTCTGCTTTGATAGTTGCTGTCGCTTAGCAAATCCTTCGTTAGTTGCGTCACACGAAGTAAACTTTCCTGGAGTATCTTCATACCATAAACCACAGGTAAGATGGGAAGCTTTCGCTGCTGGACCATAATTTAATAAAGTTTCTATATACGCACGATATGCATATGTGTTATTTGGTGGAGAAACAAGTTTCTGATTTAAATAAATATCCAACTGACTAAAAAGCGAGTGTAGCCAATTATTTACAGGTGCAACATTGGCATCGACAGCTAATCTTGATGAATCAATATTTTCTATTCGTGCACTGATACTAATCATTGTGTGTGATAAGTCAATATATTCATCACCAGCACCAGGTATTAAAAACTCGATAGGGCCATCATCAGTTAGCGATGATATCGGACGATATTGCATCCATTGACCACTCTCTATACTTGTTTGTGTTGTCGGTAAAGCAAAGATATCCAATTCTGATTTCACACATTCACAAGAATTATTGTGTAGGAACGCCATTTTTAATTTCCAAAAATATCTTTTTTATTTTTGAGAGCTCCTTTAAGAGTTCTTCTTTGTTTTGATGTCTTCTTGTGAGTGATAGACTTAAGTCTTTGCCTTTTATTTTTATAACCGGATCCTGCCATTATGGAGTCGAGTTTTTCATCAGCTTTTCTTTTTAAATTAGAAGTAGCGGTTCGGAATCGAGTTTTTATCGATTCATCAAGAGGTTGAGCTCCAACCAAATCACTTAGAAGACCAACTCCAGCGTTTAATGCTTCTTTTCCAAGAACCTTTGCGCCACTTTTTAAAATTGGAAATACTGACCTAAATAAACCCCCTAGAAAACTCCCTATGCCATGTCCACGTTGATATGGTGTTCCTTTATAAATTATACCTACACCAGATCCTGCTTGTGCAGAGTAATAGTGATGATAGGGACATACCATTTTTATATATTTAATGTAATATTAAGAACTTATTTTTTTGAAATGAAGCTTAATACATGAGGTTCCAAATTGAAATGGTACTCTTTCACCAATGCTCGTTCTTATATCAATTTCTATCACATCAAATTCCCTACGTAAAACAGGAAGATAGTGTGCAGGAGAAAATACATTAATTTTGTAGGCTCCATAAATATATTTCGTAGGATCTAATGGAATTATTCTCAGTAAAGATGACATTACATCTCCTATTATCTGTGGATGTACTATATCGGAGTAAATAAATAGTTGTGACGGTAGACCTAAATGTAAGTTTATTGGATACTTACCAATATTCTGCCTAACAAAATTTGTATTGGGTTCGAACCCAAGTTGAAGTGACAATTTGGGGTTAGCTGTTATTCGAGTAATGTTACTTGTCATATTTGTTACGGCGACAAGTCTTGATATTTCATCGTGTTGAAACTTTACTTTCCCATTTAATAAAGGATTTGCATTGAATGCGTTTAAGAAGTTACTAATATTTTCGTAGTTTGTTGCTGGTATATGGGATTTATATTCAACGTTAGTATAATCTGTTTTTGAATCGGGTAAATATACTTTTTTAGAAATGTATACTACATTTTCATGATCCTGTACATTTAACATACTACACGGATAGTGACATTCAACTAGACCGACCACCCATTCTCCTTCTAGCTTAATAGTTTTAGGTAGTTTAGTGAAGAAGTTTGCTGTTGTGTTTTCTGGAAAGTAGCCCATGGAGCTGTTACTAAGTAACGTTAAATAAAAACTATTATCCATTATATTTTCTTTAAATTTGATATAGGAACCCAAGTATTAAATTTATTCGGATAACCTACCCACTTCACAAGCACTTCTTTTCTGATTCCAGAATAACGTGAACCTATTATTTTATCAATTTTAAAATACGATGTGGGGTCATAAGAAACTTTTTGTAATTCATTCTCATAAAATGTACCTACAATTCCCTCGTTTAGAATATCTTTTATGGTATAAATCAATACAGGCTTACGTTTTACCGAGGCCACTATAAAAATTTCATCACTCCAATTAGTCTCATAGCCTTTTTTAAATATATGCTTATATTTAGTAATTCTAACGTAGTCGCCTATACTTAATTTTGGATCCTGATTATTGTGTACCATTTTTTTCCCCTGTAATCGTCCTTCGTTGATATTACGCCATACAGTCATTATATTATTAAAATTAACATCAACTGGGCGCATTTTTATAGTCGAATGAAAACTATAATTATAGGAATAGACTAATTCTTGCAATATATCTATGTATCTATATGTATTTTTGTGGGTGAAGTATCGCCACATTTTCGTTTTGAGAGTTCTCTGAAACCTTTCCACTATACTAGCCTTAATATCAGGGTTATTCGTTGTGTAATAATTAATATTCTTATTCATTAAATATTGTCTTACATCTTTTGATACGAATTCGGTTCCCTTATCCGATTGTATGTGACTAGGTGTGGCCTTTGCCTCGCAAAATATGCTCTCAAAACAATTTTTTATTGATTGTGAATTCTTTTTAATTAAGGGTCTAACAAATGCATATTTACTAAATACATCAATAACACACAAAATATAATTATAACCATCATTATATTGACTATACTTTCTCATATCACTTAAATCTACTTGCCAGAGTTCATTTAAGTTTGATAAGATATATCTGTTTCTTGGAAATTTTCTTTTTATAGGTTTATGAAGAGTATAAGTTTCCTGTTTTTGCAGCCATTCTTGAACTTGTTTTCGATTCATTTTACCTTTCATTGCTCTAGTTAATGCATTTACACTACTATATCCCGCCGGATTTGCTATATCATAGTAAGTACTATGTATATCTAATAAGGTGTCCATCTTTCCCAATCTATTTTTCTTCCTGGTTTAGATAATTTCGGTGTATTTAGTTTTGTAGGAGTATTAAGACGAAAATCTTCTACATACAATTCATTCATGAATTTATTTATTTCAGGATTACCAACACATATTAGTGGTACTTTAATATCTTTTAATGCTTTTGCAAACTTTTCCCACCCATCAGGTTTATATTTTAAGGGTCGGAGAGTTATATTTATGAGATCTATTATATTGCTTTGAGGTAAATGTTCTTTGTTGATCACAACAGTACCATCATCATTCCAGGAAATTTTATCGTTATTTTTATAAAGAGTATCTAAAAGAATGCTACCTTTCTTTTTGTAAGTTTTAGGAATAAGTCGTTTCAAATAATCAGCCGTGTAGTGTTTTAGTAATATATCCGGAGATTCCGGTGTCTGTACGTCCTGAACTGGTGATAACTCTTTTACAAATGGAATCATCTGCTTCTCGCTTGTGTTGTCTTTAACTTCTTCAATTGTGATAGGTAACTTTAAAGGTTTTTTATCTTCTTGTATTAAGTGTAAGTATTTCTGTAATTCTTGGAGGTATAATGACCATTTTTCACGATCATCAATTTTACTTTTTAATATTTTTTGCATTTCCTTGTCTAATCTTGACAAAGAATCATCAGAAATATTTTCTCTTTTCTTTAGTCGCTCCAATGCGTCTGGTTCAATCAATATCATTTTCTTTGTAGTATCCATTTTGTTTTTATTTATTTATTATGTAATTCAATAATCCACTTAATACTGTGCTAAGAATAATAGGAAGAAAAGCCCCACCTTTCTGTATAATGATTCGCTTTCTTAACCTATGTTTACCCTTCGACACTAGCAAACGCAACAGCTTTTTATATTTCTTTAATTTAGACTTTTCTGTTTCCTTCAATATTATTTTACCATTCAGAACATTATAAATACATTCACAAATACAGTTTATTTCCTCATCGCTACAGACTTTTAATAAGGCTGTACGATGTTTGGGTTTCAGTGTATGTAAAGCTCTTAATAAATCTTGATGTGTCTTCACTCTTTTCGACATAGCTCTACACTGAGAAATTTTAAGGTGTAAAATAGTTTATAAACGGTATCAAAAAACAACTGCACTGCAGAATGTTACCCGAAGACTTAGTGACATCTGCAAGTTTTCCATCAAAAATTTTATAAAGGTTTTCACAAATAAGATCTAATTCATTATCACTGTAAGATTGTATTAAAAGTTTGCGATATTTTGATTTAAAAGTGTATAAAATTTTTCTACTGGACTTTGCAGTAGACGCTGTTTCACCGACACCATTCATCGGATACTATTAAGAATCTCATCGTTCAAATCGTATTTAAATCCTTTTTTCGGTACATACACTATACAATGTTCATTTAAGGGAAATATTTTCGTCTTAAACCGATATGCGTCATTCGTAGCTTGTTTTAAATCTATCATCAAATACCCATGAGGCTCATTAGTAGCATCTCTGTAAGATTCTTCCACGAATTTTGGATTGTCGGGAAACACCTGACGGGCCAAATGTTTTATTTGTGTCCTATCTCGAGGATTTTTGAAATATATGAGATAGCTGGTATTTAGAGAAATATCTCTCTGACCTCTGCCCTGATGGAATAAGTTTTGGGTTATGTAAAATACACTTAAATTTCTGTGGTGGCTTCCTTTCGTGAAGATATCAACTATACGACCATCCGATTCTCTCATAAGATCATCGATAATGAGTAATTGAGGGTGTTTCCCATTAAACATATTCATATCAGGTATTCCTTGGATATATGTCACATCTATTCTATTATAAAGTGGTTGCATTTCATCATAACACCATAATATTTTATCAAACTTGACATCACATATATCTTTTATGTAAGTCAAAAAATTTGAAACAAAGTTAGACTTTCCACATCCACTAGGTCCAGCCACTATCGATGTGAATGGATGAATAAAGTGAATCATTTTTATTCCGTATTATATTAAACGTCTACCTCTTTATAAACAATAATTTATAATGGCATATGAAGAAATAAAACAGAGTCTTTATATACAAATAAATTTATTGCTCAGAACACATTTATACTATACATATTTTTACACAAATTATTTTATTTATTTATTTATTTTATAGAAAGAAACTTATTACTATACAAAGTATGTCATTTCACTTAAGTGCTACGGAGTTTATATTCTTAAAACTACAGTTACAAATATTAAAAATACTTAAAACTACGTTACATTTATTACAAATTACAAACAAAAATATTTACAATTTCTTTAAATTATCTTATTGAATAATGCCCCCATGCGAGGGTGTCTGTTGAATTAGGTATTAAATACCTTTTAGTATCATTAGAAGACAAACAAATCTTATTAATTTTTTGAGTAAAAACTATGTGCTTAATCGATCTGAATCTATACATTTCCGCTAATTTGATTGTGTTATTCATTAAACAGGACTCAAAATCTTTGAATGTTAATTTCTTAGTAACACTCTTATTAACACCCTTAGCTTTAGTTATTAATTTATTATCAACTATCATTGAATACATTTTTGATCGCAACCCAACAAATTCACGAAATATTTGCCCATTATTTTCATCTTTGAAAACCCCGATTTTTTTCTTGTTTATCAGGTTATAATTATAAATATTATTTTCCGGGTAATCTGAAGTATCGAAATATTTTTCTAAATCTGGTTTAATATCACTGTAAAAGTTTTTCGTATATATTTGGTATATTAAACTATCTGTATCAGTATATAGTAATTTTGGGCTTAAAAACTTACTTTTCATATAGGTGTAATGAAAATCAAACATTAAGGTTTTTGAAATATCCAGTATACAAAATCCGAGATATATTGGTTTATTGTATTCAAGTTTTACCTTTTTGAGTTGAACAGCTACTAAGTTTTCGGAAAATATAGAAAGACTATGAAATTCGGGACGTGCAATAAGTGATTGAGCTCCTTGGGTCTTTCCAAGATTTTCCCAATGGGTAAGTAACTTAACATCAACTCTTTTTTCTATGTTTTCCATCGTTTTACCAAATATTGAATTATTCATTAACTTATAGAAATCTTTTTCAAACTCATTTTTTGATAAAGTTCGAAGAGATGTGTTAAGATCTATGTATTGTTTTAACCAAGGACTTTGTCTAAATTTTAAAATTCTATGAACCTTTTTAAGTATTAAGCCCAGTGACAAACACTGTTTAAGATTTCGGTAATGAATTACGTATTTTGTTTTATTATTTAAATTTGTTACTAATTTGGGGTGAATAGATTGGTCTGTGCAAATACGTTCAGGACATAAAGGTAAATCTGAGTGAGTATCATGTAGGTTTTCAGGATATTCCAAATCTACTTCTACTATGTATCCATAATCAGAATCGTCAGAAACATCGAATTTTGTGTTGACATCTACCCATTCAAAGTTATTTATTGGAAGATATTGTGACATTGCCCACCCATATAAATTATTGGCATCCAAATATATCAGATAGGAATCAGGTTGTTCCTTATTATAATCTTCCATGTATTGATTGTTTGCTTTAGCATAGCGATTACTACACTGTGAAATACCACCTCGTATACCTGATTTTAAAAAAGAAATTATCTCAAAGTCTGTTAATAACTCCAATTCCACTTTTGTTAATTTCATCATGGCATCCCAACTTAACCCTGGTGCTGTGTAATAGTGACATGGATCCAAATAGTAAGTAGTTAAACATACATTTCTAAAATTCTCGAATACATCGGTCAGCAATAAAACATCTGTTTTTAAATATAGATCGGAATAATCACCCATATTTTTACATTTAAAATGTTGCCACACGTCCTTTGCATGTTTATAATCTTCATCTGACACATTAGAATCGGACATTGAATTATAAAACCTTTCCTTAGGGGGTAACGTTGTTAAATTTAAAGAATGAAATGATTGCATTTGTTCATACGGATAAATTCCTTTTCGCTTTACACGTACAAAGTCCTCATTATTTGGAAAGTTTTTACGTAATTCAATAAATTGTTCATTATTTAGGTTTTGAGATAATTTTTCTAAACTACTGGACATAAACTTTAAAGAATCTATAAATCGTATACTAATACTACGATTGTTGATCTTTATAGTTTTTGAAAAAGATATGTATTTTTCTTTGTTTTGTGGTATTACTTGAATGTTACCTTCAACTACGTGTAAAGCACGGACTATAAAGTGAGCATCATAATGGCTCATGTTATGTAATATGACTGGTACAAAGTCAGGCGTTACATATTTCTTACCACAAATTGTATGTGCAAAACCTTTAAATTCGCCGGTATATGAATCATACACGGTGAAATCTTCACAATTTAAATCTAAATCACAAACGTAACATTTACTATCATGTGTTGTAAAGTTTACATTTTGTTCAGATAGTGGTTTTGGTGATTTGCGGAAAGTGTTACGTTCTATAATGTTTTCTAAATCCTTAATTAAACTCTGAATAAATACACACTCACAATCATTTCCTTTATAAGATACATATTTTGAAATGCTATCATCATATGAACATTTAATATAATAACCAAAGCTATATACATCATGTTTCTGTACATTTTCTGTGTGTGATGCACATGGATTATTCGAACAACTATAAATTGGCTTTAAAAATGATTCGAAATCTGCATATATTACAAATGGAATTTTTAGTTTTTTGTGATAGCTTTCAAATTTTAACTTATTGCTGTGTGTTAATGTACCAAACCAATCCTTCCTTAAAGCATTTACGGATGGAATTTCCGTACGGATTTGCATACAGTCACTTTTTTGGTGATTCATTAAAGCATCTTTCTTAGTAAAGAATAGTAAACACCCATCGCAAATAAAAATTGCATTGTTTCGATTAGTAACTTGTTTTGACAATAAACGAGATAAGTTTTTAATGTAGCAATAATGATTAGTGTTGCCATGTGTTAATAACAATAAATTTACGTGAACAGGTCTACGTTGTTTTGTATGGTGTAAAGGCCCAACTACGATATATTTTTTTTCTTTTTTACTGTACTCTAAACCAAAAACATTAATGCTTAGATTATTTAAAATTTCAAATTTTGAAATATCACGTAATTTTACTGGGAATGCTATTTGATTAAATTTTAATTTATTAGAGTGTTGGCTATAAGCAGTGACTCTATCAGAATGGTTTTGTGCAGGATATAAAGCGGAGAGAATTGCCCATTTGAAACAAAGAACATCTGTGTTTTTCACATTAATAACTGCCTTTTTAGAACGTATGTCACGTGGCAGCTCAATAAAAGAACTACCCCGACAGGGATTAAACTTTCCTACATTCAAATCTAATTCGGTCAGGTGTTGAAGGCTCCAACCACTATCTTTCCTTTCAAATTCACTAATCTTATTGGTTAAGATACTATAAACAGATGTAATTAGTTCATTAACATCAGTACTCATACAAACAATATAGTTGGAAGTCTGAAAATCAAATGAATTTTTTAAATCTTTCGTTTGCTGAATAAAACTCCCCCGCAATATAAAATTAACCTTAAATGTAGTAAATTGTTTTATACATTCGGAGAGTAGTTGCACAACACTGTTATTGATTGAAGAAAAATATAATTCCGGGGTTGTAAAATCCTTGGAAGAATTCGTACCTATCCTATATGTTAGTAATCGGTCTTTAAATGCAGTTTCAATTATATCTACGTTTTCCAAGGAGTGTTTCAATTTAAATAAGTTATTTTTATGTAAATGACTATTAACATGATTGGAAAAATACCTTTTTTTTACATTAACGTTGCAAGTAGTACACTTCATCATTTTCACAGTAGATGGTGTACATTCTTGAATCGACGTCTCTATATTATGAAATGTATGATCTTTAGATGTAGATGGTATTGCACCTGGTTCTCCACAACCCACTTGGATGAAAGTACTGAAAATTTATTAATAATTTAGAAACTGCATATAGCGGGTATATAAATAATAATATTTCATATAACAATAAATTGCGTTTACCTTTCAATAGTTTCACACATGTTGTAGAGTTCTGAGTCTAAATATTGAGAGTCAACGAAAGGCTGTGATCTATTTCGGTGACCATGACAAAACTCATCTTCATTGATTCGGCGATGTTTTTCATGATTGCCATTTTGATAATTATCTTCAGATTTACGTTTACATTGAGCTTGTTCCTTCTCTACTTTGCAACATATTTCATATAGTTCAGCATCGTAGCACGAATCATATAGTGACTCAACTAAAGTATCGTTACTTAATTCAAAATATAAACTTTTTATAAAAGACATTTTTATAGTTGGTTGTACGACAACTGCGTTAAAATATACAATAATAGCACTTGTTTAGTGCAACGCTGTTATATATATGGCACCTTTCCACGCCCACTTCATTAACTAAAGACCTTTAAAATTCTTTAAAAATTGTTAACTGATGACTAAAATTAATCACCAATCACATTATTATCTCTAATTACATTGAAACTTTATACAATAGCATACTTAAAAAATCAGTCATTGAAAGAACAATATCAAGTATTTTTGTCGAAGTGATATTTTTTTACGTCAGGTGCATCGGCTATTTCCTTAGATATATCATAGATCACTTCATTGATTTTGTTGAGCCTATGACTTGCCGCATAATATTTAATCCGAGTGGTTGCATGTTTCCAATGATCAGTTGGGGGTATCCTCGCCAGTTTTTTTAGATCGTAAACTTCTATTTTTACAAAGTGTGTGGCTTGCGCCCCATCGTCGGTATTGGTTGATATGTATGCCATTCCACCATCTCGAGACGCCCTTCCAACGCAGGACGACATTTTTTTCTTCTTTTTGGCTGGCTTTTCAAATAGGTCGTCCAAACTGCTGCTGCTACGTGTTCTTTTTATTTTCAATGGCTGTGTCAATTGTAAATCTGACTCGTCGTCGTCAGACAGTGGATAATAATAATGTTTTAAAGTGTTCTCTTCAAGGATGCTCGAGGAATTCTGTAAAGGACATAATACCAAATATTAGACACTACGACATAGCTAACGTAAAATCCTAATACTATGTTATAAATCTAAAGTTTGTGCGTGTATATTTGTTACAAGTTCTTACACGCCTTAACGACTGAATAAAATTTCTGTTCAGTATACATGTAGTACACATATGTATAGATTTAACACATACATCATTTCTGTGTGTGCATGTAGGTATAAATATTATTTTCTAACCAAATCTGAAAAAATATGTGTACGTTCATCATACAAGTATACTTTCCTCTCCGGTGAAATACATGAATAATATTGTAAAAATATGAAACGACAAAAATATTATATCTACATTCATTACACATATTTAATATATAAGATATTATAAGAGCAATAAATGAGATACTTACATCCATATTATCGAAGTAGCACGTGAACACAATAACACACACACACACACGTTACAATAATGTAGCACTATCTCTGTTAAAATAATTATTTGATATATTGTAGATGTGCTTTCATCCAAGGTTTATATAGGAAGTTTTAAGCAATTAACATTAGCGAACACGTTCTGTTACAAATCTTGTTGCTCATCACATTCGCATTAGCAATTATGATACAACATTCCAATGAATCGTTAGTGAAGTTCATACTTGTGTATTGCGAAACACCCACATACCTTAAGAGCATGTGAAGCTTTTGATACCGGAAGTGACCGATCCTGCTAGCCCAGACATCATGCAATATGGGTGTTTGTCAACAACACTAAATAAATACATTCAAACAAATCACCTCTGCGGCATAATGGTGCGGTGACGATGCTTGCCACATGAGGTCCTAGGTTCGATTCCTGGGTCGGGATTGTCACCTATCACGTTGTGGAACTTAGTATCTTCGGCTAATCGTGGGAGCATTAGTTGTACCTCTGTCTACCTCTTCGGGGATATGGCCGTGAAGATACTTTTTTACATGCATACAAGTACTGGAATATATTTAATAAGCACACAGACCCAGTAATAATAGCACCACCGCAGCGACTAGCACTGATGATGTATGTAATAAGATGGGTCAAGGTGGTGGTACTCAACCTGGTCGAGACGTTGCAGAACTCACCAACTAGTCAGTACTCACGATGTTAATGATATAAATTACTATGAAAAAAAAAAGTAAAAGTCTTACAGGCTGCTAAAATGATAATAGAATGATCGCCATAATCGTGCTTTTGTCCGCTGAACAGGTGAATCGCAGTGGAACGTTAAGACGCTCGCTCTGCCTTCTCGACACGGGAATCAGCTTGATGATATTTATTTTATTCCATATTCATTAGTTGCAAGTGATACGCAATGCGAGACGTCCTAATGAGCTTTTAATAGTGCGATTGTGTGACGGGCGTTCGAGCTTAATGATAATGAGGTGATTAGATAACGAAGGAGAGCCAGGAATGCTAACTTTGCAACCGTGCGAGATATCAAAAAACGGATGCTTGCAATCGATCGGGCGTACCTGGAAACCCCCATTTTGACACCAAATTTTTTTTTTTTTTTTTTTTTTTTTTTAGTTTTGACCGACCACCAAGTGGGTCAGAAACACAGGTGGGACAGAAACAGGGATCCAGACCCAACGACCCGGGTGGTCGGGAACCAACGAATCCCTACTACTCATACATCACGATCCTTGCAGGCTTGTCTCGCTTCCTCCACATTCATCACTCTCTTTATACACACACGCCGGTTGCGAAGACTCTTGACACCACCTTCGGACAGTACTCGATCAATCTGATCGTGGTATGTCAGTCTTGGTCTTCCCCGGTACCTACATCCTTCCACATTCGCATTGTATATCTGTATTGTTAACCTTTCATCTACCATTCTTTCTACATGTCCGAACCAACGGAGCATGCCCTTTCTCATCTTTACACCGACACTTTCTTTCAATCCTAACCTCTCTCTCACTTCCACATTACGAACCCGGTCCGCGAGTGTCACACCCCATATTTTTCTTAGCGATCTCATCTCGACCACGTTGATTCTACTTTCATTCCCTTTCTGACATACCCAACTCTCACTTCCATACAATAGCGTTGGGATAAACACATAATTATGCAGGGCTAGACGGGCACCCTGACTTAAAATTGTGCTATTAATTAATCTCCCTAACGCTCCATTCACTCTGTTCCCTGCACACACTCTTCTTTCAACATCAGCGGTGTACCTTCCATCCCTGCTAAAAGCACATCCAAGATATGCAAACTCATCTACTTGTTCCAGCACTACATCATCGACCACATCTCTTACATCCGTTCTGGTTGTTCTAATGCACATTATTTAAAAATATTAGGTTTCTGTACTCCTGCTCAATGTAAACTTTAGCCGTGCCAAATTTCATGCTCCACCGCTTAGTATTTTCGTAAAAACTTTTTGCTGCACATAGTAACATAAGTTTAACATTTTATATGTCAGTCCTACAATTGAGAAAAATCGACTTACACCTTATATTATAGTAAAATCCGTCGAGCCGTTTAGGTTTTAAGGGCGTGCCCAATGTATGAACAGACTCGAAAAACATTACCCTCCATTGGCACAGTCGAGTAAAAAATAAATTGATAAAGAACCTAGCGAAAAAACTGTGCGTATATTATAGTTTGTAGAGGACGCCTATTATTTATATCAAACTATTATAGAAGCAGTCAGCAAACGAGAGATAAGTCTGCACGATAACCTAGATATAGCAAAATTAATGAAACACGATATTCCATTTAGAGTTGCAGAGATTTGCATTTTAAATGAATTTTATAGCATGCAGCTGCAATTGGAAAATTAACACATTTATCTTATTTATATAATTACATTACAAAGAGGTAATATTTGTTTGTTTGTAATGGATAAACCGAAAACTATGTGGACTTAAATTTAGTACAAACCTCCACCACCACCACCACTATTACTGAGTAACGTTGACTACTTTTAACCCGACTGAGTCAAAGAAAATAAAGTTTGTGGGCCACGATAACGAAGTCGCGAGAAACAGCTAATTTTGAATCAAGAAGAAATTACATTTAAGCCGAGTTTTACTAGCGACCTAAGTCTACGTTGGTGATTAGTAAAGTCGTAAACTTTATTTTTTAATTAAAAAAATCATTTTCACATCATGCAAATTGATCTAAACGTATAAAAAGAAGCCTTTCTTTTTATAGGTTTAGAAAAAGTTCAGTAAAGATATTGTTCGCAGACAGACAATATTAGCACCATCTTTAATGCCTATAGGCGATAGTTGTCTTTCTCTATCAGGAGAGCAATCTGTTTGTTTGCTATCTTATAAAAAGCAGTAGCCTGGTTAGCGACGACTACGCAATCAACGGGGCTCGGGTTCGATCCCCGACGGGGACAAGCATTTGTGTGATGAGCATAAATGTTTGTATTTCCGGGTTTGGGTGTTTATTAAATATATTCTGGTTTTTATATATATGTAGGTATTTCTATGTATTAGTATCGTTGACTAACACCCATAACACAAACAAATAATTTGCTTACTTTGTGGTTAGATCAGTAAGTGTAATTTTGTCCCGCGAATATTTATTATTATATTTATTACTAGCTGTAGCGCGCGACTTCGTTCGCGCGGACTCCGTTTACTCCGCACAGCTTCTCCCCCGTAGGTGATAGCGTGATAATATTTAGCCTATATGTTGACCCGACCTGTTAGTAATATTCATGCAAAATTTGAAGTAAATCCATGCAGTGCTTTTTGAGTTTACTCCGGACATATGTACATTGACTTTCCTACGATTTTATTATATGTATATAGATTACTGATACTGTAACAAGGGTTAATTCTAAGTTTTTGATTACTAAAGTCGTAGACTTTATTTTTTAATTAAAATAATCATTTTCACATTATGCTAATTAATCTAAACCTATAAAAAGAAGCCTTTCTTTTTACGCTTTTTATAGGCGATTGAAAATCAATAAAATTTGTAATGACAGAATTGAGAAATAAAGAAATATTACCGTCAAAATGATGATAGTGTTCAGTTAAAAACCTCATAAACACGCTAAATAGTACAAATTCTATGTTAAAATATTCAGCGGTTTTTGCGAGATCCGCTTTTAATACAAAATAGCTATATAAGATAAATATTTGAGAAATGAGGACTATATAGAGAATTTTCGAGAATAGGTCGCGTCATCAGTAATTCTTATTTTATACCCTATACATAATATGTATATATGAAAAAATCAACTCTCCTGATATTAGGAAGAAAATAATATAATCACCACCTAAAAACAATTGCAACATTGTATTGCCATTCGCAAGACTGGAATGGCAAATATCATATGAAAGTTTACCAATGACTATACCTTAATGAACAGTGTTGTCAACGTGATATAGCAAGCGATAATGTCACGGTTTCAAGAATAGGCAAGGAAAATGATACTAGATCGTGACGCCATAAAACCAAGGATTTAAATATCGGTATTTTGTGGCAACGTTATTACTCGCAGCATGACATAATGTTATTTTCAAGCATAGCATTATCCAAAAGTGATACAGAATTTGTTACAGTTTAATAACGTTATTCATTACGTTCTGTTATACACTATGAAATAACGTTATGGTATATGGTATTATAACGTTGTCTTCTAGCGCTAGTTGGCGAACGAAACAGCATGAAACGCGTATACATATTGATATTATAACGTTATTTATCGTTAATAATTTCGTCCTGTCATTTGAGTATCGATACATTTTATAGTGTTAGAAAATAATGTTGTTACTGAGGTATCGCTGCACTCTGCAGTAATAACGTTAAGTATCGTAAAATAAGTTTTGTTAACGTTTGATAACGTTTTAAATCCTTGCATAAAACTGGTTTGACATCAAAAAACTTTAAAGATAGGCTGTAAGTACATGCAAGTGAAATAGGCATTAAAAAATTAAAATGAAATATAATAAACAGTTTGGTAAAGTTATTATATAAAGTGAGAGTAATGTTCAGAAGCAGGTGAAAATTTGCAATTTGATCATACCAGAAACTGAAAAAGTAAAAAGCACGTGCACAGACAGAAACTTATTTTACCTAATAGATCTTTTCTCAGTAGAGCTGACGTCACTCACGTAACAAAATGCGCCAGTGAATATTGCAGTAAAACCACCAGCCAGAGACATTGGAATGCAAGTCGCTATGTACCACCAAGGTCCTAAGTCATCTAACGTACTGTAAACGACCGTCATTCCGAGACCAATTGAAAGCCCTAAAAGTGCCAATTGTCCTATTACTTCTTTAGTAAACATTAAAACCCGTAAATACATTTTCTTTAAGTAAACAAATTGTTTTGAATAATTAATGTCTCAGATTTTTTTTAAGCTTTAGATGTAACACAGTTAGTTGATTATAAGAACATGCCTTGCAACTTTATTCAGTCCTGAGTTAATTTTACTCATAAGGAATAGTTTAATTTAATCATCTTATCATCGTATAAAAATATTTGCTGCTTTGTCACAAAAAATCATGAATAGCTTTTAGATGATTCAACGTTTATGAATTAATTGGTTTTCATGCCAATTAAAAGTGCCAATTGTTCTATTACTTCGTTGGTAAACATTATAAGTATATCCCATAACAAATACATTTTTAAATATACAAATTGTTTTAAATAATTTATGTTTTAGGTTTTTCTTAGGCTTTAGACGCAATACAGTTAGTTGATAAGAACATATCTTGCACATTTATGTAGCTCTAGGTTAATTTTGCTCATATAGGAATAGTTTAATTAGCATATCATCGTATAAGAATATTTAATTACATTACATTGCTCTGTCACAACAAATCATCAATAGTTTTAAATGATTAAACGTTTATGTTATTAAGCACGTGCACAGATAGAAACTTATCTTACCTAATAGATTTTTAGATTTTGCATGCGAATTGAAAGCCCTAAAAGTTCTAATTGTCCTCTTACTTTTTTGATAATTATATAATCCATATACCTATACCCATAATAAATACATTTTTTAAATATACAAATTGTTTTAAATAATTTATGTATCAGGTTTTTCTTAGGCTTAGATGTAGCACAGTTTCTTGACTATAAGGACATGCCTTGCACCTTTATCTAGCTCTAGGTTAATTTTGCACCTAAGGAATATTTTAATCACTATATCATCGTATTAAATATTTTATTTTAAATATTTGCACACCATATAATGGTAGAATATGTTGGTAACTTAATTTATTTTTAACAACTTGTAACACCCATATTCTTGCAAATAAATATTTTCTTTCTTTCTTTCTTTCTTTCTTTGCTTAATATTACATTGCTCTGTCACAAAAAATCATGTATGAAATGAAAAATGTCATGAATGAAAAAATGATTCAACGTTTATAAATTAATACAGGTTTTACATGCATTATTAATTATTAATAAGAAATTTAACTTTGCAATCTACGTTCTAGTCTGCAAGTCTCATTAAAATGGAAAAGAGATCTTTTTCTATTTAAACATTATTGTCCATGCAAAATAAAAATTAGACACCTATTCAGAGAAATTGACTTACCAAATAAAGGCCACACCACTAAAGGTTTTCTGCCGTGTCTATCCGACCACACTCCAAGAAACAAAGAGAGAATAGCAGGAGCAACTGACTCTAATATTGTTTTAACCATAGTGATAAAGGCTGTATACTTCTGTACTTCTCTTTCCAAAGCCTGGCTGTCATTACCCCTCACTGGTGCCAGAAATACTTGACATTCTTGTTTGGTATGGTTCAAAGAGTGAAAACATGTACGATAAAGTATGATGTTGCTAATCGGAGTACCTACAAAGAAAATTATGTCCAAGTTAGTGATCAATGACTATGTTCCGAAGTTTGTAGAAATCTGGCATTAGATGATAAAATCTAAAAATGTGCTATCCAAAGTAAATTTTACAAGTTCTACGCATACATATTCTTTTTATGGTTTCGAAGTAAACTAGGAACCCTTTTTCGCTATGTCCGTCCGTCCGTCCATCCGCACGATAGCTCAGAGATCCTTATTACTAGAAACTTAGTCACGTCAACAAAAAGGTAACATAAATACTTGAAAAATATGTTTTTCAGGGTAGCTCCCCTACATGGAAAGCGGGGATGTTAAATTTTTCGCACGTACCCCTTTGTGGGATATTGTTGGATAGGTTTTTAAAAAATATTGTAGGTTTGTGAAAACAAGTTTTCGATTAAGAGACTCGTTTGTAAAATATAACGATTTTAAGTGCTAATTTTTGTTAGTGTCCCCTCTGCAGGCTAAACGGTTGGTTTTGGGGGTGAGAAAGTAATCATGGTAGTAGTAAATATAACGAAGTTAAAAGGAAAACTATCTTTATAAGTTTTTAGTAATATTGTTAGTTTAGTATCTATCTATCTTTTTAATTTTTTTTTTCGACCAACTTATAAAATGTACATAGAGAAATTTTTATAGGCGGGGAACGTGTGGTGCGGATAAATGTATACATATTTGTCGTTGACGAATAGCTTAAGGCGATAGATAATGCCAAACTACGAAATAGACACCTCTTTGAAAGCCTACTACTGCTAACCGATTGGTCCAATAATTTAAAAAAAATATGCATTATACGTATAATACAATTAAGTTTAAATTTTGTGTTCGTTTTTTCAAATTTTATTGTTATTTTTGACGGAAAAAAATCGAATATCTTTCTTATTTTTACACAAAAAATTGCTTATAACTTCCAAACTACTGTAACGATTTTGATGATTTTTTCTTTTTATTACAGACAATTTATTGCTTTATAAAATTTAAGTTCAAAATTTTACAAAATCATTATAGTGTGCTATTAAATCAATAAAAATCTTATTATTTAATTCGCGGACAGCGCTCGCGTCGAAAGTCAGTCTCCCGGTAGCGTTCATACGGGGAGGCTGTGTCGCATGTTAGCATGCTCCGCTCTCCATATTCGAGTCAAAGAGTAATAGTACAGATAGAACGTTTGGCACAATAGTAAGATTGTGCCGTTTGGAAATTGAAGATTTCGTTTACGCTTGGATGTTTTTTTATAGTAGATAATGAGCTTGGACCGAGAAGTCTGTTTTTTTTACAGATGTTGTTCTTATGATATAGACAAGGAATAAGAAAGGATTTTTTTAAATTCATCCCCTAAGATGGTGAAATAGGGGGTGAAAGTTTGTTTGAAACTCTGTCATTTTTGAGTTATTACAACTCAAATAGAATGATATGCCGTAATTAAATTATCCTTTAACTGAAAAAAAATTAAATATAAATTTAATATTTTTTGAAATTCTAGCCTATAGAGAGGTAAAAAGAGGCTTTAAAGTTTGTATCATAAATGAATTGTTTATTTATTGCATTACTATAAAATCTAAATTATTTTAATTTAGTATTTATGATTTTTAATACAATTAAGAAGTACGAATTTTTGGATTTTTTTAGTACTTATGCTCTTCAATCGAAATTGAAGAAACATGCATGTAATGTTCGAAGTTTCATCCATTAAAGGAGTAAAAGTGTGTGTTACAATTTATATGAAAAATCAAAGGTTTATGGTGAAAATAACTTGAAATTCGGCACTTATAATCTTCAACACAATTTAAGAATCATATATTTGGGGATTTTTTTAAAATTTTATTCCTTAAAGGGTAAAAAAAGCATTGATGTTTGTATAAAAAATAGATTGTTTATTGTAGAATATTGTAGAAATTATTTAAAACTTAGTATTTATGATTTTTAATACAATTAAATGAATACGAGTTTAAGGTTTTCAAATGTCATCTCTTCAAAGGATGAAAAAAGTGGTAAAGTTTGTAGAAAAAATAAAATATGTTTAATCAAAATCTCTTCAAATTTATTAGTCATGATCTTTAATTCAATTAAATTAACGTGCATGTAAGGATGCTGTGAGTTTTATCTCTTAAAGAGGTAAAAGAGGGTATTAAAGGGGCTAAAAGCTAGTACTTTATAAATAGTTTTGTTTGCGAGTAGACGCTGAATAATATTTTGAGACTATTCATGTTTACGCTTTCCTACGTTTACGCTTGAATGTTTTATTAGCTAGAGATAGATAAGTATTTTGTCAATATTTTGTATAAATGTACAAAAATAAATAAAAAATAAAACATATAAACAACGAAGATAATTTAAGCAAGCGAATAAAAAGCAAAACTTAGAGTTTTGCTAAAAAAAAACTGGTACTATTTGAAGGTAGTAAGGACTTCGCAACTAAAAATAAATAAATTAAATATAGACCAGAAAATACATACAAATAGTCTAAATAAATCAACTTATTTAGTAGTTTCCTCTATAAACATTAAATCAAACTATATATCTTCTTTTTTATTACGAGATTTTGAAACAAAAACTAAGAAGCTAGTTAGTTTTAAAATATTATTCAAGAGATTATATTTAACCAAATCAAATTTTGAAAGGTTTTGTTAAATATTAATTGTTGATTGTATGTATTAAAATAAGGTGCTACACGGGATGTATTGTATATTACAACACTTTCAAAGAAATAGGAAACGAAACTGTTATTATTGTGTAAGTTGTTATATGATTTTTTGTCGATTTTCGGTACATTTTTTTTCTTTAGATATTTATCGTTTTTCTAAAACGAATGTATATGTAATCGATAAATGAGCGATTACTGGTTATTGGTTTTGAGTTTGACAACATTCAGTCGATTCATGATGATAAAAGTTCATATAGGTGAACAAAAATGTTAAAACGTAGGTATCTGCATTTACTGTAAATACTCTTTGACGTTGGAGCAAGCTAGCGCGCGATATAATTTTTGCGCTGCTCCTGTCAGAAACTCAAGGTCGTTCGCAGCTGTAATCGCCTTAAATGTTCATAGTAATGAAACCATAAAAGCATTCTTCTTAGTCTGCATTATTGTGATTAGCAACTTTGGAACCCTACATTACGTGTGGCCCGACACACATTTACCTATTGATTTGATATTGTGGAACCCACATGCGAGAGCGGGTATAATTAAGCGTAAATAAATAAAACAAAGATCCCTGCAACCTGCAGGCCAGCCCCTGATCCTCCCACTTACTGTATAGAATGCCCATCGGCTCGGCTCGGCTCGGCCTTAGGCTCGGTTCGCCGATGGGCGAAACAGGGATCCTCGTCGCCGCCGGCGGTGACGGTTTCGCGTAATATGTAGGTACTTTCTATGTAGTGTTTTCGTGTGTACCGTTGGCCAGAGTTATCGATCGTCGGGATCGGTGAGAACGTAGTACGTAATTTGGGATCGGGATTAGAATTTGGGATATAGTCTGCCGCGGCTACCACCAGTGGGTGTGGGTGTGAATTGGTACGATCGAAATATCTTTGGTAAATATCGTTGCAATAAATAGTGAGTCGTCACCAATTGTCATTATCGATTCACTTATTTGTGGAATAATTCGCATATTACAGACCACAGCTATTATTTTATTCAAAAACAACCGATATAAGGATCAAGGATGACTAGTATTGCTCGATTAGTCATAAACAAGACTACTAGTTAATTGCAAGTAAAGTTTCTGAAACACATTTACGCCTACATAATTTTATGCATCAAACTTTGATTTGTATAAAGGGATAAATGTAAGCATTCGTCGAAAAAGTACTTTAATAATCTGCTAAGTTTGAAGTGTCGCACTTGTAATTACGATTTAAAAAGATATACCTAATGATTGTGTGTAAAATATTATGTATTATTATTTATCTTTATACTGGCTGACCGATAAAAGATTGTACATACTGAAGGAGGGTGTTCAGAACTCGATTCTGATACACAATGTACAAAATAGGTTCTTAAATTTTTACCTAATCTTATATATAAAATTCTCGTGTCACAAATCACAATGTTCGTTCCCGTACTCCCCCGAAACGGCTTGACCGATTCTCATGAAATTTTATGAGCATATTGAGTAGGTCTGAGAATCGGCCATCTATTTTTCATACCCCTTAGTGATAAGGGTTGTCCACCCCTAAAAATATTTTTTTATTTTTATTTTTTTTATAATTCAGCATTGAAAAATACATAGAACCCTAAATTTTCGCCCTTCTACTATCAACCCCTGTTTCTTAATTCAATAATTTATATGGCAAAACAACGTTTGCCGGGTCAGCTAGAATTAGGTACTATACTAATTCCGTTGAGGTTTACTATGTAGTCAAGCAATAATCTCATTTTATAATATTTTTGTTATTAACATATGACTATTAACTCTCGTGTCCTTCATAATATGTACAATCTCTTACCAGTCAACCTGTATGTAAAAATGTAGCTTCCGTAAAGTTTGTGTCCACAAAAATCAAAAACTACGACTACAAATTTATGACTTGATATTTGTTCACTACACAGGAGAATATTTACTACTACAAAGGAACAGGAGAATATTTTATGAACTTATTATTTCAAAGTTCCAACGGAAACAAAAGATTCTTGCATTTTCGAGTGACTCACAAGTTCTCATAATTGAGCCACAGCGAAGCGTGAGCAGGTTCAGCCAGTTATTATTGTTCATTATGCTTTGCTAAATGATGGCAAGGATATAAGTTTACAGATTACCGTACTCTCTACTGGACTACGATATCGACAAGCAACGTCGCTATTTCGGCTATAGGAAAGGCAGTGGCAGCAGACAGTGGCGGGGCGTTGCAGAACTCTGACATCTAATTAGTAATCACGATGATGACAGCATATTTAACCGCCTTTTGCCTTTACAGCATGTCTGGCTGTAAGACAGATACGCTGTTCCTCAGTGGGGTTCTTCATTCCCCATTGCACTAACCGGAAAATTGAAGTGAATTATATTTATCCAAAATTTACCCTAATACCGGTATCTTCATGGTCAAAACATACATACATATCTTCACGCCAGATCCCTTACGGGCTAGGCAGAGAGAACCGAGTGCCATACATCACGATCCTTGCAGGCTTGTCTCGCTTCTTCCACATTCATCACTCTCTTCATACACACACGCCGGTTGCGAAGACTTGACCAAAACGATTTCGATTTGGTCATAATTTACACATGTATGTAAAATTCCAAATGAAACTTGAGAAAAAAAAGAATGAAGTATTAGTATAATAAAGACTAATAAATTTAAAAAATACACACACTTGCCTTTTTATAGCATGAATCACTGGATGAAGATTCCAAGAAGTATTATTTTTCAACAAACAATTTATATGCGAATGGAATATATAGCTCGAACCGGTTTGGATCAGTACATACCGCAAAAGCTGGCTAGGTGGCTGCATCCTTACTTCACAACGACAGGATAAAAATTTGGACTTAATTTCAAAGCTTTAATAATAATTATCGCTTTTTATTTGCGATAACTAAGACCGACGACTTTACAAACCGACTCTATTGACGCACAGCTCAAACCACTGGACGAATCGGCCTAATATTTCTATTACTTCGACTCGTGTTGAGCGAAGTAGTGTTCGATTCTCTTTAAGATCTTTGGTGTCTATAGGATATAGGTTTCTCTTTCCATCGGTAGAGTCTTCTACTTACTGCTCACTGAGACAATTATTACGCGTACGGTCGACTTGCATTGCAGCCAACTGACAAAACGGCAACAATCAAAGAGCGCGTTCGACAGACAATGAACTTAATTTAACAAATAAGGCCAATCTATACATATAATAAAATCGTAGGAAAGTCAAAACTGTACATTGAATATTTTTTAAAAAGAATACTTGAGGCGTGATCTACAATCGATATCGAAGCTAAAAATATAGTTTTTAGAATTTTTGTCTGTATGTCTGTTTGTCTGTATGTAATCACAATGGCCGTTAAGAAACGCTCACACTGTGGACCTAGCAGAAAAATAATATAAAGGTGGACCTGTACGGACGTACAGTATTTTGGTATCTGACATTTGTGTTGTAACTTGTAAACGAGAACTGGAATAATTCCTTTTATTGAAAATGAATTGGGACAATGAAACAGTGCTAAACTTCCTGGAATTGTACCAAATTAATTCGTGTATATGGGACTCCCAGAATTAATCCCATAAAAATAGACTATATTTTCTTACGCATAGCACAGAGTTCCCCAAACTTTTTTGTGTCGCAGACCCCTTGCCATGTTTTTCCGTGTTGGGTAGACCCCCTACTTACCTGATATTGATTTCCTGTAAATTTCTAACTGTAGTGGAAATTAGTGTTAAAAACTTAAAGTAAAAACACATGTTAATTTATATATTTATTAATTGAATTTAAATTAAAACCACTCAAAATAAAATCTTGTACGTGTTGTGTAAAATATACGTACATTAAATAAACATAAAATAAACTATAAATAAAATAACATAAGCAATAAGTCAATACTTTTAGTGAGAAGGATGAACCTGATGCTTTAATAATAAATTATCAACATTTGGCGTCAATTTTGTAAGGGTTAATCTTAAATCTCCTCGGCTAATGATGTCCAGTCTGTTTCTTTTTTTCGTTAAGAGATTGGTAACAGTGCTGAACCCCTTTCCACTAGGTATGACGATGGAAAGGAAATTAAAAATTTCCTCGTTATATTCCATAATACGGGATAAAATAACGGGTATGTTGTTTTGCAGCCAGAATTGCTGATATCCGTTTTTAAACTGAACCTTAAGTTCTTCTTTTGTACTCAGTTTAGTCAGTTTCCTTTGTATTATGACATTCGTTTCTTCTATGTCACCATAGGGATTAATTATCCACGGTGGTAAGCCTAGATTCAAAATCTGAATAGAAGACATTTAAATGTTGAACGTAAGTTGAAACGTCGTCTTCCTGGCAGCTTGTTTATGACAAATTGGGGAACTGAGAAAATTCGCCACGTCCAATATTTTGCTTCATTAAATTAACTCTGGCAAGAAACGCTGATAAGATGGACTTTGTTTTAATCAAATTTAAACTGTCGCCTTGTAATTGCAAATTAACCATATTAAATTTTGTAAACAAATCTGTTAAATAGGCGATGTCTGTTTTTCTCTTCATTAAATTATATTTTAGTATCCAGAAATTCCAAAATAGTCTCAAAAAGTGCAAAAAATCTTGTCAAACATAAGCCTTTCGACAGCCAGCGTACTTCAGTGTGAAGGAGTAATTGATGAAAGTGTTCGTCATTTTCTTCACACAACTGCGCAAATAACCGCCTATTCAACGCGTTGCACAGTATTTCGCCTAGAACATGCTAGGTGGACAAAATTCATGTTATCATTTCCAGGAAATCTTAATTGCAAAACGTAAACAACACCCCTAATCTCCAGATTCCAAGAATCGGTTGTTTGTCAAATGCTTAACTGATAAGGAATAGTGGTTAGAAGTCAGGTATTGAGTTTAATGAAATCGTTACAGTCAATCAGTTGCAGTTTAGTGACACTTTCGTACACATCCATAGTGGCTTATAGTTAATATTTTGAGTGTTTGTGATGGATATCAACACGGAGGGTAAGTCCTATTATTTAAAAAACCTTTTTTAAAATCTGAATCTGTTCAAATGAATTTTAGGTATAATTTTAACATAGCTTATATATTTTAACGTATTTTTTTTATGAAAGAATAGTTTTAAAGAGTTAATTTTGCAGACATTCACCTTTATCCGGGCTAGTTCTTTGATATATCATAGGAAATACTTTATTCTTCATAAAAATACACAAATTGTTTAGCACACTTCAGTACAACATATTCTTTTCTTTTTTTTTTCAGAACGCTTATACTCTATTTCTAGGGTAGAATTTTTTGAAGAGTGGTTGAAACCCACAAAAAATGAAAAGAACTCGGGTATATATGAGTACCTTTCTTCAAAATTTCACTTTGGTAACATTACTGAATGTAGCCAAAAAGAAATAAAGTTGAAGATATCCAACTTTTCCAATAAAATTGGTGTCAAATGGTTGGCTTCAGGAAAATCGAAGGAGCGTTTTTTAATTAAAAATAAGACCTGGCTGGATGAAGAAGATATACAGTTTACTGTGAGTTCTTTTGAGCCACAACCATCAACTTCGAGTGAGGCTGTGATTTCAGCAGGAAGGCCTCGCAAAGAATTCGAAGAATCGTCGTTTAAAACCAAAAAACGTCGAGTCGTGGATCTCGTAGAATCGCGAAGTGTCAGTGAATTGGTGACAGCTGCCGAAATTGCTGCGCGTTCAGCAGGACAACGGAAAATTGCCAGCGTAATTAGAGACATTAGTGAAAGCTCAGTTATTAATGTTAAGTCTAAGGATACCAGTAATGTTAATCCTAGGCAGTTAAGTAGTGACGAAGCGTTAGCTTACTATATAGATTCTAAGTCAACAACACATGCGTACAAACAAACAAGAAAGTGGTCTATGAAGGCAGGACATAATGTGTTTCCATCATATTATAGTTTGACAAAATCTAAACAGGCCTGTTATCCTGCACAGGAGCACATTGCTGTAACAGAAACACGTGCTGAAATAAATTTGCAAGCATTATTAAACAAAACAGTGGAACGTTTAGTATTAGCACAGCATGAAGTTATCAGCAGTGTCCTCGCAACAAGTTCGTCTTTTACACTTGTAAGTAAATGGGGATGTGATGGAAGTTCTGGGCACAGCACATACAAACAGAGATTTGAGAACACTGAAGATACGGACGAATTTCTTTTCGTATTTTCTTTAGTTCCCCTTAGATTATATGATGGGGCCAAAATTGTTTGGCAAAATCCTCGGTCTTCATCAACATTGTATTGTCGCCCAATCAAATTAATATTTGCTAAAGAAACGAATGACTTCACGTTAACGGAGACAAATAGATTGTTGGAAGAAGTTAACGCTCTTCTTCCAACACGTATCGACTTTGGTGATTCTCAAATCTCTGTGAAACACGAACTTTTGCTGACAATGACAGACGGAAAGGTATGCAACGCTTTAACGGAAACTCGTTCAACTCAAAAGTGTTTCATCTGTGGCGCCACCCCCAAGACGATGAATGATGAACCCGCGAACTTCAACAGCAACCAAGATCATTTTGGCTTTGGTTTATCTACACTTCATGCTTGGATTCGTTGCTTCGAATGCCTTTTACATATCAGCTACAAGTTGAATATTAAGAAATGGCAGGCTAGAAGCAACGAAGACAAAGCAGATATCAAGGTTCGTTCCGACGAAATTAAGTTAAAATTTAAGAACGAGATGGGACTTATTGTAGATAAACCAAAGCCAGGATTTGGTTCTTCAAACGATGGAAACACGGCTCGTCGGTTTTTTAAGAATGCTGAGATGAGTGCTCAGATCACGGGATTGGATGTTGAAATCATCAAACAGTTCGATGTAATATTGAGGACTTTGTCTTCTGGATTCGAGATAAACTTAGTTGAATTTAATAAATTTTGTCTTGAAACCAGAAGACATTATCTAAGTCTCTATTCGTGGTACTGTATGCCTGCTACTGTACATAAAATATTAATTCATAGTACAGAGGTCATCAAAGCTGCATTGCTTCCAATTGGGCAGCTTTCCGAAGAGGCTCAGGAAGCACGTAATAAAGATTGCCGCAGATTTAGGGAGTACAACACCCGCAAGTGCTCGCGTGTTGCCACGAACAGAGACTTGCTGTCAATGTTGGTTATAACATCTGATCCCTTGATCAATAGCCTTCGAGAGATTCCCCAAAAAAAGCCGGAAAAAATATGTTCAGAGGTTTTAAAGTTAATTTTAAGCCCTAGTATAGTAGAATCAAGACTGGAAACGTCATCATATTATCGCACAGTTCCACAAAATGATGACGATTACACAGTAAACGATTCATCAGAAGACTCTGATGATGATTATTAGGTTACGTTATGAAATATTATCTTTGCTGCTTAGTTTTAGTTTTCATGCATATATTTTCTTTTATTGTAAATAAACCTATGATTGTTTTGTTACTATTTGTAATTTTATGTATTTAGATTTATATTGTACATACCTCTTGATACTTATTCGATCTGAACTGCATGCAATTTACAGCATTCATAGTACTCGCTAAGTTAATTGTTGCTCATATATTATTTTTGAAAATATTTTTTTGCTATCATAATTTTTTTCGTTTTTTATTACAAAAACATGACTACCCATATTTGAAATAAGTAAGAGCATCGTTATATAACATAAAATAATATTGTCCACCTAGCATGTTCCACGCGATACACTGTGCGTTGGTTCGGATTCGGTTTACTGCATCAATTACTAAATGAAGTGATTCATGCAATCAAACACTCAAATTTTTAGCAACTAAATGTTGTCGATGGGTGACGCAATGTATTGCTAACACCCCTGACACATTTTGTTTTAAATAGCTTATAAATCCACGATAACGTCCAACCATGGCAGGTGCTCCATTTGTAGCTACTGATATGATATTTGATAAAGGAGTTGCTTTTTCAATGAAGTAATCCTTCAAAACATGAAATATTGATTCACCTTTAGCGTCGGTTATCAAAGTTCTTGCGAAGAGCAGTTCTTCGTAGATTTCTTGACGCATAATAAAACGAACATATGCCAATAATAATGCTGCATTATCAGGTAAAGTTGACTCGTTAAGTTGTATAGAGAAATGGGTCGTTTGCAAATAATTACATAAGAAGCTTTCTATTTCAGAACTCATTTCATCAATACGTCTTTCAACAGTATTGTTGCTTAAGGGAATTCTTTTAATGATATCAGATGCAGGTTTCTGTAAAACAGTTTTTAAAACCTCTTTAACGGCTGGCAAAATTAACTTCTCTCCGATAGTATGCGGTTTTCCGGATTTTGCTATAAGTAACGAGATATTGTAAGCAAGGATTTATAACGTTTTAATTTCGATATGTTTGTGTCGTCGTGATTGGTTATGGGATATGATATTATGACGTTGTCTTCTAGCGCTAGTTGGCGAACCAATCATGAAATAGCACGAATCGCGGCGAACCAATCGCAAAACAGCAAAAATATCGAAATTATAACGTTATAAATCCTTGATTGTAAGACGCCCGCAAACCATCATCATTTGAACATTCTGTCCAGTGTAGGTCTCTTCTGAAGTTTATCTTTGACTGTTTTTTTTTATATCATAAGATAGCAAACAAGCAGATGGGTCTCTTGATGAAAAGAGTCAACCATCGCCTATAGACACCAAAGATGTTAATGGTGCGTTGCTATCTTGTGGCGAGGTCTAATGCCACATGCATAAGTTTACCGGCTACCTTACCCTCCAAACCGGAACACGACAGTGACTAGCACTGACGCTATTGCAGCAGGAATAGGTAAGGTGGTGGTACCTGACCCGGGCGAGACAATGCAGAACTCTACCACCTAGTAGCCACGATGGTAGTGACTCGCATAGCCAATCGGTCGCCTTTTACGACCTGCCTGGCAGAACGGCAGTTGGTCTATTCTTCAAAGGAGACCGGAACCAACACGGGGGAAAAAAAAAAGAAAAGTGTTTGAAAGTATTTCAAATCTTTCTCTGTTTTATCAGGGTGGCATCTTCTCAGATGATCTTGCAGTTTAGATGGTTTCATAGCGTCATTGCACAAAACTTTGTAACATAAAAGGCACATAGGTGATTTTTTGTCCGGCAATGATGGAATGAAGCCAAATTTTAAATAATCAACACTGTACTGTCTACCATTTTTTTTTTTAGATTCGGACATGGCATCAGTCATCTGTGGGTAAAATTAAATTATTTAAATAAGACAGAAAATCCAGCAGCTGTATATTAAAAATATTTTTTTGATTTTTCCGAAAACATTCCATAATTCGAACATCTTCTTGCAACAATTAGCTCGAATTACGGAGATTGCACTGCATTTATAATACCGATTGCTAAAACTTTCACTCTGTAATTTTATATGATTGTGATGAGTACTCATGTAATTTTGTATGACTGAATATTAAACTACTAATAATTAAAGTCATGATCGGCGTAATTTATCTATCTTTGGTAACTACGAGTACAAAACTAAAATTTAATAAAAAATATTGTACTTACTTTTCTCCAGCACTCTCAAACAAAATAACGCTGACTCACTATAATTTGTGTGATATACTGTTTATATTTTTTAAAATATTTTTTTAGCACTTTCCTTTTCAAGAATCAGGAAACGAATAAACCTATTTGTCCCACATTCGTATTTATAGAGTGACAAATTGAACAAGTCAATTGAGCAAGGTAGCGAAGCTCTGAGACTGTGACTCTCAGGTTTTTACAAGTTCAAAATGTATTACGACCACAAAGCGAATACCAACATCCTACAAATTACACATATATAATAAATTTTTTACTTCATAGGTACTTTTATAAATAATGTATATGTTTTGATATTATAAGATAGTATGGTGTAAGTAAATAGGTACTATCAGTGTATGTGTTGAAATCCATTATCGTAGACCCCCATTTTCATTTCATGAACCCCCAAATATTTTTTTTCGCTGACCCTTGCAGGTTGTCAAAGACCCCTAGGGGTCGATATAGACCACTTTGGGAATCACTGCTTTAGAACAACTCCGCCGCCCTCTCAAATCCCCAAGAATAAACGATCTACGCTGAAATGAATAGGCTTACCGGACTAAAACAAAATTCTTACATTTCTTATGTATATACCTAAAAATCTCGGCAAATTACCTACAAGAGAGATGGAGAGAACTTTGTACCAAACCAACCTTGCTTCCATATTCATTTGGACACGCCCTCACATTAAAATGTATTATAATGATTTCAGATAAATGACTTAAAAGTGACTGTGGATGGCCTGGAAAAAGATAGACTTCTACTTTGGAAAGCTCCGTGATATTGAAGTGATTTGTCAAGAGATGGAGGATCAGCAAAATGCTCCAATTGTTCCTAAAATTTTGGACATTTTATTTGAGACTGACGTAAGTTTATTATCCTCTTCTTTCTTCATAAATAAATAAACACCATTTTTTCTAAACAGTATATCTAGTTCATAAGGTTAATGGGATGTTAATTAGGTTAAATAATTAAGAAATGTTTTGAAAATCATTTACTAGTTGACTAAAACAGACTGAATACTTGCTTTTATTAAATACTAGCCATTTCCTGCGGTATATCCAGCGGGAAAATTTATCGTTACTCAGCAATAATGTTGCATTTTATTGATGAAAGATATTTCAAAATTGGTTCAGTAGTTCCAGAGGTAACTTCTTACAAATAAACTCACAATCTTGTACCTCTTTCTAATATTAGTATAGATATTCTGGCCTCAGAATAGACGCACTGGCCTCATATATCCTGGGATTGAATTCCAAATCGACTATTTCGTCCTAAATGAGTTTTGAGTTGCTCTGAAAAACACATCTTACTCCAGACATACTTGATTTGTTGCGATATTTCCTATTTGTCATTAGATTTAAAACTTATTTTATTTGACCAATCGTGTGAGCATCTTTTTCTTGTATCATAAGATAGAAAACAAGCAGAAGGCTCTCCTGATGGTAACAAACAACCATTGCCTAAAGAACAGGGGGGGCAGGTTGTCATAGACCCCTAGGGGTCGATATAGATCACTTTGGGAATCACGGCTCTAGGCAAATATAAGTAAAAATATGATTATTAAAAAAAACAATATCTTTTTTATTTTCAGAAATAAAGTCTTTTTAATATTTTTTTCAGTAATGCCTTTAATCAACCTATATGCCTCTTTCAGATCGGACAGGATTTTTTTTACACACTACAACATTCTGGCCTCTGCTGTGAGCATATAAACAGATCAGTCATATTAACCAGTTTGTTGGGTAATATAGTAAAATTGCTATTCAAAATATAACATGTATTATATTAAAATATAACATATATAACATATATTATATTTTGAATATATATTTCTATATATAATATATATATTTATATAAGGTTGATATAGTAAAAGTATTATTCAAGTATATTATATTTTACTAGGTTTAATCAGTGTTGGTCCAGGCTCCTAGGAAGAATAGATCTTCTACCGTTGTACCAGGCAAAAAATTGGCTATGCAAGTTACTACCATTGTGAGTCTATGTCTAGTCTAGTAGAGTACTACTTGAGTTTGGTACCACTGCCTTATTCCTGTCGCAATAGAGTCAGTCACTGTCGAGTTCCAGTTTGGAGGGTAAGGTAGCTTCTGCTTGCTTATTATCTTATGATATAAAAAGTCTTTGTAGTTAATTTTTCTATAATAAAACAGTACATTATAAATTAATTCAGTTCTATGAGTTTATACTAAGCAATTGATAATGAATAAGGGTATACGCTTAAGTCATACATATAATATATCAGACATAAGACTGAATAAATACAGCAGTAAGGAATGATCACAACACCACACTACTACAAAGGCCACGAAACACCGTTAGCTACTCACTCTCTCTCACACATAATACAACAATAAAAAAAAATTAATGATCTATAATGGAAGAACAAACTGTGAAACACACAGATACTCTCAAGTGTAGAATAAGCAATTAAATAAATTTTTGGTAATTTAAACAACCAGTTTTTGAGCTTAAATGCACCTTAGATATTATTAAATGTATTTTTGTATTCAAATTTAGAAGATACTATATTATTAATTTAAATTGAGGATATTTTTAACTTAAGAGATAACTACTTGGTTCCTAAAGTATGTAGGTACTTTGGGTACTGTAAATTGCTTTAAAATTCAAATACTCGGGACAGATTTAAATGATCAATTGTAAATGTAGATACATAATGTAACTATGTAGATTTTTTGAATTATTACACAGAGCTGTACTTAACAAGCGAATGAATATTTAAAAAAAAATATACACTGTATTTTAGCCTCGATTCTCAAAATATAGGTTTTAGTGTAGAATTTCATTTCACCTTGTTGTTTGATTATAAATACATACCCATTAGTGCCAGCGATAACATTGTAAGGAACAAAGGTAATTCCACAGTTATTCTGTATGGTCGTTCCGGCCTTTCAGTGATAGCATTAATGTTTGGATTATTTTCTGTTACAGTTTCTTCTTCAGACGCCATCGTATAAATTATTTAAATAAATGTACTATAAACAATCGAAAACACTTCTAGAAACGGGCTGATGTTACAGCATAAGCGCCGCGATGATGGAAACTGATAAATGTACTCAACTGCCTCAACACTACTGTTTATAAATAAATACGAACTCCATGTTTTGTTTTGTTTATATTTCGACCTTGATTAGAACTCGTGACAGTTGACATTTAACGATTTTGACATTAGTTACATTTGATATTAGTTGTCAAAATGTTGTCAACATCTGACCTTTAAGCAGTCTGTAAACGCTCACACAATTTGTCAAATTTAACGTGTTTGGCAAATTATCTGATAGTCTACGATCATGTTTGACATGTTTGTCAAACAAACTACGTGTTTAGCTGTATGTTGAGAGATTTGATTGACGGCGTGCTTGTCACATGAGTTTGAAGGTGTACAGTCATGTTTTTCAAAAAACTCGATATTTTAGTGCGACTGCCGCTGAGACATGTTGTTAGTTCTTACTCATCTGAGCGTCGGAGCATCTTTTCACGGCGAAAACTGCTTTGAAAGTGAAGTCTTGTTTGACAAACTTGTTGGCACGTGTGCGCTGATGTTTGATAAAAACGTACAAACAAAACGTAAAGTTTGACAAACATGTTTGAGCGTTTACAGCCTGTGTTAGAGTGTAAAGTAAGAAAGACCGAACTCACTAAAAGAAGTCACTGATTTTATTCCGTTATTTGAATTCCGTTATTAGATTAAGGAACCTACTACTAGATATGAAATAACCAAGGGAAAACCGTGTCATTTCGTTCCTAACAATGGCGGACAAAAGAACAGCTGTTTACTATCTACATAACAATTGATAAATTATATTGTAATTGAGCATGTTATTTTAACAATTAATTTTTATTTTAGTTTTAAGGTACACACTAAAATTATAGAAAAATACAAATAACGCTAAAATCAATTCATTATTTTGTAATCAAAGGGTTATTTAACATTAAATTTTAACTTACCTACATTGACAGCGTATTTTAGTAATGGCATTTTGGCCGCAGGCTGTTTAAGGTAACGCTAATTTTCTTTACTGATTTGAAATTAGAACACTGGCAAAATTGTTGTAGCTTTGTCTGATGAAAATTCTAACTTGTTAGACAGAGATAAAGCCATTTTTTATTTGTTCAGCGTTGGAATGCATGCAATTTTATTATTTTGATTTTTTATGGAAATTAATGCCAAGTCCTTATCTTTCTCTTGTCAAAGACAAAAACGTAATTCATGACATGTTCATGACATGGTTTAGATTGGCGTTTGCATGACCGTCTAATGGGAGCCTAACATATTGTCACAACAAGTCACAGATAATTAAACGAACTTATCTACGTTCTAACTTCTATCACAGCTTCTATCTATGCTAAACCGGAAGCCAAATAAGGATTTACCACCTAAAAATAATTACCTAAAAAAACTTAGAGGATATTTAATATAATCTATGAATATAATAAAGAAAATCAATGAAACCTTGTTAGTGATTATACAGTTTAATTCTTCAAACGCTAAATATTGAGATATAAATTATATTACATTACTCTGGCCAATATTGTAAAGTGTCGGATGAATAGGTATCCGTCTATAGTTCACATAAGGCCCGCTCAAATCTCAATACCAAAAAACAAAAATTATTTGTCTATGACAGACCTCAAAGCGTTTGGAAGCGTTTCGGTTACTAATTTTAATGTATATATAATAATATATAATAATTTCATAAAAAAACTCAACTAATTTCAGAAAGTTTAAAGTTGTCATTAGAAAAGGTATGTTGTTTAATTTTTCAATAAATCCATTTCAACAAAACCGAATTTCTGGAATTTTGATGAGTCGTCGCCTGTCATTGCATTGCATCCGCCGTTAGCACAAGAATTTGGGCCTTATTTTCTCGAAATCTCCTGTTATTTTAACATTTAGTTCTTATAAAGTAAAGTAAGTCAATGGCCTCTGTTCTAATTTTAATGATGAAAGTTACTTTCAGAACTTAAAAATGTGCTACTTGAGATCGGCCTATTTTTAGATGGTCTTTCCTGTAGTAGTGTTTATTTTTAAGCAGTACATGGCAATAAAAGCGTTCTCGTTTGTATTTCAGATTAGTAACAAGCATGGCAGTAAATGTATATTCAACAAATGTGACCTCAGAAAATTTATCCCGACATGATATGTTGGCGTGGGTGAACGACTGCCTCCAGTCAAACTTCGCTAAAATCGAGGAGTTATGTACCGGCGCCGCATATTGTCAGTTTATGGACATGTTGTTTCCTGGCAGTGTTCCTATGAAACGTATTAAATTTAAAACAAATTTAGAACATGAGTATATACAAAATTTTAAAATATTACAGGCAGCTTTCAAAAAAATGTCTGTCGACAAGGTAAGATTTGTTAGTTTTACATTCCTGCTGCATGCAGTTTAGTTTATAAATACTTATGTTGACTTCCACAGAGACTTATTCAAATTTTTAGGCAATATCTTGCACAGAAACTAAGCTGAAGAATACATTAATCACTCACCTGACATCTGTAAATGAAGCATAAATGAATTTATTTTTTATATTTATACTAGTTGACCCGGCAAACATTGTTCTGCCTTTTTATCTACTCTTATTTTTTTCTATATTTTCTCACTTTTTAAACCTTCCCTGGACTTCAACAATTAATTCAAAACCAAAATTAGCCAAATCGGTTCAACCATTCTCAAGTTTTCGTGAGACTAACAAACAGCAATTTTATATATATATATATATATATATATATATATATATATATATATATATATATATATATATATATATATATATAGATTATGACAGATAATTAATTATTAAATGTACACTAAGATTGTATTCTCTGAAAAAATATGAGACAAGTTAAATACAGGCCATGTTTAAGCTCCCTTAGCTCTTAGCATTTCGGTGTATATATTTAAATGTTTTATCTCTTGAATCCTTAGGATTAATGGCATTTTTTATATCTAAGAAAATGTCACTCGGTGTTCAGTCACTAGAATAATTACATTTTACTAACCACTTTGCAATTGAAAAATATGTTGTTCCTATCAGATAACTCCTTATTTAGGGTTTACTTACTTGATGAGTCAGATTATTTGGTGACTTCAGCATTGGTTTCATATGGACATGATTATGAATCAGGAGCAGTCAATTATCTCTACCTCTCTTGATCCCTGGAAGAAACTAGAGTTGGTAGGTTTAGCTATACTATATGCACAAGGCTAGCAATGTGGCTAAGTGTAGTTCATCTTGCTTTAATAGGTAGATCACTATATATGGAAGGGCATGTTGAAGTATTGTTCAGAAATGTAGGTAATGCATCTATCTTGCAACTTTGCTACATCTTGCCATGAGGTAACTCAGCTGGCTTGTCTTTTATATTTGTATCTTTCGTGCCAGTCAACAAATCGGTGAATCGCAAAAGAACAGGAATTCTAATTTTGTGTATTAATCTAATCAAATTAAAAAAAAGATACATGCTCTTGATGAATATACACTCTCATTTCATCTGCCTAATCAAAATGGATAAATTAGATTTATATTAAAGAGAAAGTAAACAAATAGTAAAATGAAAGTTTTAATTTCCATAAATTTTTATATTTCTGAATTAAACAGTTGTATATAGATATGTTTGGAGAAACTTACTCTCATTGAATGTACATTATTGATTATAATATTTTAATTATTATCTTTCTTAGTCTTGTGGATATCAACATTCTATATTTTACATACATATATGTACTCACAGGCACAATTAACCATCCACCTTGTTTTTCTTGAAATTTTCAAAAATTGTAGAATTTAGTAACTATATTTTATGAGCAGTAAATAAAATAAAGAAAGGAAAAATTGTTTATTAAGGGATGCTTATTACAAATTGTTTTTGCAGAATCTTCATTGAAATTTTAAGAATTTTAACTTATAAAAAAGTGGCCCAAATGAAAAAAAAATTAATAATGGGTGTCATTGCCTCTGCCCTTATGACTTCTTGGAGACAGTTTGGTAATCCACTCGAGACATCTTTGATATCCGATTGGAGATATTGGGCCATTTCTCTTCCACAGCTGTCTTGAGCTTCCTTAGGAGTGTAGGGGCTAGTACTCTTGCTCGGTTGCTTCTTTTGAGTGTGTTGTCATGCATTTCTAAAAAACTAAAATTTTCACCAATAACATGGTCTTGTAGAACATCTTCTACATATCTTTAAACATTCATACTAATTCTATTGAACACAACAAGATCAGTATGAGACTCGTAAGAGATACGTCCCCAAACCATTAAGAACCCTCTTTAGTAAACCACTGTTTCGGTTATAGCACATGGAGCAAACCTTTTATTTTGGCACTTGTAGACACGCTGATATCCATATGGAACTCTAAAGGCTATTCTACTCACATCTGAGAACAATACTTACTTCCACACCTCCACAGTCCAGGCAGCATATTCTTGCAAAAGCAAGTCTAGCTCTATGGTGTTGTAGGAGAAGGTAGAGGCGCGAGCTGGATGGAAAACTCTCAAATTTCTTTTTGTTAACCTTGTTCTAATGGTATGTTCACTCACACTGACATTTAATGGAGTGACTGATATATTAGTATTCGCTAAGATATTAGTAATATTGAAAGGATTCGTGGATTAGTAATCCGGCGAACTATAATAATATGCTAATATTTCATATTCGCCTAATATCTGTAATGGCTATCCAAAATGAATCGGATAATATCATTCAGAATATTTCGGATTCACTAGATTGGTGCCCGTCGGATTCTTGAAAATATTAAAATATTTTCATGATACGCCCCCTGTACTTACGAATGAGACAGACGTATTTCCTGCAGTATCAGTATCAGATCTTATTATTGTTGCTTTAAGGTCCAAATTACAGTGAAATATTAGTTAATACTGATACATTAGTTAAGATATTTCCCTGTCGTATCAGTATAAGATTTTATTACTGTTGCTTTAAGGTCCAAATTACAGTGAAGTATTAGTTAATACTGATGTATTAGTTAAGATATTTTCCTGCCGTATCAGTATCAGATCTTATTACTGATGCTTTAAGGTCCAAATTACAATGAAATATTAGTTAATACTGATATATTAGTTAAGATATTATAATATTTCAAAGTGAATATATTAGTATCACCTAATCTTGAGAAATATCAGTATTAACCCATCTCTACTGACATTTCTCACTTCAAAAAGATGCATACGAGCTTCAAAGGCAGTGCAGAAGCGATTTTTCAACATGTTACTGACAACAAGGTTGTTATCAAGGGCTCAAATTAAAGTATGTCGATGTCAGCCTAGACCTGGCCGGTGCGTGTATGATCCTGTCCCCTGAAATCGTCGGATAGCATCCCATACTTTGATTCGAGGTATGAGTGAGTGTACAAGTGATTGTCTTGGCTGATGCTGGCTACAGTCAGCCACTGACGTAGCTGCACTACTACCACCGAGTGGCATTTTTGACAGTTACAAACAATAACCGAACACTATAAACTCAAACAATATTCCCACACTATGGCAAAAAAAATAGTAAGTATCAACACAGTAACGTAACTGCAACAATGTCAAGCAAGGACTAATTTCCAAAAACCCATTGGTGCCACAAATTTAGATACCGAAGTAAGGGTATAAATGTTTAGTTTATTGCTAGACTACCCATTTGACACAAACAAAACAGTTGATAAACCATAGTTAAGGCAAATAAACAATGCGACGAAAGATATTGGTGGGCGGTTAATTGTGCCTGTGGGTGTATCATTATGAATGGATCTACTCATGACCAGGTTGGTGCAACTTGCCCGAAATGTAAAGATGATGAATACAAGCACTATTTTAAAAACCTGCCAAGTGCGAGTCGGACTCGCACACGAAGGGTTCCGTATTATGCTTATTTAAGTTTTCTACCTGTTTATTAAGATCGAGTAAAAATTGCTTAAAAATTACATTTGTTGTATGGGACATTAATATTTACTTTATTTTTATCTAATTATTTATTCTGAAAGATAATATAGAACTAAATAATCTATGGAAATTTTAAGCATCTACCTGTTACTGTTTTAATTCATATTGAGAAAAAAAAATAAAAAACATGATTATTGTATAGGTCCCCCCCCTATTAGGGGTTCCCCTCAGGGTCTTCCCTTAATATTGTCATTTTTTTTATTTTTAGTTTTAGTATATATTATTTTTTTTGTTATTATATTGGCAATGGAAATACATAATTTGTGAAAATTTCAGCGTTCTAGTTATCACAGTTTATGAGATACAGTCTTGTGACAGACAGACAGGCAGACAGCGGAGGCTTAGTAATAGGGTCCCGTTTTATCTTTCAGGCACGGAACCCTGAAAATTATTTTCAAACACAACTTGTATTGGGTAATTAAATTTAAAAGCTGTTAGATTAGATTAACTTAATAACTTATATGTTATTTTGCTAATGCTTTTGTTATTTAAGAAGCAGTCAACACTAAAATCGCACACTATCTATTTCTATCGGAGTAAACGAGAGCCCACTATTAGTGTAACTGGGCGGCTAGGTCTTATTATTAAGTAAATATTGAAATTTTAAAAAAAGGGTAGTTTATTTGTCAAATATGATTTGGTAGCGGTTTAGGTATAAATATGAAGACTTCATGTTTTTAATTGCAGATCCATATGTTTAAAAAATAAAGATATAGAACTTTTAATGATAATTTTAAGACTAATCTTTGTAATTATTTTCTATCGACCCAATTTTGTTCAACTATGTATCGGGTCCGGCCACAACATGATGAATATTAATATATATTTTTTGTGATGTGCTATAATATATAGTTTTTCTTAAAGAACTGCCTAAATAACATCAATTTCAACATATTAGGTCTTGTCAGCCTCTTAAGACCAGAGACAGAAATTTGTCTAATTGACAGATGATCTCATTACATCCTTACTAATATCCTGAAAGAAGTGATCTTCTGGGCTCGTTCTTTGGGGCCAACTCGACTCTGGACGACCAAGGGAATGCACTGCCTACCATTCCGCGGTGCGATAATTTTATGCAGGAACTAAGATTCCTGCAATCTTCTGTGCGTAAAGCACTTTTTTCCTTGGACGTCCACAAGTCCAGTGGGCCGGATGGCATCCCTTCTATTGTGCTTAAAGTGTGCGCTCCGGAATTGGCGCCAGTAATAACGCGCCTGTTTCGACTCTCCTACTCACTCGGCGTGGTACCAAAATCGTGGAAGACAGCTCTAGTGCATCCCATTCCCAAAAAGGAGATAGCTCTAGCCCGTCTAATTACCGGCCCATAGCCATAACCTCCTTGTTCTCCAAAATTATGGAAACTATCATCAACTGTGAGCTCCTGAAGTATTTAGAAGAGCACCAGCTGATTAGTGACCGTCAGTTCGGTTTCCGTCGCGGCCGCTCAACTGGTGATCTGCTAGTACATTTGACACATCGATGGGTGGAAGCAGTTGAGTCCAAGGGGGGAGGCATTGGCTGTAAGTTTGGACATAGCTAAGGCCTTTGATCATCGGGTATGGCACAAAGCGCTTCTCGCAAAGCTGCCTTCCTACGGGCTTCCTGAGAAATTGTGCAAGTGGATAACCAGTTTTTTGGCTGATCGGAGCATCAAGGTCGTAGTCGACGGTGCATGCTCCGACCTTAAACCCGTCAATGCTGGTGTTCCCCAAGGCTGCATGCTATCACCGACCCCTTTTTCTCCTGCATATCAATGATATGTTGCGAATTAATAACATACATTGCTATGCAGATGATAGTATTGGTGATGCTACATATTCTGGCCGTAGCGGTATTTCTCGGGAACACGTCGAAGAGAGTCGAAAGAAGCTTGTGTCTGAAGTCGAGAATCGACTTACTGATGTCTCGGAATGGGGTCGTCAAAACTTGGTCTCATTTAACCCCAGAAAGACACAGCTTTGCGCGTTCACCGCAAAAAAGACGCCCCTTGTCATATCACCTCTATTTGAGGATACTCTCCTGACAGCCTCAGCCAGTGTCGGAATCCTGGGAGTCGACATATCGAATACCGTTCAATTTCGCGGTCATCTGGAAGGCAAGGCGAAACTAGCCTCCAAAAAGCTCAGTGTGCTCAGCAGAGCGAGGCAGTATTTCTTGCCGGCCCATCGTCTCCAACTTTATAGGGCGCAAATTCGGCCTCACATGGAGTACTGCTCTCATCTCTGGGCCGGAGCTTGCATTGAATATATTAATTAGAAAAGAGCCAAATGTATTTTCCCAATAAATTTCATGTCCCTGTTCGTGAAGCCAAATTGTATTATAAATATTTAGAAATGTAAGGAAGCCAAATTGTATTAAAAATATACATTAGCCAAATGCGACATCCTCGTAATACAAATATATAAAAATAATAGTTGTGTTATTAAGCCTGGACGAGGTGTCAATGTATTTATATAAGGAAGGTAATAATGGTCTGTATAACGGGTACGATGGTTCGGTACCTGGTGGATTCTAGGTGTTATTTATGAGTAACGAGTGCCACACCCCGGTGCGTCACACAGACTTCCTCCATATAGATAGCAAAGGGAGGTTGGGAATTTTTTATGTTGAGGTGGCAGATTGAGGTAATCACTTATCAAAAAAAGAAATAAGTTCAGGATCTGAAAAGCAAAATCGCACAATAAGGCAGGATATGAAATGAGATAGGCTGACTTGGATGGATAGTATATATTGGTCTCTCAGTTAGAGTCGCATTTTGTAATAGGTTACGAACTAGAATTATGGTAAGAGAGTTTTAAGTTCATAGTCACATACTGCTTCACCAAATTGTCACGCAAAAAAAAAGAGTTCATACCGGGAATCGGCAAACCTTTACTGCAACTGCAATCTGCAAACCTTTACTGGCGGGAAGATCCTAGGCCTTCGGAAAATTGGACATGTGTCAGATGATGTCCGTGGATATCTCGATCGTGCTCGGTATAATTGGGGGTTCTTGTTCTAGATGATCTTTAACGTCCCCTTTTTCCTTTACCAAGTATATTTTCAGATAGGTGTTGAATACGTGTATGAAGAAATATCACATTTTTGATAAAATAGTAAACTCTTGTAATTATTAAAATCTTATACGGCACGCATTTTGCGGTGCCGTCTTCCAAGTTTTCCGACTAGATTTAGGCGAAACTATGCCCATTATCTATTTTTAAAGATTTAAATATTTCAGACAAAACTTAGCTGAAATTACATTTTTGACAGAAAAGCCAGGTGAAAGAATTTGACGCTATGACATCGACAAAGGGTTGCCATACGTAAATTGTATCCATGCCATGTAAGGATGTGTTCAGGACAACTCAAAATTTAACAGTCTCAATTGACTATACTAAATGCAAAGGTTATTTTGTCCGAACATTATAATGAATTATTAGGTAACAGGATTCACACGTTACAAGCTCTCCAGTACCAGCTTCTTCCACTTGACCGCATTCAACGTAGAGCGGTTCGAATCGTTGACGATCAGGCTATCTCTAAACGGCTTGACTCTTTGGCATTACGCAGAGATGTAAGCTCACTCTGCGTCTTTTATCGTATCTATCATGGAGAGCGTTCTGACGAGTTGTTTGGATTAATTCCTGCTGCTAACTTCCATCATCGGACATCGCGTCAAAATTTGAAGTTCCACCCACACCATCTTGATGTCTGGAAATCCACAACCGTGCGGTTCTCCCGGCACTTTTTGCCTCGCACTACTCTTTTGTGGAATCAATTACCGGCAGGGGTTTTTCCAAACAGATACGACATGGGGAGCTTCAAGAAAAGAGCTTACTCATTTTTAAAAGGGAGGCAACGCAACTGCAAGGTCTCTGGTATTGCAGATGTCCATGGGCGGCGGTGATCACTCAACATCAGGTGCACCTCCTGCTCGTTTGCCCCCTCTTCCATAAAAAAAGCCTGCCACTTGTGAGGTCATTAATCGTTGAAAAATACCTGGGCATGCCTTTACACTGAATGGTAATCTCTTCATTTTATATAATCCCTTAGGTGTATTCAGGGTTAAGAGCTCCGCATTAACACACACCTGTGTGTACGCATGTTCCAAATCGATTTAAGCGAATACCTTGCCTCCCCAGATTCCATTTATCATTTCAATAAATATTGGGAGAGGATATGTGTCAGTGTCGGGGGCCAAATTCACTGTTGACCTATAGTCTCCATATAGTCTGGTTTCACCATTTGGCTTAAGCACAGCAACAATTGGTGTTGCCCATATAGAGTCTGGTCTTGGTTCAAGAACACCTTCACTTACCGGTTTGTTCTCTTTAAACACGCTCTTATAGCAAAAGGAATAGGCTTACTCTTCAAAAAATTTGAATTTTTTGAAGAGTAGGCCTATTCTTGGGGTTATATTCACTAATGAGCCTGTGTAATTTCGTAACCCTTCTTTAAATACTTCATTATACTTTTGAAACAATTTGCTTAAATAATCATCCTCAATTTCTAATTTATATAATAATATACCAATTATATTGATATCTAGCTCTTTGAACTAATCTCGACCAATTAAACTTGGTCTACTTCCTCTAGCAATTAACAAATCTAAAGTTTTTTTAATATTTTTAAAATGCGCTTTAACTGTAGATTTTCCTAAAAGGTTTAACCGGGAATCTGTTCACGTTTTTAATGCAACATCACTTCTCTAAATTCAGGCAGCTTTCTTCCCCAAATGAGTCTAGCTGTCTCTTGACTGATAAGAGTTAATGCACTCCCTGAATCTACTTCCATCTGTATAAGTTTTCCATTAATTGTAATATTTATTGAAAATGCCGTGGATTGTACATTATTTATTACAAATTCTTCATATAGGATTTTATACTTCCACATGGCTTTATTTTCTTTTGTCACAGTTTTATGTAAACACACTGATTCAATGTAGCCTATTTTTATACAAAAGTTGCATTTACTCCACCTGAACCTGCAATATTTTAAAAAAAGATACTTGTTATCTCCCACATCGAAAACAAGTATCTTTTTTTTCTGCCTTTAGTGGTGTTTTATGCGAAATTTTGTTAATTTCCATAGGTTCCTCAATGTCATTGTAAATTTTTTGGGAGGTTGGTGAAACAATTATATTTGCATCTATTAGAGCAGATTCATAAGAAATTACTACCTTAGATGCATCTTCAAATGTCAGATTACTCATCTGCAATACCAATTTTTTTTTTGTATTTCTTTGTCGAAAATACCACATACTATATCGCGCAAAGTGCGTTCTAAACCTCTAAAATTACACTAAATACTTAATTTACGTAACTGAGCAATATAGTCACATACTTTCTCTCCCTTCTTTTGGTTTCTCATGTGAAATTTATACGATTGGACAATTTCATTTGGAGTTGGTTGGAAATGATCATCTAACTTTGACTTTATTGTTGAAAAAGTAACCTCACTTATATCACATGGTGATATCAAAAAAGTATTACATCATATAATTCTAAACCACAAACTGCTAGTAAATTCGCTTTTTTAATGAATCTTCTACTATGGCACTTGCTTGAAGGCAAAATATGAATCTTGTAATTTTTCCAGCAGCCACATGCCACATCAAACTTTATACTCATTAATTATGGGTTTTTGTTCACTTTTATATATTAACACACTTTTTTAACAGTAAATCACTATACGTATTTTTACTCGTCGCCAATATTATATACTTACAAATTACACAATTTATTGCAGGACCATAGATACAAATTACACAATTTATTGCAGGAACATAGATACAAATTACACAATTTATTGCAGGAACATAGATTCACATTCAGATGGCAGCACAGAGCTGGCTTGTTTTTTGCTACCCTCGAGTGTAATACATAACAACATCTAAACCACTGAACCGATTTGGATGAAATTTGGTACAAAGATAGTTCGAGACATGAGAAAAGACAGGATAGTTTTATCCTGGAAATCCCACAGGAACGGGAACTATGCGGGTAAAACCTCGGGACCATCTATCTCTTAAACCTGCTGATGTAATAAAGTTATAATATAACTTAGGCTACTTTTTTAGAATTCCACGCGGACTAAGTCGCGGGCACAGCTAGTATCAAATATGTTAATGATATATTGCTATTTATGCTATTTAATACCATATGCGTAAGTTTGCTGATTTTCATACTGAAACGTAACAGCAAGAAATATGCTATTGCAGCAGGAATAGGCAAAACGATGTGCTTTACTTGGATGAGATGTTACAGAACTCTACAATCTAGTTAGTGGTGACAATGGTAGTGATAAGTTATGTCTTCTCGCATTTTAAGGGATGCCTATCAATCGATCACTATTTTCATAAAGGGGCCAGAATTATACAGTGGACTGTGTCTATTAAATTTAGCACCTAGCTATGACCAGCGTCACTATGATGGCGTCCGCGCGCAATACCGGCCTGTTTACATTAATATAGACAGGTTCAACATGGTTGGCTTTTCAGAGCTTCCTGACAGGGAAGCAGATTGTCTATTTTTCCTAAGAGGTATGGAGCAACACTGGTATTTAAAGATACCAACTTTATGTCAAAGACCTATTAATTTCTAGGTTATACCTGTGGACAAGCTGATAAAAGGGAGGTTTCAAGACAATTTTGAATTTTTGCAATGGTTTAAAAAGTTTTTTGATGCCAATTATGATGGTAGAGAGTATGATGCTTTTGAGGCACGTGGAGGGTTGACGATCGGGTCTGGTGCTTGTGAAAGTGGTTTGCCCCTGTGCACGGGAGCTCCGCCGCCTGCGAGGACGAGGCGAGCAGCCCCACTCCACCACTCGGGCAGTACGCATCTTTGCTCCTACCAGTTTGTGTATAGAATTAGATGTAGCTAAAGGAACTACTTACAACATAACTATGCAGTGACTGTTTTTAGATTGATATGCTTTATAAGTAAAAATGTGTCAACAAAATTTTTGTGTTATTCTAGTTGTGAGTTGTCCTCGGGACATCACACTGTTTATCAAAATTTGATGAATACATATTAGAAACTTTCTGAGTGGCTTCCTTTTGGAGGTCTACCAATATTTCTATTTACAACTTGGTTAAAAAGCGGTGCATTTTTTTAAATTACCGTAATCAAAATATGTCCTTTCGTAATGGAATTTTTTCATTAACTTAGATTAAGTGTACTTAGATTAAATGTAATGTAATGTATTTACAAGATAATTTAATAAGTAATTAAAAAATGTTTGTCTGACAAAAATATTGTATCGATGAGCTTGTCTACTACCACTAACATAATTAAGCATTTATCTCTGTGTGTGGTATATAATAGCTCATTTTTGTTGAATTAATATTAATATTTTATATTGTTATATACTATAAAGTTTTGCAGGATTTCTGTTTTGCAACACTTTCGAAAAAGTCGCAGATAGAATGTTTGTTAGACTCGCCAAAACAAGCAACTCACAAAGTTATCAATATGTATTCATCATTTAACAAATATTTTCCGCAGACTATAACACTAAGGTGATGTTTAAATAAGAATTTAGTGTACTTAACTATTCCCTGCACATTTAAGTAGTCTTTATTTTAGATATTAAAAATAAAACAAATACTGCCTTTTAGTTCCTTCTTTTGGCTTATCAGGACAGTGAAACTGAATTTAGCATTTTGACTTGTGACAGTTATGTTGTAACATAGTTAAAGCTACTATATAGTTGTCCATTCATCTTTTCCCCATATCAGCACTCTTTGTTTCATTTCTTTTTATTTTACTTTCAAATTTTCTTTCGTAGATAGTACCCATTGACAGACTGGTGAAGGGTCGATTCCAGGATAACTTTGAGTTTTTGCAATGGTTCAAGAAATTCTTCGATGCTAACTATGGCGGTACGGAATATGATGCAATGGCGCAGCGTGAGGGTTTGCCAATGGGGCATGGAGCCCCAGGAACGGCACCAAGGGCGATGCCCGCAGCTGCTAAACGACCAACGGCACCCATTGCTAAAGTCGCAGCAAGACCCCAAACCAGTACTAATTTTTATTTTTTACTAATTGGTTTTTGCATTATAGGCTTTAATATTGCTTATTAAATTATTATTTACTATTTAATTTATCTTTATTATATTTTGCACTATTACCCTTGATGTAAATCTTTTTCTACTCCTATTTCATATGCATATTTCTTTCAATCATTCATCGTAGTTAGTGATGTTATTATCATAATATATGTCTTGATATTTTTATAAAGGAAAATATTACTTGTAATTTTTAAATGTTTTTTTAAATAACTATATGTTTATGTAATACCTGTCTTATAATTTATTAAGTTATTAACATTATTGAAATTTGAATATTTATAATTTTGCTAAATCTATTAATTATAATTATTTTGTTATGGCATCTTTGTCTGTGTTGCTGCTTAGAATCAACGATATGTCGACTGAGTAAAACAATTTAGATTAAATCTTTGACGTTTTTTAAAAAAAGAAGATAGAAATTTTCTAGATCTTCAGTCTCATACAAAAAGTGTAACAGTGTTTTTTATTAGGCACTATTTTTTATTGCACTTGTACATAAAATTAATTTTTAAACATATATTTTTAATATATTCGACCGGTTTCACTTTTTAAAGCATCTTCAGGATGTAATACATAATAACAAAGGAAGTTTTCCAATCTGCCAAAAAGACCTTCCTAAAATTCGTCGCCATCTCTCCGGCTCGACCATCGCCAGTAGACACCAATATTGTTAATAGTGCGTTGCTACCAGTGTAGCGGACTTGTAATGCCTCATGCATAAGTTTACCAGGTACCTTATCGTCCAAACTGGAATAAATAATGACAATTAGTGCTATTGTGGCAAGAATAGGTGAGGCGGTGGTACCAAATACTTTTAATTTGAATATTATATATACAGTGAAAAACACAAAACCTGTCTGACCCGAAATGGGCATATGGGTAGGTCGATGATATTATCAATAAAATAATGAAACAGTTCTATTTGTCAACCAACTTCCCAAAAGAAGGCTATCAATTCGGCTGTATGTTTTTTGTTACCTCAGAACTCGATGATTTGAGAACCGATGTAGTCTTTTGTTTTTGTTTGAGAGGATATACTCACCGTGTGGTCTCATTTTTTGGTGATGATCAGGGGCCTAATTCACGTAATCAAAAGGTAATCGAGCCGAAGCCGAAGTGGTCTTTAAGACTTCCACATTTTTAGGGTTCCGTGCCTAAAAGGTAAAACGGGACCCTATTACTAAGCCTCCGCTGTCTGTCCGTCTGTGTGTCTGTCACCAGGCTGTATCTCATAAACTGTGATAGCTAGAAAGCTGAAATTTTCACAAATTATGTATTTCCGTTGCCGCTATAACAACAAATACTAAAAATAAAAATATTTAAAATATTAAGGGGGGTCTCATACACTAAACGGGATTTTTCGTTTTTTTTTATAAATTATCGCACGGAACCCTTCGTGCGCGAGTTCAACTCGCACTGGGTTGGTTTTTTACATATTATGCCGCGTCGTAGCACGTCTCGACGTTCTATCGTGTCTATGTGTGTGAGAGCCCTAAGCGCTTTGACTCAATTATGTGAATTGGGGGGCTTATGCAAGGTTCCGGAGATATAGAAAATGGGAAGTCGGTTGCTGTAGTTTTACTGCTTAAAAATAGTTATAAAAATAAAAAATATTATGGTATTTTTAAATGCTCGTATTGACCCTTAATGTCTTTAAAATTAACGACGCACTGCATAGAAATAACGAATAAATCACATTTATGCGAAAACTTACGACGTTCTTTGAATAAGATAGAAACATCTCTCTTTTTGGAAGAGGTGGCAAATGGGTAAATTACAACTTATTGTGAATACATCAACGTCTGGACCTCCTTTTAAGAATAGACCATATGATATTCGCACGCGTATATGGTTCCACGGCTTTACCTTTTCCTAGCGCAATAGCGTTAATGCTTGTCTGCAGGGGCGTAGCTACTGCCGTATCAATTAATCCCCCCCCCCCCCCACCCCCACCCCTAAGGGGGCCCCCAACGTGCTTAAGCAAAAATTAATTAAAACTTCGCAAATGGCAAGTCAAAAAAATATAATTTCTTTTTTTTTCAAAAAAAACTAGGAAAGTGAATTAATTAATTTGAATAGTTTGTAAAACTTTTGGAAAAAGTGACAGATAGATAATTATTATGATAAATAAGTATTTCTTTTAATTTTATACAAACATTTTTTTCTTTTTTGAGAAATCGCTACCCTTCATAAGGGCCCCCAAACAAAATTTTTATACGGGGCCCCGCCAAGGCACGCTACGCCACTGCTTGCCAGTGTCGTGTTCCTGTTTGTAGGCTAATATGTATCCGGTAAACTTACGCAACTGACATTAATAGTTAATACCACGTCACACGGATAGCAACGCACTGTTAACATCTTTGATGTCTATATGTAATGGTTGTTTTTTCCATTTGGAGAGCCATCTGGTTGTTTGCAATATATAAAAAGACTGCTTTACTGAAGTATTTTAACATCTAAAATCTAAATTCAGTAACTTACAATAGCGATAGTACAGCTTATGAATATTTACGCTCAAATCATATAATGTAAGCTACATACATTCGGATGTTGACCGTGACAGATGGTATGAAACAGGTTACCTGTAGCACTGACTTATATGAATAAATATGGAAATTCAAGTAAGCATATCTCGCGTCCAGGGAGCTTACCTTGACACCGCCGTATTATTTTATATTATTTGAGGTCTTCCTTATTTTCTTGCAATTTATATGAAATATATCTTGCATTATGAACTTATGCGTGTGGCATTAAGATCCTGTCACGAGAAGGATCAACAGCTTTGGTGTCTATAGGCGATGGATGTCTCTTTCCATCAGTGAGGAGAGGCATCTGCTTGTTTTCTATCTTATATTAAAAATGTTGACTCGAAGCTATGCTAAATTCGAGGAGACTCGCCTGCTTGTTTGATACGTATAATTTGATGACATACAAAAATTTTAAAATATTACATAACAAAATAAATGACAAATCTCGCAATAGACGTCTGAGCCAGGATAGTCGCAACTGCTGATTAAGAGCCTTTTAGAGTTCCAAAGTCTACAAGAAACCCTTACAGTTCGTCATATCCGTCACAGACTCTTAGTATTAGAAAGCTGTGTTTGGAATTGAATATACATATTAGTCACATCGACAAAATGATAAAATAAAATCTTAAAAAATATTTTTAAGGCACTCACTACGCGTATAGTGGGGATGTTTTTTTCTCTCGCGTCATCTTCGCGATGATGTAAGGTATTTTTTGGAAAATGGTTTTAAAATCAATGTTTCGATTGAGATTATAATACATTTTTGTTAAGTGTTCTCCCCCCTCCCTGCCAGCTAAACGATGGTTTTTAGATATGTTAAAAAAATCACGGTAGTGGTATAAAATATAATGAAGTTAAATTATTGCAGCCGTGTAGGCTTTACAAGTTTAGTTTTAGTCTTTAAGTGCCCGACACGCACTTAGCCAATTTTATAACTAATCAATATCATATTTATCATAAAGAAAATAAATAAAATAAAGTAAAAATATATTAAAAAAGATCTAGATAATTTCGCGCCCGACTACCTAATATAGCCAGCCACACAGAAAGTTGCCATATATGATATAACAAAACACAAGTATAATTTTAATAGCTCATTTCGAAATGTCAAGACCAAATTTTGGTCATAGTATGTTGGATTAGCTATTTTCTATTGGTTTGGCTACATTTACACCCTGCAGTGAAGATTCGCGTTGTCGCGATGTGTGTGGCTAATCGCTTTGTGGAATCACGAATATTCAGGCTTCTCTCAGTTTTCTACCGCGAATAAGTTCATCTCGCTTTTGAATCGATGCGAACCACAAATTCAAGTTAGTTAGGCCCCGTTTACATTTTGATTAGTGCGAGTGTTTATTGCAGGTGCTTAATATTAAGCAAAAAACATGTGTAGACAGCCTTTGATTAGGGAGAGTTATTAGTAATCAGCGTAGTAAAATGAATAGACGCTGAATACTAATCACTCTCACTAATCGAAGGCTGTCTACACATGTTTTTTGCTTATTACTAATCACCTGCATAAAAAAAACTCGCACTAATCAAAATGTAAACGGGGCCTCCTCTAAATACAGGATATCGCCTGTCCCTATTAACAGTGTCGGATCTGCAAATCAGCAGTTTTACAGGAGAGCGTGCCAAAGTTTAAATTGTTTATATTTTTTTTAATTATAAGAGTTAGGTATCCAATAAAATACTATGTATTAATAGGCATTCAAGAGATTAAGTACATTGTATTTATACTTATAATTAAAAAAATATAAACAGTTTAAACTTTGGTGCGCTCTCCTGTAAAACTGCTGATTTGCAAATCCGACACTGTTAATAGGGACAGGTGATATGTGGCTACCTAGTTCAGCAGTTGTGATGCACAACCACGAAATTTTATCGTGACAACGCCTGAACCTTCGGGTGATAATGTTGCCCTGACATAAGTGGAATGTGGCTAGCAGGGTTCGAAGTGATAATTATCAAAATAAATATTGGTTGATAATTATCTTTTTTAAGTATAATCGAAAATATATTCGACTACTTCGACTCTTGAGTTAACGTAGAAGAGATGAGGATAATGTTCCACTCATTAATTTAATTAACTAAGTAGTTTGTAGTTAATTAACTTCCCGTATTTTGGTTTGCAAGTTTTAACCAATAAAATATGAACAAAAAGTAATATAAGATTACCTTGATGGTGAACTATATAATTCATTTATTAAACTACTTATTTCTAACGTAATTTTTATATTTTTAATACTGGTAAAAATTGCTTGGCTTATATTTGATAAAATATCCGATAATTATCACGATAATTATCAAGGCGCATATTTATTTTGATAATTTCAAACCCTGGTGGCTAGTGAATTAGATTTATACTTGCTGTAATCTCCACGTAAGTTGTAGTAATTGTGATTTAATATTTACTAAAGTTCACAGTGATAATGCACATCGGCCAATTTTAACTTTATAGAACGTCATCTCCCTCACTCAGAGTGTTACGTTTTTGTTTCGCTCGTCAGTTGAACCGACGTGAATTATTTACTGCGGGGAAGTATAAATATAATATTGACATGGCATAACAATTTTCCTTTTCAGTTGTAAAAGCCAACACGACGGTGAGATCACCACCAGTCAACTTGTCTAGATTAAATCAAAGTGCAAAAGGGGACTCAAAAATTATTGACGAATTAAACCTACAGGTATGTTAAGAAGATTCACATAATAAACATACATACATTCATCATAAAAATGGAGCTTGTCTTGTTACCAGTGGCTAGCCTATTCGACTCAGATTATGAGGTCCTAGCTTCGACACCCAGGTCAGTTAAAAATGTTAATGTTTTTTCGAAGAAAAATCTCAGTGGCTGCCCGAAATCTGGTATGTGTTAACACCACCGTGCCTCTGACAAGTACATAAACTCAGTCGTGGTGAACCAGAGAAATCATTTGTTTTAACCATTAGATAGCAAACAAGCAGATGGCAGATGTCGATTTTATTTATATTTATCATTACATGTACGCACTTTAAGGCCATTAATTTGTAACCGGTGTTCTGTGAAGCAAATTATACGTAAACATTAAGATGGAACCAATGCGGTAAAGAGTTGTAGAAAAAGCGGAGCTATATCGATAGCCCTATCGACAGTATTTGATCTGGGCCCTCTTCGTAAAAGGCGCAAGATTATACGAATGGCTGTATATGTCATTACCATCATGATGCCTGTACTAGTTTGTATGTATTATTAGGTCTTCTGTAATACCTAATACATAGTAACTACTACCGTACAAAAATTCACTCCCATACAAAAGTCAGGTTAAGGTATAAAAATAACTATACTCGCCAGAGCCACCCGTCTGAAAGAAAAATAGAAACTTATAACCGCGACCGAACCGTGAATTTTCTTTGCGCGCCGCAGTTATATGAGCGATCTGCGATCTTCGGCACGGGGTTGTAACTTGAGAAATATTTGCACCTAGTTGATGTAGACGTAGTATGCGCGAGTTCGACGTGACCGCGACTGTCGTGCGAGCCTATGGACAGCCCACTGCCATACGCCGCTCGGGTGGTGCGCGCGGCCGTATATACCTAAAATGTGCAGTGAACACCCCCCTGCTACTAGGGGGTAACCTAGTTGATGTAGACGTAGTATGCGCGAGCTCGACGTGACCGCGACTGTCGTGCGAGCCTATGCACAGCCCACTGCTTTACGCCGCTCGGGCGGCGCGCGCGGCCGTATATACCTAAAATGTGGAGTGACACCCCCCTGCTACTAGGGGGTAGAGTTCCGCAAAGTCTCGTCCGGGTATATGATAATACTGCCAGACCTATTCCTGCCGCAATAGCGTCAATGTTTGTCATTGTCGTGTTCCAGTTGAGAGGGTATGGTAGCCGGTAGAGTTCTGCAATATGCATATGGCATTGCCACCCCGCCACGCACCATTTACCTTTATAGGCGTTGGTTTATTTTTCCGTCGAGGGAGCAATCTGCTTGTTTGCTATTTAATATAAAAAATCCTACCAAGTAAGTAGTGTTCACTATAAATGCTACACAAATGTACAGCACATAGTACAAACTTTTTATGGCGTTAGAACAAATTTTAAATAATTCGTTTTAATAGTTTGTTATTCTATATAATAAACTGATAAGTAGTAGTCAATGCTCCATGAGAATATAAATGTAAGCTTGACCACTGGTACTAATTTAGCTATATTTTGAGTCAAAACCAAAAATATTAATTGTGTTTAAATTGAATACTACCGATTCTAACTTTAAATAGTATCACAAATTTTTGGCTTTCGAAACTAACGCTATGCTTATCGAATTTCTGTTTGTTTAGGTTCGATAGTCTATATTTTATATCATGACACACAAAACTATATTGAGGGCAGCGGTGAGCTGTACCGCAATCTCCTTAATTAGAGACAGCGGAATCATGTTTATAAAACAAAAGTATCAGCACGCCGTTTCTCTTAGGTAGGCAGAGCGAGGCAAACTTCAACAGACTTCGGCTTATTACAGTTCACTGGTTTGTCAGCTGTTGGCGAAATGGTGTTGATCCCCCATTGCCGCATTTATCGACCTAATAACGACTATCACATGTTTCTTGTTGCAAACGGGACTAACAACTTTAAGTGCTTATTCGAGGCTAACATACCAACCCCACACTCCGAGCTGCTACTGAGATTTTAATTTTTGAGAACAGCATACTCTAAAGGATCAAGCACACACAGACAGGCCGGGTGTGCTTCGGCCTAGGCGGCAGCTATGCTTCAGCCTATCTTAATATTAGCAATGTACTAACATTAGGATATACCGAAGCGAGTCGCATCGCAACGCATCACATTTTCGTATATTTTTTGAAATGTTACTTTCCTTTATTGATAACCATAATGTAGATCTTGCAAATAATGTAGCTCTTTCATCGTTAATTGGGGACGGAGTGTGTTGAGCTAGAGCGGGGCGCATCGTATTTACTGAAATCCGCTGAGTAAAATTTTGCTCCTATACGCCACACCGTAGTATGCAGTAGTTCATATAAAATGTGCGAAAGCTATTTATAGATAGGCAGATTATTGCGATGTATACTGGCCCATTACATAAGACTCAAAGTGCTTGATCCTTTAGAGTTTAGAACAACTCCACCCTCCCTCTAAAATCCCCAAGAATAAACGATCTAAGCTGAAATGAATAGGCTTACCGGACTAAAATAAAATTCTTACATTTCTTATGTATATACCTAAAAATCTCGGCAAATTACCTACAAGAGAGATGGAGAGAACTTTTTACCAAACCAACCTTGCTTCCATATTCATTTGGACACGCCCTCACATTAAAATGTATTATAATGATTTCAGATAAATGACTTAAAAGTGACTGTGGACGGCCTGGAAAAAGAAAGAGACTTCTACTTTGGAAAGCTCCGTGATATTGAAGTGATTTGTCAAGAGATGGAGGATCAGCAAAATGCTCCAATTGTTCCTAAAATTTTGGACATTTTATATGCGACTGAGGTAAGTTTATTATCCTCTTCTTTCTTCATAAATAAATAAACACCATTTTGTCTAAACAGTATATCTAGTTCATAAGATTAATGGAATGTTAATTAGGTTAAATAATTAAGAAATGTTTTGAAAATCATTTACTAGTTGACTAAAACAGACTGAATACTTGCTTTTATTAAATACCAGCCATTTCCTGCGGTATATCCAGTGGGAAAATTTATTTTTACTCAGCAATAATGTTGCATTTTATTGATGAAAGATATTTCAAAATTGGTTCAGTAGTTCCAGAAATAACTTCTTACAAGTAAACTCACAATCTTGTACCTCTTTCTAATATTAGTATAGATATTCTGGCCTCAGAATAGACGCACTGGCCTCATATATCCTGGGATTAAATTCCAAGTCGACTATTTCGTCCTAAATGAGTTTTGAGTTTCTCTGAAAAACACATCTTGCCCCAGACATGCTCGATTTGTTGCGATATTTGCTATTTGTCATTAGATTTAAACTTATTTTATTTGACCAATCGTGTGAGCACCTTTTTTTGTATTATAAGATAGAAAACAAGCAGAAGGCTCTCCTGATGGTAACAAACAACCATCGCCTAAAGACATCAAAAATGTTAATGGTACGGTGCTACCCTTGAGTCTTAATTTCACATGCATAAGTTTACCGGCAACCTCACCTTCCAAACTGGAACGTGACAATGACAAGCACTGACGCTATTGCAGCAAGAGTAGGTAAGGCGGTGGTGAAAGACCCGAACGAGATAATGCAGGTCTCTACTACCAAGTAGCCACGATAGAAGTGACTCGCATAGCCAATCGATTGCCTCTTAAGAACTGCCTGGCAGAACGGCAGAAGGTTTATTCTTCAAAAAGAGCTCAGACCATCATTTTTGCCACACCCTGCAGGAATATGGACGTGACGGTACAAATGTCAAATCCTAGATAGGCAGAATGAAATTAGTGCCATACAGTTGAGGCAGAATTGCAAGTAAAAAAGACGACATAACATGGGAGTCTGAGTGGGGCTTCTGACGATTTTATCAATTCTTTTAACTCTAATTATAAGAGCTTCTTGGAAAAAAACTTCCAAATTTTGACTTTATATCGACAATATAAACAAATTGCCCTAACACACATCAAGATGGTTTTAATGGAATTTACTCTTTAAAACTGATAAGTGATAATGCGATGACGAAACGTAAACTTCCAATAGATAATTTGTCAGAATGCTCCCCTTTATATCGACGGAAGACTTTCGGCAGTGTCACATTTTTTAGACCGGTCATACATACTTAATTATTCAAGTTTTTTTTATCAAAAATTATAAATCGAATTATGTGGGAATGTAATTTCTATGCCTAAAATAAAATGCATGGGTATATCCATTTTAATAACTTTATTTTTCTAAGCAGGATGGATTTGCACCACCAGAGGAAATAGATGGCGACAACCCTCACCCACCAGAGGAAGATGAATATTGAAACTGAATATATGTTCTATACGTATTATAGTGCTCTTTGTATATTATAAACTCGAAATTGTATTGCTTAATATGAACAACAAAATCAAGTGCTTGATATTTCACAGCCAATGAGTCGCAATAGTCTAGAGTTTGTTATGTGGCCCAACAGGCTAATACAAAGTTCCTAGAGATATTTATATCGATTTTCTTAGTCGTTCCCTCAATTGTCCCAAACACACAACCCTCAATAAACTTAAATGATTGTTTCCATAACTAAGTTTGAGGATTTATCATAGAGTAATAAACAAAATCTATCCACCTAATAAGATGCTCTTACCTAAAGGTTTTCGATATATTTACCTTAATTATGAGATTTTTTTCCATTACAATCATGCCCTAAATGACGTATGCACATTAAGTGCGAAACAAGGATTTTGCTCAAGAAGAGGATAGATATAGGGAATGACTTAGAAAACAAGATATAAGGCTACTTTCCTACCTTCACTTAAATACAAACTTGGTATTCAAGCTCCAGTCTTTGAATGTCTTTCAGATGTTCTTACAAAGCATAATAAAATTGCAATACTGTCAAATGTACATATCGGAGATGACTATCAATCTATCAAGCAATAACTTAACTGATCAATTGAAAATCATACTAATTAGGTAAAATAAAAATAAATCTCAAAAGATAACAATAGTACTTATAATTGATTATCATGTTCAATGAATTTAACCATATATGTATATGAATCCCATTATCAGTTATTTGGTTATCATGAATCGATTATTTGGTTAAAAAATTAAAAGTATTTGATAAGCTCAGAACTAAAATATAACAACGTCTCGAATGTTTTATCGAAATCTCAAAACCAATCTGAGCTGTGTAAATAAATACAATGCTCACGCACACACACTCCGAACTGTTAGTGAATTTCGAGGCGTCATACAGAAAACTCACACACGTATCAAATAGTGGCGTCGCTATGATACAAAGTAGTGCTTGCTACATCTTTATTTTCCTTTATCATAAGTTTTAAGTTATCATTTTACACTTTGTTCCAATAAAGAGTATTATAATAATTAATGTTAAATAAAAAATAACCATAAACATGATAAATACGTTCCATGTTGTAGTTATGTGTGTAGAAGGTGGAAATTTAGCCTTACAAATATATTCAAACAAATGATCATATCTATGAAATCGCACGAGGGAGGGATTCAGTTTATATATTCATTATACAAATTCATAAAACTTCATCTTTAGCCTATTCTATCCATCCGGACATAGGCCTCTTCATTCCATTTCACCGTTTTTTCCATTTGTAGCGTCTGAAAATTAGCTCCTATTAGCATCTTCAACTACCATCATTTTGGATTTTATTTCCGGCCCTATCGGATATTGTACATGTTTGTTTTACTTGTCTGTCATCATTAATGTAAATGTTTAATTATTTACTTTATAACATGTAACAAGCCTTAATAAATAAAATTTATGACAGAATTGTGGTATGATATGTTTCAGTCATTAAATTCTTCACTCATCAGTCATAAGTGGTTATTATGGAATAGTTTTGGATAGCTTGCTCAATTATTGGCTTTTGAATCATTGTATATTTTAGTAGACATGTTTGTTGGATGGTGGGCAACCCTAGTAAAAAAACAAAAATTAAAAAAAAACGGGGGAGTAGATCCCTCAGGTAAAGATTTCTGAAGCAAAAGTAGCCTATGTCCTTGACATCAAACTATTTTCATATTAAATTTTATCACAATCGACCCCGACGATTATTTCGCCATTAAAACATGACATACTTTCATGACAGACATGATTATATTTTATTATTATGAATTTTCCAAAAGTTTAAATTTTACTTAAAATCTTTTTACTTTGACGATAATGTTATCGTCGTATAACGTGACAAAAGTATAAAACAATAAAAAACAGAAAAAGTGATAAAAACAAGTGGTTTAATTATAGAGGTCTACTCTAGGGCTGTGTCATACGCAAGTACATTCCTCTATAAGTACTAAAAATATGCTGTAATATACTGACACATATCGCAAGATGTGCTTCTCAGCAAACACTTCTATTGACACATGACGCAAAATATGCTTAAAAAAAATTCAGTTTTGGGACCCTGTGCCTGTGAATGCATTTAATAGTTTGTTAAATTTAAAAGAGGTTTACTGTTACTTGTTCTATTGTGTTAGTCGTCAAAATTTTCTGTAAATTTACCTTAAGTTATTGTGAATTTTCATTGTGTTATAGAACTGTAGCATACATTATTTGTCGAACTATATTATAAGTTCGCTTTTTTAGATTATCAAATCAAGCAACATGTTCAGTGAAGTTCTGCACAATGTAATATTTCGCTTACTTGATTCGGCCATCAGATCTGATTTATTTGTTGACAGAGAAATTAGCAGTTTACTCTATTTTAAATTTAGAATTATCTTAGTGTTTAAGGCCATGATGGCATTATTGCATTTTAGGTTACTAAGACAACCTTAGTGCACTAATTGTAACTAACAATAGTATATTTTATCCATTAGAATATAATTTGTTGAAATTAGAGCGCTCTTACATAAGGGAGTTAACTAACGACTTGTTGGCAGGATGAGGTTATCTGGTTAAACTTAATAGCTAATTAATTTATTTACTAGCATTTGTGAATCGCCTTAACTGCAAATATTATAAACCTCTGGTTTTCAGATTCTGAAAGTAAAATAAAATATATCCATACATTAATAAATATGCATTTTATTTTAAGCAACCTAAAGTTTATTAATTACTGCTAAATTTTAAAAAATCGGGAAGTTATGTTTTTTCTTTATGTTTTCACCCTGATTTACGAAATCCGGCAATCCTAGTTTAATTTCGATTTCGATTTGAAACGAATTAAAATTTTTGGTTGGAGCAAAACTTCTGGTTTCAACTTAATTGTCAAAATCCGGCAACCCTACATTTTATTTCGAAAATTTGAAACGAATTAAAAATCTTGGTAGGGGCAAAACTTCAATCATGATTAATCGATATGACTGAAGTTTTTACTAACCTGCAAACAAAAAATCCAGTCATTTATAACCTTTTATATATGTGGATTTATCGGGAATGATTAAATAAAATAACATTATACATTTAAATCAGGTTTTAGTCCGTTAACTATAAGGAACGCTTATAGTTTCGCCATGTCCTTCTGTCCACGGCTTGCCTCAGACCTTCAGTACCTACTTGAAAGCTGTGATTTTTGCATAAATACCTATACATATTAATTACTCTAAAATACTAGTAAAATAAAATACTAAAAAAAGCTAGGGCGTTTCCTCTATAGGTAAAGTGGGGATTTTTTCTTTTCTCGTGTGTCTGGTAAGGTACTGGAAAAATACAGATTTAATACAGATATCTCTGCGCAATCGTGCAGACGGACGGACATAACGAAACTATAAGGGTTCCGAAGTAAACCAGGATGGTTTACTTCGGAACCCTAAAAATGAAAAAAAAAACTATATTCAGTCTGTCTTACCAAGAGAGAACCTGCAGTGCGGATATATCCGTCAATAGCGTTAAATAGGTTAAAATTTCAGTATGAAACAAATAAGCCCTCTTATGAGTGCATTATTGTGATTGGTAACTACAGAACCTTACATAGCGCGTGGTCCAACACGCACTTAGCCGGTTATTTTTTAAATTTTTTTATAGTAGAGGGGCATATGAGCAGGGGTTGCACCTGGTGGTGATTACCGCCGCCCATGAACATCTGCAATAACAGGGGTCATGCAGTTGCATTGCTTTTAAAAATTAAAAATGCGTAAGCTCTTTTCTTGAAGGTCCCCAAGTCGTTTCCGTTCGGAAACACCCCCACCGTTAATTGATTCTACAAATTTTAGTACCTATTTCAATTTCAATGATATCAGGACACATTCTCAATTTCAATCTTATATAAGATGGTTTTGCTATTTCTGCTCTGCGTATGGCGTGCACTCTCCATTTGCCATCCTTTTATGAAAAATATCAATCAAAACTCCTAGTAGGGGAAGCCCAAGATGGAGTTTAACTCGAGCGTCGTGGGAACTTATTGGATTTGTAGATTAGATGATAAAAAATATAAAAGGTTATATTGTTTTTAATTTCAATGGCGGGGGAAAGTGTCTAGAGCATTTTAATAAAATAATTGCTATACTTTCTGGTCTAGAGATTTTCAAAAGTGTAAAATAACCGTGAGATGGAAATACAGTTTATTTTGAAGGAAATTATGTAAGTACAAAGAAAACATAGTTTTTTTCACTGCCCTAGGGCTTATATTTGGTGGAGAGCCTCAACAACATACAAGGTATCATACATATAATTAATAGTAGTTATACGCCTATATTAATCTGCCGCGCTTAAGTAAATCTCAAAATCTCCCTTGAGTTCACCTTCTGATTGAAACTAATGATTAAATGATTTGTAATTGTAGTCATGATTAGGAATTAACTTACTTACGATCAAATTAGTCATTGATCAATTGATTGAAAAAATGAGTTGATTTTCCTAGTACTGTTACTAAGTACCTCGTGTAAGAATCAGAATAACGCTACAAAACTTGAGATATGTAATGAAGTAAATAATAAGTGAGGAAAAATATATAAACAAAATAGTAATGGGGACAAAATGCTATTCTACGGTCAGGTCTATTGAAACAAAATAAAATAACCAATATAGTGCGTTTTATCAAATAGTTCCTATGCCGTCATGTTGGCTCCCCTGTCTATCTGTCGACCACGTGAAGTTATATTTACATTGCAACCGCTGTGATTGGACGATACGCACCACGTGACTGCGTATTTGAATTTCACTACCTACGAACAGTCTGCTGATGGATCACAAAGACAGGAAAACCAATTAAATGATATGTATAAGAAATATTAAACGACGGAGCATGCATGTAAAAATTCAGAATGACAATTGTGAGTATCAAAAGCATTGGATAAAACTATTAATGCTATAACAACTGCCACTAATTCGTTTCTTATAACATCTTATCACTTTAGGAGCAACAGTAGCGTTGCTGCCAGGTTGAAAACTAGATAGGAACGGACTTAGTATATCATACTTATGAATAACTTGTTCGTGAATAACGACCTAAAGGATTTTCGATAAGTAATCTAGTAAGTGGTCTGAATTCAGACAATAAAGTTGGGCTCCTTACTTTCAGATGAGGAATTATAAATGTGTGACACTAACCTAATGTTGAATACCAGTGTGAAGAGAGGAGTTAAATATATTTATGTGTAATGCCAGCGAGAAATGGGAAACAGGAAAAATGATTATACGCCCCTGGCTATCACACCATTGTGCCTTGAGTGCTCAAGTCTGAGGTGAATCGAGATGAGCAGAATATACTCGTACCTTGTCGAGTCGGGACGAGTGGATAGCGCTTAAGTTCTCGAGCAGGATACAGTATTACTAAGTAGTCTAGAGTGAACTTTGAAAATTCGAGGTGAGCTACGCAAAAACGTAAATGTTGTGTAGCTTATGGAGCTTGCTCTTGATACTATTGGGACTGATGGTCAGAAGGTCGTTGTGTTATGTGAAGTTCACGACTATAGGTATAAGTTATCACGCATGGGTCACTGCTGCAGGGGTTATGTCGAGGTGACGTCATCACTGTGAAAGTTGATGAAATTAGCGCATCCGTATTTAAACATTTTGGGAAGCTGTTTTTGACCACCTGATCTGCATTGACTTTTGTTGTTAACTGTGCAACAGGCACAGTGATTGTGATTATAAGTTATTTTTGTGGTATGCATATAGAATATTAAAAGTATATCTAGGTATATGAAAACGGAATTAAAACTGTTGAGTGCTACCAGGCATTAAATAAATAAAATTGGAAGTTGTTTAGGCCAATAATGTAATTAGTACCACTTTATTGATTTCAATGTTATTTTTTTTACTTAAAAGTAATAAGATATATATCAATATTTGTAAAATAAATTCAAAATTCGTTCAAATTCGTCAAAATTCAAATTTATTTTTAAGATATATCACTACTAGGAAATAAATAAAGAAATGATGATTGTGAATATTTTACTGTGATATGTATATAGATTTTAATTGATTTTACATGTATAGCAAAGAAAAATTTAAAATATCAACATTATTTATTGCCAATAAAGCTTAATCTTTATCAACTTTACAAATATTTTTTATATAAATACGTATTATTAATTTAGCCTAACACTTTCACTTTTAAATGCATTAATTTATCAATTTAAAACAGCGCATATTATGTATATACTGCTCTAAATTAATATTTTATTTGCAAAATTAAAAACCAATTTGCTATTTGATATAAAATATGTTTGTTTAACAACATCAAATATTTTTTGCTGATTAATCAATTAGTATTAGCTGAAATGTAAAACCGATATATCTTTCAAAACGACATTTTATCTACAACCCAATAGTAGGGGAGCCCAAGATGCTAAATGGGTAGTTACTCGGGCGTCCAAGGGACCTTTTGGATTTTGTAGATTAAATTATAGGAAAAATAAAAGGTTATATATGTATAATGGGTATAATGTTTTTCATTTTTTGGTAGGAAAAATAACTACAGATAATATAAAACAAACGATGACATGGAAACACTAAATCGCGTCAGATTAAGGTAAGGTGGATCAATTGCCAATTAAAATGTAGAAAATCTGCCGATTCAAGTGTAGCGTAAGGGAGTGGAAGGGACACATAATTTCAAAGGAAACTTTATTTTGACATTCCCGAGCTCGTCTGAATTTTTTATTTATTATATAGGAAACTAGCTATTGCCCGCGACTTCGTTTACTCCGCACAGCTCCTTCACCGTAGGTGATAACGTGATAATATGTAGCCTATATGTTGACCCGACCTGTTAGTAATATTCATGCAAAATTTGATGTAAATCCATGCAGTACTTTTTGAGTTTACCCCGGACATACATTGACTTTCCTACGATTTTATTATATGTAATAACAGATGATGTAAGAATAACGAAAAAAGTATAATCTGACAATTTCCAAGCCGAAGTTATTGGAATTTTGTTTTTTTTATCTGCCATAGTCGCCTGTATACAAAAGGCTTATATATGGTGGAGAGCCTCAAAAGTATGCGAGGTAGGCCCCCTATGTTAATCTGACAAGCTCGAGTAAATGCAAAAATCCCCTCTTGGGCTCTCCTACTACAATCAGATGAGATTGATTCCAAAACTGTGTACAATGGTTTTATCTATACATATAATAAAATCGTAGGAAAGCAAAACTGTACATTGAATATTTTTTTAAAAGAATACTTGGGGCGTGATCTACAATCAATATCAAAGCCAAAAATATAGTTTTTAGAATTTTTGTCTGTTTGTCTGTATGTATGTCCGGGGTAAACTCAAAAAGTACTGCATGGATTTACTTCAAATTCTGCATGAATATTACTAACAGGTCGGGTCAACATATAGGCTACATATTATCAGGCTATTTACCTACGGGGAAGGAGCAGTGCAGAGTAAACGAAGTCTGTGCGGACGAAGTCGCTGGCAACATCTAGTAACTTATAAGCTATAAAACCATTGTTCTGGTGACGGCAGGATTCGGCTACCCCTTATGTCCGTAGGCAAGAGTAGGGTAGACCACGTTCTATACTACGAGATTCTATAAGAAAATGAATAATCTTTCGGTGACCAATAATGACCTAAGCAACCTATGAGGCAATATTTCGTGGATTACACTAGTAAATCGTAGAGGTGGTTACAAGTAGACCTTTTCATTTGACTAATTAATTATTTTAGCTGACTAATTAATCATTAACTGACAACAGAAAAAACTTAAGAGCATCTTATGGCTGTAAATAACAATACGGAAATGTCTCCTAATATAAATGCAAGCGTAAGAAATGCAAAGTGTGGTAGTTAATTTACAATACCCATTTTTACAATCATACTAAATACAACTCAAAGCTGGCCGCGTACGTCAGATATTCGATATAAATTGTGATTGCGATATTTTTCACAGACAAGTCAATTACTATGAAAGTGCAAAGTACAAAAAGGGTTTGCGTTTTTTTTCTATTATATTTCATTTTTAGGACAAATTTTGAGATGTTTCACAGTATTTAAACTGAATTCACAGTTTATATTTCCACCGAAAAAAGTTAGGACACTGATCTGACGTAAGCGGAGATAACCAACTGCAATTTTACACAACTCTATAAAATTAATACTTACTGAAAAATAGTTTAATAAAATACAATTTTGTTAAAATATATCTTTTAATTGTAAAAAAAATAAAACATTATCATATACCTTCCTATTTCATTCCATATAATAACAAAAGACCAAAATGTAGTTGTATTATTTACATTACAAACTATTTATTGACATAATTTAACAAACCCGTCTAAAAATTCAGTCCAAAAGAACTGTTTCATTTTGACTTTGAGTATTAGTAATCGATAGTGTATGATTCAAAAGTTATTTTGTAAGCAGACATTAATTTTTTTAAATTTTTTTTAAGTTTAAAAGCAAGTAAAATTGAAAATTAAAAAAGTATCATCACTCCCGTATCCCGGAAGACGTAGACATATACAACCAGTGCACCCGCGATTAGCCAAAGATACTTGGTCTCACAATGTGATAGGTGCAAGCCTATTGCCAATTGGGCACTTATCCAAATTTGGGCAATATTGTTTTTTTTTTTTTCAGAAAACTGAAAAAAACATATATGTTTTGAATTGCCCGACCCGAGAATCAAATCTGGGACCTCATGTGGTCAACGCCGACACCGGATCACTAGACCACAGAAAATTGTCTTCAAAATTCATATTTCAGTTTGATACAATTTAGTTTTCGAACCAACTGTCCAGTTGGTTACTATACAAAACTTTAAACTTGTCATAAAACTAACTTGTCATAATATTAATGCCACATTACAAATACAACCCCAATATTAATACAGATTTTTTAGTAACGGTCATTTTTATTTTTTTTCTTTCTTCATTCTGTTTATTTAAGATTTCTATTTATGCTCTTGCATCAGTTATAAATATGAATCCATCTTACTTCACAACTTCCTTGTTCCAGTGAGGTTATAGTTTGTTTTACATATTAATATATAACTGTTTTTTAATTTTAACTTTTCATTTAAAAAAAAAACTCTTGTACTCACTTACATGCTTTGGAGGATATAAATACTTCTCGGTGATTCTAACATTTGAAATTTACTTATAATGTCTTTAGAATATACTAAGGAAATAAAGCACATTTCCCTTTATTTTAATATTTAGATATTTGCTAGCGATAATAATAATTTCTATTAAGCGACTCGTTTTTCTTTCTTCTAGGTGTTTTTGCAATTATAGATGAATTTCGTTTTGTTTTAATGGTTTTATTTGTAATACCTTTAAAGTTCGCACCATTTCTTAGTGTCTTCTTACTATTTTGTTGTGTTATAACTTGCTTTGAGTTTGGTTTTGGATTGCTTAAATTTATACTTAAATTAGACATATCTTTATTCTGTGTTCTTAAGCTCATACTGCGAGTCAAAATGCTATGTTCGCCACTTGAAATGGATATATCAAATAATAATTTATGACCATATTTTGTCACATTATTAGTATTAAAATTAGATGTTATAGAGTTATTATTCTGAAGCTTAGTCTTTGTCAGACTGCGTGTCAAAATACTGCGATCATTACTTGACACAGAATCAGTATGAGGTATTTTTTCTGAGGTTTTCGTTGGTTTCTTCTTTACTGTACTTGATTTTTTTTGTTTTGCATCATCTTTAATATATTTTGATTTTGATAAGTCCGACTGCTCCTTTTTCTTATATACACTTTTTTTATTTGATACTATTTTTTCTTTGTTACTATTTTTTATCTCTGTACCATTAGTTATTTTCTTCTTATTTTTAATCACTTCGCCGCATTTCCCTGAGGTATTTGTTTTCTCAGGTTTTTGAACAATTTCTTCTTTCTTTTGTCTACAAGCACTTTTGTTTGCTTCCAGACCATTTATTAATAAATCTTTTTTATTCAAAGTGCTCTTAGACTCCGTAACATTCTGTCTTGTTTGTTCATTATGCATAGTGGTTTTACCATTTGCTTTTGCAACACAATTGTTTGAACTGACATTGTTTAACTTTTGACTTGTGATAAGATTTGATGATTTTCTAACTGAACTAATAAAACTATTTTTTAAACTATGGAGAGTTAGCATTGCAACTCTAAATGACTTGGTTTCATTAAGTGTCTTAGCAGCAATTTCCATAGGTTCATTACCTGGTACAAACAAAAATTCCACTAGTTAGACTGTACATTTATAAAATTATTAGGGAATGCAATCTCTATGAACCAAGATCTTGCACAATCTAGTCTTAAGTTTTGAATTGAAAGATAAATACGAAAATTTTAAAATTCCATAATACTTTTATTATGATAAATAGAATAATATTATTTTTTAGTGTAATGTCATCTACCAACCTATATATCCCTTTCGGCTCAGATGGGGTTTTGGTTACTCACTATAATATGTTGCTTTTGTAATGGGGGGCACCTAGCACTAGGCACTAGTAACTAGCTTACTAAATTGAGACGTTGTTATTATCACCTGGTGGGGAAGGACACCAATGTAAAAAAGACAAAAAACATACATATCATAATGTTGAGATCTGTATATTAATCAGTAATCTATAGTCAATACCCACATATATTTAAAAACCAATGGTTGTAAAGTAAGCCTAAAATTGGTGTATCTGATTTAATTTTTCAATATTTAATTTCAATTTAGCAACATTAAATCATGCACGTTTTGACCTGCAAAAACACTATTTTTTTCTACAGAGTATTTCTTAGGTATTTGACTAGTTTATCCATGTTCCAAACTATGGATTTTTGTATTCATATATTGCGGCATTTGGCACATTTTACATCTGACAGACCACAATCACATCAAACTTAAAATTTACTTTATGCTGGTAAAGCACAACACCCATGCAGACAATCTCTATGGTAGATACCCCACAAAGTGAGATAGGTACTGGAGGCCACTCTAAAACTAGTAAGCTTCAAATGATGTTTAAGTGATTGCCAATAATTTTGAAAAACAGTTAAATTGCTAGACTACATTAAATAAATAATTTCATGTTGCAAGTGAGGTTGAAATTTTTCCTGTAAGATAGAATTGCCTAAAGGCCGGTTTTAAAGAACGACAATTTGATCGCGGCTCGTTGCGCTAAAAATATAGCAAACATAACGAGCTGTGAGCCAGGGATGTCGATATATAAAACCGCGGTATTGTAATGATAAACCGGTGTGATTTGCCGACGAGCCATTAAACTGCGGTTTTGCTGGCTCGTCGATTAGAGCCTTAAGTGTTACAAGTCATAAATTATTATTTTGATATTACACATATATTATATTGATAAAAAATATTAACAAGACAAAAAAGATAACTCACCTTGTTTAGTGCTAATGATAGGTTTTCGTGAAGGCTTATTTTTCCCCTCCATTTCACTTTCTGAATCAGTATCCCAAAATGATTTTGTTTTTGTAGCAGGTGCAGTTCTTTTATTTGTACCTAAAAAGCACACAATTATTATTATTAAAAAAAGGCTTTTTAATTGAATAGTAAATTGAATAGTTACAACTGAAACTTTTTACTGTATTATTTTTAAAAAATAATCTTAATATTGTTTTGGGGTAAAAAATTATTTGGAGAAACCAAAGAAAAACTTAAAACATACATATATATATTTTTGCTTTGTGTTATTTTAATTAGTTTACACATACCCATGGGTTCTTTAAAATCTTTTTTATTTTGAGTTATTTCAGTTCTAGGTCCTAAATTGTGTGGTACTTTTTGTAATTTTTCTACCACTACTTTACACTTTCTGGTTGAGTCCGTCCTTGTTTTTGACGGGTTTTCTGTTGTATCGTTTTTGCTTTTGTTTATATCACTATTAACTTGTAACACTTCCTCATCAGTATATGTGTCACTCACATCTTCAGTATCATACTTTGATATGACAGAAGCTACGTCCCATTTGTCTTCATTTTGATTACTGTTTCTAGTTGCAGTTTTATTTGTGGCATTTGTCAAGTTCATCTGTTCTGGTGGTACTATCTTATGTATTAAGTCTAAAACATTGTCTTCATCTAACACATCCCGATTGAGGCAAGATTGAGATGTTGCTAATTTCCTCACTTTGTTCTTTTCTCTCAAATTGTGATTTATTTGTGGACTATTCAGATTATCAACATTCAGGATCTTATTGTCCATCATATCCAACTTTTGTGTAAATAATTTTCTTTTGATAAAACTAGACTTTTCAAAACAAGATTTATTTGATTGTGTTTCAGTACTTTCATAAAAGTTTACATCATTGTAATGGTCTCTAATGGGTTCATTAGAGTTATTCTTAGTATTTTTGTCAACATTGTTTTGTTCTTTTTCAATGTTATCATCATTAATGGCATTATTCATTTTTACTATTAATGTTTTGGCTTGTGTCTTTTGTGATACTATTTTACTTCTTTTTTTCTCAGAGCAATTCATTTCATTATCCTCCAAAGGTCTCTTCTGAGCCAAGGAATTATTACTTATATTATTTTCTTTTACGGTTGTATTTGCAAATATTTCATCACTATCTGTTTCATCATTGCTAGAGTACATTTTGTTTTTGTTTAAGGAATAGTTAGTGTACAATGTAGAATTTGAATTTTTGTGTTGCTCATTGGATTTTTCTTTATTTCTAATAGTTTCAATTGGACTGCTTTTGGTACATAAATTCAAATTGTTACCTTGTGGATGTAAAAGTTGTATTGAAGGTTTTTCAACAATAGGTTCTCTCTGTGATCTGAATTGTTTTCGAAAAGGTATGTCCGGCTTCTTGAAATTGAAATCAGTGCTCTTTATATTATTATATACATGCTTTGCTTTTGTTGATGATTGCACATTTTTATCAATTTTGTAAGAATTTTCCACTTCCTGTACTGCTATAGTCTTTGATAAAATGTTATTTGAGTAACCATTTTCTTTTGTATGTATTGGAAATATTTCTTCATGAGCATTATCTAAATTGTTATTGATTTTTATTTGCTGTTCAGCTTCTTGTTTATTTTGATCTGTCTTATCTCTAGAAAAAGAATATCCAATAACTGTACACACATTGGAAGATTCTAAATTTCTACTAGACATTGGTTTGTTAGCAAATTTATTAAATCTTTGTGATGGCAATAAAAACCCTCTTGAGACCCTGTCTTCCTGTGTCTTATATAAGGTTCTATTGGATAAATCATTATTGGAAGCAGTGCCAGTAAATATGTTTCTGGATGAGCTGTGTTTTAAATTTTCGGTATTATTACGATACAAGCTATTCTCCTTCATAGTGCGATTGAATTTATTCATGTCATTTCTATTTCTAGGTTTGAGTATATTTTCTTTAGGGTTAAGTGTTTTTATAGATCTAGTTGATTTCAAATCATCACTACTTGAAGCAGAATCACTTCCTTGTTCTCCTGAATCATCACCACATTTTGTTCTGTTTGATCTAAAAAAACGCCGCAGTTTGCGTCTTTTCTCAATTCGTCTTCGAGATCGGTTCTTGTTATAGTTATTTAGGGCTTGTTTTATAATACTTAGGTCACTTTTATTAAATTTTGCATTTCTTATTGCTTCTGCAATATCAACAGCACTACTAATGGTATCTGCAAAATATTATATAATTATTATTTATTATTATTTACTAGCTGTGCCCACATCTTTGTCCACGTGGAAAAAATTCTAAAAGTACCCTAAGTCATACTTTAATTCCATACCCCTTCCCTACACCTTCAACCTGCTAAAAACTAAGAAAAATGAGATCACCAAGATAAAACACAAAAAATACTGGGAAATGTTTACTAGTTGTAGACAAACTAAACAAGCATTTCCTGACTAAACTGACTAGAAAACTGCTTAAACTACCAAAAGTAGAATTAAGAAAAATATTTTATCTGATAATGAGGCATTGCCCAAATGAATAAACACATGCACACCATAGGGCTAACTGATAATCCCTTATGCAGGGCGGGCCTAAACCATGAAGAAACTCCACACCACATGCTGTTTGAATGCGAGGAATTGAAGTACCTAAGGACCCAGTTTTTCAAATGAGGCGGCACTTATAGGGAACTGTTTGAGCATCCCTCTAAGGTGTTGGATGTTTGGAATGAGCTGGGTTGCCAAGAATAACCGCTATACATTTACGCACAATGGGCCGTAGTGTGGCTAAGTGCGGTATAGACTGCTTTGATAGATAAACTTTATTACCATGGTTTAAAAGTCAGCCCTGAGGTTTTACCCGCATAGTTCCCGTTTTCGTAGGATTACTGGGACAAAAACTATCCTATGTCCTTTTTCAGGCCTCAAACTATTTTTGAGCCAAATTTACTTCAAATCAGTTCAGTGGTTTAGACGTGAAGAAAAGACAGATAGACAGAGTTACTTTCGCATTTATAAGTATGGATTATAAATAGATATTCAGTACTTTTAAGAAAGAAGAAGAAAATTAAATTGAATTTATCTTATAAATTCAGATGTTAATTTGCAGAAAACCATAACTTAAAGAATTGATTCAATCAATTTATAATCTAAATCTACAGGTAAGGTTGCAAATTTAATAGGGAATAGGAATGAAATATGAATCCAACTGTGTATAAACGATGGATGGGAGCAACGATACCAACTTAATTGAGTGCTTGAATTATTTTTGTGGAATAGACAATCATCTTTTTTAAATATGAATGCAACTATTTAGCTAATAAAATAAATTAATTTTAATTATAATTTTGTTTTTAAATTTTCGGTGGACAAATTACATGAATTGATCTAAATTCTAAGCACAAAATAAGCAAATTATTCTCTTGTGTTATGGGTGCTAGTCAACAATACTTATACATAGAAATAAATTTATGAATACTGTAAGATACTTGTACATAATAAACACCCAAATCCAGAAATACAAACATATATATTTATCACACAAATGCTTGTCCCCGTTAGGTTCGTTAACCACTCGGACTCGGACCAACGGAGCCGTGAAATAAAAAAAAAAACTTTATGTTTCGCCTATTTATATATATTAACTCTTATTAATTCTCATAAATGTTTTTACATTGAAGTACGCTAGCATTACAACCTTTATAAAAACGCCAAAATATAATCATTAAACATGTTTGATGTTCCCCGGCCAGGATACAAGTCGGATGTCTCACACCAGTTTCAGAAACAACGATGTTGCCAACGGGTGAAATTAGCGTAACAATAATGTGCATCGATGTTGAAAAATAACAAAACCCATTGCTAATAATCACATTACTTACAGCATAAATACAACCAATGTGTAACTCGTATATTCTGGCCAAAAACAAAGAAAGTGAATATGTTGAGAAGATAAAATCAGTTTTACAGCAGATCATAATTGGTGAGGAATCAACAGAGAAGAAAAGCAACAATAAATGTTATAGAAGGCTTTTGCTCAGTATATACTGTACAAAGTTCACAGTCCCAGTTGGTGCGAGCATGCCAGCCACCAGCAAGGTTGCAGGTTCAACTCCTGTTATGTCAAAATTTTTCTTTGTTTGTTATGTTTTTTAAGTGCATAAGTGTTAAAACATATATGTTTATAGTTAGAAACATCAAAATATTGAATATGAATTTCATCTATAAGTTGTAACAATAAACTCATTTAACTAGGATATATGTATGTATATCTAGAACTGATTGCTAGATATACTGTTGATGGAATCAATCATGAAGCAAAGAATTTCGCCACATTGAACCAAGTGACACGTGGCTCAGTTGGTGAAAGCGTGGTGGCCAGAGGCATGGTTGCAAGGTTTCAAATCTTGTTGTGTCAAAATGTTGCTTTGCAATCTTAAACCTTTATTTTGCATTGCAAAAATATATTTATATTATGCGTCCAATATTTACTTCAATGAAACCTGCCAATGTTTAATACAGTTAGGACCATGGATTAAATGGATAGTCCCTCAGGGATCAGTTCTCCCCCCCAAATCTATTTCTGCTACATATTAACGATCTGCTGAAGCCCAGTATCTATGGGTACACAGATGATAGCATTGTTGTAGAGAGTTACCATCCATCCAGCGCGTGAGGCAGTGGGGCACAGATCCAGTCTTTCAGAGAGGTGATGGTCGATCGTATGAACTTGTCCTTACAGGCAGTCTCCGATTGGGGCGACGCCAATCTGGTCAAGTTTGATGCGACTAAGACCTAGGCATGTCTATTCTCCACTAAACGAAGTCAATTCCACCTGTCTCTGTCTTTTCAGGGTGTGGCCGTGCCGATAATTGACCACCTTGAGCTCCTTGGTATCACCTTAACGCCTACTCTCAACTTTGGTTTGTACATCGAATCAAAATCCCAAGTTGCCTCAAATAAGCTTGGTATTCTGGTGAAGGTGAGACAGTACTTCAGCCCGGATCAGTTCCTTAACCTTTATCAAGCACAAGTTCATTCGTGCATAGAATACTGCTCTCACCTCTGGGATGGATCTGCCAAATACCAGCTGGAGACGCTTAAGGCGATAGAGAGGCGTGCCAAGAGGCTTGTAAGCGACAATGATCTGGTAGGCAAAAAATTTCAGAGCTTCGTTCATTGGCGCAGAGTGGCTAGGTTATAGGTCTTTTATCGGATACACTTTGGAGAGTGCGCTGCAAGATTGCATGACTTAATTCCGCCATCCCCGTTTCTCTATCAATCGTCCCACACAAGGCTGTCCAGGAACTGAAAGGGACTGGACATGCTTCCTGAGTCTGTATTCCCCGACGAGTACAACCTGGGGATCTTCAAGAAAAGAGTGAGAAGGCACCTTCTAGGGAAGCGTGTTCCATCTTAGGCTGCATCTTAACTTACTTGGGCATGATCGTGGTCAAGCGCTTCTCTATAAATATTAAAAAAATATATGCCGACAATTTCTTAGTTTGTCAGTGTAGCTTGCAATTACACATAGAAATGCAGAGTTATAATATGTATCAATAAAATAAAAAATCACTTTTTAAAAGGGTAATTTTTACACCTTATCAGCTATAGTATGATAAAATGGTTTAACATGGCTTCACAATCGACGGGGCTCGGGTTCAATCCCCGACGGGGACTAACATTTGTATGATGAGCATAAATGTTTGTATTTCCAGGTTTGGGTGTTTATTATGTATGTAAAGGTATCTATATATGTATTTCTATGTATTAGTATCGTTGACTAACACCCACAACACAAACAAATAATTTTCTTACGCTGGGGTTAGTACAATCATTGTAATTTGTCCCGTGAATATTTATTATTTATTTATTTATTATTTATTATTTCTATTTTTCAAGATATAGTATATCTACAAATGTATGACATTTCTGACAGTATTATGAGATTTTGCTCATATGCGCGGCAACACGTTTCCTTTCCAATGGCGTATCTATTAGTATTCATGTGGGCTGTGGTTAGGACATAGTGATTGGATACTCTGTAGGACAGCTACTAAAAAGCAAACAAAAAATATTGCCTTTAAGCTCAAATTGATCTAACCCAAAAGGAAGCAGTTTAGTGGCTTTTAACAAGAGCAGACAGCATCAATATACATTATACAGGAATACAATGTACTTAAAATACTGAAACATAATAAATTCTTAGACCCAAAAATACAAACATACCAACAACAAGTCACATCACTGAGGTTAGGCATTTATACTAACCACTTGTCCAATAAGGCAATTAAATTAATGGCAGTTATTCTAACTAACTATTCTACTTGCAAACAAAATTAACGATACGTATACGCTTAGCTTAGAGGAGACAAGCTTACGCTCTTTTGCATACGTTAATTTCGGATGATAACCTAGAGCGCGATAACGAATATCATCGTAAAATTAGATCGCTAGTTGACGTGATACCCGTGTCCCTCATGTCGAGCCTTGTAACGTTAGACGAATTTTTAAACACCGTTAACAACTTACCATCGAAAAAAGCCCCCGGAGAGGATAAAATCTCAAATTATATAAATAAAATATAAGTCCGGGCCGCTAAACACGCATGTTTTATCAACATGCATGTTTAGCGGCCCCGGACTCTATTTTAAAAATAATAAATCGTTGTATTGCTGAAGGAGTTTTTCCCAAAATATGGCACCAAGGATATCTTAAAATTATTCCAAAGTCCGGTGACAAGCCTAAGGATGACCCTAAATCATATCGTCCCATTACACTTCTGCCTTCCCTTGGTAAACTGTTAGAAAGATTGATAGTTCCTCGACTTCTACCACGAGGGCCAACGTTCAATAAACAACAGTTTGGATTTACTGCCAGAAAATCCACTATAGATGCAGTGCTGTCTATGAGAAAAATGGAAGAACTGTCACGAAATAATTATGTTGTAGGTATTTTTTTGGATATTTCTGGTACAACGTGTGGTGGCCGATGTTATTGTTGAAATTAAAAATAAGGGGATGTATTTCAAATATATTTAAGCTAATTAAATTGTATCTAGATAACGGTCATGCGAAATTACAGCTAGGGCATTACGCTGTGTCTAAACGCCTTAATCTAGGCTGCCCTCAGGGATCAGTACTTTCACCATATCTATGGAACTTAGGATTCGACGATTTATTCTCATTAGCCTTGCCGGAAAAATGTTAGCTTATAGGTTATGCAGACGACGTTGCTTTAATGATACAAGCTAACACACGAGCACAGATAGTCGCTGACTCACACTAGTCTTAATTGGATCATCAACTGGGGCTTGAGAAATGGTTTAAGCTTTGTGCCCCATAAAACGTTTTACTTAATATTAAAAGGTTCGCTCCTACCATCTCCTAGTATAAAAATAAATAATAGCACAATAAAGAGAAAAGAATCGGTAACACATTCAGGTTTGGTCATAGAAAAAAAATTATACTTTTATAAATCATATTAACTATATCGGTTAAAAGGCTAAACGGAATTATACTTTTATAAATCATATTAACTATATCGGTGAAAAGGCTTCTTATCCTTTGCGCGCATATCTACATCGACATGGGGTTTAACGTTTAACACTTTAAAGATAATTTATAATGCAATGTATTTAGGTTGTATTTGTTATTCTTGTTCAGCTTGGGCTGATAAAGTTACGAGTGGTGCGATCCGGCGCAAACTATTTCAAAATCAGCGTCTAGCACTAATATTTCTATGCAAAGCATATCACACTGTAAGCTCCAAAGCTTTACCCGTTTTACCATTAGATTTAGAAATTCAGCATCGGGCTTCAATGTATTACAATTCTAGGAATTTAACCAACCCAGAATTTATCAACTCGCAAGTTCAAACAAAAATACGTCGCCTTTTTAATCCCGTAATCGACGTTACTAATAAATTAATTGATGAATGGCAGTCGCGTTGGTCTTGTTCAACAAAAGGACGGCATTTATATAACTTTTTCCCATGCGTCCGGGATTGCTTAAGTAAAACTTGGATAGAAATAGATAATTGTGTTGCACAGTTTCTCACTAGCCACGGTAATTTTAAAGCTAAATTATTCTCACTTAAATTAGTTCCTTCTCCTTTTTGCGAGTGCTCTACATTAAACTGTAAATATGAACAAACTGCACATCACATTCTTTGGGAGTGTAATCTTTGGCAAAACGAACGTCGCCAAATGCTTGATAGTATCCAATGTATAACCGGTGTAATTTATTACTCCGACCTTGTAGGTACACGTGGGAACTTCCGTGCATTCAAACGATTCTGTCACACTTACTACTGGAAGCAAAATTAAAAGGCCATTCTGGTAGGTCCCTAATTTCCGAACTTCCATGGTGCAACAGCAATCAGGCTTAACCTGGTTGTAAGTCTCATTTCGTAGCATTTTTATGCTTTTAACATTTTGCTGTCTCCTGCTAAATAGGGAAGGAAACAGGATGTATTTTCCTACTCCTCCTATATACTTCTGATTAATTTCGTTGCGGGATCCAAGACAGCTTAGCTTTTCCCCAGGGCACCCTGAGCTCGCAACTCAGAGGTTATCAGGACGGTTGCCGCTGTTGATTCTGGTTTACAAAAGCTACAGTAGTGGGAACGAGAGGTGGGCCCATTTCAAACAAAATATAAAAATTAAGATTTGTGAAAGAGAAAACAGAAGAATAATCTAAAATGTTTATAATTAAATATACAAAAGAAAATTAACTTGATATTAATGTTTGTTTTTTATTTTATGAGCTGCCATTTATTTAACTGCATTAAAATTGACAAACTAATGCTTCCATTTACATTAATTTAATTATAAAAATAATATAAATTTGCAATAGGTTTAGGTAGTGAGTTTTCTACAGGTGAATATAAGTATAAATATAATATACTTTCAGCAGTTGCAACACTGAGTATCAGCTAGTACACAAGTTTTTTTTTCTTTTTTATAGTATAAGATAGCAAACAAGCAGATGGGTCTCCTGATGGAAAGAGTCAACCATCCCCTGTAAACACCAAAGGAGTTAATGGTGCGTTGCTATATTGAGGCGAGGTCTAATGCCACATGCATAAGTTTACCGGCTACCTTACCCTCCAAACCGGAACACGACAGTGACTAGCACTTACGCTATTGCGGCAGGAATAGGTAAGGCGGTGGTACCAGACCCGGGCGAGACAATGCAGAACTCTACCATCTAATAACCACGATGTTATTGACTCATATAGCCAATTGGTCACCTTTTACGACCTGCCTGGCAGAACGGCAGTTGGTCTATTCTTCAAAGGAGCCCGGGACCAACACGGGGAAGTTGGGTATTTTCCTAAAATTTGTTTTATTTATACCAATTAGAAGCTATAACATATAATGCTACTTCAGCAAAATACTACCACCTAATAGAACAATGGGTTAAACCTGGACCAGAATTATTATGATCAAAAATAAATTCAGCTTACCATTACTTCTAATAGAACCACTCCTCCCACTAATTATTGATCTGTGAGTGCCCATCTCACTTTGGCAATAGGAATAGTCCCTATAGTGTGGTCTAAGATCATGGACCATTGACATTGGTGATGTTTCTCGTCTATAATAAATACTCCTTTGATCAAATCCATGTCCGCCAAAGTTATATCTACTGTAGTTTATCGGTTCGTTAAAAGTTGAGTTCGTTACATTTTTTCGGAAACCAATTCCTGTCATACTTGGATTAACGCTATATTTTGATGCATTTGTACTCTGAAAAAATTAATGAAAAATATCTTACAATATTATCATACTTAAAAAATTTACATCAGTATCTTATAATAACTATCACAATTGCGGCAAATATATAGCATATATAGCAAAGTGGCCAGAAGTGACTACCTCTTGTCTGATAAATTAACCCATTACGCTCCAGAACAATTGCAATTAGTTGCCAGCCGGATTGGCATTTGAAATTCGCATCCTGATTAAAGGGTTGAGTGGGGGAGTGGGAAAGGGGGTGGAGGTTTACTAACCCCCTGTTAAATTCCTCACCCCCCACGGAAACCCATTGTTACTGAGATATACATGATCAAATCAAATATTTGAGGTTATGTTACCTCCGGACCATCATTTTCTATCAAGGCGTGCATTAGAAACGGGGGGCATGAATTTGGGGTTGAGGGGAGGGGAGGGTCAGTGTCCCTCAGTAACATTTGTCCCCTCCCCCCCGCAGAACTGTTTATAAAAGAAGTTATAGCCTAAAAACTAACTAAACGTCAAAATGTATGCAAATACTAAAACACTTAAAATATGAATCTTAAATTACCTATTTTATAATCAATATATTTTATCTAATTTGATATCCTAAATATTATTTGTGGCATTGTGGATGCAAATTTTAAATGCAATCCCGCCAGCCTTTATAACATAACATTTTTTACTACCTTTACCATTACCATTAACTAAATTCTCAACATAAAACAAATAAATGCTTTCAAACCACCATGGCAATATTGATTCTGAGGCTAGTGCTAAGTTAGGTAAAAGGAAATCTTACTCATTAATAGGCTTTTTTTAATAAGTCAATTAATGAGCTTTTAATAAATACACTTTCTTGGTAGAGTTGTGAAGGCATCTGCATATCTTTTCAGTGTTTGCAAACTGGCACTGTTTACGAGTAATACTCATTGGCGTATATAGACGGGGGCCGGGTGGGCCGCGCCCAACCTAGTATGGTCTAGTGCCAACCCCAAGATGTTGGGTTACCAATTCGAAATTCTAGGCTGGACACCTAAAACACACAGAAACTACTCTAAACTTTACCAGGTGGTAGAGTCCTGCATTGTCTAATCCAGGTCTGGTACCACCACCTTATCTATTCCTGCTGCAATAGTGTCAGTGCTTGTCAATGTTGTATTGCAGTTTGGAGAGTAATGTAGCTGGTAAACTTATGCATGTGGCATTAGACTTCGCCACAATATAGCAAAGCAACATTAACATATTTGGTGTCTATAGGCAATGAATGACTCTTTCCATCAGGGGACCCATCTGCTTGTTTGCTGTCTTATGATATAAAAAAAAAGATATTGAAATCAAATAACTAGGCACAACTGACAAAAATCATTGAAATCAAATAACTAGGTAAATTGCCCCTAAAATAACTCTAGATACATCAATTGTATATCTAAACCTGGTATATACAACATGTCTAAAACATTTAACTCCTAAAATAAACATTATCAATAAAAATATGCAAATGCTGTCTAACTTTACTATATTGATTGACATAAGTATAATTTACCTAACCTAACAATAAACTGGATATTTATAATGCATTCAGGGTGCTGTTCGGTTTGCCGCGTCACTGCAGTGCTTCTGGCATGCTCACGGAGGCGTGTCGATGGATTTCATGCTATTATGCGTAAAAGGTGTGCGTCTCTGCTGCAGAGGTTGCGAACCAGTTCAAACGGCATCCTGAACGCGCTGGCGGACCACTCACCAATGCTACGCCACTGGATACGGCTACATAGCCTCTAGCAAAGACTGGTCGTATTCAAAGGGCATTTAATTATTTGTATTTTATTATTATCATTATTTTTATTATTAATAACACTAGTTTTAAGAATTATTTTAAATAACTAACATCAAAATGTATATGGACAATTTAAGTCTGAAATAAAAAGTTATTATTATTATTATCCCGTATATTATTAGGTACACGTAATTTTGAGAATTTATAAAATATAATGTACCAGTGATTTCGGTTTTTTTTTTATTATAAAAATGGTAATAACAATTAAGATCTTCTCGCTTTTAAGTATTTATGCATGATTCCCACTGCATGATTAGCAACTCGCCAATATCATCTTTGGTGTCTTTCCATCAGGAGAGCCATGTCCGTGCTTGCTATATTATATTAAGATAAATAAAAATAAATAACAAGGCTCTTTTCATTTTAATGGCAAAAAATACTATATCTGGGTTATTGAGCATATCCATATTCTTTGTAACTCGTTCTAAAAAATTCTATAACTGTAATCAACTTAACATCAACTGTTTTTAAACTAATGTGTTGTCATAAAACCACGAAAGGGTTAAAAAACCACGAAGTTAAACTGAATTATTATAATATATGTAAGAATTCTCAGTAAAACTTACATTAAACGGAAATCCATTACGCAGTATAGTACCAGTGTTTGTAATTGTTTCTTCATCACTTTCAGACATTTTAATCACCACAAAATACCACTTCTAGTAATAAACAGTAAACTAATATTTCAAACTTGTAAACTGTATCACCTACAGACTAAACTCACAAACATCAGCCGACAATTTTCTTCAATCGAAACATGTAATAATAAATAGTACTAGCAATTCTTAGATGAACGATTGGTGATGAAAATAATTAGGTAATATCTTTACGATTCTAATTGAAATTTACTACATAAAGCTTCCATTTACTTTATTTAGTTCAACTCTAAAGCCACAGAGTACCTTGTTTAAACGGTAAAGCAGTAAATTATAATCAATTATCAAAGCTTTATTCAAAGAGTACACAATACTACCAAAGAGTATGTAACGTATTTAATACTACGTAAGAGCTTTATTTATTAAACGTAACGGGCAACGGTTAGGGGTGACCCAAGGAAGTTACATTCTATCCGGAATTTCACACGCGCTTCAAAATCGTTCCGAAGAGTACCACGACATGGGTGGAGTGTGTCTCTTTCTACTAAATAAAGCGCCAATCGCCATATATATAAGTGCGGCCATGCATAGTTTGCAAATTACTACTAAGTAATTCTACTAATTTGAGAAACAGTTTTTGCATTGCATAAGTAATTACGTAATAATTAAAATAAGCACATTTTAGAACTCACTATGTTAATTACAATACATATTATGCTAATGGATTTAACGACGTGTATGAATAAAAGGAATTTAACGTTTACTGAATATATAAAAATCTACCATCAGATAGTTTTATTTACACTGGCAATTGTAAGAAAGGGACAATATCCACTCTTGTCGTTGTCTTGCTCAGAACGTTTTTCCCCTCTGTTAAGTAAGAAACAAATGTCAACTTTATTAGTAACGAAATAAAGTACATTTTTATTGTTCAAATATTGTTTCGTAACAATTCCAGTTACCGTAGGTATATAAGTTCCTTGATTACTATATATCACAGAACAATATACTCCTACCGGGCTATATATTATACTCTTTACTAGACTTGCGCAAAATATATCCGAGAAAAGAAAAGAGTGATATGTATCTTTCAGAGTTACGGATATATATCACTCATTCATATCTTCAACTCCTTATAACTCAGTAGAAATCAGAGTGATTGGGATTGATGATATATTTAGATTTAATGATAATATAAGGAAATGAAATGATTTACAGATTTAAAGACAAGATAAACAGTTGAAATAAACGATATGTATTTATGGATTCTGTTTGGTATTCTTTTACTTAATTATTTAAAAAGCAATCACGCTTGTTTTATTTGATACTAAGGACTAAGGATTGACCGCGGCTTCCACTGCATGTGAAAGAATTATGTAAATTACATTTAACCGACTTTTAATGTTTTTAAAATGAGAAGTAGGTATATTCGCCGATATATTAAAGATTTCAAGTTTCTAGTCTTAAGGGTTTAACTGGTGCGATATAATGACAAGATAAACAGTTAAAATAAATGATGTTGTATTGTATGTGGTATGTATTTATAGTATATCGAACAGAATCGATATTATTATATTAAATTATTTAAAAACAAACGCTTATTTTTTATTATGCGTGCGTTTTTAAAACAAAGTACAAACAAAATAATCCTCATCGCTGTTTATTATTACTATCCGCATTTGAACAATATTAAAGAAATCTTAATCCCATAAGTTTAAGGTATAACTTTGTGTGTACAGTATGTAGTTCGATGCTACAACATTCTTCATTCCGAATGATGGTTTCCTCTCTTTCTACTCCCTGATAAACATATCATTCCTTTCATTCTATTCCGCTTAGATGAAATACAATCACTCTGTGATATAAAGATATAGAGAGTTAGTTTGAATACTACGGAGTTACTGATATATTCACTCCTTTGTAAAGATTATATCTTTTTGAGTTAATCACTCCGGAGCAAGGAAGTTATATTCTACCCGGAATGCTTACACGCGCTTCAAAATCGTTCCGAAGAGTACCACGACATGAGTGGAGTGTGTCTCTTTCTACTAAATAAAGCGCCAATCGCCATATATAAGTGCGGCCATGCGTAGTTTGCAAATTACTACTAAGTAATTCTATTAATTTGAGAAACAGTTTTTGCATTGCATAAGTAATTACGTAATAATTAAAATAAGCACATTTTAGACTCACTGTGTTAATTACAATACATTTTATGCTAATTTATTTATCAACGTGTATGAATAAAAAGTATTTAATGATTACTGAATATGTAAAAATCTACCATCTAGATTATTTATACTGGCAATTGCAAGAAAGGGACAACATCCACTCATGTCGTTGTCTTGCTCAGAACGTTTTTCCCCTCTGTTAAGTGAGAAACAAATGTCAACTTTATGAGTAACGAAATAAAGTACATTTTTATTTTTCAAATATTGCTTTGTAATAATTCCAGTTATAGTATATAAATTCCTTGCTCCGGAGTTACACAAGTCTACTCTTTACTCTTTAGTCTTTGGTATTTTTGGTGTGTATTTGGTAGGCTTGGGCCCAAGGATTTAAAACGTTATGATTTCGATATATTTGCGTCGTTGTGATTGGTTACGGTATATCATATTATGACGTTGTCTTCTAGCGCTAGTTGGCGAACCAATCATAAAACAGCATGAAACGCAGGGAACCAATCACGAAACAGCAAAAATATCGAAATTATAACGTTATAAATCCTTGCTTGGGCCTAACCGGTCACTATAGAGAGCGCTCAATTTAGTTCAAAATCCAAGGATGAACTAGTTCGTTCTATTAGTTCATTAGTTCTTTTTTTGAAATAATTTATTAAGAACAATAAATAAAGAAAAAAATATAGTTATGATTATTGTAAGTTTTGTTTATTGTTATTTAGAAAATACAAAGTATTACACGAAAATTTTACACGTCATTTATGTAATATGAGATTTTTTATTTAAATAATGAAAAATAAAATAATTTATATTAATGATTAGTCAACAGCTAGGCTAGTTCCTAGTATAATGTGTAATTATATTAGAATACTTAAAAAGTATGAATTTTTACAATTAAAGTTGACTTTTTGTTATGGCACATAAAATCTTTTATCGAAATAAAAACGAAAAAATAAAATGATTTATATTAATAATTAGTCATAATTAACGTGATATATAATAATAATAATCAATTATTTGTAACAATAAATGGGAATAGAAGAGATTTTTTTTAATTTTAATTAAACTTACCGTAAAATAAGACATAAATGGTATTAGTATTGTTACGTACTCAGGTTCGTGATTGTAGGAAATCACCACTTATATTAAATCCGTGTATTTACACAACACAACGTAATACTAAAATACACTTTACACCCTAGTCACTCGCTGTACTATCACTGAACTTAGAACACTACACAATAAAACACTTCTCGCTTCGCACTGGTCACTTGATGTATCGCTCTCGATCGCTTGATAAAAACTGCCCTGTGTTTGTCAACAGCTCTCTATTTATAGGCAGGGTAAAGTCCAGAAAAATCTAAATTTATCGGGGAACAATGAATTACTTCTTATCGTAAACATGTTATGAATCATAAATCCTAGCACACGCTACTTTCAACCTTATGCCATATCCGACAAAGTCCATTATGGCATAGCCCAGGTCAACTATTTGTTTGTCAATAGGAGTAGCTATCTCTTTCCTTTATTTCTAGATAGTTAGCGCGCGCGCTCCAACTCTACACGCTTCTAGATTATTCGTAACAGTATTCTGTTTGATAATTAGCCAGCAATACTTCAGTTGACGATTGTTATGATTTCATATGATTTGATAAAATGTCAACCATGGGGATTTGAAGTTGTTTAGTATCGATATCGATTATCGAAATATCAAGGCGCGCACAGTAAAAGTAAATAACTCGGTTGGTCACATAGTGCCGCTGTCTAGTAAAGTGGACGCTAACAGAAATATAAAAAGAACTAAGAGCGGGATTTTCAATGAACTAGTTCGCATAGTTCATCTAAAGGAGCGCTCTTCCCACCTAGGTCGCTCGCGAACTACCCAAGACTAGTATTTGGCAATAAAATAAGCATGATTTTGTAAAAGTAAACAAGACTTGAAATTTTTTAAGGTATTTGTTTGAATTGTTATAGGTATCGTTTAATGTGGCTACTAGACATGCGCAAAATGTGTCAATGAAATGAAATGACTGAAGTATATCTTTTCGCCCAATGAAGTACTTCATTGGTTTAGTTCAGTACTTCATTTCCTTCAGTGAATTTTATCTAGTCCATCTAATGTATGAATGAAAGTCAGTGTAAAGTATTTGAGACATGCGCAGAATGTCTCATTATACTTAACTCCTTCACTTCGTCAATGTTAATTGACTTCACCTACTTCAGTACTCCATTTAGTTCAGTTGATAATAACGTGGCCTTTGATTTCGTTTGGCGTTTGTTCTTTTTTTTTCTTATATCATAAGATAGCAAACAAGCAGATGGGTCTCCTGATGGAAAGAGTTTTTTTTTTTATAACATAAGATAGCAAACAAGCATATGGATCTCCTGATGGAAAGAGTCAACCATCGCCTATAGACACCAAACATGTTAATGGTGCCTTGCTATCTTGTGGCGAGGTCTAATTCCACATGCATAACTTTACCGGCTACCTTACCCTCCAAACCGGAACACGACAGCGACAAGCACTGACGCTATTGCGGCAATAATAGGTAAGGCGGTGGTACCAGACCCGGGCGAGACAATGCAGAACTCTACCACCTAGTAGCCACGATGGTAGTGACTCGATAGCCAATCGGTCACCTTTTACGACCTGCCTGGCAGAACGGCAGTTGGCCTATTCTTCAAAGGAGGCCGGGACCAACACGGCGGAAAACCATGAACCATGAACCTTCGCCTATAGACACCAAAGATGTTAATGGTGCGTTGCTATCTTGTGGCGAGGTCTAATGCCACATGCATAAGTTTACTGGCTACCTTACCCTCCAAACCGGAACACGACAGCGACAAGCACTGACGCTATTGCGGCAGGAATAGGTAAGGCGGTGGTACCAGACCCGGGCGAGACAATGCAGAACTCTACCACCTAGTAGCCACAATGGTAGTGACTCGTAGCCAATCGGTCGCCTTTTACGACCTGCCTGACAGAACGGCAACTTCAAAGGAGGCCGGGACCAACACGGCGGGAACTCATTCAAGTATAGAATTGTTTATTCAATTACAAAATAATTACTACTGTATCTTTTGACAATACTTTTCAAAATGAATTAGGTTAACAATGTACAAAATAGTAGTAGTGGGATTATAAATAAATATTATTGTCATTTATAAACAAAGCCAGTAATGAAATCGAAATGTACTTTAACGTAATGTAATAAAGTTCATAAATAACTTTTCATCTAAAATACGATGACTGAGAGGCATCAGTACAAAATATAATATGTGATAGCAAATCGCGCGCGTGTGTGTAGGTACTCGGTTTGATTCGTTTAATACGATCAGCCATCGCCAGTGCTCGGGTAGCCATCGCCAGTGCTCGGGTCAGTCAACGTACTTCAATTCGTGTTTCGTTCACTTGTATGACGTTTGGCGTTCCACGATGGACTAGAACTAATGAAGTAGTGAACTAAATGAAATTCAACTGAACTAATGAAGGAAAGATATATTTGAACTGAAGTACTTCATTTGAAGGATTCATTCGTGAACTACACACGGCTAGTGGCTACTGGCTAGCCCTGCGTTAGGACTTAGGAGTATATGTTCTGTGGGCTAGCCCAAAAAGACCAGTAACCTGTTTCCATAACATTTCAGAGATGTCGATATCAACACGCTTATTTGTTAGTAACCTTCCAAAAAATTACAACGAGAAAACTTTAAAAGAAGCATTTTCTACATTTGGAGAAATAACTAACCTGGATGTTAAATTAAAAACTTCAGCAGACAACGACACAAAGATATTTGCATTTGTTACCATAAATGCCAATAATTTCAACATAGAATCATGTATGTATAAAACTATGAGTTATATTAAAGAAAAGTACCTTATTAAAAAGGAAACATCTTAGGGATTGGCATTACAAACGGGTAACATATTTTCGGGTTGCTGAGTTGCTTGCTTGTAAATAAGGGTGCTTTGATTCGGATCTGTCTCCAATTCGAGAAGAATAAGTGTTATAAAAAAACTAATCCCATAAGCTTGAAACGGATTTTTTGGGATTTCCTCAATCACGGCATTTTGTCATGGAGGGGATACCTTGCACACTGTTGAGATTCTCCACCAAATATAAGCCTTTTATATATAGATATGGAATCACATCTAGGAAATTAAAAAGAAAACCCCATAACTTTAGCTTATGGAAATAGGTTATACTTTTTTCATTACTCTTGCATAATTTCCTTTTAAAATAAAAGAAAGTTCAGACCTGCTGGAGAATGTTAAGACAATGTTTTCTTTTCAACTTTGTCACCCTCCTACTCCCTTATGTTACACTCAAGTAGTCAGATTTTATAAATTTTAGCTTGTAATTTACCCATCATACCTTAATCTGATGCACTTCAGTGTTTCCATGTTGCTGTTTATTTTTACATTTTTTTATCTGTAGATTTTTTCTCCACCATTGAAATAAATTTTTCCTATCATCCTTTGATTTTTCCTATCATCTAAGTAAATTCCCATTTAGCATCATGCTTTCCTATCACTATTTTATTTCTACAAAACCGACAAATAACACCGTATCACAACAGTTTGACATTACCATCGCAATAACGTATTAGTTTTTATACTGGACAGCAAATAAACCAGGTCACTTGCTTACCTGCACTGAACTCCGATTTGATTTCTCAAAAAGTATAACTTTCAATTATCAAAGTTATACCTACAGAAAGTGTGTTTTGTGCTGATTAAAATGATTATAAATTTATTCTGAAGTACCGTCTACCTGTGTAATCAAGCAATAAACACAATGCTAAAGACTATATGCCACTAACTTTCTTATTGAAGTAGTCTGATATTTCTTTACTCAGATGTCAGTTGTTTGCACAGATGCATGTATTTTTGCTACTATTTCTTGTCAATAGTGGATATTACACAGCAGAGTAGCGAGTTGGTGTTACTGGGTGTGATTGTTATTATGTCACCCATACACATAGTTTCTATGGTAGTAAGAAGAGTTGAAAAAGCAACGATGTTTAAGTGGTAAATGCGTCCAAGTTTTGAATTCGCATTGTCTCATATGTTGAAATCAAATTACCATTCTCTATCCATGCTTTGGAAACTACATTAAGTAGTTGGCCCTGGGTAATTTCTTTTTAGTGTTCATAATAAGGTTTCTAAATTTTAGTTTTCATGGTTAAGTGTCACCCATTTGAGTGTGGCGGACTGCACCCACTGCCAACCCCCTTGCTACCCCATTGATATTACACTTTTGAAATGCTTTTTTTGAAACTGTCAAGCTGTAGTAATATTCCAAATAGGCATTACACAATATTAGGTCACTCTAGGACATTGAATCAGCAGATATTCGGTGAAACGAATTTGCAGATGATACAGGTGTCATTTGTAAATTTGTTGCACCAAAGATTTAGGAAGGCTAAAGCATTCAATCGCCATCCAGTCAGTCCTAAAACTCATGGGTGGGTAGTCTACAGTTAAAATTTATGCACTCAACCCATTGACATATTAATACTATGGACATCGGGTCTCATAGTAAAATCGCGAAAAAATGTGTCCCAATCACACATGACAGAAATAGAAATGTTAACATAGGAATTTAAACACTAAATTCCAAACTTGTTCTAGATCATATTCTTTATTTGAATTTAAATATGGATAATTCAAATAAAAAATATGATAGAACAAGGAATGCATGAAGTCGCTTTGTTGACAAAATTTGATAAAATTATTTAACTTTATGAACTAGTTTATGGAAGAAAAAAATAGTAATGTTAACTAAAAGTTTTGTTACGATTTTCTTTAGTCTAGTTTTTCAATAACTAAAAATATTGGATACTATTTTTTCTTTTCTCTTGTAAACAAAAAATGCCGATAATATGTTGTGTAATTAATTAAAACAATTAATTATAATTTACCAATTTATTCTACGACTAGCTGTTGCCCACGACTTCGTCCGCGCGGACATCGTTTACTCCGCACAGCACCTCTCCGTAGGTGATAGCGTGATAATATGTACCCTATATGTTGACCCGACCTATTAGTAATATTCATGCAAAATTTGAAGTAAATCCATACAGTACTTTTTGAGTTTATCCCAGACATACATACAGATAAACAGACAAACAGACAAAAATTCTAAAAACTATATTTTTGGCTTCAATATAGATTGTAGATCACGCCCCAAGGACTCTTTTAAAAAAAAATATTCAATGTACAGTTATGACTTTGTATGTATAGATATATATATATATATATATATATATATATATAGTGTAAAAATATTTTTTATTTTATATTTTATTAAATTTATACAGACAGACATTAAATTTATACAGACAGACATACAGACACACAAACACACACACACACATACAGACACACTGACGTCATCTGAATCTGAAAATAGTCGAAAAAGGTTCCTAGGACCTCAAAACGTGCACATCTGGTGATAACTAGATTTTTGAAAATCGGAGCAAAATAAGTAACTTTCTTATGTACATACGTAGCAGGAAGTTAAAAAGTACATTAATTGATTAATGTTGTATTACAATAGAGTGAATGAAAATGAATTAAATTTACCACGCCAAAGTAGCATTTTAACTCGTTAGTTTCATAATAGATGGCGTTAGTAGTAATAAAATTCTAATACAACATGTATATTCTATTTTTTTTTTAATGTTTATAAAATTGTATTTTAATGGTAGATCATATCTAGTCATGAATTTAAACTGAATTTAAATTTAATTGAATGAATTACTGAATTTAAACGTCAAAGCTCAAACCTAAAAGTGCAATACTTTTTAGTAAAACGGTAAATAATAAATCTCTGTTTTCTTTGTTTATTTACATAGCAAAATAAATAATTCCAATAATATATTATTGACATTGATATTTGTTTAGTATATGACACTTGTAGTAAATAACTTGGATATGTTCCATATAAACAGAAGTAAAGCTTTATCTCCTACTCGAAAATATACTTTTGAGACAAGAAAATGATCTTTCAACTTCTACCGACGTCACTGGAGAAAAGTTCAAAATTAAAGTCAATGTTTTTTTTATATATCATAAGATATCAAACAAGCTCTCCTGATGGAAAGAGTCAACCATTGCCTATAGATACCAAAGATGTTAATGGTGGGTTGCGATCTTGTGGCGAGTTCTAATGCCACATGCATAAGTTTACCGGCTACCTTACCCTCTAAACCGGAACACGACAGTGACAAGCACTGACTCTATTGAGGCAGGAATAGGTAAGGCGGTGGTACCTAACCCGGGCGAGACAATGCAGAACTCTACCACCTAGTAGCTACAATGGTAGTGACTCGCATAGCCAATCGGTCGCCTTTTACGTCCTGCCTGGCAGAACGGCAGTTGGTCTATTCTTCAAAGGAGCCCAGAACCAATACGGGGAATAATATATTATTTAAATTATTTATTTTTTATGTAAAAAAAAAAACATATTTAACTATAATTACTCCATCCTTAAAGTCAGTTGCCACCAATATGCTACATAGATAACAGGGCTTGGTCATTATAATAAAAAGAATATGTGATCAGATATTCCTTGTATTATATAAATCTACAGCACTTGATAAAATATATGAAACACCTGTTTTTCTTTTTGTTCATATTATAAAGGTGTTTTTTTTATCAATTATTGTTTCATACCAAAATAAGGTAAGGTAAGTAAACCAAATGGTATTTACTTGCAATTCTGGCACAGCTTTATTTTTTTTTATAAACGATTAGAGCATATCGGTTTTTCCGGTTCCGGTGCTTTGGTGTAAAATACGCGTTTATTTGAGCTCTTCGCAAATAATTCGAAAATAAATAAAATACGAAGTGATTAGTGATATAAAAGTGAAAAACGTGAATGTTAAAGTGAACACTGTTTGAAAATATAAAAAACCATCCAATTAAAAGTGACCAAGCAGTGAAAATCGGTGATAATTAACATCGTAAAACAGTTAAAACGCTACAACAAACATTTAAAATAAGACATAAACAGTTGACACTGTCATTTGACAGGTGACCACAGACAACAAAAAGTGATAATACCAACCTAAGTTTCATAAAGCTGACTATACATGATACTGCTGGTGGAACATTGTTGCCCAAAGGCACATTCCATTTTAAGTGCATAAATTTAAATACATTTCTTTGCTCCTCCTGCCAGATCATGAGTGCTCAATTATCAGGCGAAATGTTATTACTTTTAAATAAGATGAAAGAAGAACTAAATATACAGATGAAACAAATAACAGAAAATGTTATAACAACAGTACTAATGGTGGTGGATGAGAAGATACAGCCAATAATAGCAGAAAATAAGAGACTTTCACGTGAAGTCGAAATAGTAAACAAGAAGCTCCAGACTTTAGACATAATCGTTAGGAAAAACAACATCATTCTACCTGGAATCGCGGAACCTAGCACCGAAAGATACGATGATTTAAGCCCTTTGGTAATAAAAACAATTACAGATTTAAATGTGCCACTCGAAAACAGCGAAATAAATAAATTACAACGCCTTGGTAAAAAAGAGGAAGGTGGGAAAATAAGACCTATTCTGCTTACATTAACAACTTTGCAGAAAAAAATCCAAATCCTTAGAAATAAGAGGAAAATGAAAGAAACGCTAAAAAAATAAGAGGAAAATGAAAGAAAGAAATGAAAGAAACCACCTACATTACCAATGTCTATTCTAAAGAAACCATGGAGAAACGCAAAGCAAGGGCAAGTATTTTTCGTGAAAATGAAAAAAGAAAAAGAACCCCAGAGACACCAAGTCCAAAGGAAACAACCAACAGCACTAGCAAGAAAATCCAACGAACAGACGCTTTTCAAAGAACAGACGCTACGTCCGAAAAAAACAACTACCTCAAACACTAACCGGAAACGAAACATCACACAGAAAAATAAACAACAACAACAACAACTTAAAAACCCCATATTTCCCAACCCGGTTGGTCCCCGTGGGGAATCAGACCAAAACCCTCCATTAAAAATTCAACAACAACATAGCAAAATAAACAACATAAAACCAACTCTACCCAAACAAAACAGCATGGAGAATCAAACATCCAAACACACAAGAATATACATTGCTACCCTAAACGTATTAACACTAAAATCAGAAGAAAACTTATCAGAACTGTCAATAGCACTACAAAACACCAACTGGGATATTCTCGGAATGAGTGAAGTGAGAAGAATGGGAGAAAACATTGTCGCACACCCAGAATTTATACTATATCGTAAAGGGGAAACCCCAGGAAAACATGGTGTGGGATTTTTAGTAAAAAAGTACCTAGCAAAACACATCAATGGATTTTATGGTGTATCAGAGCGCATAGCATTATTAAATTTAAAACTACCAGATTACAAGGACCTATGGACCATTATCCAGATCTATTCACACACAGAACAAGCAGAGATTGAAACAATTAGCGAGTTCTATCAGAATTTGAACAAAACATTACAAACATACGCCCACAAAAATATCATTGTGATGGGTGACTTTAATGGCCAAATCGGTGAACGTCAACTGGATGAAGATGCAATTATGGGACCTTACACAAAACCTAAAAGCAGAAACGGAAAAATGCTCGTAAACTTTGCAATGGAAAATAACCTGACCATACTAAACACTATCTACAAGAAAAAGAAAAACAGAATGTGGACTTGGTTGTCACCCGATAGTAAATCAAAAAACCAAATTGACTTTATATTGACCAATAAACATAAATTCTTCCCAAACATAAATGTCATAAATAATCTAAATTTTAACACCAACCACCGCATGGTCAGGGCGGAACTATACTCAACTCAACCCAAGAACCCTAGACCAAAAATAAATCTTAAGTATACTAAACTTAACAAAAATCTGATAGAGAAAATAGCCCACTCACTAAACTCTAAACTGAAACTTTACAAAAAAGAAACAAAAGACACCGACATACAAGAAAAATATACCTGGTTAGAAAGTGCAATCACAAACATTACTAAAGAACAAAGCAATAGGAAGGAGAACCTAAACAACAGGATATCAGAAAAAACTGCCAACCTCCTTGACCAAAGAGCCGCCCTAATTAGTGCGAAAAACACAGATCAAAATAGGAAAGAAATTGCAAAAATTAGCAAAGAAATAAAAGTAAACATGAGGAAAGACAGAAGACAATGTCGGATGGAAACAATAGAAAGACATATTAGACAGACAGGAGTGATAAAGAAGGCGTACAAAGAATTAAGTAATAAGAAATAATGGATTGTAAAGATGGAAGATAGAAGTGGAGCGGAGAAGATTGGTAGGCAGGAAATACTAAAGATCGCTACTGACTACTACACCGAATTATACAAAAGTAACAAGTAAAAGAGAAATAGATTTACCAGAGAACGAAATGGTACCTTACATCATGCAGGATGAAACAGAAAAGGCTATTGACACAGAGAAAAAATATAAAGCTCCAGGTCCAGATGGCATAAGCAATGAAATTTTAAAACAAACAAAAGCAGCAATGACACCGATACTCACAGAAATTTTCAACAACATAATAAACACAGAAATCATCCCAAAACAATGGACTGAATCCGTCATAATCCTTATATTCAAGAAAGGGAACCACTGTGATATTGGAAACTATCGACCCATCAGTCTAATGTCCAATATTTATAAGATCTTTGCAAAGATTATTTTGGAAAGAATAGGAAGGAAACTAGATGAGCAACAACCAATAGAACAGGCAGGATTCCGCAAAGACTTCTCTGTACTAGACCACATCCATACTGTAAGACAAATTATAGGAAAATACACTGAATACCAGCTTATATACTACATAGCTTTCATAGACTACAGTAAAGCATTTGACTCTCTAATACACTCAAAAATCTGGGAAGCCTTAAAGGAACTGGGTATCGAACACAAATATATAAAAATAATTAAAAATATTTACAAACACAGTTCTGCTTGTATCAGACTAGAAAAAGAAGGAAATAAGTTTCCAATACAAAAAGGCGTGAGACAGGGTGACCCCCTTTCACCAACACTCTTTCTGGCTGTGTTAGAAAAGATCTTCAGGAACCTGGAATGGAAAGACATGGGCATAACTATTAATAGCCGCACGCTAACGCATCTACGATTTGCTGATGATATCGTATTATTTGCAAAAACACCAGTGGAGCAAGATGATAAATGATTTAGTATCGGAAAGTGCCAAGGCTGGGTTGAAGCTAAACCCTGAAAAAACAAAAATCATGACCAATGGCAACAAAGATCCTGTAACAGTGGAGCAGAATCAAATCTCCTATGTTGAAAACAGTACATATACCTTGGCCAACTCATATCTCCAGAGGACAACGAAAACAAAGAAGCCGAAAGAAGAGTTGCCAATAGCTGGAAAAAATATTGGAGCGTAAAAGAAATAATGAAAGACGAGAACCTACACATTTCAACGAAAAGCAAATTATTTAACACATGCATCCTGCCTATATTAACATATGGGAGCGAAACATGGGCTTTAACAAAAAATGTAACAAATAAACTCTCCATATGTCAACGTGCCATGGGAAGGAGTATGACTGGCATCAGAAGGCAAGACAAAGTTAAAAATACCAGTATCAGGAGCAAGACTAGGGTCCAGGACATAACTCTGAAAATAAAGAGACAAAAGTGGAAATGGGCAGGCCACATGATCAGAGGAAAAGATAAATGGAGCAAAATAATCACACAGTGGTACCCAAGAGATGGTAAGAGAAAGAGAGGCAGACCACAAAAGAGGTGGGACGACGACATTAAACAAGTCGCAGGAACAACGTGGGGTAGAGTGGCCATAGAAAGGCCAGAATGGAAAAGATTGGAGGAGGCCTTTGCCACCTGGCAAACAGACACACAAAAATGGAATAAAGAACTTATGACTAACTAAAGAAATATCGTCATGTCCGAAGTAAGGCTATATTATTATTATTAGAGCATACAACTTTTGGCATAAAATATTATTGCCCTCGCGATGTAGCAATAATACTCCTCCATGCTGAATAACGTGTTGGGTCTCGAGAAAACGTAGAATAAATATACTAAAAATCAAATCCGAACTAAACATATTTAAATATATTAAAAAAAACAACAAAACAACTCTATGAAATTTTTCTTCTATATCTCACAATGGGTCTCGGGATAGATGACATTTTGACATTTGTTTTTGCAATTAATTCAATCTATACTATCCATACTAATATTATAAATGCGAAAGTAACTCTGTCTGTCTGTCTGTCTGTTACGCTTTCACGGCTAAACCGCCGAACCGATTTGGATAAAATTTGGTACAAATATAGTTTGAGATCCAAGAAAGGACATAGGGTAGTTCTTATCCCAGAAATCCCACGGGAACGGGAACTATGCGGGTTTTTATTTTAGAATTTTTTTCACGCGAACGAAGTCGCGGGCACAGCTAGTTTAAAATAAAATTGTATATTTTCGTAGCAAAACAATAATTTAAAAGATTAAACTATAGACTTCTTACCGAAAATATACCTTCGTCTTTTTTCAGTTTGCTTGCGTAGTTTTTACACGATTTGATAATACAATATGGCAACATTGATGTGTAATCTTGCACGCGGTCGTACAATGACTAACGCCGAATTGTAGCACTTTCTTCGTATTGTAAGACATTTGCCTCGGACAATTTTTAGTGTGGACCCGATGTCCATATATTAGTAAGTCAACCTAAACGTTTAATAGAAAAAAACTGCATCTCTGGAAAAAAGCACTGATGCTTGAAACCAAGTTTTCCCCCGTGTTGGTCTAGTCTACTTTGAGAATAGACCAACTGCTATTCTGCCAAGCAGTTTGTTAAAAGCAAATGATGGCTATATGAGTCACTATCATCATGCCTACTAGGTCTCAAGATCTTTGGTGTATGTAGGTGATTGTTTTTCTTTCCATCGGAAGACATCTGCTTGTTTGCTATATATATATATATATATATATATATATATATATATATATATATATATATATATATATATATATATGTATATATATATATATATATATATATATACATATAACCTGTGGGGTTCTGGTACCACCTTCGTAGATAATCCTGTCACAGTTGTGTCAATGCTTGTCATTGTCCTGTTCAGGTTTTGAGGGTAAGGTAACCAGTAAACATATGCATATAGCATTAAGGCTCCTCACATGGATAGCAACACATTAATAATGTGTTGCTATCCATAACTGAATTGTCACTATTAGTGGTAGAATTTTGCAACGTCTCGCTCGGGTATTTGGTGCCACCGCCTTACCTATTCTTTCTGCAATAGATTCAGTGCTTGTCATTGATGTGTTCCAGTTTTGGAGGGTAAGGTAGCCAGTAGACTTATGCATGTTGCATTGCTATCCTGCCACATGGATAGCAACATTTTTGGTATCTTTGGGCGATGGTTGTCTCTCTACATCAGGATCAGGAGAGCATCTGCTTATTTGCTGTCTTCTTATGATATAAAAAATACATATATGACACTTAGACAAGCCATATTTTCATAAAATTAGTAATGCGCAATAAGGTCTCAAATTCTATTTTTAATTACCTTGTAAATATTCTATGTTTGTTGTAGGTATAAAACATTTTACGAATGTCGACTTTTGTGGAAATAGATTATATGTGACTAAAGCACGTGAAAGTTTTTTGGAGAGGTTGCAAAGAGAGAGAGAACAAACTCAACAAGCAAAAAATGTGGTATGTTGACATTACAAAATAGTTTTATTATATTTAATTTTTCTTGGATACTTGCATTAGGTTTTCAAAACTTTTTTCTCAGTGGAGACTAGGCAAATGGAGAAATAATGGGATTCTAATGGTATTCTTATGAGAGGGATTCATTGCTAAACATATCAACAGTCTCTTAGTATTATATCTTTTAGTATTATAACAACTTAATTTATACAATTAAAACATTGTATAATATTTAACTTTGACCAATTTGTTGTGGATGACACGGCAGCAATGTCATGTTTGATTTTAACATACAGTGTATGAAACCGATTATCAGATCGATACGGTGTATGACAGTTGATCAAATTTTATTATTGGACAAACATATAAATATATAAACATACAGCATTCTAAAATATTGTAAAAATTCAATAATTGATTAGTTGAAAAATCTCGAAGTTATGTCAAAAACACCTTTTTCAATATCTTTTACAACGATAACTTCTGAGCGGATAAACCGATTCCGATGTAATTTGCGATATTTAATGTAGTTTTTTGAAGGAATAAAGCTGATTGATTTTGTAATTTTTGCAAATTGTTTTCCGGATTTTTTTTAAGTTTTTCAAAATATCTCAAAATGTCCTAGGCCAAATCGGTTCAGAATTTCAGGAAGTTTAAGTTTGGCGGAACTCAATTGGATGCCATCAAACACGTTTCGCTCGGTCAAGCCATTCAAAAGTTATGAGATGTTTTCATACGCACATACACATACACACACACATATAGATACATACATATGTACATACTGACGTCATCGTGAAAAATACTCTGAAAAGGTTTCTAGGATCTCAAAATATGGAAATCTGGTGAAAACCCAGTTTTGGAAAATGGGGCCCAAATTCCTTATCTACATACGTAGCGGGAAGATAAAAAATAAATTTACACTTAAACCATGTGTTAAATTAACTTATAATAATAAGGTATTTATTGTCTTAATCACTTTATTTTTAGGCTTTCATACCATTAAATCCATATTCCTCTGTTATAAATTATGTAACTGTTTAGGTTCATGTAAATTAATATATATATTTTTTTATTTATTTAACCATTTATTGTACACAAATAACAAAAGTAATATGTTGTTTTTAAAATTGTAGGTTGTACCTAATATAAATCATAACAAAAATCCTTTGCATGAAACATTAAAGTCACATAAAAGGAAATTGAAGGAAAATCATAATACCCAATTTGAACAAAACAAGTGCCAAAAGATATTGTCTGCAGGCGAAACAAATGATAGTCTATATTTTGAACAGTACAATAATAAAATAACTGAAAAGCTTTATGATGAAAAGAAAAATAAATCTGATGAAAAAAGATTAGAATCTATTAAAAGGAAAAGACAAGAATTTAATGAAAAGAAAAGAATTATTAAAACAGGGCTCACAAGCATTGTAAGTTATTCAAATTCTTTATTTGCAGAAACAGGATCAGAAAGATCTTTTTCATACTATTTTAACAGTATGTACATGCATATCTTAACACCAGACCCCAGACCCCTTACAGGGTAGGCAGAGAAAATCTTTTGCGATAATATTATATCAATACTTAACAAATTTAACTTGACAAATAATAAAATATTTTAAACAAAAATAAAAAATAATGTATTTATTTTTTGATACTTTGCAATGAATGTGCACTAATTTTTAAATAATTATTAATTATAAAAATTTTGCTCTTTGTTATTGTTCACTTCTCAAAGCTTTTAAAGGATCTAATAGAGATTTAATAAAATTTTGGTGTTAAAAAGTGTAGTGTATTTTTTATTATATATTAATTAATATTTAATTCCAGGATAAACAAACAAACAAGAAAGTATTTTATTCAGATAGCGAAACAGAAGCACCACACAATCAAAGTAGTAAGTTAGACAATTCTAACAGCCTCAACATTGGTAGAAATAAAGTTGCCTTGTTCGATGACAATGAGAGTGACGATGAGACCAATTTCAATATAAAAAAGCAATTTGAAGGTGAAAAGGGTCAAAAGGTTTGTAAACGTTTTTTTGTTTGTTTTTTAATTAAAATGTTTTCTTAACACAATATGTAATACAGCATGACGCATAAATTTTTTTGTCAGTCTTGCCATATAGGACAACATTATAAATAAAATATATAATTATTAACACTGCTTTACGGCTTCAAATAACAATCGGCTCGTGTAGGATAAACAGCGTGCATTATGTCGTGCGCGATAAAAAGAAGTTTAACCAATAAGAAGAGTTTATAATATGTCGCTTTATTCTACGCAACGCAACGAGGAGACGTTTTTCATGACATTAAACGAGTTCTTATTGGCCAAATCTTTCTTTTCTTGTGCGCGATACATATATCACACGCCTTTTATCCAACCCCACGTTGGATATAATACAATGCTTTTATCACCAGGTTAAAATGCCAGTTTTATCTTCGCGATTTTTTTGTAATTGTACATTGTATTTTATTTATTGTAAATTAGTGTCCAAATATGTAACAATAAAATAGAATTTATAATTGTTACTATATGACAATTAAAAGAAAAAAGTTATTGATACTATTGTATGCAACATTTGAAGAAAATGCTGCTAAGAATATACAAAAAATTAGATTGTTACGTATAAGAATAAATCGTTATAAAAATGAGCAGGTATACTATTAAACTTAAAACCAAAAGTCAGTATTTGGATGTCGTAATATCTAGAAAATTCTGACCTTAAATATTTTTAAAGGCCCTGAGCTTCTTGGGGTAAATGTTAGGTAATAAATTTAAACCATTAGTGCCAGATAAGAAAAATATTTACGCAATGGACCTTTAGAATTGTTGCAGACAATGTCAAGATTATAAAAATACTAGCTGCATCCCGCTGCATTATAAAAGTTTTTGGTGAATCCCGCGGGATCGCTTAATTTTCCCGGGATATAAAGTAGCCTATGTGCTATTCCAGGGAATCATCTACCTGTGTGTCAAATTTCATTCAAAACCATCCTGTAGTTTTTGCGTAATTGAGTAACAAACATCCATCCATCCAAACATCCCAGCTTTCGCATTTATACTATTATAATAATAATAATATAGATAGGCTAAACAAATGATGCAATATGGTCTTATTGGTCAAGTTCACAGACCACATAAATACTAATAGACACGCTATTGGGAAGGAAACCGCCGCGCTAATGAGCAAACGCTCCTATTACTGTCAAAAATTTCATACATTTGTAGTGAAGTTATGAAAAAAATTTCGGAAAACACAATTTACCTACATATTTATTTTTGTTCAATTTATTCTTAAAATTGTATTCTTAAAATTGTTCGTTAAAACAATATAAAAATAAAATTTAGGCTTTAATATGTCCAAAATTAATGTTTAGATATTGTCTCATGTAATATCGAAACAATCGCAAAAAAATTAGAGGTGTCTTATTGATCTTAATTAGAGGTACCCAGTTGAAATGGATACCTATTCGCTATATCTGAGACTGTGACGTCAGATAAGCGCGCCAAAATGAAAAGCAAAAATGATTATTTATCTTAAAAAACCGGTCAAGTGCGAGTCGAACTCGCGCACGATGGGTTCCGTATCATCATCTTTAAAAAATACAAAAAAAACACGTTTATTGTAAGGGCTACCCCTCTTAATATTTTCATTTTTTTGTTTTTAGTATTTGTTGTTATAACGGCAACGGAAATACATAATTTGTGAAAATTTCAGCTCTCTAGCCCTCACGGTTTATGAGATACAGCTTGGTGACAGACAGACGGACAGACAGTGGAGGCTTAGTAATAGGGTCCCATTTTACCTTTTAGGCACGGAACCCTAAAAAGAGTATTTACTTTTTATATAATAAAATTAAAAAGAATATTTTTGCATAATATTCTCAAAATTGACAGCAAGCTGGATCGATTGAAAAAAAATTTTAGTTCGGACGAAAACACTTCCCAAACAAATTACACAAACTTGTAATACAGCCCGTGTCAAGCAATGATACCAATAGAGACACATAAATATATAAATATTCAAATGGATTTAATAAACACCCAAATCCCGAAATACTGTCTATATATGTGCGGAGGTATATCTATGTGAGGTCACCCCCCATTTTTCCTTTGCCTATCACACAAATGTTTGTCCCTGTCGGAACATACAGGAGTACAGTACCCGGCGATAAATATTGCACATCGAACTTTGGAAAGAGACAGTCGGATAATTTCGGCTGCGTAGAGCGTTATCTCAGTCCCACACTACCTATGTGACGTTTAGTCAGTCGTTGTTCAAGTACGATAGAGTGCGGTCGCGTCCCGATCAAAAATATATATTTAGAGTTGATAACACCCACAAATTTAAATAATTTAAAGTTGTAATATGGCATCTTTCGGAAAAAGAGGGAAACCTTTACGAGATCAGTCACGTGAAATTATCTACAATGTTTATAAATACTTTGTAACCGAAGCTGATAGATTTAAAAAAAAAGTAGATGAAAATGTAAGTTGTTATTTTAAGAAGATTCAAGAGCGAGTTGCAAATGCCACTGAAATTTCAAGACGAACTTTGAACAATATATTAAACGAAGTCAGTACTGAAACACATTCGACTGAAATTAAGTTCAGCACTCCAAAAAAAGGGAGACCAAAAAAGCAATTTCGTTTGGATATGGACGATTTTGATTACGATGTTGTTCGAAGAATGGTGTATGATTTTCACTTACGATTTAATGAACTGCCAACAATAAAATCATTAAAAGCTAAATTATCTGAAGCTATTAATTACAATGGGTCTGAAAAAACGTTGAGAAAAATACTTCATGACATGGGATTTCAGTTCACTAAAATGGAAGATAATCGAAAAATTCTAATGGAAAAGCACGACGTTAGTCTCAAACGAATGGAATACCTTGATAAAATACGCAAATTTCGCGAAACAGGAAAAAATATCGTCTACATGGATGAGTCATATATACATGCATCCCACACTAAAGGGAAATCTTGGAGTGACGATAAGAAAAAAGGAGTAAAAAAGCCAATTTCAAAAGGTCAACGTTTGATAATAGTTCATGCGGGAAATGAAAAAGCTTTGTACCCGGTGCTTTTTTAACGTATAAATCCACGGACACTACAGGTGACTATCACAATGAAATGAATAACGATAACTATGAGAAATGGCTGGTTAACCAATTAATCCCAAATATACCCAGTGATTCTGTTCTAGTTATCGACAACGCACCCTATCACAACAAATATATTAAGAGACCCCCCAACTCAAACACCATTAAACGGGAAATGATCAACTGGTTAAACAGACACGAAATTCCAGTTGATCCAAAATTAACAAAAACCCAGATTTACGCTATTATATGTCAGCACAAGGAGAGGTATACAGAGTTTTCTGTGGACAAAGTACTTGCCGAACATGGGCACACTGTGTTGCGATTGCCACCATATCATCCGGATTTTAATCCAATTGAAAATATATGGTCTCAACTGAAAGGCTATGTAGCCTCTAGAAATGTGGGTATGAACTTAACTACAGTAAAAACATTATTGACTGAAAAAGTAAACATGATCGGCGCTGAAGAGTGGAAAAAGGTTTGCGATCATGCAATCAAATGTGAGAATGAATATAGAAGCATTCAACACAGTTTAGACAATTACACTGATAGATTAGTGATAAATACGGCTGATAGTGGCAGTGATATTGACCTCTTTGAGAGCACAGATAGTGAAATGGAAGTAATTGAGAATTAGAATTATTATTATTTTTATTGCAATGTCTCATTTTAGCAATAGGTATAATGGTGTTTATTATGTACACTAAAGCTGTAATGTTCCAAAATAATTAAATACGTAAATATAATGTGAACATGTTTTTTTAATTTATTTTACCCCAACCTAAAGCCATCACTTATAGAAAAATTAGTGTATTTTATACAAAGAATAAAAATATTAAAGAAGCAAATCATACTTGTTTTAACAGCTCCTAATAGGTACCGGACTGTTTGTATTTTGTGCGACAGAGATAACGCTCTACGAAGCTGAAATTAGCCGATTGTCTCTTTCCAAAGGTCGATGTGCAATATTTATCGCCGGGTACTGTATGTAACTGTAGAGGTTCATTTTTACTCATAGTGATAATATGTTGGCAAGTATTGGCATTATTGAGACAAAAAAATAGTATTTAGCATGATTTATCTTTGCTCTCCACTAGCAACTTGGCTGGATGGCAAATAGTGTGTTTCTTTGTGAAAAATGTTGAAAATAGTACTTTTGTATTAATATATTAAACATTTTTTAGATTTTAGAATTACAATCAAAGTACAAATCTGATAAGCGTTTCATCTTAGATGAAAGGTTTGCTGAAGAGGAACATTCTGAAGAGGATGAACAGAGGGGAGATTTAGAAGAAGTCGAGTTGGGACAAGATGACGAAAAATCAAAACAATTTAATATATTGCAAGATGTACTTGGTGTGTCCATTACAAGCAAAAGACCAGAAGCCAAGACTAAAACTAAGTATGATGTTTTTATATTGTTATTATATTGATGGCTGACTTGATGGAAAGGGACCACCATCGCTTATGAAAGATGTTAATAGTGCGTTATTATCCGAGTGACCAGAATTACTGCCACATGCATAAGTTTACCGTCTTTCTTATCCTCCACACCGGAATACGACAGTGACAGCATTGACACTATTGCGGAAGGAATAGATAAGGCATTAAGAGCAGTGGCAGATAGTCTGTTCTTCAAAGCCGACATGGGCAAAATTAGTGTAGTTTAATAATTTGCAACTAAAGTTTAGATGTGAGCCTGCTTTGGATAATATACAGCATTCACTCACTTGATATGCATTGACACAATTGGTATACGAGAAGTTGCAAAACTCCACCGACTACCCCCTAGTAGCCACGAAGGTAGTGATAAGTTTGACCACTTATTTGCGTTTTTTTTTTTTAAATTTTATTATATTATAAGATAGCAAACAAGCAGATTGGTCTCCTTATGGAAAGAGTCAACCATCGCTTATAGACACCAAAGATGTTAATGGTCCATTGCTATCTTGTGGCGAGGTCTAATAAGTTTATCGGCTATTTTACCTTCTATACTGGAACACGACAGCGAGTAGCATTGACGTTATTGCGGCAATGCTACTCGCTGTCGGCGAAGGTACCAGACCCGGGCGAGACAATGCAGAACTCTACCACCTAGTAGCCACAATGGTAGTGACTCGCATAGGCAATCAGATATCTTATCGCATAATCTTTAATGAATTACCCGACAGAATAGCAGATGGTCTTCTTCAAAGAAGACTCAGTTCACCATAGGAAAAAACGAAAAATACAATATAATAATAATAATAATAATAATAATAAATATTCACGGGACAAATTACACTTACTAATCTAATCCCAAAGTAAACAAATTATTTGCTTGTGTTTGGGTGTTAGCCCCGTCGATTGCGTAGTCACGGTCGCTAACCACTCGACCAACGGGGCGGTCAATATGATGTAACACTTTAAACTAATATTTTTTTAGATTGAAGCAGGGTATGTTAAGGTTTGACCCAACGCAGCCAGAACATGCAAAATATTTAGCACCAGTTGAATTAAAACAAGAAACAGTTAAAAAGTCGAAAAAGAAGAAAACAAATAAAGACAAAGAAGAAGAAATACAAGAGCAATTTACGCCATCAGTAGAAGTAGAAAAGGTTGAAGTTTCTAAAGAACAATTTTATAAAATCAGCGATTCATTGAAGGAAACTATAACTCAACCAAATGAATTTAGTCTTAGAAATTTGTTTACTTCTAAAGTGGAGGATAATATAGAAGGTAATTGAAAAATTAATGATGCATTTAGCCTTAATAGTTTGTTTGCTTCTGAAGGGAGCATAATGTAGAAGGCAATTAAAAAATTAATAATGCATTTATCCTTAATAGTTTGTTTACTTCTAAAGTGGAGGTCAATGTAGAAGGTAATTGAAAAATTAATAATGCATTTAGCCTTATTACTTTGTTTGCTTCTGAAGGGAGGATAATGTAGAAATTAGTTTAAAAAATATTTAATATCTACTACTAGCTGCAACCTTCAACCCGCTTGCAGTAGAAGTTTGCTTTGGTGTATCCCATAGGAACAAAAAGTATTCTATATCCTATCAACAAATACTGAGTTATTCTATTTTAATGGTCTCAAATTACCACTCACTATCAGATTTTGCTTTTTCTTTTAGATATTGTTTATTAGCATAAGCTACGATTTGTTTCATATTTAATTTAGTAATATCTGGTTGACCGCGCTTTGCTCGGTTTTTCACATATTTTTGAAACCGATCTTTTCTTGGACCTTGAAACTTGATAAATCGATTCCTATAGAATTTTTTTTTTTTCTGTACAAGGTTGACCGAGCTTTGCTCGGTTTTTCACATACCCATATCTTGGGAACCGAGCTTTTCTTGGAGCTAGAACCTTGATAAATTGGTTCCTTAACCCGAAAAACCCCTAATTTGTGACTTTCATGAAAATCGTTGGAGCCGATTCTGAGATTCCAACTATATATATATATTTTTTTTTTTTGCTCGTTTAAAGGTATTACATATGTTTATTTTGTACGGTAAAAGTCCATTAATAAATAATTTCTTATTCTTATTATATGTGTTGTTTGCGGTCATCAACTGCTGTCTACCTGTGTTTTTTTATTTAAATCAAATCAATAAATAAACAGTGTTACAATCAAAATTTCACTAAACTGTGTTAGTTTGTCGGTGAAACACTATTTCTAACAACACTATATCACTATCTAATAGGTACACTATAAAAAATAATTATTTAGTTTTAAGGAAATAATCTTAATTATTTTTATTAATTGCTTTAAGGTAATCATTTTTATTAAATTGTTTTAAGGAAACATTCTTAACTTATGGTTGAAAAACCACAAAAACTAGCTAAATTAAACATCTGTGATATACGCATCTTTTTACGCGTTATTGTGCGAATTAGTAACAAACATACAAACATTTAAATTTATAATATTTATGGAATTATTGACATACTAGCTGTTGCCCACGACTTCGTTCGCGCGGACTTCGTTTACTCCGCACAGCACCTTCCCTGTAGGTGATAGCGTGATAATATGTAGCTTATATGTTGACCCGACCTATAAGTAATATTCATGCAAAAATTGAAGTCAATCCATGCAGTACTTTTTGAATTTACCCCGGACATACATACAGACAAACAGATAAAAAGACAAACAGACAAAAATTCTAAAAACTATATTTTTGGCTTCAATATCGATTGTATATCACGCCTCAAGTATTTTTTGAAAAAAATATTCAATGTACAGTTTTGACTTTCCTACGATTTTATTGTATGTATAAATTATTTTATTTAGTGGGCTATGACAAATCAAAACACATACATACACCATATAAATTAGGGGTACACCACATTAAAACTCTGTGGAGTGTGGACTCATTGACAGACAATATTTCTGAACGACATGAAAGAAAGACCTTTAAGAAAAGCTTACTATAGTGCGCGCGGAACTAGTTGGCCGCGCCATACGTAATACGTAAGGCGCGGCCAACTAGTTCCGTGCGCACTATCCATACTAATATTATAAATGCGAAAGTAACTCTGTCTGTCTGTCTGTCTGTCTGTCTGTCTGTTACGCTTTCACGGCCAAACCACTGAACCGATTTAGATAAAATTTGGTACAAATATGGTTTGAGACCCAAGAAAGGACATAGGATAGTTTTTATCCCGGAAATCCCACGGGAACGGGAAGTATGCGGGTTTTTATTTTAGAAAATTTTCCACGCGAACGAAGTCGCGGGCACAGCTAGTAGTTCATAAGCATGGGAAATGCAACTAAACACACTCTAAAAAATCTTAAAGACCTGGAAGTTACTAAGGATGTCCATGGACGGTGATTGTCACTTACCATTAGGTTAGGTAAGCCAGGAACTTTTTTGACTCTTCTTCCAGTAAGTAAGCAATAGTCTTTAAAGAACGAATTGGTATTGGAGATGTTAATATTATTGCAAATGTTCATGGGCGGCGGTGATCACTTACCATCAGGTGCACCCCCTGCTCGTTTGCGCCCTCTGCTATAAAAAAAAGAATGTGGTCAACACTCATTACACTGGCAGACAAACTGGTGAATTGGTGTGAAAAACTTTTTCACCTTGCCTAAGCACCTAGAGAACTGGTGTGTAATTTATTTGTTACCTTTTAGCAGGACTGATAATAAAACTGTCTGTTTAGTTTTATTTTCAAACTAACTGTGTAGCTGTGCCCGTGACTTCGTACATGTTGTAAAAATCTATACATATAATAAAATCGTAGGAAAGTCAAAACTGTACATTGAATATTTTTTTAAAAGAATACTTGGGGCGTGATCTACAATCGATAACAAAGCCAAAAATATAGTTTTTAGAATTTTTGTCTGTTTGTCTGTATGTATGTCTGGGGTAAACTCAAAAAATACTGCATGTATTTACTTCAAATTTTGCATGAATATTACTAATAGGTCGGGTCAACGTATAGGCTACATATTATCATGCTATCACCTACGGGGGAGGAGCTGTGCGGAGTAAACGAATTCCGCGCGGACGAAGTCGTGGGCAACAGCTAATTCTAAAATAAAAGTAGACTAAGTTACTTCTTATTACATTAGCTATCTGCTAGTGCAAGTCCCTTCAAAATGTAATAGGATGTAAAAATGTTAGTTTCGTATACGAAAATAACATTTTTTACATCCTTATGCACCCTGTTACATCCTTAAGCATATTATGGATGTACCATATATATTTAGTAAAAAGCAGTTATTTTAATATTACAAACACACTCCAATTTTATTTATTTGTATAGATGTATAGATGAAGTACTTTCTTATACTTCATTTGAATTTTTGTTTAGTAAATGTTTCATGAAGTATTAGGTAGAGCTAGCACTCGTATTAATCACTTGAAAAAATACCTCCGTTATATCTCATTCTATGAGGTCTTGCCATCTCTTTTTATACAGCTGTGTTAGAAAGAGAGGGGGAGATCTCGGAAGATGACATTAGTATTTAAAGTTGTGTTGCAAGTAGGTATTAGAAGTGCTGCCTCCAGATATATTACAGTTTGATGGTCTGTATCATTTGTTTATGTCATGTCAGATGTGTTTTGTTTTCTTTAGCATAGGGTAGTCAACAAGCGTATATGAGCATAGCTCTTTTAATAGAAACAGACATAATCAAGCGTTGCAGTTATTGTGGCAAGGCAGTAAAGGTGGTGGTATAAAGTCCGGGCAATGTGCTCCAGAATTCTATCACCTAGAATTTACAATAGTACTGACTTAGCTACTCGTTCATCTTTTATGAACAGCTGCCTGCACGAAAATATTTTTGTTTATGCCACACAGGGACTGTGTATTAAGATTAAAGTGAAAGTGCGTAATTTAACTTTGCCTCTTCTTTCAGAAAACTCAAAAAATAATGAAGAATTTATACCTTTGCAAATTAAAAAGGACAAAAAAATAAAAAATCCTTTAGAACCCAGCGACAAGAATCCCTTTGTTTATGACTCTTCCGACTCTGAAAACGAAGAAGTGACCTTAAGTAAACCTGACGCTGTTGTGCCAGAAATTGCAGAACCTAAAATAGTTTGGAGGGAAAATTTATTCTTTTCTAATTCTGACAATAGATTAAGAGGTGGTTATTAGATGTTTTTATTATTAATGAATCACAATACATATTACATGCACACGCAATTTTCGAAAAGCTTTAAAACTAACCTATAGTATGTCTTCAAAAATCTATATAAGATAGCACGTTTTAAAATCCATATACGATTGTTAAAAAAGGTCTCATCTGTGATCTAGTGTTCCGGTGTTGGTGTAGACCACATGTGGTCCCGGGTTCGATTCTCTGGTCCATCAAATAAAAAATGTGTTTATTTTTCTGATAAAAACAATGTGTCCGGGATTGGATAAGTGCTCGCTTGGCGGTAGGTGGTAGGTGGTGGTGGTGGTAGGTGGGGCTATGTATCTTCGGCTAACTGTGGGTGCACATGTACCTCTGCTATATGATAGTACATGTTATAACATCCAGTTAAAAAAATATTCCCAGTGTTGGTTCCGGGCTTCTTTGAATAATAGACCAACTGCTGTTCTGCCAGGCAGGTCGTTAAAGGCGACCGATTGGCTATGCGAGTCACTACCATTGTGACTACTAGGTGGTAGAGTTCTGCATTGTCTCGTTCGGGTCTTACCAGACCCACCGCCTTGACTATTCCTGCCGCAATAGCGTCAGTGCTTATCACTGTCATGTTCCGGTTGGTAAACTTATGCATGTGGCATTAGACCTCACCACAAGATAGCAACACTATCCATCAGGAGACCCATCTGCTTGTTTGCTATCTTATGATATAAAAAAAATAAAAAAAACCATAGAAGATAATGTCTTTGTAAAATCTACATCACACATTAAGCTAATGTGTGTCATACTTGGCATTCATAATTGGCACTTGGTTGCTATTATATGTATTGACGAAGAATACCTATTCTATTAACACTATAATTGAGACTTGAGAGTAAGAATTTTTAACTTATAGTTTTATATCTTACTTGTGTTTGGTGTGCCACCCTTCTAATAAAATATTGAGCGTATTCTTAACAAAGTTGCAATACAGATTTTTGACACATTGGTCACTAGAGAATCACTAATACCTATTCCTACCATCATCGTGTGTGTCCGTTGTTATGTTCAAGCTGATAGTAACACATTGATAGTTGATATTTATGTTAAATGATTATAATACAGAAATAACTTAAAAATCGGTTGTCTGTAAAGTTGGTTTACAGACGATAGTTGAACGTGACAACGTCTTAAGCTCTCGCTTGTACTCCAAGCCTTAAACGGAACGCCTCAGAGCGAGGTAACGCCGCATGAGTCATGTTTTTTCGTGCGTGCAGCCAGCTCTATCGAATTATAAGACGTTGTCACGTCAAAAACGACTTATCAAAAGTGCATAAAATTTGAATAACCTACTAGTTGACCAATTATGTACTTATAATAATTACAATTACTTATATTTCTCAAGCTATAATTGGCTTGTCAGGTAATAAACAAAGTACTAGGTGGGCCTCGGAACCTGCTGCATGATAAAGTTTTTAGAAAATAGGAGCAAACACCTTTCCAATATAAAAAACACCTAAACATAATTGCTAAGTCTTTTCCAAAATTTCATCTAATTCTGTACAGCAATTTTTGCATGTAAATTTCCAAATATGTAAAACCAATGCATTTATGTTAGAAGGATGCACTCAGAGTATACAAACTTCATTTTAGCACCCAGGAAAGCATTTGTTTACAATAAATATATTTTTATTGTATATTATACAATAAATGTTACCATAGTTTCTGTAGATACTAAAATAAAGTTATTTTATGATTTATTGGGAGTTAATGCTACATTTTTGTATGAGTAATTATTACCATATCTATGTTTTAATCTGGATAGTTAGTTATACAAAAATGCAAATAGCATATGCTACTCAGTAATCATTTTAGAAAGGAACACTTTTAGCCCAATCATATGGCATTGGGGTTTCATGAGTAAAATGAGGCCTTACAAAACTAAGATACACATGATTAAAGGCTACTTTACTTTATTTCTTAGCAACAGGAGTGCTGATTACTTGTTGCTGTTATAAAATGTTTTACTTTGCAGATGGTTTATTATTCTTCAACCAGGCACACAATAAAGATGGTCATAAAGATAGACGGGAATTGAAATCATTAATGAAAAAGAGAATTTATAATAAAGATCGGAAAAACAATATGTTCCAAAAGAAAATTGGTGGAAGAAAGAAGACTATGAAAAAGAGTTTTAGGAAAAAGTTTAATAAATAAAATTGATTTCTGTATTGTATCTAATTTTATTTTCTTTTCCTAGTTTAATTATACGATCTTAAATACATTTAACAAAATAGTCAGGCCTGACCATCCAGGTTCGCCAAAATATGTTGATCCTAACAGCTTTTTTCAAATTTTTACACCTGAATAAGAGGCAATCAAAATCTAAAAATAACTAAATAATACACATCTTAGAAGTTAACAGATTGATTAATGCAGCTGGCATGACATTGAAACACAGATAGCAGTTTTTTCAAAATTGCTAGAATTTCTAAACATTTTTGAACAACACTAGTTTCTACCACCAGAAATCTGTAGCCAAAATTCTGATCATTAGATCATGATGGATGGAAATAGAAGTGCTGACTTTAAAACTATAGGGCCTTTCATAAAATATGATCACACTGATGGGGGATATATAACTTATACTCCCCAAATTGTTGTATTTACTCATGTTTTATTTGGTGTTACACTAGTGATGCAATCTATCACATTTGGGACCTTGGCAGTTCTAACTTCCATTCCATTGTCAATCAAAGTTATCATTTTTAAATTTATACTCAAAGTATTAAAAGAAATTACATTTGCAAAGTGAACTGTATCAAAAATTGTTTAATACTTAAAAAGTGTTACTCAAAGAAAAAAACTAGTGATTGTGAATATTTATAAATATGAAATAAGAAATATAGATCCACAGAAAGTGTAACCTTTTGTTAAGAAATGTAACTTTTTACTGATGCATTTTATAGATGGTGCCCCTTTAGTGCTATTTACATATATGCCAAATGCAATTACATGTTTTAAACAAGAGGTGAAGGTTGGAAAATCTTAGACAATATAAAATTGTCTGCTTTCATTTTTATATTTTCTGAGATTTCGTTTAAATGCAAAGTATTACTAAAAATTATCTTCTCTTCCAAGTAGGCTTTTTCCTAGCACCGGGCTGTCCTGGTTTCTTTCTTTCTCGCTTTCGAGGATCTCTAGATAACAACCCAGCAACTTGCATTGCTACGAGCATGTCTTTATCAACAAAACTACGTAGGCCCCATGCAATACCCCATCTTATTGCCCCTGACTGTCCAGAAGGTCCACCCCCTTCAATATGGCACTCAACATCTACCTTATCTTGCATATTAGTAAAAATCAATGGGAAAATAACTTGTTCTCTAGGTTGAATATCATCAAAGTAGGTTAAATCCTTTCCATTAATTGTAATTTTACCAGTACCAGGAGAACGGATAGTGACATCACCTCTAGCCTTCTTTCGCAAACACTCGTAAGTTGTAACAAAAGCACGACCTTCCTCATCATAACTTGGCTTTGGTATTTCTAAAGCAAACTTTTGAAGTGAAAGGGGCTTTCTGAATTGTTCAATAAATTCCTTGTATCTGTATGAATAGGGCAATGACACAAGCCTTTCCATAACTAGTTTGAAATTATCATACTCAAGATCATTAAGTCTTTCCACTAGCATTTGTTCCAACTGTTCCTTAGTCATCCAAGTACTAGAAGTAAGATTTAACTTTTCATTTGGATCTGCTGTAGCTTTTTTTCTTATTACCTTATCTTCAAATGTGTATAGATTTTGAATATTTTCAGCAGCATCATAAAGTACTTTAAAAAAATTTGGTTTTCCTGTGTAGAATAAAAAATGATGTGGCCGACCTGCTTCATCAAACTCAGCTGCTTTTCGAGCTGGGAAAACCTCTTCTGGAGGCTTCATTAAAGGCCGAGCGGCAGGGTCGTAAATTCCACTTGGAAATAAATATTCAATAGCTCGGTCTACATCTTTCTGGCTAAAGGTTTCTGGATCTTCTCCCATCATATTAGCTAAGTGCCTTTTGCCAATGTTATATTCAAAATGTTGCTTTTTCATAAATTCGTCGTGTTCTTTTGCCCTTTCCAAATAAGCCGTCATTGCTTTACTTATCTTTCTCTTCTTACTAAGCGTTTCCCAATCTGTAAATTCTTTGTATATACTTCCAGATGTCGATTTAGTGCTGTATTGGAACTTGAAAACAGATGAATAAAACCCATTTTGTAAAATTGGATAAGAATATCTAGTGAAAGGTAATAAGTGTTTCGCAAACGTAACAGAGAGCGACATTTCTGGAAGAAACTAAGATAATTAATAATACTACATTTATCGTTAAATCGTTTTCATTTAGTATCAATTTCTAACTGGATACAAAATTTATAACCTACAATCCTATTATGTACCTATTTTAACCTATTTATCAAAACACTCACGATTGACAAATGACAGTCATTGACAATTGAGTATTGACAGTTGCCACAGCATAACATAAATCATAATATACCATATATCAGCGTTTCCGATTTGCTAGGTCGCGACCCGCTACCGGGCCATCAAAAAAAAAAAAAATACCGGGTCGCAACATTCCCGCCTTTTTTTTTGAAATATAACCTATTATAGATCGACGCAACGCGACGCGACGAAAACTCGTAAGCGTTGAGTGATGACAAAATAGGCGACATCAAAATATGTAGCATAAATTAAACATTTTTACTATTATTAAATATGTATTGTTTCACCTAACAGAACCAGCTTGGCTTTAAAATTATTAAGTGGGTCACAAAGGGGCAGCGTGAAAATTACCGGGCCATATCAAAACAATGTCTGGGAAACACTGCCATATATGATTTATTTTGATGAGATACAAAATATTATAATAAAGAAAGCTATTATTTTAAAAATTTGAAGTTTGAATTGAAAGCGACATTCATGTGTAATCCAAGGAAGTTACATTCTACCCAGAATGTTCACACGCGCTTCAAAATCGTTCCGAAGAGTGTGTTTCTTTCTAATAAATAAAGCGCCAATCGCCATATATCAGTCTGGCGCAAGTCATTTGGAAAAACCAAAATGTACGGGCATTGCCGTCTTTTTAATGGCTGTATATAACCCGTACATATTACGAAGCACGCAAAAATCTAGATCTTCTACTAGCGTATAGGCTTTTAAAGTTAAACGGATTATGTCAGCGCCATGACCACGAAATAAGAAAAACAAGGGGAAGTGAAGAGTGGGCGTGCGGCGTGCGCCACTATTATGCGCTTTTACTCTAAATTGCTTTAGTGATACTTACCATATCATTAGGAGATAGTCGTCGTGCGAAAATCTGGTATACACTGAATTATGCCGTATTGTGCCATTCTTGAATGCAGAAATGATAGTAGAATACAGATGATTAAAAATGGAGATATTTCATATCATTCGAAAGTACAATTTTCATTTTCAAAAAAAAAAAAAAAAAAAAAAAAAAAAAATCATTTTATTTTAATTAAATTCCTGATTTAATATAATTTCTAATGATATAATAGAAAGTCAAACTAAAATCAGCCGTACACCTTACATATAAAGTTCATTTTAGGTTGACCTAATTTTTCTAGAAAGATATACGTAATGACAGTTATTACGTTATCGTTCTAGAAAGTTCTCTACTCAAATATGATCAACTGATAACCAAGGATTGAAATACCGGTATTATGTGATATCGTTATTGCTCAAGGCAAGACATAACGATATTTTCAAGCATAGCGCTATCCAATAATGATACTGAATTTGTTACTATTTAAAAACGTTATTCATTACGTTCTGTTATATCCAAAAATTTTCGTTATGGTATATGGTATTATGATTCACTCATTTATGCCCCGCTTGTTGTTTCTTGTATTTCACATATGGGACAAGTTATATTTAAAATTAGAGGTTTTCATCAGAGTTTGAAAGATTTTAATATAATATAATATAAAATATTATGTAGCCTTATGTGTCAGAATACGATCATTCGGCCACTTTCTTACTTAGATATTTACGTACTTCAGTTTGCGACCACTGGATTTTAAAAAAATATAGGCTAAAAAATGATATTACTACAACTTTCGAACAAACATTGCTCTATAATTGAAGTAATAACGATTCTTGTTTAAGTGTAATATTAGTGTAAGGTATCAAAAGGTAACTTTGTTCGCCGTCCGGCGAGGCATTTTTGCAGCATTACGTGACACATAAACATACCAATGAGTCATCACCCGAACTCAGGCACTATTTTCTAGATTTGGGTTAAGACCGATAGATTTAAATTTATGATTTTCTTGTTACATAAGTATTCAATGAATATTTAATGCTTACTATTCATTGTTTTCTCCTGAAAAAAAAACGGGTTGTGGCTGTGTTGAGGACACAGCCGTGCATCTTTTACGTGAATACTACGACGTCACGGGTAATATCTTGCGATGGTCACATTTTTCATTCATCGTTCCAATCACAATGTTCCCCATCAAACCCGCCTACAAACCTAGACCACGTCCGTCCATCATTTGGATAGCGAAGTAGAGTGTAGGGTGGCGCTACCACCGTAAGGTGACCCCCTATTACTTACGACAACCGAAGAATACAAAAACCTTCACAATAAAAAGGCCCCGGGGCCGGATAAAATCACAAATATGGTAGTTAAACACCTCCCTCTTATATATACCTACTAGTGTGCATCTTTAATGCACTCCTAGCCGGTTTTGTTGTTTTTAAGGTTTTTCCAGTTTCCCAAGCACGGGGTGAGTGCTATAACACAAAAATATTTAGAAATACGAAAGTACTGATCAAAATTATAAATGTGAATTTCATCTGTAACGATGAAGTCATATAACTAGTTATAAGTATGTATACCTAGCGATCAGTACAATCGACGTATTCGATCATATATCAAAGAAGAATTTCGCCGCCTCAAGCCTGTCGACACTAGCTCAGTGGAAGAGCGTCCCGGCTTTAGGGAGATGGTCGCAGGTTCAAATCCCGCGTGTCGATATTTTTCTTTGTTGTTTTTAAGGTTTTTCTATATTTTGGATGTTGGTGATAGTTATGTAGCTATAACATCAAACTGTATCCCAATTTTGTTATCATCAGTTTTTTGAACTGTCGCCTCTACGAAGGCAAATTCAAAGACGTATTTACGTCAAAATGCTATTATCTTTAATTAAAGAAACCTAGCCCCTCAAGTGGTCGCATACTGGAGGCGGTCGCGTTACCGACGCAGTGACCCTACATCGATATTTTTTAATTAATAAATTTTGTGACTAAGAAAACATTTTACAGTTCAAAAAATGGATCATGGTGCTTAACAGCTTTAATTCAAAAATTAAAATAAAAGACAAACAAAAATCTATGCTTAAATAATTTAGCGGAAAATTTCAGGAATTATATTTTACAGATTTTTATATTTTGCTGCTGCTATGAGCCACGCTCTTCAATAAATTCAATAATATGCATACTAACCTTACAGAATTCTCACCTTACATAATGAAAATTAAAGTGACGTCTAATTGTCCGTCTATTTGTTTTTCTTTGTAAATGTATGATTCATGGTCATGGTGAATCTGCAAAGCTGTTTGTGATGATATTTCAAATGGATAGCCTTAATTCTGGGGAAGGACATAGGTAGGCTACTTACTACTAATACTACGCGGGCGAAGCCGTGGGCGAAAGCTAGTTAATAATTAACACATTTGTTTAAAAAAATCATTTTTTTTATTTTTTTATAGCTTAAGATAGCAAACAAGGAGATAAGTCTCCTGATGTAAAGAGTCAACATCGCCTATATACACCAAAGATGTTAATGGTGCGTTGCTATCTTGTGGCGAGGTCTAATGCCACAAACATAAATTTACTGGCTGCCTTACCCTCTAAACGGGAAGACAACAGTGACAAGTACTGACGCTATTGCGGCAGGAATAGGTAAGGCGGTGGTATCAGACCCGGGTGAAACAATAGTGACTCGCATAGCCAATCGCTCTCCTTTTACGACCTGCCTGGGAGTACGGCAGTTCGTCTATTCTACAAAGGAGCCGTTAATAATTAGAATTTTAAAGAAAACTCTAAGATACCTAGTAACATTTCTTATTACATTAAACCCACGGGAGAAAAAAACATGTTTCATAAAGATACATTGCCTTATGTAGGTATAATAATATGTATTAAAAGTTAGAATTGATTTCTAATTATATGTAGGTTGGAATCCTTTAAAAAAATTATTTGAAAACCATGCGTACCGCTTGTAAATATTTTTAATGCGTGTCTCGTAAATCGTAAATCGCGATGTCTCATTACATCAAACTTGTAAATTTTCGTAGGTACCTTGTTGCCAACTCGCAGTCATGGTAGTTGGTGAACCATCGACCAATCACGAAACAGCATGAAACGCGGCAACGTCGCATAAATATCAATATTTATAACGTTACATACCGCTCATAATTTCGTTCTGTTATTTTGGTAGCGATACACATAGTGTTCTAAAATAATTTTGTTACTGAGGTATCGCTATAATAATAACGTTATGTATCGAAAAATTTGTTCTGTTATTTGATAACGTTTTAAATCCCTGCTGATAACTACGGAAAATCAATGCTGCCATCTATTGTAGAATAGCGAAACTATTACGATCTTAAGTTTCACTATTGTACACATAGATGAGTCTATTTTGAATAGACTACAAAAGGACGTAAATACTCTTTTTTTTTTGTAGCAAAATAAAATTAATTGTAACGCAGTTTGGTATATTTTTAAATGTTCTGTTTGTGTGTTTCGGATTATTGCTGTTTAAAATGAAAACGACCAATGAAACAATATTTGCATTAGTAGTTTATATGCAATAATGCTTATTTTATGTGTGAGTGTGGCGATCGCGGTGCTGATACAAATGTTTGTACTTGCCATTTCCGCTTGTTTTTCTTATTTCGTGGCCATGACCCATTAGATGTCAATTATTATGTTATCTGTCGTTTCAGAACTAGTAACATCCCGCCATTTTTTAAAGTGATTTTATTGTATAACAATAAATATCATATCTAACTTACAACGATTTTAAATATATTTTGTTTTTAAAACGTTAAAATGTGCTATGTATTAAAAGAAAAGTAAAATGATTAATACAATTCGCTAAGTATGTTGTATAAAAACTGGCCAACTGGGTGAAACAAAGTGAATGAATTTGTTGCCAAATATCTATGAAACAAAAAACGGTAAGCGCTAAATTTATTATTTTATCTTTTGCCTAATTATTTACAATGCAATTATAAAGTATTTAACAAAAAAATCGAAATAATTTTAATAAACAGCAGAGTATATTATATTAATGCGATTATCGATAAAATTCTTTTTATATTACAAAAAATAATTTAGTGTTTAAATCTTATTTGTGTATTATAAGTGATAATATTGGTGTTTTAATACCAAAAAATCTAATTTTTACTTAAAAATTTCAGGACATACCTGCGTAAAATACTAATGATATTAATTTTCAAGATTGATATGATAAAAGTCGAATTAATAAATTATTTAGACAACTATCATTAACATGTAATGAAATTTAAAAAAATACTAGTTAGTAATATTTATAGATTTCGTCAGTAGATAGTATTTACTGACAAATATTCACTTGTGCAATTCTTATTGGTTTTCATTATGATTTAAAATTAATTTTTAATGTATAGGGTCGAGGTTACAGGGAAAAAGGACAAATAAGTAAGTAAGTAAGTAAGAAAAAGGACAGATTTTATAAAAATTATGAAGTTGCATCAATTGTAGTTTGTATTTGCAAAGGATTTCAAAAAGGAAAGCCTTTCAAAAAGGTAAGGAAATACAGTTGTAAAAATATGCTATCACTTGTATTGGTTTTTTTCAACATCATCAAGATACCACCACAACACTATACAAAATGGTTAGGTTTTTGTATTACTTTAAGTACATAATCGAGATAGTATATTGCTGATAAACACTTTACTGTTCAGATGTATTAGTATTTAGTATTGAGTAATTGCAAAAATAGCAACTTAATTTATGAAAGTTATATATATGTAAATTTTCATATCAAATCCCGTATGGGTAGCAAAAATCGAAAGTTGTATATCAATCACTATCCAGACAAATTTGCTTTTCTCTCTCTTTATTCCACGTATTGGTTGAGGCTCCTTTTGAGTATAAGACTATTTGCAGTTTTGTAAGGTTGTTCGTAAAAGGCAAATAGTTGGCTAACAACGTCAATACCATCAAAAAATACTAGATTTTTTAATATCAAAATAGCAAGCAAGGCTCTCCTGTTGGAAAGAGAAACCATCGCCGATAGATATCAAAGATATTAATGATGCGTTGTTATCCGTGTGGCAAGATGGTAATGCCACGTGCGTAAGTCTACCGATTACCTTATCCTCCAAACTGGAATAAGACAACGACATGCATTGACGCTATTGCGGCAGGAATAGATAAGCAATGGTAGCAAATATCCGGGCAAGACGTTCCAGAACTCTACAAATTAGTGGTCACCATGGTAGCGATACGTAGAGTTAATTGGTTACCTTTTGCGACTTACCTAGCAGAACGCCAGTTGGTCTATTCTTCAAAATTAGCCTAGACCAACACGGGGATAGTAGAGTTCTATAACATCTCTCCGAGTTAGGGAGCCACCGTCTTATACCTATTATGAAGTATGAATATCTCACCACACGGATAGCAATGCAACATTAACATCTTTAGTGCCTATAGGTGATGGTTGTCTCTTTCCACTAGGAAAATCACTCGCTTGTTTGCTACTGGTGCAAAAAAAAATTATTGCTATCCGCGCAAATAAACATTTAAATTGATAACGAAAATCCGTGTTTTGCCAAATTTACACAGATTTTGTAATAATACACATTTATTTCTTATAGATTATATATATATATATATATATATATATATATATATATATATATATATATATATATATATATATATATATATATATATATATATATATATATATATATGTATATATATATATAATTAAAAGGTGACCAGCGTGAAACTATGCTGACCACTACCGCCTACTGTTAAGCCTTATTGTATATGAAGCTTTGATTGTAACACGCATAGCTGATCATGTAAAAAGGGAGAAGAAACAATATTTTTTGTAGAATATAGGTGTTATAGAGGTATTATAAAAAATATAAGATAGATCTAACATTAATCGATTCGATGAAATTAAAAGTCCTTAGTTTTGTTTCTTACTCTGTAGGTAAAATATATTCTAAATTTGCTCATTTTACCTTTTAGGTATCATTGTTTATTAAAACATGCATAAATTATCTTGAAAGTTGAAAGACCTGATTTCAGTTAAAGAGATCGTTTGAAAAACCTTAGTACGGTTCCTAAATAACGTTGATATTTCATTTCATTGTTTTATATTTTAAATAACACTATTTCTTCTTATTGCCATATTTTCTAGTGTATTAAGCAAAATATTGTGTGGCTATACTATTATTTAATAAAAATCTAATAAATGTTATTGTTTTATTTTACTACAGCCAAAGAAATTTACATTTAAATTGGTTATCGATAGAATAAGGAATATCGATATATTCCGCAAGAACCCAAACCTTTTTACTATGTTAGCAGTATTGCTTATTCAGTAACAGCAAGGAAGTTACATTCTACCCGGAATGTCCACACGCGCTTCAAAATCGTTCTGAATAGTACCACGACATGGGTGGAGTGTGTCTCTTTCTACTAAATAAAGCGCCAATCGCCATATATAAGTGCGGCCATGCGTAGTTCGCAAATTACTACTAAGTAATTCTACTAATTTGAGAAACAGCTTTGCATTGCATAAGTAATTACGTAATAATTAAAATAAGCACATTTTAGAACTCAATATGTTAATTACAATACATTTTATTCTAATTTATTTATCGACATGGATGAATAAAAAGGATTTAACGATTACCGAATATGTAAAAATCTACCATCTAGATAGTTTTATTTACACTGGCAATTGCAAGAAAGGGACAACATCCACTCTTGTCGTTGTCTTGCTCAGAACGTTTTTCCCCTCTGTTATGTAAGAAACAAATGTCAACTTTATTTGTTACGAAATAAAATACATTTTTATTTTTCAAATATTGCTTCGTAACAATTCCAGTTATAGTATATAAGTTCCTTGAGTAACAGTAATTGTTATCTGTGGTATTAGTTTCATCTAGTTATTTTGGTATTGGTCGAGCATGTAATGCCATACATTGTTTTTTTCTGTGGAACACCGTCTCTTAAAACGTAGTGATTATATACTCTTTGCCATATATAAGTGCGGCTATGCGTAGTTTGCAAATTACTACTAAGTAATTCTACTAATTTGAGAAACAGCTTTGCATTGCATAAGTAATTATGTAATAATTAAATTAGCACATTTTAGAACTCACTATGTTAATTACAATACATTTTATGCTAATGTATTTATCGACGTGTATGAATAAAAGGGATTTAATAATTGCCGAATATATAGAAATCTACCATCAGTAGTTTTATTTAAATACTGATAACTGCAAGAAAGGGACAACATCCACTCTTGTTCAGAACGTTTTTCCCCTCTGTTAAGTAAGAAACAAATGTCAACTTTATGAGTAACGAAATAAAGTACATTTTTATTTTTCAAATATTATTTCGTAACACTTCCAGTTATCGTATATAAGTTCCTTGGTGTAATCAAATATCTATATAATCAAATATATTAAGGATCTTATCTACATAAAGTAGGCGAGCCAAGCAAAAAGTTGTATCGTCGTGTTAAAAGAGACAACGGAAATGAATTTACGTGTTACTTATTTTATAAGACGTATGCGCAGCAGAGAAACATAATCAAAGTATGACAGTTTCGCGCATCAATTACAGAAGAAGCTAGTCAGATACAAGTAAAGTAAAGAGAAACACATACTAAATGTATGTTCTTTCTTTTTCCACCAACGGGACATTTACACCTACATATTTCGCGCTCACAGAACAATAATAATTCCGTGTACTTTATAGCGGAGCCATTAGATCGAGCCATTGAGTAAACAGACTAGAGACCTATTAACAGGCAAATTATTGTTCTTACAACTGTCAGAATAATAGATCTCATAAGTAATCCCAAGTGAAACGCAAGAATTAGTACCGACCAATCCAATGAGCTGTAAACACGCGCGCTAAAATACTGATTTTGAATTAGCCGATCGGAACACCATGTTCCTTTTTTCAGATTATCAACGGAATGATTGTAAGATATCAAACATTATTAGTCTAACTCTAGTGTATGTTGTCAATGGATTGATCATACTAAAACGGGCCTGGGTCGGACTTAATATCACATTTATCAAGAAAGGAATTTTTGGTGTGGATTTGAAAACGCTTTGAATTTGACATCTACCCTTGTGCTTTGTGGGACTTTGGAGAGAGAGTGGCCTGTCGTACTGGTAGAAATACATATATATATATATATATATATATATATATATATATATATATATATATATATATATATATATATATATATATATATATATATATATATATATATATATATATATATATATATATATATATATATATATATAAATGGTTCACAAATCTTCAAATTATCTAATTTTCTAATAAGATATAAAGATATAAAATGAGATATAAAGATATAAAAATCATTGCTATCCGCGCAAATAAACATTTAAATTGATAACGAAAATCCGTGTTTTGCCAAATTTACACTGATTTTGTAATAATACACATTTATTTCTTATAGATAATATATATATATATATATATATATATATATATATATATATATATATATATATATATATATATATATATATACAGTGTGGCGCAGACTATACACCAATTAATTAAACTTAGTATATGTAATAATGTTCTCAGCCTGAATACAAAAAATCAGACAAATACATCCACTGGTTTAGCCACAGGACATTAGTTTTCATTTCTAATTTTGCGAACATGATGTAGATTATCAGCTGTACGCATAGAAATATATAGAGGTCAATGGCTGTACGTGACCCGTTCACCCTATATGGTTTGAAAGAACTCTTATAAGTAAGTTGCCAACTCGCAATACTAGCAGAAAATCCTTGCATTCATTGGTTATTTTAATTTTTTATCCTTTACAACTGACCAATAACAACCCAATCTTGTCATTAGGAGAATTTGAAAAGAAAGCGAAAAGTCGCTTTATCTTGAGTGCATACACAGTGTGTAGTGATACAAAAAAGCGCATTTTGCGCTTTCTTGATGAAAGCCGTTGATAACACGTGTCACGTACCTACGATACGTAGGTCACGCTCATTATTGTTTAATGTTATTGTTTAGTACGATCAAAGATTTTGCCGTGGTAATTGATATTACGTTATTACTTGTAATGTACTGAGATTTTATTTTTTTCTTTTATTATTCTAGACTTATAAATTATGCGAAAGTAGACGCTTCATTTTAATTTTTATTGTGGTAAAATACGAGTTAAATTGTGCGAAAGTACACGCTTAATTTTTATTGTGATGGCCGGCCATGGCCATGATGTTTGTGCTAATTAGTGCTATTTTGTGATAAGACACGTTAGGTACCTATTATTATTAGTGTGAAGTGAACAACATTTTTGTCAGTCAATATGTGGCACGAAACCTAGACTGATACGGTCTTTATTCTTACAATATACACAAAAATAATTCTATAGCTACGTAATTACTTATTGTACAAAATGATTGTGATTAATAATAATAATTTATCAAAATAATTACTGAGGATGAGTGTGGTTTAAAAAGGCGCCTAAATATTATGTCACACGTAAAAATAATAATAATAACATGAGGCGCCAGCCGCCAAGCCGCGCGTGCGGCGTTGCCGTCCTGGTGATAGGTAAGTCAAAGGATGTTTTATCTTTATTATATTTTCGTGTCATTAATTTTGTTCGAAATTTTTGTTTTTTTAATTTCGATGTCAGGACTGATTTGATAGACTAAAAATACTAGTACTAACTAGTACTACCTTAATTCTCATTTATTGTTGTATGGTCAACGCCACACTGTATATATATATAAGGGTGGATCGAAAAAAAAATTTTTTTTTTCTTAGCATGGGGGTAGAATTTGTAGCTTATAAAAAAAAAAAAATTTTCAAAAAAAAAAAATTTTTTTCGCAACATTTAGAGATAGCCCACTCGTTTTTTAATAAAATAATGGATCAAATGGACTTATTCTAGCGAAAAAATTTTAAAATATTTAAACGATGTTTTAGAATCTGTGGAATGTCTTTTTGAAAGCCAAATGGAAATCCAAAAGGCCAAAAGTCAAAAAAAATTTTTTCCTATTATTTTTGTAACTTAAGCGAAAAATAAAGAATTAAGCAGCCCTTTTATCTGTATTAAAGTAAAAGGTAAGTGAAAAAAAAATCATATGCAATTATTTTTTCATGTTTTCCACGATTTTTGACGGAAAAAAAATTTTTTCGCTAGAATAAGTCCATTTGATCCATTAATTTATTAAAAAACGAGTGGGCTATCTCTAAATGTTGCAAAAAAAATTTTTTTTTTTTTTGAAAATTTTTTTTTATAAGCTACAAATTCTACCCCCATGCTAAGAAAAAAAAAATTTTTTTTTCGATCCACCCTAATATATATATACATATATACATATACATACATATATAAATGGTTCACAAATCTTCAAATTATCTAATTATCTAATAAGATATCGAAATTGGCCAAAACGTAAACAAAAAAAAGCTTATCTTGTTCATTTAAAAAGGTATACAATAATCCCCTTGGGGAGGCGTAGAGAAATATTAGGGGGGGCGTCGTAGAGAAATGTTAGGGGGAGCGTCGTACGTAATAAAAGTAAGATTGCATTTCCAAAAAAAAAATTAACGAGTAGGTAAATAAGGAATATAAGGGTGGCATGAAAATATTATTTTTGGCTCGGGGAGCCCCGGCGAAATAAAGGCTGGGAAAGCCTGCTCTAAAATATGTTTAAATGTAACTCTGTATTATCTATTCTATATCTATACATATAATAAAATCGTAGGAAAGTCAAAACTGTACATTGAATATTTTTTAAAAGAATACTTGGGGCGTGATCTACAATCAATATCGAAGCCAAAAATATAGTTTTTAGTTTTTTTGTCTGTTTGTCTGTATGTGTATCCGGGGTAAACTCAAAAAGTACTGCATTTTTTTTTTAATTTTTTTATATCATAAGATAGCAAACAAGCAGATGGGTCTCCTGATGGAAAGAGTCAACCATCGCCTATAGGCACCAAAGATGTTAATGGTGCGTTGCTATCTTGTGGCGAGGTCTAATGCCACATGCATAAGTTTACCGGCTAATTTTAATTATGGATGTAAAGGAATTAAATTATAAACAATTACCTACGGATTTACTTCAAATTTTCCATGAATATTACTAACAGGTCGGGTCAACATATAGGCTACATATTATCACGCTATCACCTACGGGGGAGGAGCAGTGCGGAGTAAAGGAAGTCCGCGCAGACGAAGTCGCTGGCAACAGCTAGTATACATATAATAAAATCGTAGGAAAGTCAATGTATGTCTGGGGTAAACTCAAAAAGTACTGCATGAATTTACTTCAAATTTTGCATGAATATTATCAACAGGTAGGGTCAACATATAGGCTACATATTATCACGCTATCACCTACGGGGGAGGTGCTGTGCGGAGTAAACGAAGTCCGCGCGAACGAAGTCGCAGGCAACAGCTAGTTAGCAATAAGCAAGATAAGCAGTCAAGGGCTAATTTGTTTTTTTATTACTAACAAACTACAAAGTCTTGTGTTTTTTTTACTATTGATTTTTAACCCCTCTAGAGAATTAACCCGGCACAAAGCAACTGTTAATTTAAACATTTTTGATTCTTACAAATAAAAGAAAGTTAACTATTTTTTATTACTTTTTGTCTAGTATTATTTTGTAAGATGTTAATACTATCATGATTTGCAGTTTGCATTTTCTACTTAACAATTTTTAAAGGCGAACCATATTGTTTTTTTGAGTCTGACTTTAGTGTTAATATTAAGTAGTTTTTATATTAAGTAATATTAAGTAGTTTAGGCATTCCAATGTCTACAGTTTCCAGAAAATTAATTTATTTTTAAAGAAAACTGGAAAATCTAATTTTGTTTACCCTTTTCTACATACTAGACTAATTATGCAATATAAAAACAAAATTGCGAATTTTCGCAATAGCTTATCCTTGGGTGTTATTTTATAAAGGACAAACTCTATTAGTATTCTTAATGTGGATTAGACGTATATTTTCCGAGATATTGGCAAAAAACTGAAAAATGACCTATTTTATTTTCTTATAAATAAAATGATCCCGGCCACTTAAGTGCTCAAGGTTAAAGTTGTACATAAATTTTATTAATTTTTAAGCTAGTACTAAATATGCAGTTAAGATGTTTTATCGCCTCTGTGGTCTAGTGGACTATTGTCGATGAATTTCTCGGGAAATTCGATTCCCAGGTTGGGCAATTCAAAAATGTGTTCTTTCAGTTTTCTGATAAAAAAAACAATTTTGCTAGGGGTTAGAAAAGTGCCCGGTTAGCGATAGGCTTGCTACCATTTACATAGTGGGTGGGTGTGCTGGTAGTACTTCTGCCTACGTTTTCGGGGATACGTGAAGATACTACTACTATTACTACTAACATTTACTAAAAACAAGTATATTTTAGAACGGATTCTTCCAGGATATATTCATTAAATAAACAAACTATGAAATGCTCAAGCTAACTTATAATGAGCCGTATGTTCAAAGGTTTTTATACATTCCGGGTGTCACGTTTAACGGGATTTGCCACATGGAAACCTTTAAAAATTATGACGTCCGTAAGTTTTGAATTACAAAACTGATGACCTTGAAATTTTTAAGGGACAATCTTTATAGTACTTCCTTTCAAACAAAAAAATAATGAAGAATTCTGGACTACAGGTTAATGAAAGTATACTTATTGACTGTCATTCCCTATCCTACGGGAACGGTACTGAATTTTGGTATAAAATGTATCCTATAATCTTCTTCGGAGTATGAACTCAAAACATGCCAATTTCATTTGAATCCATTCAGTAGATTCGGCGTGATGCGCGGCCATGGAACATAGAACAAGTGGAAGTGAAGAGTGGGCGTGTCGTGTGCATCACTATTATGCGCTGTTACTCTAAACTGCCTTAGAAAGAAAGAAATCATTTATTTGCCAGATGCCTTAGTGATACTTACCATATCTTTAGGAGATAGTCGTCGTGCGAAAATCTATTATACACTGAATTATGCCGTATTGTGCCATCCTTGAGTGCAGAAATGATAGTAGAATACAGATGATTAAAAATGGAGATATTTCATATCATTCGAAAGTACAATTTTCATTTTATTTTAATTAAATTCCTGATTTAATATAATCTCTAATGATATAATTGAAAGTCAAGCCAAAATCAGCCGTACACCTTACATATAAAGTTCATTTTAGGTTGACCTAATTTTTCTAGAAAGATATACGTAATGACAGTCATTACGTATATCGTTCTAGAAAGTTCTCTACTCAAATATGACCAACCGAAAACTACGGAGAAATCAATACTGCCATCTATTGTAGAATAGCGAAACTATTAAGATTATAGTTTCACTATTGTACAAATAGATGAGTCTATTTTCAATAGACTACAAAAGGACGTAAATACTATTTTTTTTGTAGCAAAATAAAATTTATTGTAACGCAGTTTGGTATATTTTTAAATGTTCTGTTTGTGTGTTTCGGATTATTGTTGTTTAAAATGAAAACGACCAATGAAACAATGTTTGCATTAGTAGTTTATATGCAATAATGCTTATTTTATGTGTGAGTATGGCGATCGCGGTCCTGATACAAATGTTTGTACTTGCCAATTCCGCTTGTTCTATGTTCCATGTGCGCGGCCTTGATACAGACAGACAGACAGACAAAAATGAAACAAAATACAGTTTTCGCTTCAGAATCGATTAAAGAGTATCTTCCAGTTCCAGTTTTTAAAATACCTTCAATGTACAGAATTCGACCTCTTACAGTTTTATTATAAGTATGCATAGATTTGGGCGACATTATCGTGCTTAGTACCTCTCTTCTGAAGCACGTAGTAAATTTGGCAAGTCTTCCTAAAATTACGGAAATACGAAAAACTTTACAATCCAAATGGATGAGTCGGATTTTGTTAAATTGAAGACAGATTTATGGGGTCATATCACAAGTAAAGATGGTGTTAAATGAAACCCTTATAAAATCTAAGTAATTAAACGATACCCCTTCCTAAGCCACCTACTGAAATAGAGCGTTTTCATGGACTACTTACTATGCTTTTACCGCATGTTCGTCCTCACTTTGCTAAAGTAACAAAACCGCTAACTTTATGTTTGGAAAAAAGCTATAAATTAATATCAACGATCAAATATATGTCAAATGTTTCGAGAAATATAAAACCCTATTAACTAATGATCCAATTTTGCAATACCCTGACTTCTAAGGAGTTTAACCACAGACGCATCGAACGTAGCTATACATTAGATACGTAGATATAAACCAATATAGATAATACGCATTCCGTACCCTAAATAGCAATGAGATAAATTATTATAGTACAATTGTCGAAGAATTATCAACAATTGTTTGGGCTATCAAATATTACAAGCCTTCTTTATTTGGTGGAAAGTTTCGTTATCATCACATATCACAAACTTTTTCAAGACTTAAGAGCCCCACTCGACACTCGTGATTAACGCGTCGGTGCGATAACGCGAAAACTCAGAGAGTATAAAATGCAGATGCACTATCCCGCGTCGAAATCCATAACCATCCAATCCATTCCATATTATAAACTTAAAATTCTTGAAGTAGAAGACTCAAGAAACATCATTGCCCCAGAAGCCGCTAACGATTCAGGAACATTAACAATTCATACTTCCGAGGAAAACCCTATTTTGGAAATTCCGATAACATATAACCCGTTAAATTTTACCAAACAGATTGTACTTGCAATAGCAGAAGATATAAAAATTAGTTATTAGCAAACCATTTGAGACTCATGTAAAATCGCAATCCAAATTTCAGAGAATAATATAGAGGAAGACGTAATAATCACAGTTAGGGAATACGTTCACCCAAAAATTAAAACCGGGTTGCTTATTAACCCACTCAGACCCACCACTGAACCTCAAATATGTGAGCCTCCCCCTCCCTGACCCGAAGGCTGGATACGCCCTTGTCCAACGACACCTCACACTATTTACACGTAGAGAAATATTTTTCCAGATTTTTTTGTTACTACTTTGTTGCCATGACTAATATGTATAGGTAATAATGTATATTGATGCCAAATTACAGCTTTCTAGTACTAAGAATCTCTGATCTAGACTCTAGATGGACGGACGGACGGACATAGCGAAACTATAAGGGTTCTTAGTATACTTCAGAACCCTAAAAAGCATATAATAAAAAAAATATTAAATATATTATGTAGGTCTTAGACGTAGGTAGGTATAAAAAACCGACTGCGTCCCGATCCGGACATATTTATAACCTTCCTTCTTCTTAGAAGGTAGGTTCCTTCTAGCCAGCGACAAGGCAAAATATAATATACCTCGTCGCTGCTTCTAGCGCAGTTAATTAAAAATTGCCAACACTTTTTAACTTGAAAGGAATTAAACAATTCGTACAGGCCTGATCAACACAAAACTTGGTATCTAGTTAGTTCAATGACATTGCAATGACACAGTAACCATGACCTGGTGCTGCAAAATCCCCATTCGAAGATTATTAGCTCTTTTGTTGTTTTGTTCTGCAAATGACGCACATGAAGCGGACGGTGGTCTAATATTAAAGGGATTTGTCGGGAGTTTTTTAATTACACTAGGGGACTTTCTATGCACTTTTGTGGTACATTTTACTGAAAAAGTATCGCACTTTTAGGTTTGAGCTTTGACGTGGTGGTTTAAATTCATGTCTAGATATGTTATCTACCATTAAATGCTATTTCATAAATATTAAAAAAATAGAAGATATATTTTGTATTAGAATTTTACTACTGCTAACGCCATCTATTATAAAACTAACGAGTTAAAATCAACAAAGCTACACTAGGCGATGATCTGTGTCCTTTAGTGTTACATTTTACTGAAAAAATATCGCACTTTTAGGTTTAAGCTTTGGCGTGGTAGTTGTATTTCATTTAATTCATTTTCATTCACTCCATTTTAATACAATATTAATCTATTAATACACTTGTACTTTTTAACTTCCCACTACGTTTGTAGATAGGGAGGTTACTGATTTTGCTCCGATTTTCAAAAATGGAGTTTTCACCATATGTCCTCGTTTTGTGGTCTTAGGAACCATTTTCGACTATTTTCGCGATTACGCCAGTATGTCTGTGTGTGTGTGTGTTTGTTTTTTTGTGTGTGTGTGTGTCAACAACTCATAAGTTTTGAACGTCTAGACCGATCGAAACGCGGTTGATGGAATTCGATTGGATTCCGCTCAACTTATACTTCCTGAAAATTTGAACCAAATGGGCCCAAGAGATTTTGAGAAATTTTGAAAAAACCCAAAAAAAAATTGTGGCGAAACAGAATTTCTTGAAATAACTTCCAGATTAATGTACCGATTGAGTATAAAAACTAATCAGCTCTAGTTCTCAAAAAATTACGTCTAATGCATAAATCGCCTCAAAATCAGTTTATTCGTTTGGAAGTAATCTATCAATGACGAAAATTTTTAGAAAAAGGGTTTTTTGACATTGCTTCAAAATTTTTGAGCCTACCGATTTTCTAGGTAAAGCAAAATTTAAATTGAGTTGAATGCTAGTTGAAACATCAAAATCGATCTTCGTTTCCAAAATATACAGCTTTTCAAAAATCGATATACTGCAATTTTTATCAAAATAGATGTTTATACTGAAAAAACCTATGTTTATAGTTTTTATTATTTTGAGCTTAAAATTCGTTAATTTAGCGGGATGTTTCAGGGATGCCTTGCAAGGTCAACCATTTACAGATTACAGAAAGTGATAGGTGACCAGTCTATCACCAACTGGGTACTTTTCCAATCGAGGGCAACGTTGTTTTTATCAGGAAACTGAAAAAACACATTTTTGATTTCTCTGACTCGGGAATCGAACCCCGAGAGTTTCTCTGAGGGAAAAATTCGAAAAATTTATTCGCTGAGTTTCTACCGCCAATTCTTTAATTAAATTAAATTTTCTTTATAAGATCAGATCTTTTATTTTTAAAACTCATTTTTCCTAAAAAACTTTTACAAGAAAGTTACCATAAATAAAAATTGATTTCTATCAATATTAGACTTAAAGAGCGAAGTGGTGGCACGAGATAGATCTTGAGTTGCTATATAGGTATTATTGGTAGGTACTATATTATAGGTAGACCAGAAAATATGGTGTAAAATATGTAGATAACGTTTATAATTGTTCTGTGTGGATAACATTGATAATTATAAAAATCGTGTTTTTAATAAATCAAGAAAATTTTAAAGTTTTTTCTGACACATAAGTACTAAAAACATTTATCTTAGAAACATTTTATTTTTTATTTTGGTTTTATTTTTCTGCGCCTCCCTAGATACAAAGCCTGAAGACGCCTTTGATGCGAATATGATAAATAAAGTCCACGATACATTAAAAAATGTTAAAGTCCATGATACATTAAAAGATGTAATTCGCATAAAAATATTTTCCTAAGAATATTACTAGGTAATATAACTTAGCGAGCCCTTACAAAGCTCTGCTTTTTGCTAGTTATTGTTAATGCTATAGAGGGCTTATGGCAGCCGCGGTTTCTCACGCATTCCCTGCTTCTAAAGCTCGTAACGTGGTGGACGGCGATGCAGCGCCGGCTATGGCGCAGAGCGAGATGAGCGCTTGGTCTAGACGCCAGGTGTCAAGGGGCGCCAAATTGCCAAATCGACGAAACAATTCACAGCTGCATCGTGTGTAAATGGTGAAAATGACGAGCAAAGGGCGCTGAAACAATCTTACTCTGCCGTATCAAGGGCTAGGGCCTATACTGTGGTCTGCGGCGACGGCCTCTAACCTTCCTAATAGTCAGTATCTACGTGAGCTAAGCTAATAAGACTTCAAAATAATTTTTCCAATCGTAGATTAAACGAAAAAAAAACAAACTTTTAAGATTTATTACATTAGTTACCTACTATAGGTTTTGTGCCTATATTCATTAGTTAACAAATAGGTATCAAAGATGCGGGCTTCTTTATAATATTTTTACACATAATCTTTATGTTTAGAGATCACGGGTATGGTTTTACGTAGATGAATGTCTTCAGGGTCGTACATTTTTTTGAAATGTTCATATTCTTCCGGCAATTGTGATTGCAACTCCGTCAAAAACGTATACAAAGTGAACTTTTGATAATCAGTACATTTTTCACATTCTTCTGCAATTGCTTCTGCTACTGTCTCTAAAATTAGAAAAAAATATAAATAATTCATTCTAAATTTTTAGCATAGTTTTTAATAAATAAATAAATATTATTCGAAAAATTACACCATCTAACCTCAAAGTGAGCAAATCATTTACTTGTGATATAGGTACGAATTAAATACCTAATAATCTATATTAATAATTTTGTCAAGGGTTACGGTAGACTCAATCGAAACCTTACCTAAATTATAAAGCGTAAAAAATAATAATTTGAGTCGACAACATATATCCGCAAAATTCGGATTGTCGAATATTTTGTTAAAATAGTGATTAAAAATTCTAACCGTGCTGACCAAGGAAGTTACATTCTACCCGGAACGTTCACACGCGCTTCAAAATCGTTCCGAATAGTACCACCAGAGTATATAATCACTACGTTTTAAGAGACGGGTGTTCCACAGAAAATAACAATGTATAGCATTACATGCTCGACCAATAGGCCTTTTCATCATCAGATGAGCGCATGCGTAGCTGCCATGTTGAAACGGCGGTAATTCAAAAAATTCGTACTGTTTTAATCAACAATGGCTGGACAAGGACTATTATCTCCACAAAGAAATAAATTATTGGAAAAAACCATCGATGGTGCTTCACTTATTTATGATTCAGTTGAAGCTCATAATTGTGAACAATTGAAAAGGTGGCTAAAATGTTAATGTTAAGGTGGCTAAATTAATATTTTGAGGCTATACATGACATTATTAATTAGACAAATGTAAATATGTTTAGAAATTTTTTATCAGAAACAAAATGTTTAATGCGACATAATAAATAAATAAATAATATATAAAAAATTTACAGGTTTTAAATGATTTGTATCGTGTATCACTTTTACATACTCCATAACAACACCGTTTTGTTGTTCCTTTTCGTACAGACAACATAATTATAATGGAGTACAAAAATTTTTTTCCGATTATTTTGACTTACTACTTTTTTTTTTTTTCACTTTTTTTACAATTAATCAACTTTGATTTATATTTTAATTTTTGATACACGGATAGCGGACAATTTAGCATGGTTGTTTACAAAAAACAGTACGAAAAAGATGGCTGATTCTGACGCATGCGCACAAAAAATGTTTGTGATGAAAAGGCCTATACCAACATAACTCTAGATAAAACCAAGGAACTTATATACGATAACTGGAATTACTACGAAGCAATATTTGAAAAATAAAAATGTACTTTATTTCTATCCTAATAAAGTTGACATTTGTTTCTTACATAACCGAGGGGAAAAACGTTCTGAGCAAGACAACGACATGAGTGGATGTTGTCCCTTTCTTGCAATTGCCAGTATAAATAAACACTTTCGGATGGTAGATTTTTATATATTCGTTAATCGTTAAATCCCTTTTATTCATACACGTCGACAGATACATTAGCATAAAATGTATTGTAATTAACATAGTGAGTTCTTAAATGTGCTTATTTTAATTATTACGTAATTACTTATGCAATGCAAAAACTGTTTCTCAAATTAGTAGAATTACTTAGTAGTAATTTGCAAACTACGCATGGCCACACTTATATATGGCGATTGGCGCTTTATTTAGTAGAAAGAGACACACTCCACTCATGTCGTGGTACTCTTCGGAACGATTTTGAAGCGCGTGTAAGCATTCCGGGTAGAATATAACTTCCTTGGATAAAACCAAGGAACTTATATACGATAACTGGAATTACTACGAAGCAATAATTGAAAAATAAAAATGTACTTTATTTCGTTCCCAGTAAAGTTGACATTTGTTTCTTACATAACAGAGAGGAAAAACGTTCCGAGTAAGACAACGACATGAGCGGATGTTGTCCCTTTCTCGCAATTGCCAGTGTAAATAAAACTTTCGGATGGTAGATTTTTATATATACGGTAATCATTAAATCCCTTTTATTTATACACGTCGATAGATACATTAGCATAAAATGTATTGTAATTAACAGAGTAAGTTCTAAAATCTGCTTATTTTAATTATTACGTAATTACTTATGCAATGCAAAAACTGTTTCTCAAATTAGTAGAATTACTTAGTAGTAATTTGCAAACTACGCATGGCCACACTTATACATGGCGATTGGCGCTTTATTTAGTAAAAAGAGACACACTCCACTCATGTCGTGGTACTCTTCGGAACGATTTTGAAGCGCGTGTAAGCATTCCGGGTAGAATATAACTTCCTTGGATAAAACTAATACCACAGATAACAACTACTGTTACTGAATAAGCAATGCTGCCAACATAGTAAAAATGTAGATTATATCGATACTCCTTATTCTATCGATAACCAATTTAAATGTAATTTCTTTGGCTGTAGTAAAATAAAACAATAACATTTATTAGATTTTTAATAAATAATAGTATAGCCACACAATATTTTGCTTAATACCATTGAAAATCCATACCAATATTATAAATGCGAAAGTAACACTGTCTGTCTGTCTGTTACGCTTTCACGGCTAAACCGCTGAACCGATTTGGATAAAATTTGGTACAAATATAGTTTGAGACCCAAGAAAGGACATAGGATAGTTCTTATCCCGGAAATCCCACGGGAACGGGAACTATGCGGGTTTTTATTTTAGAAATTTTTCCACGCGAACGAAGTCGCGGGCACAGCTAGTATGGTAATAAGAACAAAAAGAGTTATTTAAAAAAATAAAACAATGATATGAAATATCAAAGTTATTTAGGAATCGTACTAAGGATTTTCAAACGATCTTTTTAATTGAAATCAGGTCTTTCAACTTTCAAGATAATTTATGCATGTTTTAGTAGACAATGATAAAAGATAAACTGATAATTCAGAATATATTTCACCTACAGAGTAAGAAACAAAACTAAGGACTTTTAATTTCATCGAATCGATTAATGTTAGACACCTATCTTATATTTTTTATAATAACTCTATAATACTATATTCTACAAAAAATATTCTTTCTTCTCCTTTTTTACATGATTATCTGTGAGTGTTACAATCAAAGCCTCATATACAATAAGGCTTAACAGTAGGCGGTAGTGCTCAGCATAGTTTCACGCTGGTCATCTTTTAATTATCTGTAAGAAATAAATGTGTATTATTACAAAATCAGTGTAAATTTGGCAAAACACAGATTTTCGTTATCAATTTAAATGTTTATTTGCGCAGATAGTAATGATTTTCTTTTTGCACCAGTAGCAAACAAGCGAGTGATTTTCCTAGTGGAAAGAGACACCATCACTTATAAGCACTAAAGATGTTAGAGTTGCATTGCTATCCGTGTGGCGAGATGTTCATACATCATAATAGGTAATAAGACGGTGGATCCCTAACTTGGGGAGATGTTGTAGAACTCTACTATCCAGTATTGGTCCAGGCTAATTTGAAGAATAGACCAACTGGCGTTCTGCTAGGTAAGTCGCAAAAGGCAACCAATTAACTTTACGTATCGCTACCATGGTGTCCACTGTTTTGTAGAGTTCTGGAACGTCTTGCCTGGATATTTGCTACCATTGTCTTATCTATTCCTGCAGCAATAGCGTCAATGCATGTCGTTGTCGTATTCTAGTTTGGAGGATAAGGTAACCGGTAGACTTACGCACGTGGCATTGCCATCTTGCCACACGGATAACAACGCATCATTAATATCTTTGATATCTATAGGCGATGGTTTCTCTTTCCAACAAGAGAGCCATCTGCTTGCTTGTTATTTTGATATTAAGAAAATCTAGTATTTTTGATAGTATTAACGTTGTCAGCCAACCGTTTGCCTTTTACTAACAACCTGGCAAAATTGCAAATAGTCTTATACTCAAAAAGAGCCTCAACCAATACGGGGAATAAGAAGAGAGAAAAGCAAGCTTGTATGGATAATGATTGACATACAACTTTATTTTTGCTACCCACATGGTATTTGATATGAAAATTTACATATATATAACTTTCATAAATTAAGTTGCTATTTTGCCAATTACTCAATACTAAATACTAATACATCTGAACAGTAAAGTGTTTACCAGCAATAAACTATCTCGATTATGTACTTAAAGTTATACAAAAACCTAACCATTTTGTATAGTGTTGTGCAGCATATTTTTACAACTGTATTTCCTTACCTTATATCTTTGAAAGGCTTTCCTTTTTGAAATCCTTTGCACATACAAACTTCAATTGATGCAACTTATAGTTTTTATAAAATCTGTCCTTTTTCTCTGTAACCTCGACCCTACACAATATAAATTAATTTTAAATCATAATCAAAACCAATAAAAATTGCACAAGTGAATATTTGTCAGTAAATACTATCTACTGACGAAATCTATAAATATTACTAACTCGTACTTTTTTTAATTTCATTACATGTTAGTGAAACTTGTTTAAATAATTAATTAATTCGACTTTTATCATATCAATCTTGAGAATTAATATCATTAGTATTTTACGCAGGTATGTGCTGAAATTTTTAAGTAAAAAATAGCTTTTTTTTGTATTAAACAGCAACATTATTACTTCTAATACACAAATAAGATTTAAACACCAAAATATTAAATTTTGTAATATAAAAAGAATTTTATCGATAATCGCATTAATGTAATATGCACTACACTACTACTTTGCTGATTTTTTTTGTTAAATACTTTATAATTGCATTGTAAATAATTAGCAAAAAGATAAAATAATAAATTTAGCGCTTACCGTTTTTCGTTTCACAGATATTTGGCAATAAATACATTCACTTTGTTTCACCCAGTTGGCCAGTTTAAATGCAACATATTTAGCGAATTTTATTAATCATTTTACTTTTCTTTTAATACATAGCACACTTTAACCTTTTAAAAACAAAATATATTTAAAATCGTTGTAAGTTAGATATTATATTTATTGTTATACAATAAAATCACTTTAAAAAATGGCGGGATGTTACAAGTTCTGAAACGACAGATAAAATAATAATTGACATCTAAAGGGTCATGGGACACACTCCACCCACGTCGTGAGACTGAGTACCACGACATGGGTGGAGTGTGTCTCTTTCTACCAAGGAAGTTACATTCTGAAAACGACGGGAAACTTCGAAAAGCGCGGTTTTATTCTCCTGGCGAAAATTTAATTTTATAGTTATTTATTCAGTGGAGTTTGTTTTTTTTCCGTAAATATAGTATTTTTAATTTATCTTTGTAATATAAATAATTATTTATATATATATATATATATATATATATATATATATATATATATATATATATATATATATTATAGGGTAAGCTCTTATCTTTTTTATTAGACTTAAGTATGAATGAACCCCCTGATCCAGGGGGCACAGCCCCTTTTCCTACTAATTTTATAACAATAGAATGCGACGAGTCAGGTATGGATACAGACCAATCCGTGAATTCTATAAATAAATCTAGAAAACGCAACCATTCCCACAAAATTTGCAAACACTGTAATAAAAAGAAGAGAAAACACATTGGCAACCAAAAAGATATTGGCTGTTCATGTCGGGATGAAATTGCTGTTATAGATTCAGAGATTACATTACCTTCACTTCCTCACACAGAAATACCAGGCCAGATTTTACCCAAACGCATATTTATTTGCTTCAATTCCCTACCAGTTGATCTATACATATTCCCAACTATACAATGTTATAACTGTTGTCGCTATGGTCATACTAAAATGCAATGCAGGTCAAAGCCTAGATGTTATAGATGTGGTCAGGAACACAGCGGTGAATCATGTAAAGTAGATGATGATTGCGTAAAATGCTGTTTGTGCTCAGGCTCACATGTTGCAACCAACAAGACATGCCCTGAGTTCAAGCGTCAGAAAGATATTAAAGTTTACATGGCTCAAAACTGTGTCTCCTATTCTGAAGCATCTAAGTTACATCCACCAGTCTCCAAATCATATGCAGATGTATTATTAACTTCAAAACCTACATACTCCGATGATGGCAATCTATCCGTACCATCCAATAGTACTTCATATAAAAAAACAGTATTTCTCAAACCTCGAACTCCAACAAAAACAAGTAGAGGATATGACAAAACAGATCATAATAAAATACTTAATGAGTTTTCAATACCTACTCCTTCTGATGGCTGCGCTCTACTACATAGAAATGGTAAAAATAACACAAATGAATTACAAAATCCTTTAATTTCAGAAACCATAGAATTGTTACAAACTTTAGCTCGTTCTAGTCCTTATTTACCGTCCAACGCTGCCCCATTAATTGAAATATTATCAAAATCAATACCCATTAACAATGGATACACACAAGCACAACATAATACAGTGGAATTGCCGTAGCGCAATAAGTAATAAAAATGATTTAATTTATTTAATTAATAACCACAATCCTTATTTAGTTTGTCTGGTTTTTTACTATTAAATTTGATAGAAAAAGTTCTAGTATAATAACAAGATTAAGACTAGGACACACAAGTACTCCTTATCATCTCGCTAAATTGAAAATTTTAGAACATCCAAATTGCGCATGTGGAGAGGATGTGGCGGATGCTAACCACATTTTCTTCTCGTGCACTAAATTTGATAATTCCTCATTATTTGAATCTATAATTGCATTAAAAATTCCGCTGCCTGTATCTATACCTTTTCTTTTATTTTATAAAAGTTATAAAATTTATAAATTACTATCTATCTTTGTGTGCAGCACAGACATGTTTTATTGTAAATATTAATGTTAATAGATAGTAAGGCAGAATAGAATTGTATATTTCGTTTAGTTCGTAAGTTGTTTGTAATAAATAATATTCGTTTTCGCCTTTTATTCGCCCTAAGACCTACATACAGCTTTGTTGTATAAAAATAATAAGGCTTTATGTAGTTATGATCTTTGCCTATTAGGCATATTACGAATAAAGCGAGTTCCACGAAGTCGACGACATTACGAGTCGACTCTTGCGAGATAGTATTTATATGCGGGAACTCGCAATTACGAAAATCCGAAAAGTGCAAAATTCTTTGTTAAAACAAATGTTTTATGATTGTAAATAGTATGTATAATGTAAGTATAAGCCTTAGGCATATGTTTAAACACTTTTCGGTACTATAAAGATAGTTAACAGGATAGTACGACCTGAAAAGGCGTACAACTCTGTAATTGTAAGAGTTTCCGAGGTCCTGTAAGAACGTACAATGTATATAACACTCTTGTTTGTTATTGTATAAGTTTATTTATGTTAGATCCTTGTATGTAAATAAGAAATAATACATTGTAATTAGTTTTCGGTAGGTCTTAGGGCATTACGTACTTTGTTTTGTATATATTTGTAAAAAGGTAGTACCGTTGCACTCGCTAGAGGGCCACACTAGTTAATTAGAGGTAGGAGAAGCTACCTAAGATAAAATTATTGAGATTAGATTGCAAAAAGTGGGATTTTAACAAATCCAGACATTGTGGCGCCACACCCGGCGCCGATTGTCTTTGTAGATTTCCGCCGACCGTCTGGCCGCGCACTATAAATATCGGAGAGCGCGGCCATACATTTAGTTCCGTTCCAGTAAAGTTACAATTTCGTTACGATTCAATAAGTTTCCCAGACAAGTTCCTGGGCTTTAGTATATATCTATAGGGTACCGGCTTTAGAGTAGGGCAGTGTTAGGGCAAGTAGTGGCTCTCCTTAAAATAGGTCAAATATTTGCAACGGTGCTAGCTTTATTGCTTTATTTCGTTACAATAAAGCACCTTTGCAACGAATCGTTGTGGTCTCGTTTATTTCTCCGACACATCCGGCTCCACAGAAAAGCACTACGGCTGGTGGGGCATCGAAGAGAGAAGAACCAGATATACAGTCCGCTGGCTCCCCCGGCTGTAGTGCACATTTTCTGGTCGCATTCGAGCCGGATCACTGAACCATGCCGATCGAAACAAGAAGTACGTCGAGTCGCCGAGAGGAAGAGGCCGCTAGTCACGAGGAGGAAACGAGCGGTACCACCACGTCCGCTATGGAGACTAGCATTACAACCGAGAACACCGAGGCGACCGAGACCACAACCAGCACCGTTGCAAATAGCGAAAAGCCGGTACCATCCGCAGTCGAGTCGCCGCGTATAGTTTACCTACGCGCCAAATTAGAGGAAGCGCGCTTACGGGCAGAAGAGGCGCGCTTACGGACGGAACTCGCGCGCGCTGTTTATGAAGAAGGGCAAGCAACTGCCATTACGAGGGTCGAAGATTGGATGGACTCCGCTCGGCCAACCCATACGGATCGCCAGCCGGTACCAGAGCCGCTGGCAATCACCAGTTCGGTGGCACTTATGCCACACCCACTACGAGAGGCGGCACCTAGGCCGCATTACGAAGAGGCGGCGCACGCGCCGCACCAGGAAGATTCGGCGGGCCATGAGTCGCCCGCACCACGAGAGGTGGCCCAGGCGCCACAAGCTACGTCGCCCGCGCAATCGGCGGGCATTTCAGCGCGCGCTGTACGTCCGGCGGAAGATGATGTGTCCGTCGCAGAGAAGGCGAAGATTTCGACGCCTACTGAAAATACGGCACCAAAACAAGAGTCTGGTGCATTGAAGGCCGCAGATATCACCGCGCTCGCGTCCGCCCTGGCAGAAGCATCACGAGGGGCGCCGCGCTATAGTATGGAGTTACCAAGTTTCGATGGCGCTGGTGAAGAATGGTTGCAGTTTAAAGCGGCATATCGAGATACGGAGAAATATTTTAGCAAGACGGAAAATCGGGCAAGAATTCGAAGATGTTTACGTGGAAACGCCAAAGAAGCCGTCGCCTGCATGTTTTACGGGGAAACCGACCCAAGTGAGATCGTCGAACATTTGGAAATACAGTTTGGTCGGCCCGACGCACTAGTGAACGCCGAATTAGAAAAAATCAAGTCATTGCCGCGAGTGAAAGAAAGTGCGCGGGAAACGTGTGTGTTCGCCAGTAAAGTGAATAATATCGTCGCTACGATTCGAGCTCTCAACAGAGAGAGCTATCTACACGATACGGTGGCAGTGAATAGTTTATTAGCGAAGTTTAATTATACGTTGCAGCACAGTTGGTTCCAGTACGCAAGACGGGAAGATAGAAAACCCGATCTACAAATGATAAGTGAATTTTTAATGAAAGAAGCCGAGATGTGTGCTGCGTTGGTGCCACATGAACCTACGAAAGAAAATCAAGTTTTTAAGAAAACACAGCGAACACACACGCAGAAATATGAACCGCAAGTGAAGAGAGACAAATGTGCGATATGTCAAGATGCACATACTAGCTCTATATGTGAACAGTTTACGAAAGCTAGTGTTGACGATAGGTGGGCTATGGCAAAACGTAATAATTTATGTTTCAGGTGTCTACAAAAAAGAAAGCCAAAACACGAGTGCAAGTTTCGGCAGTGCGGCATCGACGGGTGTAAGAGTTCGCACCATCGGCGGCTACACAATGGCCGCAACAGTTATACGAAGAAGACATCTGAAGATCAAGCAGAAGACAGCGACGCCGTGGTGACGTCAACGCAGTCAAGCGCGCCACGCGCCTACCTTAAAGTTGTACCGATTGTCCTGACAGGTTCCAGGGGCAGCGTGAACACATACGCACTATTGGATGAAGGTTCTACGGTCACGCTGATAGAAGAGAAGGTGGCTGCACGAATAGGAGCTCGCGGGCCGGTAGAGCCGTTCCGCATAGAAACAGTTGGCGGCACGCGACTCAACGCAGAGAGGTCGCGCCGCATCGCAGTCACCATCAAGGGCCTTCATCACCATCAGCGACATCGGATAATAGGAAGAACTATAGGTAACCTTAACCTATCGCCACAGTCTGTTAGCAGATCCATCGTCAACAACTGTAGACATCTGGAAGATATAGAAGAAGATGTCATCATGGAGCGCGCCGTGCCAACCGTGCTCATCGGCCAGGACAACTGGCACCTGATCGTGACGAGGGCTGTGAAGAGCGGAAGACGTGGACAACCAGTAGCATCGCTCACGCACCTTGGCTGGGTGCTACATGGTGTGGACTACCGCCACAAGCAGCGAGTCCACCTAGTGCAGAGAGCTGCCTATGCCGAACAGGATGAAGATATAGAAAAGGTAATAAGAAATTATTTCGATTTGGACAGTGTCGGCATCACTCCGCGCCAGCCCATCAACAAGAACGAGCAGCGAGCCCTGCAGATTTTAGAAAGTACGTGTAAGCGCTTACCTGACGGGCGCTACGAGGCAGGGCTATTATGGAAAGAAGATAGCCGCGAGTTTCCTGATAGCCGCGGCCTGGCTATTAAAAGATTATACAATACAGAGAGACGTCTGGACAAGGACCCCGCGCTAAAGGAGGCATACGAGAAACAGGTACAACATTTATTAGATAGTGGTTACACCGAACCTGCCTACGAGTCACCTAGCCAATCCAGCTGGTACCTGCCTCACTTTGCAGTAGTGAATCCTGCAAAACCTAAGCCGCGCATAGTGTACGACGCAGCTGCGCGAGTCAATGGAGTAAGTCTCAACGACATGTTATTAGCTGGTCCAGACCTTCTGCAGAACCTACCCGGAGTGCTAATGAGATTTCGACAGCTGCCTATCGCCGTGACAGCAGACATAAAAGAAATGTTTCTGCAAATACGTATACGACAACAAGACCGGGACGCATTACGTTTCCTATGGCGAGGAAGAGACAGAAAAGGTTCGCCACGTGAGTATAGGATGACCAGCGTCGTATTTGGAGCTGCGTCATCACCAAGCACCGCTATCTTCGTAAAAAATAAGAACGCACAAGAATACGCCCACATCTATCCCGACGCAGCTACCGCCGTGGTAAGAAAACATTACATGGACGATTACCTGCAGAGCTTCGATAGTGAGGAAGATGCCATCAGAATAGCCTCGCAGGTTAGCCTCATTCATCAACAGGCGCATTTCCAGCTGCGCGGATGGAAAACTAATAACTCGGCCGTAGCTAAAACGCTACTAGAAGCGCCATCTCTGGGCGGCGATTGGGAACTAAGCACAGAAAGCGAGAAGGTTTTGGGATTAAAATGGAAACCTCACAACGATAAGCTAGGTTTCAATGTTAAAGCGGTGTACGATGAAAATAAAACACCTACGAAGAGACACGCGTTACGGGTAGCTATGTCTATTTTCGATCCTTTAGGTTTAATTACACCTGTAACTATTCACGCGAAACATTTACTTCAAGAAACGTGGCGAATCGGACTACCATGGGACGAGCCTTTACCTGCGGACTTAGAGAAGACATGGAGAAGCTGGCTTCAAGATGTGAGAAGAATGGAAAACCTGGAAATACCTCGCGCACATTCTAACCTGGCGCGAGCGCGAGATCGGCAGCTGCACATCTTTACGGATGCCAGTGAGTCTGCCTATGCAGCGGTGGTCTACTGGCGCATAGTCAACGAGGACGGCGAAGTCAGCGTCAGCCTAGCAGCAGCCAAAGGAAGAGTCAGCCCGCTCAAGTTTACCTCCATACCAAGGTTAGAAATTCAAGCAGCTTTACTAGGTGCCCGCCTAGCTCAGCACGTCATGGAGGAGTACGAGTATCAGCCAAGCCGCAGGGTGTACTGGACAGACAGCCGCACAGTTCTATCGTGGCTACGCACAGGCTCGCGAGCATTCAAGCCGTTTGTTGCCCATCGAGTAGCAGAGATTGAAGATATTACGAAGGTCGCAGAGTGGCGATGGGTGCCGTCTCGCGACAATGTAGCTGATGATGCTACTCGCCATATCCCGGAAGAATTTGGAGACCGACATAGATGGTTCGTTGGTCCGGCCTTCCTTTACTTAGAAGAGGACAAGTGGCCGCAAGATGTCGCTACCAGTAGCGAATTAACAGGCGAAGAAAAACCGTCGGCAGCTGTAAATAGTGTAAATATTGTAAATAACGTTAGAAAAATTGTGTGTATTGCAGAAGCACTACCGGAAATAACAAGATTTTCGTCGTGGCTTCGACTGGTGCGCGCAACAGCGCGCGTGCTGCAGTTCATCGAGCTCTGCAGACCAAATAAGAAATGTGTCGCCGGTGTGCGTAAGCGCACAGCTCCGAGTGCCTCCAATGATGAAGATTGGGGAAAAAAGTATACGAAAAGCTCAAAGAAAATAGAGAAAATTGAGAAGCCACGAAGTTTGGAAGAAAAACGACGTTACGTGCCGCTAGATGGCGCTGATATCATTAGCGCTGAGAAATTATTAATAAAATCATCACAAAAAGAAAGCTTTGCTAGCGAAATAGAAGCTATTACGGGCGGGAGCGCGATAGCAAGAGACAGCCGTTTGAAACAGTTATCATTGTTCATCGATCAAGAAGGCATTTTGAAAATAAAGTCACGAATAGCGGCGGCAGAAGAGATAAGTGAAGATTTACGAGAACCGGCCGTGCTAGATGGCCGTCACCCATACACCCGCCTCTATATAGAACATGAACACCGGCGCCTTCACCATAGCGGGGTGGAAGCAACTACGAGTGAAATATTACAGAAATTTTGGGTTTTACGGCTTCGCCCCACCGTGCGCGGCATAGTAAAGAGCTGCGCGCTTTGCAGAAGAAGAAGCGCTATCCCGCCACAGCCGCCTACAGGCGACCTGCCGAAGTCCCGGGTCGCGCACCATCAGCGCGCCTTCACCTACGTGGGCCTGGACTTTCTTGGGCCATACAGCGTGACCATCGGGCGGCGCCACGAGAAGAGATACGTGGCGCTTTTCACCTGCCTTACTTCAAGGGCGGTTCATCTGGAGATAGCCGCCAACCTGACTACGGACTCCGCAGTAATGGCACTGCGGCGCATGATGTCGCGCCGCGGGTACCCCACCGAGGTTTGGAGCGACAACGGCACCAACCTGCGCGGCGCTGATGCAGAACTGAGGCGCGCCGCACTAGACGCCACTAAAGAAGCAGCAGCCAACTACGCAATCAAATGGAAGTTCATCCCGCCGAGCGCGCCTTTCATGGGAGGCGCATGGGAGCGCATGGTGCGCTCTGTCAAGGCTGCACTGTTCGCCGTGCTGCAACAGCGGCATCCACCAGAAGAGGTACTGCACACACTGCTGGTAGAGGTCGAACACACGCTCAACAGCCGACCTCTCACACACGTGTCGGTTTCACCTGAAGACCCGGCACCACTGACGCCCAATCACTTCCTGCTGGGCGGACCATCACGCGTGCCTGTCCCGGGCGCGTTCTCCGAAGGCGATACCATCGGCCGCCGCCACTGGCGGCACTCACAACAGCTGGCCAACCACTTCTGGTCACGCTGGGTACGAGAAGCGCTTCCGCTACTCCAAAAGCGGCGGGAGCCTCACGGAAGAGGAGCAGAGCTGCGCGTCGGCGACATCGTCCTCATCGCTGACGGCGCGCTGCCAAGAAATACGTGGCCAACGGGGATCATCGAGGCAGTACACCCTGGAGCAGACGGCGTGGTACGAGTGGCTGACGTACGTACGGCTGCGGGAGTCATGCGAAGACCGGTTAAGAAGTTAGTCTGGCTGCACCATATTTAGTATAACACTGCGTGTTATAGGCGGGAGAATGTGCAGCACAGACATGTTTTATTGTAAATATTAATGTTAATAGATAGTAAGGCAGAATAGAATTGTATATTTCGTTTAGTTCGTAAGTTGTTTGTAATAAATAATATTCGTTTTCGCCTTTTATTCGCCCTAAGACCTACATACAGCTTTGTTGTATAAAAATAATAAGGCTTTATGTAGTTATGATCTTTGCCTATTAGGCATATTACGAATAAAGCGAGTTCCACGAAGTCGACGACATTACGAGTCGACTCTTGCGAGATAGTATTTATATGCGGGAACTCGCAATTACGAAAATCCGAAAAGTGCAAAATTCTTTGTTAAAACAAATGTTTTATGATTGTAAATAGTATGTATAATGTAAGTATAAGCCTTAGGCATATGTTTAAACACTTTTCGGTACTATAAAGATAGTTAACAGGATAGTACGACCTGAAAAGGCGTACAACTCTGTAATTGTAAGAGTTTCCGAGGTCCTGTAAGAACGTACAATGTATATAACACTCTTGTTTGTTATTGTATAAGTTTATTTATGTTAGATCCTTGTATGTAAATAAGAAATAATACATTGTAATTAGTTTTCGGTAGGTCTTAGGGCATTACGTACTTTGTTTTGTATATATTTGTAAAAAGGTAGTACCGTTGCACTCGCTAGAGGGCCACACTAGTTAATTAGAGGTAGGAGAAGCTACCTAAGATAAAATTATTGAGATTAGATTGCAAAAAGTGGGATTTTAACAAATCCAGACATTGTGGCGCCACACCCGGCGCCGATTGTCTTTGTAGATTTCCGCCGACCGTCTGGCCGCGCACTATAAATATCGGAGAGCGCGGCCATACATTTAGTTCCGTTCCAGTAAAGTTACAATTTCGTTACGATTCAATAAGTTTCCCAGACAAGTTCCTGGGCTTTAGTATATATCTATAGGGTACCGGCTTTAGAGTAGGGCAGTGTTAGGGCAAGTAGTGGCTCTCCTTAAAATAGGTCAAATATTTGCAACGGTGCTAGCTTTATTGCTTTATTTCGTTACAATAAAGCACCTTTGCAACGAATCGTTGTGGTCTCGTTTATTTCTCCGACACATCCGGCTCCACAGAAAAGCACTACGGCTGGTGGGGCATCGAAGAGAGAAGAACCAGATATACAGTCCGCTGGCTCCCCCGGCTGTAGTGCACACTTTGTTTTAAATAATATATCAATCTAATTGTTACTGTAATATAGTGTATATATTATTTAAAAATTGTATATAATTAATTTGATTTTAATATATATTTGTTAATATTGATCTAACTTTACTGAATATAAAAAAAAATCGTATTAGGTTTTTCTTATTTACAAAAAGTTTTCCCGTCTGTTTTGTCATTGGCATTGATGTTCACAAACGTTTGCCATTAAAGAAAGAAAAAAAAAAGTTACATTCTACCCGGAATGCTTACACGCGCTTCAAAATCGTTCCGAAGAGTATCACGACATGAGTGGAGTGTGTCTCTTTCTACTAAATAAAGCGCCAATCGCCATATATAAGTGTCGCCATGCGTAGTTTGCAAATGACTACTAAGTAATTCTACTAATTTGACAAACAGTTTTTGCATTGCACAAGTAAAGACGTTTTGGTGGTGATGGTGGTGTGTAGTTGGCCTGATGATGGCCTTACTGGTATAGGTGAGTTAAACAACCAACGTCTATAAGTAACTGTTTTTTAATGTTTGTTTTCTGTATTACACACACTGACTAAATATGAATTAAGTTTAGACACCACACAAGTATATATAATTATATTAATTAACTAAAGGGCGATAAATTACACGTAATATCCGCGACCGGCAAGCGACAGAATTGTATGCACTGCGCGTCGGAAGGGTTAGGTTCGGACTGAGGCGTGTGAGCATTCCTCGTATTAACTAACAGAGGCTTGCCGGACGGGCCGCGTTTTCATTGTAACATTTTATATTTAACGTGAGTTAAATATAAAATGCTACGTAAATATAATTTGTTTGTTAACTTAATAATAAATATGTATGTTATTGTGTCTGGGTATTTATGTATCTATTTGTATTGTTTATGTTCATATATGTATATGTTTATAAATACTAATATTTTTGTATGTGTGTCTGTGTGTTGTATATGATTATGCCTGTGTGTGTTGTGTTGGTGTGTATGAATAACATAAGTGTATCCTACACCATTCCCCCCCAGAGCTTTAGTTAAGCTCGATAATAATTAGGGAAGCGCACTTGCCTATCGGAACGAGTAGTTTTGATTTTTATCGGAGTAAAATTGTCGTCCGGTTGTTCACAAGGTGTCTGAGGATGTTTAACTGGCTGGGAAGTGGTTTGACCTGAAGAGTCAAATTCACTAGCTAGGTAATACACAGGTTTTAGTCTGTCGATGGAAACAGTAGCTGGCTTGTCTTTGATAAGAATTTTAAAGACTTTGTTGGTTCTTTCTAAGACCTTATAGGGACCTTTATATACAAGTGTAAGCGGGGACCGTGGGGCGTCTTCACGAAGGAATCATACTCACAGGTGGCTAACTCTTTAAAAATAAAGATTTTGTCTTTGTTATGGTGTGAAGCAGGAACTGGCTTCAACTTTTCAGCAAAAGAACGTAATCTGGCTGTAAAATCTGAAAGGTCAGTGGTACCAGATGTACAGGGGTCAAAAAATTCACCAGGTAGTCTAAGAGGTTCGCCGTATAGTAATTCGGCAGGCGAAGCTTGTAAATCCTCTTTAATGGAACTTCTAATGCCAAGAAGTACTTGGGGCAGAATTTCTGACCAATGAGCATCAGCATGATATGTAATGGCGGCTTTTAGCTGTCTGTGGAATCGTTCGATAATGCCATTGCAAGCTGGATGGTAAGCAGTTGTTCGCTTGTGCTGAAAGCCTACAGTTTTAGAAAGGTATTGAAACAGAGTGGATTCGAATTGACGGCCACGATCTGTAACAATATCAACTGGACAGCCAAATCGTGCTATCCAACCAGAGAGTAATGCCTTTGCGACTGTTTCTGCTGTAATGTTTGATATGGGTATGACTTCTGGCCATCTGGTAAATCGGTCAATTGCTGTCAGGCAATACCGGTAACCTTGTGAAATAGGCAGAGGGCCAATTAAGTCGATATGGACATGTAAGAAACGACCGCGGGGTAAGTCAAAATTACCGATGGGTGCCGATACGTGTCGGCTTACTTTAGTGCGTTGGCATGACAAGCATGCACGCGCCTAGTCTCTACAGTCTTTTCTCATACCTGGCCAAACAAAGCGTTGAGCTACTAGCTTCGCTGTAGCGTTAGGTCCAGAGTGACTGAGGCCGTGGATGCTATCGAATACTATTCTTCTAAAGGGCTTAGTGATGAATGGACGGTGAGTGGAGGTACTGACGTCGCAGTACAGAGGTATTCGGCTCCCCGGTATTTCATGCTTTTCTAAGCGGAGTGAAGAAGATTCGATGTATTCAGCTAGTTCTGTGTCAGTTAACTGATCTTCAGCTACTTCAGTGAGGTCAATTGGCTGTTCTAATTCATTTACCCTTGATAGGGTATCCGCGACTATATTGCTCCTACTCGATATATGACGTATATCGGTTGTAAATTGAGAGATATAGTCTAAATGCCTGAACTGTCTCGGCAAGCAATTTTGTTTTCTCTCGTTGAAAGCAAAACAGAGAGGTTTATGGTCTGTGTAGATCGTAAAGTGTCTCGCCTCAAGCATATGCCGAAAGTACTTTATGGCTTCGTAGATCGCCAGTAACTCTCGGTCATAGGCAGAGTATTTCGTTTGGGATGGACTCAATTTCCGGGAAAAGAACGCTAAAGGCTGCCATACATTGTGCTGCAGTTGTTGATGCAGGGCTGCGCCAATAGCCTTGTCTGATGCATCCGTTACCAGTGCCAGTTTTGCATTGCAATGTGGGAGTGCTAGCAATGTCGCATTAGACAAGCTATCTTTGGTGGCTTCGAAAGCTTTCAGTGCATCTCCGGTAAGGCTGATGGGTGTTGAGTCTTTCGTTACTCCTGTGAGAAGTGCATTAAGAGGAGCTTGTATCAAGGCGGCGTTTGGTAAAAATCGTCGATAAAAATTTGCCATTCCTAGAAAACGTCTTAACTGTCTGATATTCTGGGGTGGGGGAAAGTCACGTATGGCTTGGACTTTAGTGTCGAGTGGTCTGGTACCGCTCTCTGAAATCTGATAACCCAGAAAGGTTACCTGTGGAGCACCAAAGACACACTTAGGCACGTTAATCACCATGCCGTAGTCTTTCAGTCTGGTAAAGACCTGACGCAGGTGATCCTCGTGCTGCGCTTCGTCACGCGAGAATATCAGATAATCGTCCAAATAACAATAAACGAAGTCGAGTCCACGGGTCATTTCATCAACTAATCTTTGGAATGTTTGTCCAGCATTGCGTAGACCGAATGTCATATAGGGGAATTCAAACATTCCAAATGGGGTTGTGATCGCCGTCTTCGGTATATCCTCGTGCCAAATGGGTACCTGGTTATAGGCCTTCACCAGGTCGATGGTGCTGAAGACCTTACAACCCGAGATATTGTGTGCGAAGTCGTGGATATGCCGAATTGGGTATTTGTCGGGTATTGTTCGGGCGTTTAGTTTTCGGTAGTCGCCACAAGGACGCCAGCCGTTGTCTTTCTTAGGGGCCAAGTGCAGCGGAGAAGACCAGGGGCTCTCTGATGGCCTGGCTGTTCCATCCGCTAACATAGCTTCAAATTCTCGTTTGGCTATTTTGAGTTTGTCAGGGGCAAGGCGTCTTGGGGCACATGATACGGGAGGACCTGGGGTGGTACGGATGTGGTGGCGTGTGTTGTGGTGAATGGAGCGTGAAGTGCCAGATGGGCGTGTTATTTCTGGAAATTCCTGTGAAAGCATATAGTGGTATCGTGTGTTACCAGTAGATACTTTCACAGAAAATGTGCTGTTGTGGTGATTGGCTGGTCTACCAAGAGTAGTAAGCTTAGTGGTATTGTCAACCAGTCTCTTATTTCTACAATCTACCATTAAATTATAGTAACACAAAAAGTCTACACCGATAATTGGTTTCGTCACACTTGCCACTACAAAACGCCAAGGGAAATTACGGCGAAGTCCAAAGCCTAGAACGATATTCGTAGAACCGTACGTATTGATGTTCGTCCCGTTTGCTGCAGTCAACTGATAATTTGTTGGTGATCGGCGCTCACGAAGCAGATGGTTGGGGAAAACGCAGAGGTCACTGCCTGTGTCCACTAAAAACTGCGTTTTCGTCTTCCTATCTGTTACGAACAGGCGACCTGACGATGATGAGCTATCGGCTGTCGCCGTTACCGACGGCTCGTGGCATTTCCCGCTTTCTTAAAATCGCAGGGTTTGACGCATTTCCTTGCGTTTTCGCCATGTTTCGCATGGTACCAGCAGTTGGGAAACATGCGGTAATTTGATCGTGATCTGGATCTGCCACGGTAGCCTCGTGATCGTGATCTGGGTCTCCGGCTGGGTTGCATCGATAAATGTTTCAACTGCTCCTTAATTTCAGCAATTTCACGCGCCATTGATTCGATGGCAGAAACGTTGCTCGTCGATGCCACATTAGCTGGTGAAGGTGGAGCGATGTCATGCACTCGGTCGGCCACTTCAGCGAGCACCTCTAAAGGGGTGGCAGGTTGCGCGGCTAATACCGTTTGTACGTTGGGCGGTAGTCGGCTCATCCATATAGTCCGTAGAAATTCCTCTGTTAGTTGGCGGTCAGCGAGCCCTTCCAGGTGGCGGAGAAACTGGGATGGTTTGCGGTCACCTAATTCTTCATGCATAAGCAGCTGCTGCATTTTTCTTTCGCGGGAGTCGGAAAGCCGTTTTATGAGCTCTGCTTTTATCTTTGCGTATTTGCTACTCTCAGGCGGGCTTATTATTATGTCTTTGACCTCCTTTGAAAATTGCCGGTCCAGCTGGCTTATGTGCTGGCAAGTGCACAAGTAGGGCGCTCAATGCTCTACGTGTTCAGTATAATAATGGGTTAAGGATGCTGTTGGGGCTACCTCGGTACTGCAGTGCATCTGGGATGTTTGCCGAGACCCGCATTGACAGTTTTCATGCGATCTTGCGCAAACGTGTGGCCTCGGTGATGCTGCGGGTGCGGAATAGTACCAACGGTCTCCTTAACACCATATTAGATAGGGTGGACTGTCCTGTGGTAAGGCACTGGAACGCATGTCACATGCGTTCCAGAGCGCTTATATTTAATATTAAATAAAAATTAAATAAATTAATAATGTAAATTCTCAATTGTAATTAATAATGTAAGTTTTATAATTTTTTTTTTTTGAATTTTTTTATAATGTAATAAAATCTGAACATTAGCTAATTTAATTATATTATTGTGTTAACATTATAAGCATGTAATATGAAATCTATGGGCATGGTACCTGAAATAAAGATTTATTATTATTATTATTATTATGACATAATAAAATTTTGTTGTGTCGCTTGATATGCCAGCATTCGCGAACTGACCCTCTAATTGGGAAAACCAGATTTCCGGCTCTTCCGGCCAAAACGGCGGAAACCGTACACCGACTTTAAAAATATTGGAAGGTGTAGTGGAAACGTGCTTGTTTACGTCGCCTTTTTCTGTGGTCATTTTATAGGGTATTTAAATAATTTTATTCGACTCACTGTTACGATGTTCTTCAGGGGTCACCAGTTTGGTGGTGATGGTGGTGTGTAGTTGGCCTGATGATGGCCTTACTGGTATAGGTGAGTTAAACAACCAACGTCTATAAGTAACTGTTTTTTAATGTTTGTTTTCTGTATTACACACACTGACTAAATATGAATTAAGTTTAAACACCACACAAGTATATATAATTATATTAATTAACTAAAGGGCGATAAATTACACGTAATATCCGCGACCGGCAAGCGACAGAATTGTATGCACTGCGCGTCGGAAGGGTTAGGTTCGGACTGAGGCGTGTGAGCATTCCTCGTATTAACTAACAGAATAGGCTTGCCGGACGGGCCGCGTTTTCATTGTAACATTTTATATTTAACGTGAGTTAAATATAAAATGCTACGTAAATATAATTTGTTTGTTAACTTAATAATAAATATGTATGTTATTGTGTCTGGGTATTTATGTATCTATTTGTATTGTTTATGTACATATATGTATATGTTTATAAATACTAATATTTTTGTATGTGTGTCTGTGTGTTGTATATGATTATGCCTGTGTGTGTTGTGTTGGTGTGTATGAATAACATAAGTGTATCCTACAACGTAATAATTAAAATAAGTACATTTTAGAACTCACTATGTTAATTACAATACATTTTACGCTAGTGTATTTATCGTCGTGTAAAAGGGATTTTACGATTACCGACTATATAAAAATCTACCATCAGATAGTTTTATTTACACTGGCAATTGCAAGAAAGGGACAACATCCACTCTTGTCGTTGTCTTGCTCAGAACGTTTTTCCCCTCTGATACCACCAGCCATTTTCGCATATTTTTCTAAAAAAACACGGACCGTTTCGCGCACACGTTCCAGTCGACCGTGGTCACAAAAATGGTTTATGAGTTGTTTGGATTGAATGCGATACTGTAAAGCGTATATTTTTAAGAGGTCTTAAGCACTGCAATACACTGGTGTGAGAAATGTTTAATTTAAATGGCTTAAGCTACAAAATAATTCAGGTGTAACACGACACTTTGAGAAAAATATGACTACTTGTTAGTCGAGGATTTTTAATTCAAAAAGTAAATCGATGACCTATGCTTTTTATATTTTTTTATATAATTGGTAAACATATACATACGGAAAAAAATAAACAACATATTATAGTACAAAAATATTTATTTACATAAATATTAATATATATTTTTTTCATAATTAATACGTAGTTATTTTCGTAATTTTTAAATAATTTATTTGTTTTTCAATTTTACAGCTATGTTATTTTTTTTTTAAATATTGTTTAGGATATTTCACATTTACATCATATGATTGTTTTTGAGATCATAGATATAAACACTAAAATTTACGAAAATAAATAAAAATAGGTACCGTCATACCCAAAGCGCTGGTATCATCATGTTGGTCGTTAACGAAATATATGTTTTATTAATTGATATTTACCGTTTTTTTGACAAAATTATTATCTAAACTGTTAGATCTTGAACTAATCTTGATTATAAATAAAGTTTACTTGTTGATTAATACGCCAAAACACTTTTAAATTAACCTGTATCATAAACTGCAACCAACGCATAACACAGCACGAATCAAAATGGCGGACTAAGTTCTTTTATTTTTCCCCAAGAGCGTATTTGAAAAAAGAATGCCAGTTTGATGTTATTCTGTACAATGTTTCGTTCGAAAACGATAAAATACCATAGAGTATTGTATTAAAATTGGTAAATAGTGAAAATATTGATTTTTTGGATGAAGTTAGCGGTGATCCCTATAGAGACCATAGTGTATTAACGGTCGGTAATTTCTCAGAGGTCACATTAGTTACCAAAGTGAAGTGAGCGGCTAAGTAAAAAACAAATGTCAACTTTATTAGTAACGAAATAAAGTTCATTTTTATTTTTCAAATATTGCTTCGTAATAATTCCAGTTATCGTATATAAGTTCCTTGGTGCTGACAGACAAATCAGCCATATTTCTTTAAAGGTTACAAATATGTGGTGTAGATGGCGTGAGCATTTAGGTATTAAAGTATCGTAGAACGGAGCGCAGATAATCGTGAAACTACCTAATTTCTCTTCATTCGTTAAAAAGAGTAGAAATTAAAAAATAGCAACATTATAGTGTTGTCTTTATTATACCAACGTAATAGTTGATACTTGAAAGAAGACGTCACTACAGTGTTGCTACTTTTTAATGTCTACTATTTGAGTTAGTAGGTATATAAGATTGCGTATTATGAGACTTCCGAGCGAAGCCGGATTTTCATCTAGTATTTCATCTATTCATTGCGTAATCAGGGGTTGCTTACTACTAACTAAGCTCAGCTTGCAATGATAGACTATCTGCCTTCCTCCTCAACTCTCTCTCAGGTCCGTCATAAAACAAGACAAAGGTTAATAAAGGACGTTCATTATTGTAACTACGACGTGGTTAGACTCTGCTATGTTTCGTCTGGGTGGGTTACCATCGCCTTATCTGTTTCTTCTAATATCATATCAGTATCTATTTTCATTTTTTAACACTTGTACTGTTTCACAATTCACACACTTAAATGTTAAGTTTAAGCCATAAATGTGAAACCGGTTGCTGTTTTATTAATGACAAATATATAGTGTGTGAATTGTAAAACAGTACCGGTGTTTAAATTTAAAATAATTAGTATGAGGGAGTTTCATCAAGCACTGACAAGAGTATAAATTATATAACATCAGTGCTTTCACTGTCGTATTTATGGTATGTCAAAAGAATATTTGGGTATTAGGTATTTTGTTTCAAGTTATGATTAAAATATTTGTTTTAAGTTATAAATTATAATTTAGGAATTATATACTCACGCCTATAGCCAATGGTAGAACCGTCACAATCCCTCTTATCAAGAATGCAATGTGCGAATTTTAAAAACTCCGGTGGATTTGCTACCATTGCTTTAAAATCAATTGTATCGTCAAGATGTGTGTATGCTGCAATGAGTGCCACATATGAAAAAAATATAAGGACCCTCATGTTCTTGCTGCAAAAAGGATAATTTATTATTTCAACTTTCACATTATAATACAATATTGTATACGATTTCAACTTTCAAGCCTTTAAGTTCAGAATGCTAGTCTCAATTTTCCTAAAAAGTGTTTGTGTGTGTGTTTATGTACGGTCCTAAGAAATTACATTTCTATGGCGTAACAAGATAACATTTTTTTATCCTTCGCGTTATCCTATGATTGTAGAGAAATCGACACTAACAATAGAAAAAAGGTATTTAATACATTGAAAGAAAGTTTTATTATAACGCATTATCTAGTTAGAAATTTTATTTAAATATCATAAAAGAATTATTTGTACATAATCAAAAAAAGAGACAAACTTTTTTAAAAAAACTAAAATGTTGATTAATTTCATTATGTTCTTCGTGACGGTGTGCGCGAGCATCGTAAAAAAACCTACTCTTATCGTTTTTCTCAAACGCGCCAAAAGAAGTATAACTTCAAAAATAAACGAAAAATATGGTTTATAAAACCATAGAGAATTCTTTACCCTAATGTATAAAACAGAAAACAAAATCCACGACAAAAATATAAAACTAAGCCATAATTTCAAATCTAAATACCATTTAAAAATCCAATGTTTACTCTAGAGAAAAACAAAATGTAGGTACTTAATTGTGTTTTTAATATATCATAGGATAGCAAACAAAGAGAAAGCCCCCTGGTACCAAACTCGGGATAGACGTTGTAGAAATCCACCATCACAATAACATCAACGTTTTGCTATCGCTTAAATGTTTGCAATAACTGGGGTTGACAAAAGTTGTTCCATCCTGCTTAATATAAACAATGTGAGGAAATTTGTCGACTCGACTTCTCTCCTCTGAAGCAATTAGGTATCTCAAATTGATTTCTGCAGTTAAATGTTGGAAAAATTAGACATAATATTGATCTAACCCCAAAGTAGTTAAGTAAATCATTTACCGTGATGAGCATTGATGCTTTTGCGGCAGTGGTATAAAACCCGGTAGACGTTGTAGTAACGTTGTAGTAACGAAGACGAAGTAGTTGTAGGATCTAGTAGTCGTGATGGTAGTCGTACATATGGTTAACTATTTGGAAATAACGAACTGTCTAAGGTGTTTAGACTCTAGTTGCTAGAGTCTAGCAGAAAGACAGGTTGTGTATTTTTATAACAGATTCAGAGTGACGTGGAAAAAAATACCAAGTGTCACGAATGAGTGATCAGAATAGAAGGAGCTAAAATTACTTACTTGAATGTTTTGTAAGCTACCTTTAAACTAACAATAGATACATAAATTCAAACAATATATTTATATAGTTGATTCCGGTAGTTCTTTTGAAATTGGTTTCGGTTTGAAAACAAAGGATGTGTATTATCAGTCGTTCTGGTAATAATGTGAATAATAATCTATATTATACTTATTATCTATATTAATATTATAAATATGAAAGTTTGGATGTTTGTTACTCAATCACGCAAAAACTACTGAACGGATTTGAATGAAATTTGGCACACAGGTAGGAAGGCCTGAAATAGCTTACAGACTTTATCTTTTATAATACTTTTTATCACCGAAAAATTAGGCGATCCGCGGGATTAGCCTAAAACTTTATAATGCAGCGGGCTGCACGTTGCAGGCTGCAGCTTGTGATCATATAAATCCTAATCACCACGTCTTATTTCGGTACAAGTCCAAGGCTTACAATTGAAACATTAATTAAGACCAACGATGCCATAATTGACTATTGCTGGTGATGATATATTTTTTTTTGTTAATTGGTATTATTGTTAGTTCTTTAGGTTCAGATTAAGTACGAAATGTCTAGCAGGAAGAGGGGGAATTTTTGAAAAAAAAAAACGGATTAACGTGGAAAGATACCAATTGCCATAAATTATTAATCAGAAACGGAAGAAGTTAAATTATCTTCTTACTTGAATGTTGAAGCTACGGTAAAACTAATATTAGATATAAAAATTCAAATAATACATATATATATATATATATATATATATATATATATATATATATATATATATATATATATATATATATATATATATATATATATGTAAATATTGCTGGACAAATTACACGAACTTATCTAACCCTAAATAGACAACGATACTCATACATAGCAATACATACAAAAATACTGTACCTAATACATAGATAATAAACATCCAAACCCAGAAATAGAAACATCTGTGCTCATCATACAAATCCCTGTCGCAAATCAAACCCGAGCCCTCTCGATTCGTAGTTACGTTTGCTAATCACCCGACCAAAGGGGCGGTTATATAATATATTCAGGTAATTATATTTTAAGCTGGTTTCGATTTTAAAACAAAGCACGTGTTATTACTTGTGAAAACAAAGGATGTGTATTATTATCATGAGTCATTCTGGTAATTATGTAAATAATAATGATTATAAAAATCCTAATTACCACTTCTTATTTCCGTACAAATTCAAGGCTTATAGAACAAAAATAAATAATGAGCAATCACCAACGATGCCATAAGTGACTGCTTCGTTGATGATGATATAACATATCTGTCATTGGTCTTATTGTTTTTAGGTTCAATCTAGGGGTACTTTTATAAGGCAAATACAGCATACTGTATTGTATGTAATATTGAGAGAATTAGTACGTGAAAACAAATCAAGCGAGCGAAGCTCGGCCGCCAAACTAATATTTAAAAAAACCTTAAGTTAACGTTTCACGAATACTTGAAATATTAAGTGTTAATCCATTAATAAATAGTTACTACATGAAACTTACTTACATAAAAATACTACTCTTAAAAATTACGAGTTCCTATTATCTTTTATTATTGTGAAGCTACTTATGGAACAGTTGTGATAACGAAAACATCTGCTGCAGCCAGACTATAAAGCTCGATAGCTTTACGGTCTGGCCGCAGCAGCCTGCGGCGTAAACTGCGACGCGACTTGCGGTGCATCGAGCGACGAAAACAAAATATGTAGGAAACTGTATGAAGTATGCCACAGGCTACAGCTACCGGCGGCGCGAAAAGAACCGAGCGTTGTCATGAGCGAATAAAACAAATGTACTATACGAGGCTCAAACTGAAAGTTCTTAAAAATCAAAAAGTTGCCACTCCGCCACACAGATAGCAACGCACCACCTTTGGTGTCTATCGGCGATAGATTCTCTTTCCATAAGGAGAACCATCTCCTTGTTTGCTGTCTTATGATATAAAAAAAATAATAAGGAAAGTCCGAATGATGTACTGTACCAGAGAATAAAAAACGGGATCGCATACACTCATTACAAAACGAATTAAAAAATAGTCCATGCAGAATTTATTAAATGAAATGGCGACTAAATAGCGTGATCTAATTGTTGTGCAGCGCCATCTATGAACAGCTTAACGAACTATTCTGCATACAATTTACAATAATTTGTAAAACATTTTTAAAATTGGTCGACTATTACTCGTAAACTTGTAAAACCTACTTAACCGCGATAGTTTTCCTTTTGAATTTATTATATTTACTATTACCGTGAATTTTTTCCCGCCCCCAAAACCAACCGTTTAGCTGGCAGAGGAGGAGGGCTAGCAAAGGAGGGAGAGGCTCTAACAAAAATTACCATTTTAAAGCTTTATATTTCACAAACAAATACTTTAATCGAAAAAATGTTTTCGCAAACCTAAAATATTAAAAAAACTACCCAACGATATCCCACACTATGGGGTACGTGAGAAAAAAAAAACCCACGTTTTACCTCTGTTGGTCCCGGACTCCTTTGAAGAATAGGCCAACTGCCGGTCTGCCAGGCAGGTTGTAAAAGGCGACCAATTGGCTATGCGAGTCACTACCATCGTGGCTACTAGATAGTAGAGTTCTGCATTGTCTCTCCCATGTCTGGTACCACCGCCTTACCTATTCCTCCCGCAATAGCATCGGTGCTTGTCACTGTCGTTCCTGTTTGGAGAGTAAGGTAGCCGGTAAATTTATGCATGTGGCATTAGACCTGGCCACAAAATAGCAACGCACCATTAACATCTTTGGTGTCTATAGGCGATGATCGACTCCTTCCATCAGGAGACCCATCTGTTTGTTTGCTATCTTATAATATAAAAAATTCCCCACTTTACATATAGAGGAGCTACCCTAACAAAACATTTTATGTTACCACTTTGGTGCCGTGACTAAATTATACATTAATGCCAAATTACAGCTTTCTAGTATTAAGAATCTCTGAGCTATCGTGCGGACAGACAGACGGACATGGCGAAACTACAAGGGTTCCTAGTTTACTTCGGAACCCTAAAAAGCTTACAAGCAGGTGGTTTCCCTATTGGAAAGTGATGGAAAGAGGCATCTTAGATATTACTGTGCGTTGCTATTGCACAAAAAAAAAAAGAAAACATCCCATTGCCACGTGTCACGTGGCAATAGCACGACATGTCGCGTGTCACTATCACGAAGAAATGAACGCAGAGATTTATGAGGGATGGTTTAAATAAATGATGCAATCTCTGGAAGAACCTTCCATAATTATTATGGACAACGCTACATATCACTCCAGACAAATTGATAAAATGCCGATGCAGGCCAATAAAAAACAAGAGACAATTGACTGGCTCCAACCTCATGGCGAAAATGTGTATAGTACTTTATTAAAAGTACAATTAGTGAATATTTTAAAATCGAAAAAAAGACTCTAAAAGATATGTTATCGACGAAATAGTTGCCGAATGTGGTCATTGGGTTCTTCGACTTCCGCCGTATCATTGCCAGTACAATGATATAGAACTAACATGGGCACATATCAAAGGACACGCCTCTCGAAACAATACCCATCCCCCTTTTACGCCACACAAGATGTTAAATTAAAAAACGCTTGTGGGGAAGTAACTGCCGAAAACTGGAAAAAAAGTTGTGAAAAGAACCCAAAACATTAAAGCGTTGGATTGGCAAATTCATGTGGCATTCGATAATATACAAGAACAGGAACTTATAATAAATGGGGAGAGCTCATCGAGTGATAGTGACGAATCATCAGATTTTGATTAAAATAAATAAATAAAGATCATCTGTCGTTATAATTATTTCGTTCCATTCTCCGAAAATTTTAAAGAAGTAGGCATTATCAATCAAGAATTTATACGTGTAACATCTTGTAATGAAATTATAATATTATACTTATATATAATATAATATTATAGTTTATAAATTTGTACAAAAGTGTCCGGCAGTAGTTTAGTTTCTTACATTTTGGAAAAAAACGGGTCTGTTATCGTGTTACGTTTATCGATATAGCTCCTATAGTAATCATTATTTGTAGCACATCGCTACCTGTCCATGAAGTACAGTATTATTTGTGAGACATTTTAACGTAAACAACACAAAATTACATGGACGTCGATCTGTCATCGAGAAAATAAAGAAATGGAAATAGTATAGTGAATAATTTGCGAGAGTAATTTGAACGAGAACTACAAAATGTCGGACCACTAATGCCTTTTTTCGAGAGCGTCTGCTTCACGATCACGAATGTTTCGTGATCGTGAAGCAGACGCTCTCGAGATTGCTAAATCGACAGTATCTCGAGTCACGAAAATTTGGCGAATCTTCAATGGAAGAAAATAAATTTATGACGCCTAATAAAAATAGGAGGAAAAATCATCCGGTCACGACACGACTCTTTCAATGTACGCGTGTAATGAGTTACGGACATTAAGAAAATTGTCTAACTTTCTCAGAGAAACTGAACTTTTCCCTTTTCATCAAAATTATTAAGAGAAATAGACGAAGTAGGCTTCCGATACTAAAAGACAGATTAATGGAACGGACGGATATTGCTCTCGCGCGGTGTGATTTTCTTCGAAAGGCAAAACAAATAGAAGATTGCGATAAAGTTGTTTTTTTTTTTTATGAAACATGGCTGAACGCCAATTCTCCTGTTTTTAAAACATGGAATGATGGTACTGGAAAATCCACAACAAAGGTTCCTGAAGGAAAGGAGCAACGACTAATTATTATCTGTCATGCTGGAACAGCCAAAGGATTTGTTTCCAAATGTTTATTGGCTTTTAAGTCAATGAAACCGTTGGGCATCATGAAGAAATGAACTACAACAAATTTAAAGAGTGGTTCATGACGTTACTGGCCAATTTAAATAAGCCGCATGTGATTGTGATGGACAATGCATCTTACCATTCCGTGCGAATGGGTAAGCCGCCAACTACCGCCAACAAAAAAGTGAAATTTTGGAATGGCTCAATAATCATGATATTGAGACCGAAAACACAATGTTGAAGCTGGAGGTCCTTAGGCTTGTGAACTTAAACTAGCCACCTGCTCCAAAGTACAATTTGGATGAACTTGCTAAGTCTTTAGGGCACACTGTTCTCCGTATCCCACCATATCATCGTTAATACAACAGTATAGAAATGATATGGACTCAAATTAAAGTATGTATTTTATTGTGTACCTATATTGTCAGTTATTATTTACCTATTGTAACGTAATGTCTAAATCTATAAAAAGACTGATTATGATTATTATTATGATTGACTATAAAAAGGTACTAAAATATTTTGTTGCGGTTTCTATATTTAACAATGTTGGTTGGTTGGCTTGTTTTTCTTTTGTCTCGTTCTCTGCAGTACTAGCTTTCATAACCAGATTTATTTACACTGCCGTCTTATTGAACTTTACGATGAAGTCGCTGGCGTAGGCTAGTAATATCAAAATAATGAAACAACATTAAAATTAAATTCTTAAATTGATTTCAGGTTATGCTGCTTGCAACAATACCACGCCGCCGTTTACTGCGAATAAAATGATGGGCTTGCTAAAACAAGCTTGTAATCAAGTTACACCGGAGAACTGGAAGTGTTGTGGAAAGAACAAAAAGGATTGATTAAAAATCAAGAAAATTTTGCCCCTTTTATATTTAAACCACTTCTTTTCAAACACTTCACTTACTACGCTACTGCTTATGATGTTGAGATTTGAGAAGGCTGTATTGTCCGTTTCTTCGAATTTTGGATGCGATAAAATTAGTCGTAAGATGATTCTTCCAATCCTGCAAATAATTTCTCCTATATTAGTTCATATTTTCAATAATTCCTTTACGTCTTGCACTTATCCAGAGAATGGAAACACGCCAAATTGATTCTCCTTCCAAATTAGTCTAATCCAGCAACCTATTCAAACTTCCGTCCAATTGCAATTCTGCTCTTTTTGTCAAACGTCATAGAAAAAACCGTTCATAATTAACTAAGTCGGTACTCGAAAGAGAACAATTTGCTCAATATCTCTCAATCGGGCTTCCAACAAGGTCATAGGACTACTTCTGTTCTTGTGAAAGTTAATGATGACATTCGCTTTGCTATGAACTATAGACAACTTACACTACTATCATTAATAGATTTTAGTAATGCTAATAACGCAGTAGATCATGATGTACTGTTGAGTCTCTTAAAGACAATTAACATATCTCCAGCGGTAGTTAACTGATTTCAGAGTTACTTAAAGGGGCGCCGGCAATGTGTGCAGGTGGACGACAAGTTCTCCGATTGGTTTATAAGCAAAGTGGGTGTTCCACAAGGTGGTGTCATATCTCCATTACTTTTTACAATATTCATCAACACAGTCACAAATCAGCTAAAGTCTATATCTCAGCTGTACGCAGGTGATCTCCAGATATATACGCATTCCAACATAGATGATCTTTTCTCTGCAGTTTCTCAGTTAAATAAGGATTTAACAACAATATCGGAATGGAGCAAAACTTATGGCTTGGCTATAAATCTAAAGAAGTCGCAAGTGATTATCATCTGTGGAGCAAAACAAATTACTAAAATTGACTGGGTAAATATACCACAAGTCGTGGTAGATGGCGGTTGCACTCCCTACAGCAAATCTGTGAAAAATTTGGGTATGTATCTGGATGAAACATTATCTTGGACGCATTAATCAGAGCAATAAGTAAAAAAGTATTTAATACTTAAAGTTCATTAAAAATATTACGTAATCTATTACCGATCTATACTAAAGTGATTATTACGGATACCCTTATTCTATCTATTCTCGATTATGCCGACGCTAGTTATGTTGACTTGACTAACGAACAGCTAGATAAACTTGAGCGTCTCCAGAACCTTTGCATTAGATTCACGTTTCTGAATATAGATTAAGACTCAAGTGGCTACCAATTCGTCTTCGCCGCAATACCTACTCACGTCCTTTCTCTTCTATACTATGTGCTGTTTGATCCCGCATACACCAACATATTTAAAGGAAAGATTTGAATTTCAGCATACTCATTATAAACATCTAAGATCTGTTGATAATCTTTCGCTTTGCATACCACCTCAAACCACAAATTATTACCATTCTTCTTTTTTTCAAGGCTCTGTAATTTGTTGCCTTACATACTAAAAAAAGCTGAAAGCCTGAATTCTGAAATTTAGTCTATTGTATTTTGTTACATTGTAAAGTTTATGCAGTTTATATTGGTAGTGCCATATACCCAAGAGTAAATATTAAGTCCTTTGCCTAAAGGTTGTCTGGCAGAAATCGCTCTGTACCCATGTACCCACTTAGTATAATTGTAAAATTGTTATTATTCTTGAATTTATAGGTGCACAATAAAGTCTATTCATTCATTCATTCATTCAAGATTGGGACTGTGACATTCTTTTTGATAATACACAAAATAACGAAATCATAATAAATCTAGAAGATTGTTTTAGTGAGTCGGGAACTGAAAGGGATATGGTGATGATTTAGAATAAACTCCATAATCATCTGATTCAGATTAAATAAATAATATAAACAAAAGTGTTTTAGTTTTGTATAGTTTTAAATATCTTATCGATACCCCATATTTCGATTATTTATACACTGGCACATCCCTAGTAAAGGCATATTGACATCTGTCATAGGACTCATGCTATATTTTACAAAGCATACAAAGCAATATTCAAAAGATATTTGTTTATAACAAAAACAAAGGAAGCGAAAAATTGGGTAGAGAACATGGTGGATGTTAAACCGTAACAGCGACAATAAAAACGCATGAACGTGTAAATAGGTCGCAACCTTATTTTAATCTGTGTTCAAAAATCAACACCCGACCGTATTGGCGACAAGCTTCCCAAGCACATGCAAGCCAAGCTAAACACCCCTTTCACACGCTCGTGTTTGTGGACACTTGTAAAGACTTGCCAAACGTGTAAACGTAGCTTAGTAAAATGTAATAAATACGCTGAAATTCGGATTTGGACTACGGTCCACATGTCAAGATGTCCCCTCCCATATAGATAGGTGACAAATATGATAAAAGACATAAAACAACTTGTTCTGCATAATTTATAATTGAACTACTTACACAAGAAATTCGGTAAAGTCAATTTTTAAAAATATTGATTTTGAAAAACAAAATCTCAAAAAATCTTAAAAATCTAAGAGAAACTTAGTAAAACATTACTAAATACCGTTTTCAACATATCGTTTTTAACAACTATTCATATTTACAATCGCTTTACGCGTGCCTTATTTAAATAATTACGTTTTGGAATGATTATTTCCTTATTAATAGCGTACGATACTTTTATAAAGGCTATACACATTTAATGCTACGGTAGGACTAGGATACTGTTCACACCAAACGCACAGTGGAGGTTAGACTGAAGCGAATCCAAAGTGTGACGTTTGCAGTAGGTTACGTTGGCTCGTCTGAAGTCATCAAAGCTTCTGACTGCTCGTCCAATTCGGATATGTTTCTTATTGGCCTGAAATAAAAATCGCATTTGAATTTAACTGCGCTAGAAGGAGTCATGTTATTCAAGTGTATTTTTTATTATATCACAAAAAAGCAAAATGAGGAAGAGAGCCTGTTGATGGAAAGAGACAATCATCGCCTATAGATACGAAAGATCCATGTGGCGAGAGGATATGCCACCTGCAAAACTTACTAGGTCAGAGACAGGCATTTTAAAATTCCACGTCTTTTTGATGCATTTCGAACATGGCTTGTGTGCTTAACATCAAAAACGCACACTTGTTGTTGGAGAAGGCATGATGGAAGTTAGGGCTGAGAGGAATTCGCTTTTTTTAATTTTTAAAAACGAGCGAGCCTTACAATTCGCATAATAGGGTATGTTACTCTTACATCCAAGAACACTGGGAATTTTAATTCAATTCCAGATTTGACATTAGCTACTGTCATTTTGTAAAATAATAATACCACATACAAGGAAGTTACATACTACCCGGAATGCTTACACGCGCTTCAAAATCGTTCCGAAGAGTACCACGACATGAGTGGAGTGTGTCTCTTTCTACTAAATAAAGCGCCAATCGCCATATATAAGTGTGGCCATGCGTAGTTTGCAAATTACTACTAAGTAATTCTACTAATTTCAGAAACAGTTTTTGCATTGCATAAGTAATTACGTAATAATTAAAATAAGCACAATCGCGATTTATGTTTATGTAATTATAATATTGGTGTGCCATTTTTTATTTAAATAAATACATAATTATTATTTATTAATTAGTAACCACTGCTTTATTTTATAAAAAGTTAATATTTTTGTTGAGTGGCCATTGTCTTCCAAAAAGGCACGAAAAGATCCAGCTAGGCACCAAGACTACCTTTGGATCCTGTTCGATCAGATAACGTGGCCCATTACCCCGAGTGGATGAAATCAAATCGATAAATATGTCAGAACTGCTGGGTCTTTCACGAAATGTGGAAAATGTAGTTTATTTATGCTTCAATTATAAAAGAAATTGTTTTCTGGATTTTCATAAAGTATGATTGTATTTTTTTGTAAATGTATACGAAGCCATATATGGCTTCGTTGGATAATTTCTAAATTACTATTTTTTTTCTTTTTTCTAATTTCAATTTATTTCATGAGGTAAAATAAAAGACATTTTCAGTAAAAAATTCTTTTTTACCTCCTTCATAATTCATGCAATAAGGGTTTCATAAGTACGCTGTAGACGAAGTGGCAGCACAACATGGGATCACGGTTTTAAGACTGCCCCCTTATCATTGTGAGATGAATCCTATCGAATTGATATGGGCGCAGGTAAAGGAGCTTATAGCTCAAAATAATAAAACCTTCAAAATGACAGACGTGAGAAATTTATTTGAGGAAGGCATTCAAAAAATTACGGCAACCGAATGGTCTAAATGCGTATCCCATGTTGTCAAAGAGGAAAAAATGAGTAGGTTAGATATATTAATTAACAACATCACAGACACATTTATAATAAATGTTACAGAAAGTAACAGCGATAGCGATAGCGATGACGGCGACGATTTATAAAATAAAATATTACCATAATACATCTATTTGTTTTATTTCTTATGTTCCTTCATGATCACATTTTTTTTATCTATTTCGCACACAATTATTAAAGAAAACTCTCAGGTCCTTTATAAAATTAATCGTCATAACAAATTTATCCTTTTTTTTTATTATCGATAGGTAAGCGCTTGACCTCGATCTCGCCTGATGGTAAGCTAAGATGAGGCCTAAGATGGATCGCGCTTCCCTAGAAGATACCTGTTCACTCTTCTCTTGAAGATCTCCAGATTGTACTCGTCCGGGAACACAGACTCAGGAAGCATGTTCCAGTCCTTTGCGGTTCGAATGAAGAATGTTGAGTCGAACCGCTGTGTCCGGGTATGTGGAACGTCCACCATAAAACGATGCCTAGATTCTGTGCACCTCGACGATCGATAGAAAAACGGGGATGGCGGAATTAAGTCGTGCAATTCCGCAGCGCACTCTCCAAAGTGTATTCGATAAAAAACCGATAAACTAGCCACTCTGCGGCGATGAGCGAGGCTCTGGAGTTTTTTGCCTACCAGATCATCGTCGTTTATGAGCCTCTTGGCACGCCTCTCGATGGCCTCAAGTGTCTCCAGCTGGTATTTAGCGGGTCCATCCCAGAGGTGAGAGCAGTATTCCATGCACGAACGGACTTGTGCTTTATAAAGGTTGAGCAACTGTCCCGGACTGAAATACTGTCTCACCTTCGGCAGAATACCAAGCTTTTTTTAAAGCAACTTGGGCTTTAGATTCGATGTACGAACCAAAGTTGAGAGTAGGCGTTAACGTGATACCAAGGATCTCGAGGTGGTCATTTATCGGCACGGCCACACCCTGGAAAGACGGAGATAGATGGAGCGAACTCCGTTTAGCGGCGAATAGACACGCCTGGGTCTTAGTTGCATTAAACCTGACCTGATTAGCATCGCCCCAATCGGAGACTGCCTGTAAGGACAGTTTCATACGATCGACTATTGCCTCTCTGAGAGATCGGATCTGTGCCGTACTGTCCCGCGCATTGGATACGTAACTCTCCACAACAGTGCTATCATCTGCGTACCCATAGATACCGGGCTTCAGCAGATTGTTAATGTGTAGCAGGAATAGAGTTGCGGAGAGAACTGATCCCTGAGGGACTCCGGCATTTATAGCCATTTGGTCGGATGAGCAGCCGGACGACTACTCTGATCGACCGGCCACTCAGAAAATCTGAGATCCAGGCGCAGAGACCAGTAGGCAGACCATACGATGGAAGCTTACCAATAAGACTATCATGCCAGACCTTGTCAAAGGCCTTCAAGATATCAAGGGAGACAGCTAGTGCCTCACCATGCTTCTCGATGGCCGAGCTCAAAATGTAAGTGGCATACGCTAGAAGATCCCCAGTAGACCGATTTCGGCGAAACCCGTATTGGCGGTCACTCAGCAGTTCATTCGCTTCTAGGTGCGCCATTAGCCTGCTCTGAACAGCAGAACATTACACGCTCCATAGTCTTGTAGAGTATGGACGTGACTGAAATTGGCCTATAGTTGGAGGGGTCGGCACGACTACCTTTTTTGGGCACAGGCTGCACGTTGGCAAGCTTCCATGATTTAGGCACTTTTCCAGTAGCCATCGAAAGGCGAAAGAGGCGTGTCAAAACAGGAGCGAGTTCAGGCGCACAGGTTTTCAGTACTATCGCTGGAATCCCATCAGGGCCACTGGCTTTGTTCACGTCCAGATTCCGCAGCGTTTTAAGAACCTCAGTCTGATGGATGCGAATTTCCGGCATGTTCACCTCACATCCAGGTAGACTGGGTGGTTTCGGGTTGGCGGGATCCAGACGTGAGTTTTCCGCGAATAGAGTAGCGAACAGGTTCGCTTTCTCTACGGCGGTGTGAAGGCGGTAAATTATATGAAGAATTTAATCGGTAAAATGTCAACATGATTTTTTAAAAACGTCCATCAAAAATTTCACTATCCCCCCAGAAAGAAAGGTTGGGGTGGTTGCGAGTGTAATCAATCGCTTATGCTTACTTTAACTCTCATAAAAGTATTATTATGAAAATATTTTTAATTATTATGAAAAAAATTTTTCACAAAAATTATTTATAAAATTAAGCCAGTAGTAAGCAACAATTACTTAAAGCTTTTTTATTTTAACAAAATAAAGTAAACTTTGCAACAAACCTTTCAGTAGTACTTGGTAGAGTTCCACAACGTCTCGCATGGTTGTTTCGTACCACCACCTTACCCATTCCTGCCGCATTAGCGTCAATGATTGTTATTGTTGTGTTCCGGTTTGGAGGGTAAGGTAGTCGATAGACCTATGCTTGTGGCTTTGCCATTTTGCAACACGGATAACAACGTATTGCTCACTAATAACATATTTGGTGGCTATAGGTGATAATTTCTTTTTCCATCAGGAGAGCCATCAGCTTGTTGCTATCTTACGAATAAGACATAGAGGAAAAAAATTTAATGTATATTGTTTTATAAAAAAAACAAACACGCTATTGAATTGACATAAAATACGAAACCAGTGAAAGACTATGAATTCTAGAAATAATGAAAAACCAGGCCTCGAGACTGTCCGTATTTTTGGTAGTTATCGTGATCCCTATACAATAAATAAACACGTCTATGTAAATATTTTTTCAAACTTTTTTGTTTCGAAATATGTTCTGTGGAATAGATTTATTAGTGTTTTCTTAATTTAGGTCGACTCACATCATAGTATAAATGAAAATTGGTGATCATAGATAGAGGCATTTTAAATTAACTAAAATGCTTGATTTTGACGAATCGGAAGTGAAACACTACTTCAAACGCTTTGAGTTATGAGACGTGCAAAATGTTTATAGTATTTTAGAGCCATATGTAATACTCAAATTCCTATATTCATAAAAATCTGTAAATTGGTTAACTCTGCAGGCCAGCCCTGAAACTTTCTGCTAAATTGAGGTTTTAAACTCAGAGTTAAAAAAATTAACAGTTTATAAAATTGAAAGTATTTCAATTTTTTAAAAGCTGGTTATTTTCAAAATGATGATCGATTTTAATCTTTTGAATGCAATTGAATGCAATTTAGAGCCTAAAATTTTAGTACTAAATACAAAATCAATTGGCTGAAAAACGACAAATAAAAAAAAACTTTTGTTAAAAAAATTTTGCTATTAATGAATCCCGAACGAATTAGTCGATTTTATCCAAGTTACAGTTTTAGACAAAGTTTTTTAAGTAAACGAGCTATTTAGGTCTAGAAATCAATAGGTGTATTAGTCTGAAATTTATTTTACAAATATGAAACGATGTTCTTGTAAACAACAAAATATTAATATTTGTAAAGCTGTAACCTTTGGACGCTTGATTCGATATTTGAAATGGTATTTGACGTAGTTTTTTACGTACTAAAATATTGTAAAAGGTCCAAAAAGCATTAGTTCAATTTATGCATAGGACGCAGTATTTTGATGAAAAGAGCCGATTAGATTTTGTATTCAGTCGTACATTAACCTAGAAGTTATTTTAAAAAAAATGCTATTTCGTCAAAAATTTTTTTGAGATTTATTCCGAATTTCTCAATATTTTCCTAAACCAAATTGGTTCAAATCTTCAGATAGTCTAAGTTGAGTGGAGTCCAATTGAATGCCGTCAACCGCGTTTCGATAAGTCAAGCTGTTCAAAAATAGTACGATGTTTACACACACATACATACATAGACATATTGACGTCATCGTCCAAATAATCGGAAAAGGTTCCCAAGATCTTAAACCGTGAAGATGTGGTGAAAACTCGATTTTTGACAATTTGGGCAAAATGAGTAATTTCTGTCTATACGTAGTGGGAAGTTAAAAATATTTTTAAAATTTTCTACTATGTCACTGTATTAGCAAAATATTTTATTTTTATTTTCTTCACATACCCTTGTATATAAAAGAGAAATTTTAAAAATTGCTTCAAAAAGTAAATCAAAAATATGCAGTCACAACATTTATATGACTTCATCTAATTTTTCCCTATATATACGTGCAAGCGTAACAGAAGCATAATATTGAATAATAATGATGCTTCAAAATTTATCCGCCAATACTTAGAAAAGTTGCAATGTTAATCGAGATTTAATAAATTTCCGAACCCACACAATTTTTTGAAGAATATTGTTAACAATTTTAAATGGGATAAAAATAATGAAAGCATGAGTTCCGCATTAATCTACTAGTTACAATGTTCTCAACTCAGAGCATGGACTCCCTGGTTTGATTAGGTCAAATTTTCAATAATAGACCTACTAAAGTTGGCGATAAGAGACACCACCCGTTTTACCGATCGACAACTGGTAAGTCCTAGTAAAGTTAAGAATCGATCTGGTGATCAGGAGACCTATTAAAGTTGACAAATGGGGCGATGAAAGACACCACCCGTTTTACTGAATGACTTACTGGTGAGTCCTAGTAAACTTAAGAATCGATCAACATTCCGAGGTATTATAAATTTTGTTTTATTTTAATAATGAAACATTTATAAGCATAGGTGCCGTTTGGATGGATTATTTAATTACAAACAAACTTTATATCAGAATAATAAAAATAATATCGGTATATAAATTACACAAATTGACCTAACCCCAAAGTAAGCAATTTATTTACTAATTATGTGGGTGTTACTCAATGATATGAATACAAAGAAATACACATGAAAACACTCAAATATGTTTATTAAACACTCAAACCTATAAATACAAACCCTATGCTCAAAGTATGAATGCCCAAACCTGTGGGTAATCAAACCCGAGCCTCAATGATTGCGTTGTCAGGGTTGTTAACTAGGTATTTGAATAACAGAGTAGTCACCAATAGCTTCACTCACGTTAAATAAAAACTTTAAGCACAAATAGTCGTGTTGTAAGACTGTGTACTTTTATGTTACTGAATATATGTACCTATATAGATACGTAAATTATTATGATCCTTGAGAAGATCTGTTGCAATTTGATTAATTTTGGATACATTAAAAAAATTTAATACTTTTGGTCGATTTTAATATACATTTAATGTACATACTTTGGCCCTGTATTATAAGAGTTAATTGCACAAGTCCGTTCTGCCAGCTGATAAGCGCGCACGGTATTTAGATGACGTACAAGCATAATGGCGTCTGGCTCTATATTTATATGACGTATAAGCATAATGGCGTCTGACGTATAAGCATAATGGCGTCTGACGTATAAGCATAATGGCGTCTGACGTATAAGCATAATGGCGTCTGACGTATAAGCATAATGGCGTCTGACGTATAAGCGTAATGGCGTCTGACGTATAAGCATAATGGCGTCTGACGTATAAGCATAATGGCGTCTGACCCACAGATATGGCGCGAGGTTATTTACCTTACTACTCACAATGTAAGAACGATGTGAGTAGTTAGGTTAAACTTATTATTATTTTATGCGGAAAGGCGTAAAGTGTATTGAGACAAAATTATTTTTTTATTCGTAAAAATCAAAATGTTTTAGTACTTTAAATCTGTAATGAGATTGTAATGTTTTGGGTGGATATATTTGGTAAGACGTACCGAATGCTGTGTTAAAATATGTTCACCTATTTTGGAAAGACTTTTTTAGCATAATACTTTGTATCCCGAAAAAATAAGTTGTTCCCGTAGGATTCATCAAAAACTGTTATGATTCAGCGGGCTACAGGGCGCAGCTAGTCAATAATACAAATATGTTTTTTTTTTGTGATTTCTTTACTATATTTTAGTCAGGAATTTTTTTGAGAAAGTAGGCATTTTGGTAATGTTGGATAAGCATATTATGTTCAGTGTTCAGTTATGTACAGCAAAACTACCTGAGGGTGGCCCTGGCCCTCGCGCGCAGCGCGGTGAGCGGGTGCGCGGGCGGGTCGAGCGCAGCGGCCAGCCAGCCGGCGGCGGCCAGCAGCGCGGCGGCGGCCCGCGCCGCGCCCGCACCGCCGCGCCACATCTCCGCGCCCGCCGCCAGCGGCAACGCCAGCGCCAGCGCGCCCACAGCCGTGCGCGACGACGTCAGCGACCGCCCCCTGACCACACAGAAATTCTCGATATTATTCGCTAGAGGCGAGTATGGCTTCTAGAGGAGCCACCCGGATATTGCGTAAATTAAAACATGGCTACTACAGGAACCACGCCGACTTATAGGACGACTTACAGCTAAAAAACATTATTTTCTGTATTTTACATCCTTAATTCTTTACTTGTTGGTATTTTAACCGTTTTCGAATGCAAAATCATACAATATAACATCAAGTTGGCACCCTTTTTAGGGTTCCGAAGTAAACTAAGAACCCGTATACTTTCGCCAAGTCCGTCCGTCCGTCTGCACGAATGCTCAGAGTTCCTTATTAATAGAAAGCTGTCATTTGGAACGAATATACATATGAGTCACGTCACAGTGGTAATATAAAATCTTGAAAATTTTTTTTTCCCTACAAGTAAAGTGGGGATGTTAATTTTTTTTCTCACGTACTCCATTGTGTGGGGTATCGTTGGATAAGTTTTTGAAAAATATTGTAAGTTTGCGAGAACAAGCTTTCGATTTAGGGACTCGTTTGTAAAATATTAAGCTTTTAAGTGCTAATTTTTATTAGAGTCAAGTGTCCCCCTCTCCTCTGGAGACTAAAAGGTTGGTTTTGGGGATAGGAAAAAATCATGTTAGTAGTAAATATAATGAAGTTAAAAGGAAAACTATCACGGCGTATAAAGCTTTGCTTTACAAGTTTTTAAGTAATCGTCGAACAACTTATAAAATGTACTTAGAGAAGTTTTTATAGACGTTGAAACTGTTGTGCGGATATTATATTTGTCATTGACGTTGAATAGCTTAAATGTTCATAGTATGAAACTATCAAAGCCCTCTTCTTAGTCCGCATTATTGTGATGGGCAATTTCGGAACCCTACATTGCGTGTGGCCCGACACGCCACTTTACCAATTTTGTCAGGTATGCTCTTGGGAAAAATAAAAATATTGGATAGTGGTCTGGCGTACTTATCAACAAGTAAACTTGAATTATAATAAAGATTATTTCAAGATCTAACAGTTTAGATATTAATTTTGTCGCAAAACCGTAAATATTAATTAATAAAACATATTTTCCAATAACGACCATATTGATGCTACCAGGCACTAGCGCTCTGGATAAGATAGTACCTTCTATTATTTATTTTCGTAAATTTCAGTGTTGATTAATATTTATGACCTCAAAAAAAATCATACGATATGAATATGAAATATTCTATACATCATTTTTAAAAAATTAACATAGTTGTAAAATTGAAAAGAAAAAACATTTGAGAATTACGTAAAAATACGAAATTAAGAAAAAATGTAATATTTATATAAATAAATATTTTTATACTTAGTATATATTGCTAATTTTTTTCGTATGTATGTTTATCGAGTATATAAAAAATATAAAAAGAATACATAGGTCATCTTTACTTTTTGAATTAAAAATTCTCGTTTCATTTCGCAGCTGATTTATTTCGCAGTTTAGACTACTTAAGTTAAACAATTCTCACACGAATGTATTGCAGTATTCAAGAACTCTTTAAAAATATACCCTTCACAGTGTCGAAACTCGAACCCAATCCAATCAACTTATAAAACACTTTTTATGACCACGGTACACCGGAACTGACTGGCGGGGTATCACGTATCTCGCAATGCGCAATTATCTATACATATAATAAAATCGTAGGAAAGTCAAAACTGTACATTGAATATTTTTTTAAAAGAATACTTGGGGCGTGATCTACAAGCGATATAGAAGCCAAAAATATAGTTTTTAGAATTTTTGTCTGTTTGTCTGTATGTATGTCCGGGGTAAACTCAGAAAGTACTGCATGTATTTACTTCAAATTTTGCATGAATATTACTAACAGGTCGGGTCAACATAAAGGCTACATATTATCAGGGTCATTCCATGTCAAATCGACCAATAGTTGGAATCGACCCCTTTCGATTTGGACGAATTTTGGTCAGAAGTTTTCTTTTATCATAAAACGAAGTTCTGCCAAAGGAAAAAAAATAAAAAAAATTTTTTCGAAAGATATGCAAATTCAAAATTTTGCGATTTTTCCAGTTTTTCAATTTTGTTTTTGCAATATCTCGAATGCTATTATAGATACAGGAACGGGCTTTCGTTTGTTTAAAAGGGGACACTTGGGGCTATTGATAAAAAAATATTTTGGAAAAAAATTTTGAAAAATGCCAAATTTGTAAAATTTTGAATTTTTGAAAATCGTCAAAAATGAAGACCGCCATGAAAATTTTGGCTCAATTTTTTTTGTATGATACCTTGTAATGATCTTAAAAGATGATGAAATTTTTGGATAGGTGTTTTTTTTTATTTAAAAAATATGAATTTTTGAATTTAAATTTGAATTGTTATTAAAGTAAATTTGAATGTAACATTGAATGTTTGATTTGTAAATACTCAAAATATATATATATATATATATATATATATATATATATATATATATATATATATATATTAGGGTGCTTTTTTTTCTGCGACTAATTTTTTTTTTTCGCTCCCATCCCGAAATTTTGTTGGAAATACACCCAAAAAAATTCCCTGAAAGTTTGAGCCTTTAATATTCATATTAAGTACTCCTACACAGCGTGTGAAGATTTCCTATTTAAAATATATGAGAACTTTCATTTTTTTTTTAAATTTCTATAGCTTAGTGGCATTTCATAGCATCGCTTTGACCATGGACAGGTTTTTTTTTTCAGAATTGAATGCTCTACAAAAGTGTCCATTGCGGCCAAGCCGTAATTCGAACGGGCGAGGTAGTACAGGCCTCTAAACTTGATTTTTCCATGAAATTCGCGTTTTTTTGCAGTTATCTCGTAAATGACAAGAGCTACAGAAAAAATGTACATGACAAACTTGTAGAGCATTCAATTTTCTACAAAAAAGGTCTTAACCACCAAGTCGCTAAAATCAATATTTTCGGAGATATTTAAAAATATTTTTAAAAGATATTTTTTATAATTTGACACAATTTCCGATAATCATTTGAAATTACTAAAAATTAATCATTAAATATCTCCGAAAATATTGATTTTAGCGACTTGGTGGTTAGGACCTTTTTTGTAGGAAATTGAATGCTCTACAAGTTTGTCATGTACATTTTTTCTCTAGCTCTTGATATTTACGAGATAACTGCAAAAAAACGCGAATTTCATGGAAAAATCAAGTTTAGAGGCCTGTACTACCTTGCCCGTTCGAATTACGGCTTGGCCGCAATGGACACTTTTGTAGAGCATTCAATTCTGAAAAAAACCTGTCCATGGTCAAAGCGATGCTATGAAATGCCACTAAGCTATAGAAATTTAAAAAAAAAAATGAAAGTTCTCATATATTTTAAATAGGAAATCTTCACACGCTGTGTAGGAGTACTTAATATGAATATTAAGGGCTCAAACTTTCAGGGAATTTTTTTGGGTGTATTTCCAACAAAATTTCGGGATGGGAGCGAAAAAAAAAAATTAGTCGCAGAAAAAAAAGCACCCTAATATATATATATATATATATATATATATATATATATATATCGGAAGAGGCCTTATAGCGGTCTTGTCAGGTATCAAAGTGAGTTATGAGTGAGTGAAATAGTATACAAAACGTGATTATCACTATAGCACTATACATTTTTTGAACGTCAATCTTAAAAAAAAGATGTAATACAAGTATACATAAGTAAGGGATGGTTTATTTTTCACTCACTGACTCACTCCTATATAACTTTTACAATAATTCATATATAACTGACGGAAACGTATATAAACTGAATAAAATTTCGTATATTCTACACTCTTTGTCGTCGGCACTTGGTAAAACTCCATTTTCATTCAATGTTATGTATATATAATATAATATATATATATATATATATATATATATATATATATATATATATATATATATATATATATATATATATATATATATATATATATAATATTATATATATATATATATATATATATATATATAATATATTATATATATATATATATATATATATATATATATATATATATATATATAATTTATAATATATATATATATATATATATATATATATATATATATATATATTATATATATTATATATACATAACATTGAATGAAAATGGAGTTTTACCAAGTGCCGACGACAAAGAGTGTAGAATATACGAAATTTTATTCAGTTTATATACGTTTCCGTCAGTTATATATGAATTATTGTAAAAGTTATATAGGAGTGAGTCAGTGAGTGAAAAATAAACCATCCCTTACTTATGTATACTTGTATTACATCTTTTTTTTAAGATTGACGTTCAAAAAATGTATAGTGCTATAGTGATAATCACGTTTTGTATACTATTTCACTCACTCATAACTCACTTTGATACCTGACAAGACCGCTATAAGGCCTCTTCCGATATATATATATATATATATATATATATATATATATATATATATATATATATATATATATATATATATATATATATATTTTGAGTATTTACAAATCAAACATTCAATGTTACATTCAAATTTACTTTAATAACAATTCAAATTTAAATTCAAAAATTCATATTTTTTAAATAAAAAAAAACACCTATCCAAAAATTTCATCATCTTTTAAGATCATTACAAGGTATCATACAAAAAAAATTGAGCCAAAATTTTCATGGCGGTCTTCATTTTTGACGATTTTCAAAAATTCAAAATTTTACAAATTTGGCATTTTTCAAAATTTTTTTCCAAAATATTTTTTTATCAATAGCCCCAAGTGTCCCCTTTTAAACAAACGAAAGCCCGTTCCTGTATCTATAATAGCATTCGAGATATTGCAAAAACAAAATTGAAAAACTGGAAAAATCGCAAAATTTTGAATTTGCATATCTTTCGAAAAAATTTTTTTTATTTTTTTTCCTTTGGCAGAACTTCGTTTTATGATAAAAGAAAACTTCTGACCAAAATTCGTCCAAATCGAAAGGGGTCGATTCCAACTATTGGTCGATTTGACATGGAATGACCCATCACGCTATCACCTTAGGGGGAGAAGTTGTGCGGAGTAAATAAATTTCGCGCGGACGAAGTCGTGGGCAACTGCTAGTCTTAATAATCAAAAAATATAATAATATTATAATATATTATTATATAATATATTATATAATTTAGTTATTGCAAGACACATATATTGCCTTGTATGTTATTATTTTTGGTGCTGTGATATCGCAAAAAGTGGATCCAGTGACTAGAAAGCAGTTGGTGACGTTTTTGATGATTTTTTCGTGACGTTTAAGAGTTATCGTTGACGGGTTGCAAGTGTTAGGTGATACGCTTGTCGAAAAGTGCGCGTGCGTAACGATCCGTGCTTTGACGAAAAAAATATGAAAATAGCCGTCGCTTCAAGCGGATATATACCTCAAAATTTCCTCATCGTACCTGAAAACTGAACAATCCCTCAAAAAATCCCCCAAAACTAATCCTTCAAAATTAACTTTTGAAGTGAACTTCTTCAGGTGCGATGGGCATTTTTGAGATGAAAAAAAATCATTGAACTCGCAACATGTTATGTAACCGACATACACCTCTGTATACAAGTATGTACGTACACATTGCATGGTGGCATTTTGTTTAATATTTCTTTTGTATGTTTTAGTTTAACGGCAACTTAAAAAAATAACTTATTTTATAAAATTGTAACACAGGTACGCGGAAGGTGCCTTTGTTACAATTTTTGGATGGATTTGGATGGCCAATGGATAAAGTGAGTGTTAGATGGGGGCGAGATGAAGAGGTAGGAGATGGTAGCGGGACGTGAGGAATGTAAGTAGCAGGAAGTTAACGAGAAGGTAGGTGCGAGATAGGGACTGTATAGGGGGAAAGTAGGGGACAGTTAGCAGGAAGTAAGGCGAAGGTAGCGGAAAGGATGTTACAATCAAAATAAATACATTAATTTTTCAAGTTTTCACTTGTGTCATCGCTCCCGTAGTACCACTCCTTTATTTGAAGTAATACTTCTTCAGACGCGACTAAGAGGTAACTAAATACTCTAAACGATATCTATTCAACAGCAATGCGTTACAACAACATGCCGCGTGTAACTAATAATAATAATTATTATTATTATTGTGTGGCACGTATTGTGAGGTTTCTTTCTCTGTCGCACTGACCATCGATGGCTTAGCTGCAAGGTTCCCATCGGCGGAAAAGCTATTTTTATATATTTATGTTTATAATATTGTGATTTTTTGATAATGTTATAATTATAAACGTATATTAAGAAAAAAAATGTAAATAAAGAGAATAATAATAATAATCGTTTCTTAGAATTCATAGGTTTAACCCTATCTCCTGTTCTAGTATAAACTATGTTACAGGAGACAGTGCCTTCATCCGGTGTCATAATCCAGTTAAAAAATTAGCATTAGGGAACATTGGTATTAATAAATATGCTTGTCTGCGTGTACATGTATTTGTGTGTATGAGTAGTGTATTTATATGTAGCATTTTAAAATTTTACGCCTTTAAATATTTATGATTTTTAAATAAATATTTTACAAATAGTCTGGAAAATCTAAAAGTGCACATATCGAAATATTAGTTTTCGTAATTATTTTCATACTAGCTGTGCCCGCGACTTCGTTCGCGTGAAAAAATTCTAAAATAAAAACCCGCGTAGTTCCCGTTCCCGTGGGATTTCCGGGATAAGAACTACCCTATGTCCTTTCTTGGGTCTCAAACTATATTTGTACCAAATTTTATCTAAATCGGTTCAGCGGTTTAGCTGTGAAAGCGTAACAGACAGACAGACAGACAGACAGATAGACAGACAGACAGACAGACAGATTTATAATATTAGTATGGATGTGGTGATAAAAATAAAATTATAGTAAGTGATTTTCAAATTTCAACAATCTCAACTAATACTGCAGAGCAGCACGGTTTTATTAGTTATAAGTAAATCTGGTCTACTAAAAACTTTTTATCGTTGGTTGGCAGGTAAATCTCACTAAGTATAGTTTTGGGAGATGTTGAGTTATTGACACAATGTTATCAATTTAAACTCTATCATCCAGTGGCGTAGCTAGCCGTGTGCGAAGTGGGCCTTCGCCCACGGCCTCGCACTACCTGATTTAAAATCTTTGTTTATTTTTAAATTAAATAAAAGCCTGAAAAATATTGGCTTCACTCTTCTGTATCTGAAATACAAACAAAACAACTTCTAGATCCTAAGTTAACGCGTTATAAAGACACGATAGCTTTTCGCATATTTCAAACTTGGCGCGTGTTTTTGGGTAGCTTTTGGGAACGAACGGAAAGGGGCATCGCCGATGCGACTTTGCCCACGTATATATTAGTCCAGGCTACGCCACTGCTATCGTTACCTGGAAAAGTCACCGAATCCCTACTAAACACATTTTCTAATAAGATATAAAGAGAAAAAAATCATTTACTGCATGCATAATGTCCTATCTGTCTAATTAAAGTTTTTTCCTACCTGTGATTAAAGAAACACAGGTACGAAAAAAATTATTGAAATGTCTCTGGCTCAAAATTTTAACTATGTTCCTTAATGAGTTTTGCTTTATTAACCATATATAATTAATATTACATTTATAAGCCACAAGGCATTCTCACTACTTATTTGTATTAACAGCGATAATAAAGCCGAATTAAATAATATCATGGGAAATACATACCACAGCCACAGCGACTCTAAAAGTAGGGGTCCGAGCGCAGCGTCCAGCAGTAACCAGCTCCAGAGGCGAGCTGGCGGTAGTTCTGCCTTTTCAGCACCGAATGCTGCTAAAACTCCACCCATTGTCCACGCAAAACAACCACACGCGCAACCTACTACACCTGGAAATAACCACATACATTAAAAAAAATTACAACTGCATTTTTTCCATTTATTATACAGGACAGCAAACAAGCAGATGGTTTTTATGCTGGGGCCGCATTTCTATCGTCCCGAAGATATTAGCGCGCTAAGGTACACGCAGTCCGGAATGTATGCGACAATAGCCGTAATAATTATAATAAGCACGATAAATACAGATGTAACTGGCTAGGTCATATCTGCATTTATCGTGTCACTGCATAAATATTGTGACGATAGACGCAAGTGCGATCCCAGCATTAGAAGTATCCACTAAACCACCATGGTAGAAGATAACCATCGCAGACACTAAAAAATGACAATGGTGCGTTATTATCCGAGTAGTGAGACGATAATAACCCAGTGCATAAGTTTACTGGTATCTTACACTTCAAACCGGAAAAGGAAAGCGAGAAGTACCGATGCTTTGCGGCAGAAATAGGTAAGAAGTATTTCGAAAGTAGCAGTAGTGTTAGTAGTATAGTGGTAGCCATATAACCTGACGCAAAAAATGAAAAACTTATTAAATTATAGACATTTATTGGGTATCGTTGAAGCATTAGTGTAAGGAGTAGATTATAACAATGAGAGAATGTTTTAACTAAGTGATAACAAATTTAAACAATGTTTTCATAAATATAACCATTATATTTATTTTTCTGTAACTGTCTAAACATGCAATCAAAGGACTTGTGCCATTACTGCCTATTTAACAACTAGATTTTGACAAATATTACTTAAAAGTAATATTTGTCAAAATCTACGTTCCCCAAAAGATAGTTTCCCGTTAGAACATCCAGGTCTATAAAATAGATTGTAGCTCTGGGAGCACATACATCGGTCAGACAAAAAGAACCATATCATGTCAGGTCAAGGAGCATATCAAAGCAGTCAAGAATAACGATGTTAATAAGTCAGCAATTGCTGTACATCTACTGGAGTCGGATTAAATTATATAGGCTACGTGTATTATCGACAGAACGCCATTACATTCCGCGGCTAGTGAAAGAAGCCATTGAAATCAAAAAACATCCGTTTTTCACCGGGAACACGGGTTTAAATTGTCGAAATCGTGGAATCCAGTGATCAGAGTGCTAAGCGTGAGTTTTTCTTTTCGCATTCGATCGTGAGCGCGTTTGGAGTTTACTAGGAATTTGTATGTGATTTGTACAGCGCCACCTAGTGGTAAACGTGAGAAACCAATTTACCACTAGGTGGCGCTGTACAAATCACATACAAATTCCTAGTAAACTCGAAACGCGCTCACGATCGAATGCGAAAAGAAAAACTCACACTTAGCACTCAGTGCAATAAAAAACAAAAGACAATCAATATGCCCTAATACACGTAGTGATGTAGTTAGTGTGTATTGTCGAGGTGACTTTCGAGAGAGTTCCAACAGTACGAGAAAACGAATTAGGAAGAGGGTAGACAGGCTTGTCTGCTCATAATCGTTCAACTACCCGCAATACTTCAGTTCCCCCGTGATCATGGTGCTTGCAACAGCGCCGAATTATCGGGAAAATTATTCATCAACTAATCGCGGTAAGATCCCGTGGATTTTTAATAATTTGTTTGAAAAAAGCCGCGAAAGTTTAAAAGTATACAATACTTTAAAATGGTCAGACGTTCTGATGATTAAGAATGTGGAGAATGCAAGGATATTCTTTACGGATTGTCTCTATCTACTACTTAAGGGATAGGCTTAAAGCTAGACATGCGCAAAATGTGTCAATGAAATGAAATGAATGAAGTACTTCTTTTCGCCCAATGAAGTACTTCATTGGTTTAGTTCAGTACTTCATTTCCTTCAGTGAATTTTATGATTAATCTAGTCCATCTAATGTATGAATGAAAGTCAGTGTAAAGTATTATGAGACATGCGCAGAATGTCTTATAATACTTAACTCCTTCACTTCGTCAATGTTAATTGACTTCACCTGCTTCAGTAGTCCATTTAGTTCAGTTGGTCATAGCGTGGCCTTTGATTTCGTTTGGCATTTGGAACTCGTTCCCATTCAAGTACAGAATTGTTTATTCAACTATAAAATAATCACTACAGTATCTTTTGACTATACTTTTCAAAATCAATTACGTTTTTCGCCGTGTTGGTCCCGGCCTCCTTTGAAGAATAGGCCAACTGCCGTTCTGCCAGGCAGGTCGTAAAATGCGACCGATTGGCTATCGAGTTACTACCATCGTGGCTACTAGGTGGTAGAGTTCTGCATTGTCTCGCCCGGGTCTGGTACCACCCCATTACCTATTCCTGCCGCAATAGCGTCAGTGCTTGTCGCTGTCGTGTTCCGGTTTGGAGGGTAAGGTAGCCGGTAAACTTATGCATGTGGCATTAGACCTCGCCACAAGATAGCAATTAACATCAGCACCATTAACATCTTTGGTGTTTATAGGCGATGGTTGATTCCATCAGGAGACCCATCTACTTGTTTACTATCTTATGACAACAAAAAATGCACAAAATAGTAGTAATGGGATTATAAATAAATATTGTCATTTATAAACAAATGCAGTAATGAAATTGAAATGTACTTTAACGTAATTTAATAAAGGTCATAAATAACTTTTCGCCTAAAATCCAATGACTGAGAGGTATGACAGGTATGACAGTACAAAATATAATATGTGATAGCGATGTGGATAGCAAAACGCGCGCGTGTGTGTAGGTGCTCGGTTAGATTCGTTTAATACGATCAGCCATCGCCAGTGCTCGGGTCAGTCAACGTACTTCAATTCGTATTTTGTTCACTTATCTGACGTTCGGCGTTACACGATGCACAGATTACTTATGTATCACGATGGACTAGAACTAGATGAAGTAGTGAACTAAATGAAATTCAACTGAACTAATGAAGGAATGATGTATTTGAAATGAAGTACTTCATTGAAGGATTCATTCGTGAACTACACACCGCTACTTAAAGCTATTATTATATGTGTTATATTTAAATGGAATTACCAACGAGTAGAAAGGAGTTTATTCCTTCGCCTTTTCTTAATTCTTGACGAAATAATATCAAGTGGATTGCGTAGCAAAAAGCAGATCCCAATGCTGCTAAAACAGCTGTCCAATTATTTTGATGGCTTTCTGAGAGGCCTAGAACTACCTGGAACAAGAAAAAAATAGTTGTCGCATGAAGTTTTTATTATACATTAACTGCAGCCCACTGCATTATAAAAGTTAGATTAGGGTGAAAAGATAGATTATGTTTGATTAAAGTATTTATTTCAACAGGATAGGATAGCAAAAAAACTCGATTACTTCTTTATAGGGATTTTGTCTACTGAACCTAACATGACGCTAAGAAATGACAATTTCACACTCCGTAACAAAAAATTATTTGATAGTGTAGAGGGCGTCTAGCCGTTTGCTATCATGACATACATGTCGATTTTACTACCAATATATAGATACTTCTTATATATATAATATATAGATATTTCTTATCAGAAATGAAGAATAATCCATCTGCCATTCTACCAGACAGTTAGTAAAAAGACCCACAGAGTTTCTTGGATCAGAATTCAGAATTTCTCAGCTTGCGGTCACAGTTTGTCCGTCAAAACAATCTGTAAATAATAATTTGAATATATATCTGATATAAATTCTTCATTCTACAAGTTTAACTTCATTGACTTTTTTCATATGAATTTTATCCTCATCTCAATATATTTTATTACACTTTCTGTTAAGTCAATATATTCTGTATTGAAAAATTTTAATATTTTTTTAATATCCCAATTTTCTCATTACTCATTTCAATACAGTTTGTACTTAAGCCTTAACATTTTAATCTCACTGATGACAAACAATTATCTATACATATAATAAAATCGTAGGAAAGTCAAAACTGTACATTGAATATTTTTTTAAAAGAATACTTGGGGCGTGATTTACAATCGATATCGAAGCCAAAAATATAGTTTTTAGAATTTTTGTCTGTTTATCTGTTTGTCTGTATGTATGTCCGGGGTATACTCAAAAAGTGCTGCATGGATTTACGTCAAATTTTGCATGAATATTACTGACAGGTCGGGTCAACATATAGGCTACATATTATCACGCTATCACCTACGGGGGAGGTGCTGTGCGGAGTAAACGAAGTCCGCGCGGACGAAGTCGCAGGCAACAGCTAGTATATCATAAGATAGCATACAAGCAGATATCTCTCCTGAAAGAAAGCGACAAAGATGTTAACGGTGCTTTGCTATCTCTGTGGCAAGGTTTTAATGCCACATACGTAAGTTTACCGGCAATCTTGCTAATAGATATGGCGGTGGTTCCAGACCCGGGCGAGACACAACGGTAGTGACTAGGATATCCAAACGTTCGCCTTTTATGCTAGACCCGCACTTGCGTCTATCGCCACAAAGCTTCGTGCAATGACACGATAAATGCAGATGTGACAAATACATTTATTGTGTTGTTGCACGAAGCTTTGTGACGATAGATGCAAGTTCGGTTCCAGCATTACGACCTGCCTAACACAATGGCCTATGGGTCTATTCTTCAAAGGGAGCCCAGACCAACAATGGAGGAGACTTAGGCTAAGTTTAGTTATGACTTCGGGTACACCGTACTATAAAAATATGATGAAAAATTATGAATTAAATATTCAAAAAACCATGACTTACCAAACCGGCCGCCGTAAGCAAGACAGCGACACATTTTGATAGTGAAAACCGGTCACTTGACACTTGAGCAAACAAAGCGCCAAATGACAGAGCGAAGGCTCCTGTTGTAGACGTATAGAGCGTAGCGGAGCACGTTGATATATGTAGTATACTTAGCCGATATAGGTAGTTTGATATGAACCACTGCAAAGAAATATTGTAATCTAAAGCTCATATCATAGATTTTTGGATTTTGGATTTAATCAATTCAATTTGGCACTGACTAAGGTGTATCTGTTATGGCCGGATGCGCTTGACTGGAATGTTTTTAGTTCTGTACCGCAAAAGGAAAAATATGGTAGAGTGCGTGTCGGACCACGCGCAATATAGGGTTCCGAAGTTGTCCATCACAATAATGCGGACTAAGAGGGATTTTATAGTTTCATACTATGAACATTTAAGCTATTCAACGTCAATGGGGCAAACATGACTCTAATAAAAATTCTTAAAAGCTTAACCATCCAGTGGTTAACAGAATATGGCCCTTGCATTTGCAAAAGAATAAAGTTCAAGATACGGTCAGTGTTGTGTTTGCTCCAGTCCGTTCGTGACCACGTACGATGAAACTTGGCCGAAACGTCGAGCTTTACATATTTTTTCTATATATGTACGCGTTTTTGACCCGTTTATATAATTTTTAAAAATGATGTGGTGTCGCGGGACACCAGGTAGGAACGAACTTCCTTCGGCTAAACGGCACTACTCGCTTGTGTACGCGACTGTCGCGCCTGCGCACGTCTCATTTAACGCTTTTATTCCACGCATTTTTCTTACGGTTTTACTATCACATTTTTTTCAGTTCGGTCGCGCAGCAAAATCCCTATCCCCTCCAAGCCTGCCGTAAGGAACTTCGTTCCAATTAAAAATAGCTTCTCTAGTATGTAGTACAATAATGTATTTGTGTGTAATTATACAGGTGTGTACTTTGTGGTATATATGTGTAGTGCGTGTTATTACCGGCAGCGAGAAGACGAGCGCGAGGCGCAGGTGCCTGCGCGTGGCGGCGGCGGCGGCGCGGCGCTGCGCGGTCTCGCTGGCCCGCAGCGACGCCGACCACGACAGCCGCGCCAGCAGCGCCTCGCCCGCCAGCGCCGCCGACATCACCCGCACCTACAACACATACCCCTCTACGTTTTTAATCGCTATACGTAGGTCACACTAAGTTTTGCGTAACTTAAAAAAACAACATGTTATAACCAAAATATTATGTTTATTGCTTTTCAAAATTATCTCCTTTACATTTTAAACATTTTTTCATGCGATCGAACCATTTTTTAAAAAACAGGAGGATCACAGATCTAAAGGCATGTTTTCGACGTGCTGATTGAACGCTATCACTGCCTGTTCGGAGTTGGTAAAAGTAAAACCTCTCATCAAATCTTTGATTTTAGGGAAAATACAGAAATCACAGCGTGCTAGGTCGGGGCTATTTGCAGGATGAGTGACAAGATGTACTTTTTCGGAAGCTAAAAATGACTTTGTTTTGTTGGCCGTGTGTGAAGAAGCGTTATCATGGTGTAGGAAAATGCGGTTTTTGGGTCGTCTTTCGCGAACTTTTTCTAACACCTTGGGTAAACAAATGGTAGAATACCACTCGGCATTAACACTCTTTTGATCTTCAATTGGAATTCTACAGATGGGACCCGTAGCTGAGAAAAAAAGCGATCATTTTTTTACCAAAGTTCTCGCCTGTCTCACTTTTGTTGGCCTGTTCACATTTTCAAACACCCATTCACAAGATTGCTGTTTTTTTCGGGTTCAAAACAATAAAGCCACGTTTCGTCTCCTGTGACAATGTCATAAACAGCATTAGAATGTCCGTGGTCGTACTTCAGTAGCATCTGTGAGCACCATTCCACGCGAGCCCGCTTCTGCTCCGCTGTCAGTTCATGAGGGATCCAACGACAACAAAGTTTCCGAACTTTCAATTCTTCGTGTAAAATTTACGGAATTTGGCTCATACCAATCCCCAATAGTCCTCGAATTGTGTCATAGGTAATCCGATATTTTCTTCAATTCACCGCTTAACAGTAGCCACATTATTTTCGTTGACGGCAGTTGAAAGCCGCTCTTCACGAAATTCGTCATGTAAAGAAACTCGACCTCTCTTAAATTCAGCAAACCATCGCCTCACGGTGCTCAAACAAGGTGCTTCTCTCCCAAAAGCATTTTAAAGACGAGCGGCACAGTCTTGCGGAGAAAGAGAACTTTTAAAATTATAAAAAATCCTCGCTCTAAAATCTTTTCAACTTAATTCCATTTTCGTTGCGTACGTACATTGATATAAAAAACCCTAGATGCACAGTCCCGAACAAAACTGACACTCAAAAGTGTCCCTAATTTCTTTTAAGTAGTTATAGATATGGCAAAAACATATGTCTTTGCATATCCAACCTTAAGTGCAAGATTTATAGTTGTTTTTACAAGCAATGTACGAAAATAAATAAAATTGACAGTGACGCGGCCGACGCGATTCTATTTGAAATGAGTGCACAATTTAAAATTGTGCACTCATTTTTTGACACACTGAATGTGTATCTTGGGTTTTTTATATCAATGCGTACGTAGAACTTTTTTTTTTTTTCTTTCTTTAATGGCAAACGTTTGTGAACATCAATGCCAATGACAAAACAGACGGGAAAACTTTTTGTAAATAAGAAAAACCTAATACGATTTTTTTGTTATATTCAGTAAAGTTAGATCAATATTAACAAATATATATTAAAATCAAATTAATTATATACAATTTTTAAATAATATATACACTATATTACAGTAACAATTAGATTGATATATTGTTATTTAAAACAAAGGTGGATAGTAATTTGTCGCCTCTGTGGTCTAGTGGTCCAGCGTTGGCGTTGACCACATGAGGTCCCGGGTTCGATTCCCAGGTCGGGCACATTAAAAAAATAGTGTTTTTTCAGTTTTCTGAGAAACATAAAGTTGCCCGGGATTGGAAAGTGCCCGGTTGGCGATAGGCTTGCCACCTATCACATTTGTGGGACCAAGTATCTTCGGCTAATCGTGGGTGTACTTGTTGTACCTCTGCCTACCCCTTCGGGGATATGGGCGTGAAGATACTTTTTTTTTTTGGATAGTAATTTATAAATTTTATAACTTTTATAAAATAAAAGAAAAGGTATAGATACAGGCAGCGGAATTTTTAATGCAATTATAGATTCAAATAATGAGGAATTATCAAATTTAGTGCACGAGAAGAAAATGTGGTTAGCATCCGTCACATCCTCTCCACATGCGCAATTTGGATGTTCTAAAATTTTCAATTTAGCGAGATGATAAGGAGTACTTGTGTGTCCTAGTCTTAATCTTGTTATTATACTAGAACTTTTTCTATCAAATTTAATAGTAAAAAACCAAGGTTTTTGTGGTATTGTTGGTTGAATATTAAAGTAATAAGAGCCCTTTTGTTTGCTATTGTGATTCCATGTCTCTTGCCAGGATGCAAAGAGTGATTGTCTTGAAAATGATTTTAAATCGGGGCTATAAATCAAGTAAGGAAAAACGTCGCCATTTAGAATTGCATCATTTGCAAGTTCGTCAGCCTTACAATTGCCATAAATACCACTATGACCTGGTATCCAGCATAAATATACGTCATATTGTCTTTCACGACACCTGCTTAGCAACTTCTTAATATCATAAATCAACGGGTGTTGCATTTTTTTGAGTGATAAGTTGTCAAGTGCTTGTAAAGTGCTTAGTGAATCTGTGAATATTATTGCTTTCGACAGTTTAAATAGTAATACATATTCTACAGCTTTAAATACTCCAAGGCATTCCCCCGAAAATATGGTAGCTTCAGGTGGAAGTTTTACTTTTTGTGTGATTTTGTATTGTAAATGGAAAATACCTACACCAACATGGTTATTATTGTTATGTTTAGATGCATCACAAAAAATAAGGTCGAAATTTGAAAATTTTTCATTAATAATGGAGTTGAAAAGAACATTAGCATTTTGATCACGTTTTTGAATACCTAGATTAAAAATAATTTGCGTTTTCGTAAAAAGTGCTTCATAGTTGCAAGTGAATATGGGTAGAACAGATGAACGAAAAATAGGAGCTGAGAGTGATAAATATTTTCTATAGCTAATTACGAGGCATGGGATAGGTTTATGTGCCCAGTATGGGGAGATATCAATAAGCTCGGATAAAAATTGTAGTTTTTCCATAAGAGGATGATTTAAGAATTGCACACAGCGAAAAACGTATTGATCAGAAATAAATTGGCTTCTTAAATGTAAGGGTGGATCAACACACTCAATTTGTAACGCATTGATTGGGCTAGATTTCATCGCGCCACATATAATTCTCAAGCATTTTGACTGTATTTTGTCAAGTTTTTTAAGGCCAGATTTATTACAAGGTTCGAGTGTGAATGATCCATAGTCAAGAATGCTTCTTATAATTGCGTTATAAATAAGTTTTAGATAAAAAGGATGAGCGCCCCACCATATACCTGATAAGCATCTTATTATGTTTGTTAGTTTTTCACATTTATTCGCTATATAGTTGCAATGTAAAATTCCAGAGAGTTTTGAATCAATTAATACACCTAGGAATTTCGTGTCATCTTTATAAGGTATAACTTTATTGCCAAAAAGTATTGATGGTCTGGGTGGAGATCGTTGTCTTGTAAATAGTACGGTAGAACTTTTAGATGGAGAAATTTGAAGCCCATTTATGTCTAGCCATTTCTGTAATTTATTCAGGGTTGAATTCATTAGCATACTAGCATTATCAATGTTTTGGTCAATTGTGTATAATACAAGGTCATCGGCATATTGTAAAATATTTACATTTCTATCTAGAAAGTGTTCAATGTCATGGGTGTAAACATTGTATAGAAGGGGACTTAGCACGGATCCCTGTGGTAATCCTTTAGATAGCAGTCGTGTATGTACTACATCATCGACTATAAGATTGATTGGTCTATTATGTAATAAGTTTATGATGAATTTAATATATTTACTTGGGATTTTTAATTTAGACAGCTTTTCTTGTAACACCGCAAGTAAGACGCCATCATATGCTGAAGTTAAATCAAGAAAAACTGATAGTAATGATTTATTTAATGTAAAAGATATTCTAATATCTGTAGTTAGAAGACTTAGATTATCTGTCGTACTCTTACCTTTCCTAAAACCGTACTGACTATTGGCCAAAAATTTATTACTTTCTAAATACCACTCTAGACGATTTTTAATGAGATGTTCAATTATTTTGATCAGAACTGATGATAAGGCGATAGGGCGATAGGATGATGCTTCAAAAGGATCTTTGTTTGGTTTTAAGATTGGTAAAATTATTTGCGTTTTCCACGATGGTGGTATTTTTCCAGAATCTATTATAGAATTTATGATATTTAAATAATATGACAAAGAACTATTTCCCAGGTGGCTTATAAATGAATAAACTATTCCATCATTACCTGCAGCAGTATCTTTAGTGTTATTTAATATATTTTTTAATTCATCTAAGGAAAATGGTGAAGATAAATCTGAAGTTGTCTCGTCATCATTTTCCTGTATATTAATATTTTCATTGACAGTTAAAGGAGCTATATAATTAAGAAAATTGTCAACTACTGTGGGGTTAATGAAAGTTGATGGAGAGTCATTAAAAACTGATCGGAACTTTTTGATGTTCAACCAAACTTCAGATGGAGCAGTGTTTGGAGATATCGAGTGACAGAACTTCTGCCAACTTTCTCTTTTCTTTTTTTTAAATAGTTTTTTTGAATTTTTCATTATCTCTATTAGATTCTCGTAATTTTCCTCAGACATATTATAGCGATAGGTCTTTTCAGCACATTTCCTGTTCTTTAGTGCTTCTTTACATTCACTATCCCACCAAGGAGGACAAGGAATATGTGTAGATCTGCACACAGTAGGGAACATCGAGTTAGCTGTGTTAATTATAATTTCAGTCAACATATCTGACTGAACGTTAATATCATGAGTGGGGGGTATGCTACATATATTTTCCTCTATTTTCTTACTGAAATTTTGCCACATTTCGTCAGTTACGTATTTAAGTCTGAATTTCTTATGATTATGGTTTTTTGTGGAGACTGGGTGGTTTGAAGTGAAAGATGAAATTACTATAGGAAAGTGATCACTTCCGTGTGTAGAAGGTAACACTGACCATGTAAATATCGGTGCTAGGTTAGGAGAGCAGATAAACAAATCTACTACACTATCACCTTCCGATGGGTGAGTACGGCGTGTTGGTAAACCAGAATTTAATATGCACAAATTGTTTAAGTCAATGATGTCTAATAGTTGTTCACCATAACTATTCGTTCTGTGGCTACCCCAGGATTCATGGTGGCAATTAAAATCTCCCAATAAAACCAAAGGTTTAGGCATGGTATTTATTATAGTATTCATTTTATTTAAAATGGTTGATGAGGGGTGAGGAATATATACAGATATATAACAGATATTATTTACACTTACAGCTACTATAGAAAAATTATCATTATTTACAGGGATAGAGATCGGTACTACTACATAAGGAATATTTTTCCTTATGAGTATTGCAACACCGCCATATCCATCAAAACGATCTTGTCTGACCGTATTATAACCTTTAAATCTAAAACTAAAACTTGGTTTTAACCAAGTTTCAGATAGACAAACTAAATAAGGATTGTGGTTATTAATTAAATAAATTAAATCATTTTTATTACTTATTGCGCTACGGCAATTCCACTGTATTATGTTGTGCTTGTGTGTATCCATTGTTAATGGGTATTGATTTTGATAATATTTCAATTAATGGGGCAGCGTTGGACGGTAAATAAGGACTAGAACGAGCTAAAGTTTGTAACAATTCTATGGTTTCTGAAATTAAAGGATTTTGTAATTCATTTGTGTTATTTTTTCCATTCCTATGTAGTAGAGCGCAGCCATCAGAAGGAGTAGGTATTGAAAACTCATTAAGTATTTTATTATGATCTGTTTTGTCATATCCTCTACTTGTTTTTGTTGGAGTTCGAGGTTTGAGAAATACTGTTTTTTTATATGAAGTACTATTGGATGGTACGGATAGATTGCCATCATCGGAGTATGTAGGTTTTGAAGTTAATAATACATCTGCATATGATTTGGAGACTGGTGGATGTAACTTAGATGCTTCAGAATAGGAGACACAGTTTTGAGCCATGTAGACTTTAATATCTTTCTGACGCTTGAACTCAGGGCATGTCTTGTTGGTTGCAACATGTGAGCCTGAGCACAAACAGCATTTTACGCAATCATCATCTACTTTACATGATTCACCGCTGTGTTCCTGACCACATCTATAACATCTAGGCTTTGACCTGCATTGCATTTTAGTATGACCATAGCGACAACAGTTATAACATTGTATAGTTGGGAATATGTATAGATCAACTGGTAGGGAATTGAAGCAAATAAATATGCGTTTGGGTAAAATCTGGCCATCAAAATGGATAACAACAGATTGGGTAGGTTTCCATACGGGTACTCCTTCAACCATAACTTTGTAATTTATACGTCTAACTTTTATTATATTGCCACATCCAATTGGTGTAGAAATATTTTCCATAATTTCTTCCGGAGTCCACTCTGGTGGTATACCTCTCACTATACCAACTCGAGTAATAGTGAAAGAAGGTATAAAAGCTTTTAAATTGTAGTCGCTTAGTATTTTATTACTCAGAAATTCATTAGCACTTTGATATGAATTAAATGATAATGCAATTCTATTTCTCCCTATTCTCTTTAAGCTACCATTGGTAATATTATTAATTTTATTTTGCTTTAACATCCTGCCAACAGTCATTGGGTGAAGAGTTGTACCATCATTTTGACTTGTTTGTAGCCTTTGTATGTGAATAGTATATGGTGATGCATCTAAATGATTATACATTCTCCGGCTTATTTGATTTTGTTGTGATAAACTGTTAGTTAATGGTATTTCTGTGTGAGGAAGTGAAGGTAATGTAATCTCTGAGTCTATAACAGCAATTTCATCCCGACATGAACAGCCAATATCTTTTTGGTTGCCAATGTGTTTTCTCTTCTTTTTATTACAGTGTTTGCAAATTTTGTGGGAATGGTTGCGTTTTCTAGATTTATTTATAGAATTCACGGATTGGTCTGTATCCATACCTGACTCGTCGCATTCTATTGTTATAAAATTAGTAGGAAAAGGGGCTGTGCCCCCTGGATCAGGGGGTTCATTCATACTTAAGTCTAATAAAAAAGATAAGAGCTTACCCTATAATATATATATATATATATACAGCTAGAAATAATAATTTATATTACAAAGATAAATTAAAAATACTATATTTACGGAAAAAAACAAACTCCACTGAATAAATAACTATAAAATTAAATTTTCGCCAGGAGAATAAAACCGCGCTTTTCGAAGTTTCCCGCCGTTTTTCTAATCACGTAGAACTTTGATGTGTGATAAAAAAACAATAGACAAATCATTTCCCGCCAACTTTTTTTATTACCAAGAAGGTTGCAACGTTTTAAAAATATAACATTCGAAATTCAAATAGTTCCGATAACTAGAAGTGCAAAACTTTTAGTGTGTCCCATGTAAAAAAGGAAGTTTTCAGTTGTTGTTGGTCATTGTTGGAATTAAAATAATATTTGTATATGATGGATGATCTATTTTAGAATCCCAAGTAGGTGTGCTAAATTTCGTAATTGTATGTATGTATGTTTATTGGTATGTATGTTTTTTCACGAATTTCTCGAAAAGTAAGTCATGTTGAGATTATTATTTTTGATTTAAATCAGGTATATTCCAACAACTAAGCGAACAGTCCAAGTTTCCTCAAAATCGGTTTTAGTAGTTTTTGAGATATGGGATATCAACGCATTTCTGGAGAGAGACATGCATAATATAAGTACTAGAGTAAATTAGATTAAAAATATTTCTTTAATAATATAGGTACTTAGGTGAATTATGCGAATTAAGTATATTGTAACTTAGCAAGCAAAAAACAGTATATAATAATACTGTAATTTCCTTTTTAGTTGACAGATTTAATATCGGTTTATTTTTTTAATTACCTAAGTTATCAAATTACATATTGTATAAACATGTATTTTTTTAACTGAATTCAAATAAAGCTTCTAAAACAAGATTTAAACAATATACATGTACCTACACAAATACTATATTTACTCAATATACGACACACTTTCGATTGGTGCGACTCGACATAGAACTTAATTAGCGATGGGAATTATAGCTCCTTTTTTCACTATCACGTCGTGAAGTTATCTGTTTTTTGTCACTGTTATATCACGGGTGTTAAATCACGAGCGTTATATTTTATTATTGACGATTATTGTCACAGTGGGTGCATTTTATTCCATATGTTATATCGCCGCGCAATGATTACTATTTATAAGTGATTAGTAAAGTGAAATAACATATTACTTAAACACATTCTCTCTTCTAGCTGGTGGCACAGTGCTGCTCAAATGTTGTTGCTTTTTTCTTTCGCACGATGGGTTTTGGCGAATTATAAGCATAAGTACTAGCTTCACCCGCGTGGTGGGTAATACATATACAACACACCACCTGCGTGAAATTAAATTACGCTCGCGTTAATTTAACCGTCGCGTCGCGTTAACCGTCCGTTGTATATAACGGACGGTTTTGACGCATATAACTGGCGTGACACGTGAATTATTTTATAACGAGTGATATAACCAGTGATGCCTGAAATGTGCCATGCCTAAACTTAATGGACAATACTTTTTAGTCTGTTGTAGTTGCTATGCCTATCGGCTCGGAAAAAAGATAAGAGTGGAGAGGCTACGCTATAAAGCATCGCACATATCGGAGACAGTGAGAAATATAAAAGCTCTGTAGTTATACTGTATTTTATCGCATTCTCTCGCTGGCTCAATTCCATACATGTATTACGTTTTGCGTTTCATTTAGTTTCAATTACAAACGTTTCAAATAAGTTTAACTTAAAAAACATGTTTTCAGGCCAGTCCAAAGCTAAGCAGGCGAAGGCAGTGAATTGAATATCCAAAGAGCTTGCCAATTTGTCAGCCATTCTATTGTGTGTTATTTATTGTAAATGTTGTGGTGTATGTCTTAAATAAACGATTTCTATTCTATTCTATTCACACATTTGCTACACGTTTATCGCTTTAGGTGGTTTTCCGGACTAAGACGGTGTTCAATGTTCATACACCAACAAAAAAATAAGATTTATATATATTACTAGCTGTTGCCAGCGACTTCGTCCGCGCGGACTTCGTTTACTCCGTACAGCACCTCCCCGTAGGTGATAGCGTGATAATATGTAGCCTATATGTTGACCCGACCTGTTAGTAATATTCATACAAAATTTGAAGTAAATCCATGCAGTACTTTTTGAGTTTGCCCCGGACATACATACAGACAAACAGATAAATAAATAAATATATATATATATATATATATATATATATATATATATATATATATATATATATATGTATGTATGTTTATTATATGTATATATAAGAAATTCAAAATCGCCTTACCGCCGACCTTGGCAACGCAATCGATGGAAATCATGTTCCATTCCAGACAAGAACAAATATTGATGCGAAAAGCATAGATGTTTTTATTGCTGGGCATGGGTGTTTATGAAATATATTTCAGTATATGTATTTCTATGTCGTTGATACCCATATCACAAGCACAAATTTGCTTACTTTGGGGTAAAATCAATTTGTGTAATTTGTCCAGTGATAATACAGTTTATTTACAGACAATATAACTAAATTAATTCACAGATAAGAAACTCTACCCTCCAGGACAGTATACGGTAGATAAGTGACCCGGCTTAATGCGATAGGATTGGGTAAATATATACTACACCTACCTATGCGAGTCAAGTCAGATACATAATATATCTATTTTCTATTTATAGTAAAGTGCGTGCCAGGCCACGCGCAATGTAGGGTTCCGAAGTGGCTATCACAAAAGTGCAGACTTAAGAAGAGTGACTTTATAGTTTCATACTATGAACGACTTTATAGTTTCATACTATGAACATTTCAGTTATTCAATGTCAATGACAAACATGTATCTGCACCACAGGTTCACCACCTATAAAAACTTCTCTAAGTACAATTTATTAGTTGGTTGACTATTACTCAAAAAACTCAGGGACGACGACACTTGACTCTAACAAAAATTAGCACTTAAAAGCTTAATATTTTTTAACCAGTCCCTTAATCGAAAACTTGTTTTACAAACCTACAATATTTTTTAAAACCCCAACAATGTCCCATAAGATGGAGTATGTGAGAAAAAAATTAACATCCCCACTTTACATGCAGGGGAGCTACCCTGAAAAAACATATTTTTCAAGATTTTATGTTATGTCACAAAACACAAATGCTTCTCTCAGTCAGGAATCAAACTTTATCCGCATCAATTGCGTATCTAGCAGAAACTTTCAGCTAACCGATCACCTTTAAAGAATTTGCAGAAAGGCAGATCAATTCTTTGGGCTTGGATAAGCATGGAAGAAGAAACAAATAAAAAAGGATAACAAACCTCTGCTACTTTATTAAAGCGGACTGCTCTAGGAGCTGCATCATCACTGTCAGTTGTCTCTCCTGCCCTAACAGGTACAAAGGTAGAATCTCCCTGCAAAAAACAAGGTAGTTACAATAAAACTTTATCATTAAATTATTACCTGAATGGACAAATAACATTAGAATGTCAGTGTTTTTGGATGACAACTGACATAAATCTCCATAGCCAACTTTTAATGTGATACTTGTTTGTTGATTCTTTTTACAAACCAAACACCAACCAAATCTGTTGGGTACATGGATTATCGCTGGTGCCTTTTTCTTATCTTTTAATGACTATAATAGTTATCGCCTCTTTGCGCTAAAAATTACAAATTCAGATTTTGGTCAGTCATATTTTAGACACTGGCGACTCCATCCATAATTGAACATTTTTTTATTTATTGATTTGTCTTTCACTTATAGGAGAAAGAATCAACCAGCCAAAGTAATATTTTCATAGCTTAATAACAGATAAGACTCTTATCATTACATCCATTGCATCAGTTTTTTCTCCGTGTTTGTCCCAGGCTCCTTCAAAGAATAGGCCAACTGCCGTCCTGCCAGGCAGGTCGTAAAAGGCGACTGATTGGCTATGCGAGTCACACCATCGTGTCCACAAGGTGGTAGAGTTCTGCATTGTCTCACCCGGGTCTGCTATCACCGCCTTAGGTACCTATTCATGCTGCAATAGCGTCAGTTCTTGTCACTGTTGTGTTCCAGTTTGGAGGGTAAGGTAGCCGGTAAAGTTATGCATGTGGCATTAGACCTCTCTACAAGATAGCAATGCACCATTAACACCTTTGGTATCTATAGGCGATGGTTAACTCTTTCCATCAGAAGACCCATCTGCTTGTTTGCAATCTTATGTTATAAAAAAAACGGTTTATTTATAGATATTATATATTATATTTTGTACTATTATCTTGTGTAGAAATACCAATACCAATAATATGTGGTGTTACCAAAAACACCACATATCCAAGATTAATCATGAAAGTATCCTTTGCCTAAAGGTTGTCTGGACATAGAGATAGGAGATAAATTTTGTGTACCCTAGTTTGTCATATAATAAATTTTTGCATATCATTTAAGATTTAAAACATGTTATTCAAAGGCAATATAACAGTGCTAAAGCAATAACACTTTTGATGTAATATATATTATAGGGGGCGTCCACAAATTACGTGAGATGTTTAAGGTGGAGAGGGGATCGAGACAAATCTCATCTAATCTTATGTTGGATAGAGCAGTGGCGTGCAGTCCATAAATGCATTAAAGCAGTGATTTGCTCACCATTAATGACTTTAATTAATAGTAAATAAATGAATAAACAAATATTAATTTTAAAAAAAAACGTCTAATGTTTTATAAATAGCACGTATTTGCAAGCACACAAACATTATGTTTGGCAGGTGTTTGGTATTTCCAATCAACTAATGTCGGGATGATCTGTAGGAAATTTGTTAACATGTGTGCAGTAATTTTTGTATTTGTACATAGTTTTCAAGCGCACACACCTATGAATTTCGTAAGCAGCGATGACCTAATCTACTGCGGCAGTCCGTCCGCCTGCTGTTCGGCCGTTGTCGGGAGTAATCGCAAATGTTGCCTATGCGTATAATCCTACTAAATGTAATAGATGGAAATTTAATAAATCACGGACTTGCAGATTATGCATTTTTGTTTAGTAAGGTTTTATTTGTTTAAATAAGAGTAATATATTTGTGTTTTACGAAAGCAATTTGCTTTTTTGTGTGATAAGCATTGTTTATTATTTTGTTTGCATCATATATTTATTATTAGTTTTCTTAGATTTTTCATTTTAACGTATTTAGCCATTTGCTTTTCGCATTAAAGCCAACCAATCACAGCTGGGTATTCGACACTATGATATTTCACAGGCAAGTAATATTTAAGTGTTGTTTATGAAACAGATGGCTTGTCATGTGAATTGCATAGCAAATTAGGGTTCCGCGCATAGTGTTACTACGTTACTTAGGTAAGGGTTGTTTATGAATACGGGCATTAATCTTAATCGTAATATGATTAAGATCATTATTTAATTTGTTTGAAAGAATATAATTTCATTCATACTTCGACGTTATACATTACTAATGACTGTCAAACCACCATATTTGTTTTATATTTAATAGCTCAATTTAATCTGAATTTACTGTACAGTGTAGCTCGTCCTTTATTTTCACGTCACTGTCAGAGTTAGAGAAGATATTTATTTTTAATCGCAGTAGTTACAATTTAAGTATTCTATTGTTAAATTTTTACTAAACTTATAACTCTCAGCAATATTGATTACTATTCTTAACTAGTCGTAAATAAAAGCATGAAGCATTTTTTTCTTTTTACAATAAAAATTCAATGCATTTACATATTTAAGAAACCCACATTTTGAAAAATCTCACATGAGATTGGTGGTTGGGGGAGGGGCTTGAATAAAATCTCACGACATCTCACCAGGGGAAGAGGAGACAGAAGGAGGACAGAAGGAGACAGAACATTTAAATAAACACCTCACGTAATTAATGGAAGCCCCCATATATCTCTATTAAATTAAAAGATATACCATTTACATCAATTATTTAAAAACTTAACAGTATAATATAAACATACCAGACTACTATTACTGTCACAAAAATTTTCATCATCTGTTTCTGCAGTTGGCTCCAACAGTTGCTGTGAATAAATAAAGAACTCATTAATTCAAAATTTATATATTTCTATTACAGGATAGCAAATAAGCAAAATGGTTCACTTGAAGGAGAGAGACAACAACTGCATATACACTCCAAATATGTTAGTAGAGGGTAGGGTGTAATGTAAAATGCATTTGTTTGTCCCTTATCTTACTCCACAAGCTGGAACATAATAGTGATAAGCATGGACACTGTTCCAGTAAGAATAAGTAACTAAGAAAACCTATGTGAGACATTGCAAATTTCTACCATCTAGTAACAATGATAATAACATGTTTGGTTTTTTAAGCTATTATTAACTGTCTCTTTTACAAGATGTCTGGCAAGAAGGCTGATAGTCTACAGTCCTTGAAAGAGAAAAAACATGGATTCAAATATTATAATACATGTTTCTATGCCCAAGCCCTTCCATAATTTATATATGTCAGTATAACTATTTAGATACATACCCTGTTTTTAACTATTTAGATTTTTCCCCGTGTTAGTTCCAGGCTCCTTTGTAGAATAGACCAACTGTTGTTATGCGAGACAGATTGTAAAAGGCGAGGCTAAGCGAGTCACTACCATCATAGCTACTAGGTGGTAGAGTTCTGTATTGTTTCACCCGGGTCTGGTACCATCGTCTTACCTATTCCTGCCACAATAGTGTCAATGCTTGTCACTGTCATGTTCCAATTTTGGGGGTAAGGTAGCCGGTAAACTTATGCATGTTGCATTAGACCTCGACCCAAGATAGCACCATTACCACTTTTGGTGTCTATAAGCGATGGTTGACTCTCCATCAGGAGACCCATCTGCTTGTTTGCTATCTTATGATATAAAAAAACATACTGTTTACCAGTTGGATTCAGAAATGTAAAAATGATAATATTCTGCTATAAATTTTGAATTGGGAATTTAGAATTACATACAAACAAGCGCATCATTCCCCGTGTCCTGTGGGGGTGAACTAATGCACCCAAGAAAAATTAACATGTATATATCTCATGAATTAATGTCTAGTACCCAAGAACATGGGTAGTACACATTTAAGTAAAAATACTAAACATATTTATACTATCAAAGCTAATGAAATCATTATTTACGAGTCGATTAGACAATTTGACAACTTTTTAATGAAATGTATTTATTAATTATTATTTGTTAATGTTTGTATCTATTACGTTTTTATATAAATTTATTTATTTAAAACAAATATTTTACTACTTAAAACAAATATTTTAATTAAAATAAAATATTTATTTAAAACAAATGCTGAAGTCACTGGTAACTCATATTTTAGGAATAGTAAAAAATTATATGTGCCTAATCAAAAATTAAATATTTTTACAAAAAATGTGTATTGTATGTCTATTATTATATACAATCATATTCCTGATAGTCTTAAATCATTACCTATAAATAAATTTTGCAAAAAGTTGTTTGATTTGCTGTTAGATAAAACTTATTATGATATTAAAGAATTTTTAGCCGATAAAATTAAATATTAATTGATAGAAATATAAGTTTGTTGAATTGTCCTTAAAAAATTTCAATGTACCTAGTAAAATTTTGTAAATAGTGAACATTTTGTAAATTATAAAAAATTTAATTGCACAAAATATGAAACTTGTAATTATAAAAATAACTTTTGTAATATGAAATCATCATTGTACATTTATAATAAGTACATAAAATAGAGAAAAAAGACCAGCCCGCTGAGTTTCTTCCGCCGGATCTTCTCAGTGTGTGGCCGCGTTTCGATCCGGTAGTAATTCTAAATAATTGAAATAATGTTTTAAATGTAATATTATATAATAATATTTTTTTTAAATATTTGCACACCATATAATGGTAGAATATGTTGGTAACTTAATTTATTTTTAATAACTTGTAACACCCATATTCTTGCAAATAAATATTTTCTTTCTTTCTTTCTTTCTAAAATTCATAAATATGTAAACAAAGGGATTTGATGTAACAGGGGTCAAGTATAGATCATAGTTCACACAGATATGTCTAATCAATCTTCAATATACACAAAAATTACAAGACATGATATTATTATTATACTAATTGAATAAACTTACAGTGTAATCTGCCGGCTGACATGGATCTCTAGTAGGTGGCGTAAAGCATAATACTAATAGATATATAAATAACAGTGAACTTCTTATATATGTCACAAGGAATGGTCGTTCCAGTTTCTTTTCAGTATAAATATACTGTAAAAAATACTTCTTTTAATAAATATGAAATTGATCTAACTCATTACAAATTTATTATTTTCTAAGATATAAACTTAACTTTAAAAAAATTATGTAGAATTCTACTTTTTAATGGAATTGCTATTATCAAGGCAAAGCTAGTACAAAATCAATAAGATTTAACATCTTATTAATACAAAAAATACCTGATAGAGGCATTTAAATAGAGAACCAATAATGTATGTATTGTCGATTGTTTGGTTGCCTTGAATAGGATGCAAAATTACCTTTGTCATCTCTGATGATGCCACCCATAGAACACAAACAAGGAAAAGAATAAAAAGTCCAAAAGCGAATTTCTTTTTGTTAAAGTTCTGGGCACCATCTTTACAGTTTTTGTTTACTGATACTCCAAAATAGTTATGGCATAAAGTCAACATGAAGGCAAATAAAAAAATATCATGAGCAACATAAACAATGTCTATGTTGATAAACCTTTAAATTTTATATAAGTTTCTCAATTACAAAAAATACAAAGAAATAAATCGAATATGCAGTGGAGTATTATAATCGTGAACCAGCAACGGAAAGGTATCACTTCTTATAAGATTTATTGTGTCTTATTTTATAAGAAATCGGCGTTTTTACTTTGCAAAAAAAATTCAACAGAAGACAAAAATGTACGTAATTTTAAAATGTCAGTTGTCAATTGTCAAAATTACAAAACATAAAACATGATTATGACAATTGACCACAGAACACTGTTACTCGGACATAGACATATTTCTATGCTCTAGGGGGAACAATAATTGACATCAATTTATAATATCCTACAACGTTTACATAGGTAATATATACACCTACTACAATATGGTGTATGCAAGGAACTTATATACGATAACTGGAATTACTACGAAGCAATATTTGAAAAAAAAATGTACTTTATTTCGTTACTCATAAAGTTGACATTTGTTTCTTACTTAACAGAGAGGAAAAACGTTCTGAGCAAGACAACGACAGAGTGGATGTTGTCCCTTTCTTGCAATTGCCAGTGTAAATAAAACTTTCGGATGGTAGATTTTTATATATTCGTTAATCGTTAAATCCCTTTTACTCATACACGTCGATAGATACATTAGCATAAAATGTATTGTAATTAATATAGTGAGTTCTAAAATGTGCTTATTTTAATTATTACGTGCAATGCAAAAACTTAGTAGAATTACTTAGTAGTAATTTGCAAACTACGCATGGCCACACTTATAATGGCGATTGGCGCTTTATTTAGTAGAAAGAGATACACTCCACCCATGTCGTGGTACTCTTCGGAAAGATTTTAAAGCGCGTGTAAGCATTCCGGGTAGAATATAACTTCCTTGGGTGTATGACAATGATTATAGTGCTGCACTGCTGCCAGATAGCCATATCGGAAAATGAAATAGAACCTGTGATTCTATAATGGCACATACTTTTCTGGCTGGGTGGTGATCATTGAAACTAGCGATGTCATTTTCCTGTTTTAATTGTCTCTAGCATGGAGGCAACATTTCTAATATCTACTTTAAAAATACTGCTGTCATATTCTGAGGTCTTACTCATGCTACAATTTATTGATCTGTGTTCTTACCCTTTCTTTCTAATACAGCTGTATAAAAAGAGATGGCGAGACCTCGTAGACTGAGATATATCGTAAATATTTGTTTCACTTTCAATTGATTAATACGAGTGATAGCTCCACCTATACCTAATACTTCATGGTCTGTGGTCAATGCGTTTTAATTTTCTTTTTGTAGTTTTATTTGTAAAAATAGTTATGCTTGAAACTATAAAAAAGATTGGCGGAATATTATTCTTTAACTTTTATGATAAAAGAAAAACGTATTAATATTTTTTAAAAAGTAGTATGAAGGTGTCACAGTCAACATAGGTAAACAAATCTATCTGACCGTAGTGATAATTGAAACTAACTTTGCAATTTTCCTGTTTCAATTAACTGTCTATGGTCAATGAGTTTTAATTTTTATTTTGTAATTTTATCTGTAAAAATATGTATGTTTGAAACAAGGAAGTTATATTCTACCCGGAATGCTTACACGCGCTTCAAAATCGTTCCGAAGAGTACCACGACATGAGTGGAGTGTGTCTCTTTCTACTAAATAAAGCGCCAATCGCCATATATAAGTGCGGCCATGCGTAGTTTGTAAATTACTACTAAGTAATTCTACTAATTTGAGAAACCGATTTTGCATTGCATAAGTAATTACGTAATAATTAAAATAAGCACATTTTAGAACTCACTGTGTTAATTACAATACATTTTATGCTAATTTATTTATCAACGTGTATGAATAAAAAGGATTTAATGATTACTGAATATGTAAAAATCTACCATCTAGATAGTTTTATTTACACTGGCAATTGCAAGAAAGGGACAACATCCACTCATGTCGTTGTCTTGCTCAGACCGTTTTCCCCCTCTGTTAAGTAAGAAACAAATATCAACTTTATGAGTAACGAAATAAAGTACATTTTTATTTTTTAAATATTGCTTTGTAACAATTCCAGTTATAGTATATAAGTTCCTTGGTTTGAAACTATAAAAAGCAAGGAAGTTACATTCTACCCGGAATGTCCACACGCGCTTCAAAATCGTTCCGAAGAGTACCACGACATGGGTGGAGTGTGTCCCTTTCTACTAAATAAAGCGCCAATCGCCATATATAAGTGCGGTCATGCGTAGTTTGCAAATTACTACTAAGTAATTTTACTAATTTGAGAAACAGTTTTTGCATTGCATAAGTAATTACGTAATAATTAAAATAAGCACATTTTAGAACTCACTATGATTATTACAATACATTTTATGCTAATTTATTTATCGACGTGTATGAATAAAAAGGATTTAACGATTACCGAATATGTAAAAATCTACCATCTAGATAGTTTTATTTACACTGGCAATTGCAAGAAAGGGACAACATCCACTCTTGTCGTTGTCTTGCTCAGAACGTTTTTCCCCTCTGTTATGTAAGAAACAAATGTCAACTTTATTTGTTACGATATAAAGTACATTTTTATTTTTCAAATATTGCTTCGTAACAATTCCAGTTATAGTATATAAGTTCCTTGATAAAAAGTGATTGGTGGAATATTATCTTTTAACTTTTATTATAAAAGAAAAACGTATTAATACCATTTAAAAAACAATATGAAGGTGTCAGAGCCAACATAGATAATTAATACCAATTTTCCCGTTTCAATTAACTGTCTATGGTCAATGAGTTTAATTTTTATTTTGTAGTTTTATCTGTCAAAATATGTATGTTTGAAACTATAAAAAGTGATTGGTTCAATATTATCTTTTAACTTTTATTATAAAAGAAAAACGTATTAATACCATTTAAAAAACAGTATGAAGGTATCATAGCCAACATAGATAATTGATACCAGCTATGCATACAGGTGGCATTTCCATCCCGTCACCAGTAGCGCTCACAAGATTTTTGCAGGATTATGACACTGAGTATGCGGCGGAGTACTCGGTCCCAAAAACTTTTTCTTTTATAGAATTTTGGCATAGCCACAGCTACGCGACGGATCTCTAAGACGGAAACCATGCCAACAGAACAAGTCTTAGATGTACGACTATTCATGTACATCTTCTATGGCAAAGCAAACAAAACAGCGATCGATCGCCGCGGCGGAAGAAATTCTAATAAAGTAAATAAAATAATAAGCTAAAATATTATTACTACTCACTTAGTCGGCTTCAATTTTGATTGGAGGTTCCGGTTACTTGAGATTATTATATCCCCATGTTAATAAACACAAGATTTCGGCCACCTTAAATATCTTATCCAAGTCAGTGATAGTTACAGAACACGTCCCTTGCAAGATATCCGATGTGGCCTTTAATTAAAAAGGCCGATTTTCACGTGATTCGCTAAATATATAAATAAACAATAATAAACTACGGGTTAGTAAAAAAAAAAAACAAACTACTCATTCATTTATAGATTAAATCTATGCGTCTATCCTTTTTTTAAATATGATTTTAGGATATTGTCGTAGAAAGCTGGATTGCGTTTTAATTTGTTATTTTTATTTTTTAATAAACACACATTTTCAACACAAACTTCACAATCAAATAACATATTAAAAAAAACAATAAATGCACTAGTAAAAGCAAATCACTACACTTATTATAGAAACTTAGTAATAAACTGTTAAATATACACACTTTCAAATATTATAATGAAAAATCGTTTAAGAAAACTTTAAGGTGGAAACAAAAATCGTTAAAGGCGGAAAGCTGCTAACTTATGGACTCTTTGTTGTAACCAAATAAATAGAAACTAGACCTTATTGCTAGCTTTAAGCGTTAAACCTTAGCGTTAAGATATAGATATTACGCACGCACTATAATTATTAACCAAATGACCAATCACTAGCTGCAGTTACGTAATATTCGCTTCATCACTTTTACGCCAGTAAAAAATTAAATGGTAAGACAGAGACAAAGCGAATAAAAGCTGTCGATGTCATATCGCTCGTGATGTGAAGTTTGCGTTTTGTTCGTTATTCAATATTCGTACTTCGATCTCGTGTTGTGTTGCTGCGTTGCGCTTTGGATAAACCATAACCGATTTCACAAAAACTTCATCAAGTTAATAGTTATTAACTTGATGAAGTTTTTGTGAAATCGGTTATGTATATTTAGATATCGATCATAGAGAATGGGAATAGATATCGATATGGTATGATAATAGACACATAAAGTAATATTCCTATACTCTTTGATAGACACGTATCAGATATAAGTTCTGTTTAGATATATCCAAGGAAGTTACATTCTACCCGGAATATTCACACACGCTTCAAAATCGTTCCGAAGAGTACCACGACATCGACATGAGTGGAGTGTGTCTCTTTCTACCAAATAAAGCGCAGATTGACACATGTAGTGCGGCCATGCGTAGTTTGAAAATTACTACTAAGTAATCCTACTAATTTGAGAAACAGTTTTTGCATTGCATAAGTAATTGCGTAATAATTAAAATAAACACATTTTAGAACTCACTATATTAATTACAATACATTTTATGCTAATGTATTTATCGACGTGTATGAATAAAAGGGATTTAACGACTATCGAATACATAAAAATCTACCATCAGATAGTTTTATTTACACTGGCAATTCCAAGAAAGGGACAACATCCACTCTTGTCGTTGTCTTGCTCAGAACGTTTTTCCCCTCTGTTAAGGAAGAAACAAATGTCAACTTTATTAGTAACGAAATAAAGAACATCATATTTTTCAAATATTGTTTCGTAATAATTCCAGTTATTGTATATAAGTTCCTTGGATATATCGATCCTATGTCTACATTATAAAGTATTTTAAATTTTAATACTTTTCACTTTTTAGTCTATTTTATCATGTTTTCTGTGATTTTATTGATAAATATAAAACATACTTTATCGATAACATCTATAGTTTATAGTTTTGTATACTCTTTGATAGTTTCAGACAGTGATGCCAATTTAGCGACTTTGTCGCTAGATCTAGCGATATTTTGTTTTCTACAGCGGCTTAAATTATGTGTCTAGCGACAAAAAAAATTTAGCGACTATTCTAACGACTTCTAGATTTCAATTAAAAAAGAAATAAGTACCTATTTTAACCTCCATGAAATATGGTGAGATCTCAGCCTAGAAATCGATGTTCTCTTTATTCAGAACGTCCGCGTCGTTCCGAAATTGGATATCATTCTGACAAGTCTACCTTTATTCCACTTGTAGCCTTTGAATGAGACAAATTCTAGTCAGAGTAATAACAAAATATAGAAAAAAAGCTTTATTCATTTTATGAAAAACGGCAAACGGGTTTTAGTTGCAAACAAGTGTTTACACTGTTGTAAACCGTAGGTGGAGACCCATGTGGAGGGCTTGTTTCCAACAGTGTGCAACTCGTCTTTTATGTTTAAGCCGGGATTCCCCCAATGCTGTACTTGTGTGAATTTTTACGATGATGAATCCCCGCGTGAATTTTTACGATATTGTATATTTGAGACTTGAGTGTTCTGCTGAACGCTCAGTTTTTGGGATCATTTAGCGACTTCTAGCGACTTTTGACATTTGTCCGTTGCTAGCGACATCTAGCGACTTTTCAAGCCTACGCTAACGACTTTTTAACATTGGCAACACTGGTTTCAGATAGTTTATTTAAATACTTTGTATGAAGTATATTGTTCTGTGGTTCACTTCTTCCCCGTTAGGAGTATATTGTTCTGTGCTTTGTAGTTTTTTTTTTTTTTTTTTTTTCTTTTTGGCATGGGCGTTAAGCAACTGCCATGATCAAGTAAAACGAGGAAACATATTTTAGACAATAAACTAGAATTTGGAATTTGGATTGACAGGAAAATAGAGGATCAGAAAGTAATCAAAATAACATAGATACTAAAATTATAAATTATTTACAACAATAATATTTAAATAAATATATACAGAGATAATACTTAGTTATTTGTATAATATTTACAAGTGGGAGCTTTGTAGTTTGTGATGTAATTTGTAAATGTTATAGTCTTGGGCCTAACCGGTCACTACGCTCAATTTAGTTCATAATCCAAGGATCAACTAGTTCGTTCTATTAGTTCATTAGTTCTTTTTTTTGAAATAATTTATTAAGAACAATAAATAAAGAAAAAAATATAGTTATGATTATTTAAGTTTTGTTTATTGTTATTTAAGAAATACAAAGTATTACATGAGAATTTTACACGTCCATTTATGTAATATGAGATTTTTTATATAAATAATGAAAAATAAAATAATTTATATTAATGATTAGTCAACAGCTAGGCTAGTTCCTAGTATAATTTGTAATTATATTAGAATACTTAAAAAGTATGAATTTTTACAATTAAAGTTGACTTTTTTGTTATGGCACATAAAATCTTTTATCGAAATAAAAACGAAAAAAAAATAATGATTTATGTTAATAATTAGTCATAATTAACGTGATATATAATAATAATAATCAATTATTATTTGTATAAATGGGAATAGAAGAGAAAACTTTTAATTTTAATTAAACTTACCGTAAAATAAGACATAAATGGTATCAGTATTCTGTTTGATAATTAGCCAGCAATACTTCAGTTGACAATTGTTATGATTTCGTATGATTTGATAAAATTTCAACCATGGGGATTTGAAGTTGTTTAGTATCGATATCGATTATCGAAATATCAAGGCGCGCACAGTAAAAGTAAATAACTCGGTTGGTCACATAGCGCCACTGTCTAGTAAAGTGGACGCTAACAGAAATATAAAATAAGAAATAAGAGCGGGATTTTCAATGAACTAGTTCGCATAGTTCACCTCGTAGTACTCTAATTGGTCTGTGGTACTCTAATTGGTCTGTGGTTCACCTAAAGGAGCGCTCTTCTCACCACTTCTCACCTACTCGTTCGCGACATTGACCTCTAAATATATGGACATGAAATAGCTACAGAAAAAACGTGTCATTTACATACATAATATGGCTGCCGTGTTAACATTATTAAGGATGTCCAGAAAGTAACATTTATGTTTTATCGATAAACGTTGTTTCCTGATTTACGTATTTTCAACCAAAAAATATATTATTGTATTAGAGGTGATCTTTGACGTGTAAGAACAAAATCTAAACATAATTTACTAGTACCTATATTGATAACGCTTAAAATGTTCCCAAAAATATTGAAACGCAAAGTAGGTCCGTACTAAAACGTTTATAGTAAATAAAATTTTATATTAATCAAGCTAGACAATAAAATAAATTAAAGTATTTTCACTAATAATTAGGCTTTAGATTTACTTCTGTTAGTCTCCAGTATTCTGTGCTTTAGTTGACTAATACTGAGGTTCTAGGACACTTCCGACAATTTCATACGTCAGTATATATGACGTCTTTGTTGTGTGATTATATTCGTATTAGCACCTGCATGGTTGCAGTACTACCTACCAATTTAAAATTCCAATAAAAACGATCCCTGGACTCACTCAAACAAATAGTAAATTGATAAAGAGAGATCGAGTTGACAAATCAAAATGTCAACGTAAATTCGTTATTTTGTGACATTCGATCACAAATAAACAGATTCAAGATTACGACTTTAAAAGTGGCTAATAAGATAAGAATAGAAATGAATATGTGGTCTTATTTTGTTCAATCACAGTCAACGTACGCATGCGTCGTGTTACGAAAACGTCTTAACTTATAGGGGATATTTCTAAGGGCCTAACATAATTTTACGAGTAAGTAAGTAAAACTGGTAAATAGTGAAAATATTGTTTTTTGGATGAAATTAGCGTTGGTTTATATCCAGTAGAGCTTGTAACTTTATTTTGGTCGAAGTTTTTGTTACTAAGATAGCGTCTTTCGATGGATAGCATTCTTGTTTCGCATGTTGCACTTGATAATAGGTTGGAAATATAATTGCATTATTTTTTTTAACACTTTCCCTTAAAGTATTGTATTGCCATTTGTTTAGCTTAAGTGATAAAAATATCCCCAAAGCCTCGTCCGGAGAAAAAGCAGGTTTGGTTTCTTTAACAGATACGCACCTTTTTACTTTTTTCACACCATGTTGATTCTTAATTAAATGTTCTAATATTTCAGCAATTTCCTCATTCATATCTACTTTTAACTGCGCAAAATATGCATATTATATTTCGTTCGATGACAAATGAAAGTTTTCTGCTCGTATTTTTTTCTGTTTAGGACCTATTTCACAAAAAGGTTGTCTAGGGCTTTGTTCGGTGGAGACACTTGCACTGATAGAAACTTTTAATGGTGACACAAAATTGGTAAAATACAAATGATATTTTTTTTTTCAAATCATAAGATAGCAAACAAGCAGATGGGTCTCCTGATGGAAAGAGTCAACCATCGCCTATAGACACCAAAGATATTGATGGTGCGTTGCTATCTTGTGGCGAGGTCTAATGCCACATGCATAAGTTTACCGGCTATCTTACCCTCCAAACCGGAACACGACAGTGACAAACACTGACGCTATTGCGACAGGAATAGGCGGTGGTACCAGAGCCGGGCGAGATAATACAGAACTCTACCACCTAGTAGTCACGATGGCAGTGACTTGCATAGCCAATCGGTCGCCCTTTATGATCTGCCTGGCAGAACGGCAGTTGGTCTATTCTTCAAAGGAGCCCGGAACCAACACGAGGATAAACAAACAAATAGAACAAACATTTACTTGTTTACAAAAAGTTAAGGCACCTCTGCTAGACCTGCACAAACTATGAATGACTGGTGTTCTTTAGAAATGAATAAAATATATCTTACTAAACTAGCAAAAAGCAGAGCTTTGTAAGGGCTCGTAAAGTTATATTATCTAGTAATATTGTTAGGAAAGTATTTTTATGAGAATTACATCTAAAAAATCCAGCGTGTTTCGCCCAAACATTATATTCGCATCAAAGGCGTCATCAGGTTGCCAAGCTGATCAAACTGATGGCTCTATAGCTATTGCAGTCTATACGTCGTGAACCCTTGCCTTTATACAAGAGCACGATGCCCGTGCGCCGCCAGTCAAATATAAACATTTTGTGAAATAATCTCTTAATAAGTTCAAAAATTCTAATAAAAAATGTATCTTCTATAGATTTTAACTCGTTAGTTTTCTAATAGATGGCGTTAGTAGTAATAAGATTCTCATAAAAATTGTATTTTCTATTTTTTTAATGTTTATAAAATGGTATTTTTATGGTAGATAACATATCTAGACATGAATTCAAAGTACCACGTCGAAGCTCAAACCTAAAAGTGCGACACTTTTTCAGTAAAATGTTCCACAAAAGTGCATAGTTCGTCGCCTAGTGTATAATAAAATCTATTTCATTCATTTCTAAACAATACCAGTTTATTAAAATATTTACTGTGTGACACCTTATCATTAACTCGACGTCCATGATATCTATATCTTAAATCAATAAAAACTTTGATTATACTTTTAATAAGTAATAGTTTATGTGTAGAATTATGATCAGGCTGAGAAGCTAACCAAAATATTTTTCCACATCATAAAAATCACACATAAATTTAAATATATGTAGATAATAATGTAGTAAAATATTTAGGAATCATGCTAGACCAAAGATTATCGTGGCATCCTCAAATTGAATTGATATCTGGGAGGATCAGAAAACTTATTTGGATTTTTCGAAAATTAAGAGACGATGCATCCAATACACTTCTAAATAGAATCTATTTTGCGCTAGCTCAATCAATTATTTGCTATTGTATACCTGTATGGGGTGGTACCACTAAAATTAAAATGTTGCAAGTAGAACTAGCCCAAAGAGCATTATTAAAAGTAATGCATTTCAAAACCAGTAGATTTTCCACAACTGAACTATACTCACTGTGCGAGTTACTATCAGTTAGAAAACTATATATACTTTATGCCATACAAAAAAGACATAGGTTGATTACATATGATAATAACCAAAAAGTTAAAACAAAGAAGGATGCTATTTTACAAAACTCAACGGTAAAAACACTTTTTGCCAATAGACAGTTCTTAAATCAGTCTACTATAATATATAACAAACTTAATAAGAAGTTAAATATTTATCCACTAACCATCTACAACCTTAAAGAGGTTTTAGTGGGCTGGCTTAAGTCACTGTTTTACGACGATGTTGAATCAATTATTTTTAGCAAGATAATATATGAAAACTCTATTAACTGATGTATCTGTCTGTTAGAAACTGCTAGTCCTAAGATTAATGTAACACATGTACTTACATTTACCCGTGCTGACATAACATACTCGTACACGCATACACACTCATATACACGTACAGACTCATACACATACATAAATACACACACGCAATAGGCACGTATATTACTTAATTTACACAAATGCTAATGATGTTCTGGAAAAGCGGTGTATCCTGACACAAGCATTTCTGCTTAAAAGGATGCGCCGGACAATGTAATATTATATAATCAGTGTAAAATAAGTTGAGAAATAAACATTTAAACATTTGTAAAAATATATTATCTAAGTCTTGCAAACACTTACCTGTATTGAAATCACCTAATATTACTGCGATAAGTCATAACATCTACTATATGGTTAAAGAATTTATTGAATTTTATTAGAATTAATATATTAATTTACATTCCAATTTTTAGGTATGAACATATTTAAAAAAAACGTAGTATTTAAACTATTCATTTACAACGTTGCGGCCAACAAAGTCCGCATGCATCATGACACCTATACATAAAATGAATCATCATCGATGTTGCAATTAGTTGTATGACGTAACCACTACCTATTTATTAATCTGCAAATATTATACAATAATCAGATGTAATTTAACATGTTGAACTTATTTTTACTTACATTTTCCTTTATCACGGGAACATGAATGGATGCTAGTACTGATGTTAAAGTCCGAGTTGATTCATGTATATTCTGCATTTCACACGAAACATTTATTTTCTGCTTATTAACGGGCTAAAAATATTTAGGTCGGCATTATTGTCTAAAAACTGAAAGTGTAATTAGGACTACTAAAAATGTTTAATTAACTTATGATCAATTTGAAAAATTCTTAAATCTTTTAATTAAGGCTCTTAGCAATAAAAATAAACAAAAAACCGAAGCCATCAGCAGAACTTAAAGGTACAATTATGCATGGAAATTATTGTTAAATTTGATAACTTGTATGTTGTTAAATCAAATTTATATTTAATAGTTATTTATTTTTGATATATCAGTTGCTTAGGCAGAAGATGTGAAGCTATCAAGGTAGCGACAAAAAAAAAACATCGACAACAACAAACACAAAATAAAACTTACACAAACAGACAAACAGATGTCACTATTCTTAATGACGATTCCATTTTTTATTAACATTTAATACCTATTTAATTATATTATTACTGAAACTTATTAAAAATATACAAAAGGAATAAATACTGAAATTATTCACTATACAAATACTAGTCCCTATTATACTCTTTAGTGGCAATAAAAACAACTTTTAACAGTATTTGATAATATAAATAACAATTGTTAATTGTTAAAAAATTTAATACGAATTTTAATATGTTAATTATTGTCAAATGATCCATACCTAGGTACAATCAGTGTTGTGTGTTAGGGTTATACAGGTGACAGACATCATATCATATTTTATGTGGTAGAAGGAAATCGAGCTTTCTGATGACTGCAGATAGGTAAAAGACACAGGATATCATACTATGAAAACTTAAGAAATTACCATTACCTACTTACCAGAGAAATTGAAGGAATGACATTGTCACGCAATCTGACTACATCCAGTGTTTTATTAAAATTACTTTCCTTGAAATGAAGTGAGCAGACCAACCAGTTCTTATGTCGGGGATTGATATTTTCAATGCCAATGGCATCTAGCCATTTTCTGTGTAAATCTTCATTTCTGGGGAACCTAAAATTTAATGAAATTAAATATCGACAAATCTAATACCCCAACACTAGTCGTATTTTGTAGGAATCAAAAAAATGATGTTTACAAAGAAATCGTAAAATACACGAACATCTTTTATAAGTCAATATAAAAATACAACAATTTAGAATGGATATTATTTAAAATCAGCACGCTTTATCATAGGAGTTTGCGACATACCTGTGAAGCGTTATTAAAGGTGCATTTTTATCCTTTTTTGCTCCACATTGCAAAATACAACACGAAGGCATGTTGACTAATAGTCTATTAACTTCCACGGAGAATATGGCACTTAATAAACTGATATCTACTTGGTAAATCGTATTTATCCGAAACTAAATTAATATTTTGACAAATCATGTACCACTTATTTATATACATAATATGGCGTCGATGACACGTTTATAGAATTGCCAATTACTTAACTTTTAATTTATACGAAAGTGAGCAAGACACAATATCGTTGTCTCTTTTTGCATATGCAAATTACCATTTGTTAAAAAGAGATAAAGAAATGTCGCTTAGTTCAATGTCGATTCTACCGATATTTGTATAACTAAAGTAGCTATAGAATGTTATTGCGCTTCTATATATTATTCATATTTCTATGGTTCGCGAACACAGAACACAATAACTACCCAAGATTAAATGTTATAGTATATAATATATTATATTCTAAAATCAGGCTACTTTCGTTTAAAACATAGATAGGTGCTAATTAAGTACAAGCACGAAAATCACAGTAATGTATTTCCATTTTCCATAGTGTATTATTAAAATATTTTTGTTTGAATAATAGAATTGGTATCATGGATACAATAAAATTGATTGGAAAATATTTAAATGTTCCTGTTGGAACGGTTTGTTATAATACAGATAAAGTATGTTAAATGTAAATTGTAATGTGTAAAATCTTTCAGTGTTAACTTATTCTAATCCTATAATAAAATTTTTAAAGGTGCTCACAACCTCATTCGGAAAAGAAAATGTCGAGGGATTTGCAAGCATTATACTGCGGTTATCTTCAAAAAGTAACCATGTTATGAAACAGGACGAAATTCTGATAAGCTATCAATGGCTTGAACATATATCTATGTATGCAAATCAAGCCTTTTCTAATCCTGCTTTTGCTAAGAGTTTTTTACAGGTAAATTGTTTAGTTTAACTACATAAAATTAAGAAAAAGCTTAGTTGCTGCACTGGAAATAAGCTACAGTGTCTGGAGATGCTCCATTCTAAGGTAAATATTGATAACTAAAGCAAGTAAGTTGATATTGTGTCAAGTAAGTTTATAATAATAGCTTTTTTATCCTGAACTTTCATTTGCAATTTAATGTCTCACAGTATTTCATTTTTTTCTGAGTAATACATTCATAACATATCTCTGAGGTTAGTGTGCTTCTTGGCAAAAGCCTCTCTAACAGCTTTGCCTAGTCTATCAATAGCAATTCTTCAGTTAGGGCTGCTGTAAGTTACAATTCATCTTCCCACATCTTTCCTTGTCTTACTCGGCTTGTTTTTTGTACCTAGGATTACTGATACGATTTTGTTCCACTTTTGTTGGACGTTATGTATTTTAAGGCCTGTATGTTTCCACTTCAGTTAGTGTATTTTGGTAAAAATGTCAGTGACTTTTGTTTTATTTCTGATTAGCAGTCCTCTGCGACTTTGTTTTTGTGGCCTACACATGGCTTCTTTTTACTCAATCGGGTAAAAAAGTAACTATTTATTTAGCGATAATGTAGCTTAATATTGGTGCAAGATTTTTTTAGTTTTTGAGTTTATGTATTACAAACAACCAAATTTTATCTCTATAATATTGGAATAGATAAGTGTCAAAGAATTTGGTCAAAGTAACCTTTAATTTACCTAAATTCCCACATTGAAGTTCATAATTGTTTTAAAATAGTTGTGATATTTTGAGCAAAAATATTGAATAAATTTTGGTGACAAAAGTTAATAAACGTTTTATAACTGAATTGTTTTAAATAGTTATTTTTATTTTTATTTTTTATTTATTTACATAAAATCCACAGCCAAATATTTATAAACTTACTCTACTTATAATGTACACTAAGAGCCAATAACGGATTTACATTTTTTTTTAAATAGACTTTATAAACAATCACTAAGTTGTTCTGACATTGTCTTTTTTTTACTATGTGTGTTGAAGTAGGCATAATAATATTTTCCTGTGCGTGTCAGATTCAATAGTGTTAATATAATAATAAATATAGATAAATATAGGTAAAAATCATATATAGATAAATATATATAATTAATAAATATTACGATGTTATGTATGTAAGTACATAACATCGTAAAAGTATGTATGTAAGTACATAATTATATATATTACAAGTTTAATACGTAAATATAAAAATATGTGCTTTTATATGTTAAAAATTGGACTAAACTATATTAGCTAATTTAATGTTTTTATTACTTTTGTTATTTCAGATTTAAATTTATCCAAAAATATATCAATATTATAAAATTTTTTATTATAAATGTTATGTAATCGATTAACAAGTGAATTTTTGGCATAATTTGAACTTTTGTATGAAGAATAAAATAAATTTGTGTGTCTAGTTCGTATTTTTGGAACAGAAAATTGCAATGTTTTTGATGATAAATCCAAACAATCTATATGACCAGTGCAAACATTGTGTAAAAAGATCATATCAGCTAAAATACCTGTTTTCCAAAGTCATAAGGTGGTAATAACGGCAAGATTCCTCATAGTTCTTAAATTTGTGATTGTGTCTATAGTTTAAATGTCTTATGAATTTATGTTGAATGTGCTCCAATCTTTGAATATAGGTAACATACTGTGGATTCCAGATAGAACTACAATATTCAAGTACACTATGAACATATGCATAGTATAAAATCCTAAGACAAGCACTATCAGAAAACGGATGACTAACTCTTAACACAAAACCAAGATTTTTGTAAGCCTTCAACTCAACATGTTTGGAAAATATAAATTTAGAGTCTATCAGTACACCCAGGTCCATAACGGCATTTAATTTACTTATTTTTACGTCATTGATTACATATTCAAAATTTATTGGGCACTTTTTTCTGGTGAAAGAAACAATTGAACATTTATTTATATTTATACCAATGTGATTATTAGCGTAATAGAGACCTAATCTGTCGAGATCTGCTTGAAGTTTCATAGAATCGTTATTTGTCCTGATTTGCATGTAAATTTTTGTGTCATCAGCATACATAAGGAAATGCGCATTATGAAAACATTGACCAACATCGTACCAGTAGGCAGCATAAAGGAGCAGACTAAGGATTGAGGCTAGAGGTACACCAGAAGGCACTTTTACAAAGTCAGAGCAATAACCCCCTACTACAACTGCTTGCGAACGGTTGCACAAATATTATTCTACCCATCTCAGTAAATTGCCATGGATACCCAGTTCATATAGTTTCCTTAAAAGTATTGTGTGATCTAAGCCGTCAAAAGCTTTCTCAAAGTCCGTGTAGATCACATCAATTTGAGAGCCCCCATCCATAACATTCATTACATAATCTGTAAAAGCTCCTAAGTTGGTCACTGTTGATCGCCCTTTTATAAATTCATGCTGTTCTTTCGGTTCAATCGATCGGGATCGATTTTACTATGGCAGGATATATATGAGCATAGACTATTCTTTCACATAGTTTACAGAATACATTAAGAATCGAGATTGAGCAATAATGTTCTATTACAGTTTTTAGGACCTTTTTATGTATTGGTACTACGTGTGCTTTTTTCCACATATCAGGAAAATAGCCTTCTTGAAAACACCTATTAAATATTAAAGCTATGGGTTCAGATAAGGATGCAGAACATTACCAAAAAATATAGGCGGTATATTATCACTTCCAGGACCCTTCCTAACATCGAGATTTTTAATGAGCTTTACAATATCCTCTTTGGTAAACAGTATGTCATGAATGACTTCCATGTGGGAAACAACAACACTCGAATCAAATGAATAGTTATCAGTTGGTTTACTAAAGTTCCTTTCAAAAAGATATTAAATGCAGAGCAAATATCAATCTGTGTATTTAAAACTTTATTTTCATATGTCATTTGTTGTGGATAGTTAGAATTATTTAGTCTCTTAGATTTTACGTATGACCAGAAAAAATTTGGATTACTTTTTATTTTTTGTTGAGAACTAATAATATATGAATTATAGCAAACTTTTTGGATTTTTTTCTGTCTAGTCCAGAGCTGAGAAAAGTGTAAATAATATATAGGATTACCAGAACGCTTCCAATCTCTATGAACCTTGGACTTCTCTTTAATCAACTGGATTAAAGGTCTGTTATACCAAATTGGGTAAACGTAGTTTTTCGAGAAATTAACTTCCGGAACAAATAATTGTATGCAGTGATTAATAATAGAATAAAATGTATTAGTAACATCTTCAATATTAATGTTTTTGTCTGTAATAAAAGACCAATTTTGCTTACTAAATGAATCAATTATACTATCATAATCAGCTCGTTTAAATTTTTTTTTTTTTTGTGTGATCGAAATTTAAGTGGAGGAACCAATATATCCAAAGCTATAATAGAAAAAGATGGGTGATACAAATCTTCTTTTACCACTGATAACTCTGCCCTTACTATTGTTATCGACAGGTCAGAGAACACGAGATCTAAGATGTTATTACATTAATTAGAAATTTTATTATACTGAGTGAAACCTAGATATGAAAACTGAGCAATAAGATTTGTTGCGGAATTTTGAATATCAATTGTTCCTTTTTTTAAAACAACTGGTTCAACTGAGTTCCAATTGATGCAAGGTAAGTTATAGTTTCCAGCAATTATGAAATGGTTGGTGTCAATAAATATTTGTACTTACACCGAAATATGAGAGTTAAGAGCTATGTAAACTACAATAATATGTAAATCGTGAGAAGATCCCAGAGTTTTGGCAGGAATTGTAATACTGACACATTCAAGGTCACCAATTAACCATTCAGGTCTCAAACGAGCTTGTAAATGCGAAGCGCACATGATCATAACTCCTCCCCCCAACAATCCCCTATCTTTGCGAAACATAACAAAATTGCCAAAACAAAATTTAGATAAAGTACAAACTCTTTTAAATAGTTACAAAGTATTAATAACTGTTTATACTAATTTAAAACTACTGACACAATCACACAATGGTTTAGAGTGGCAGGCTAGTGCGAGGGAATATAGGAAGTAATGTTGAAGGATGTACCAAATCTTATAAAACATTATACAACAAATATGGTAACATTTGTACTTTGAATGTTAATTAATGTTAGCTAACATTAACTAATTTTTTAAAGCATTTTATTTTCTGCTCCTACACCAAATGTTACTGAATGTGTTATAATGGGCTATAACTGCAGTGTGAGAGCAACTTTAAGGCGTCTATTTTATACTTTTTGTCATCGGCATTAGGTAAAACTCCATTTGTTATGTTATAATGTATTTGTACTGTTTTTTTCATTATTAACGATAGAGAAGCGCTTGACCACAATATATATATATATATATATATATATATATATATATATATATATATATATATATATATATATATATATATATATATATATATATATATATATGTGAAACAAATATTTGTTCATTTAGAATGGTAAAGAAATATCCAAACCTGAATATTTAATTGATTAGATAATAATATTTAGTGTATAAACTTCCAGGGTATAAATGGTACACTGGAGAAGAGTTCATATTTATCCGGAAATCATTTGAACATTACAGATGTGGCTATGTTTTATACTATTTATCCAATTATTGTAAGTATATTTAAGTTTGTAGTTATAGATATAAACATTGGTAAATAACTTATTTGTTGTGAATATTTTTGTGAGGTAGTTGTTAAGCACTTAAAATTTGAAGTTCTCAATATTTTTTGGAAAAAAACCCATACAACATTTTTGAAAAAAAAGATTACAAACATGGCGTACGTTGGGGAGAGGGGGGGGGGGGGGCACAAGAGGGGCAGCTACAACCCCGGGAATTTGTTTACCTCTCTGTTGTAAATAAAAGTATAAGATAAAAATGTCTTAAAATATTATGGTTGCCCCCCCCCCCCCTAGCCCAGAACTTGGGTACACTCTTGATTACAAATGTATAGTTTTGAGATTGTTTTTCTGTTCTTGTATAAAATAATATTATTTTCCAAATTTCTGTTTCCAATCACAAATTAATATCTTATCAAGGAGGAATGGAGAGAAGTATGCTGAATATTAAAAGGATACAAAAAATATGTCATTCAGAGATAAGAAAAAAAAGCTAGATTCTCTTGCTTATGGTTTTTAGGGCAAAAGTAGATATATTGAACACTATCAAGCATTTGACTATGTTCTTTTTGCCAGAGATTACACTTCCAAAGAATGTGATGTGCAGTCTGTTCATATTTACAATTTAATGTAAAGTATTTGTAAAAGGGAGAAGGAAGTAATTTAAACAAGAATAATTTAGCTTTAAAGTTACCGTGTCTAGTGAGAAACTGCGTAACACAATGGTCTATTTCTATCATAATTATATCATATATCGTATACACGTTTTACTGTGGCGTTCTTGAACGGATAGGAAATAGTTATACAAATGCCGTCCTTTAGTTGAACAACACCAACGCGACTGCTATTCAACAATTATTTCATCAATAACGTCGATCACGGGATTAAAAGGTGACGTATTTTTGTTTGAGTTTGCGGTTTGATAAATTCTGGGTTAGAATTTTTTTAAAGTTAGGTATAGGTATAAGACTTCGAAAACAATAATTTAACTAGTGGGATTTAATGGCGTATCCATACTAATTTAACCATTACATTACTTAATCCCGGCAAATTACACTATCAATTTTGATCTATGGTGACAAGTGAACCTTAGCTTTCGATCGCCTTTAAGGAGCTACCAAAAATGGAAGACATTGCTGCTAATTTTATGTTGATATATACTTGTTTTTTTCAGGAGCGTCTATCGTTGATAGAACAAGAGTCCCTGATACACGTATGTAGATGGTTCAAGAACGTTCAAGCCCAGCCAGGTGTTTGTGCAAACAAGAAACTTTTACCCTTAAATACTTTAATCTTATCTGTATTATCTCCGGCCGTTCATTAAAATAATACAGAGCTGCATAAAAATGCTATCATTATTCTAGTTTAAAGTAATTTTGAGTAATCATATGAGATCGAGTCAAATCTAATTACGTCGGCAAATACAAAGGTTTTCATCTTCACATTTACTGATCTCAACAATGATTATTATTTATTAATAGTCAGGATAGAATCGTGATTTTTAAATCATAAGATAGCTAACAAGCAGATATCTCTCCTGATGGAATGAGACAACATCGCCTATCTAAAGATGTTAATATTTCGTTGTTGTCGTTGTGGTTCTCATCACCACTTATTCAATTAATGCCACATGCATAAGTTTACCGGTTACCTTACCGCCTAAACCAGATCACAACAGTGACAGAATACAAGCACTAATGCTATTGCGGCAGGACAGGTTTTTCTGGGCCTCTTTAAAGAATAGGTCATCTTCCTTGCTGCCTAGCAATACGTAAAAGTAGGATGATTGTTAATATCTGTCACTACCCACCACCACTGTGACTACTAGATGGTAAAGTTCTGCAATGTCTCGGCAGGTTTGGGTACCACCGTCTTACCTTTTCTTTCTGCAATAATGGCAAGCCTTGTCACTGTCATGTTTTGATTTGGAGAATGAATGAATGAATAAATGAATGATTACACTTTATTGCGCACCAAAAAAATTAATCGCCTCTGTGGTCTAGTGGTCCAGCGTTGGCGTTGACCACATGAGGTCCCGGGTTCGATTCCTGGGTCGGGCACTTTAAAAAAAGTGTTTTTTCAGTTTTCTGAGAAACACAAAGTTGCCCGGGATTGGAAAGTGCCCGGTTGGCGATAGGCTTGCCACCTATCACATTTGTGGGACCAAGTATCTTCGGCTAATCGTGGGTGCACTTGTTGTACCTCTGCCTACCCCTTCCGGGATATGGGTGTGAAGATGCTTTTTTTTTTAAAAAAAAATTAACAAATTATAACGATAGTATAACTTATATACAAAGGTACACAAAGGCGGTCTTATCGCTAAAGAGGAGAATAAGCTAGCCTGTTTTTTTAGTAACCTTCATAAACTGCAAGTTAGACATGGAACATTTCATAAATAACTTGCGACATATCATATGATATGATTTGTCGCAAATCGCATATGCAACGTCTCTTCATTTGGTTTGTGATATGTCGCACTCATCGAGTACGTAACCAGAAGAGTGGCTATGTTGTTAGTTTTGTTAGAAAATAAATTCCGCCAAAACACTACGCCTGTTGTAATTCTGTGATTGGCCGACTCAAGGTTAATGTGATAATGACGCAGAAATAGTAAACGCGTATTGAATAAAATGAGATAGTTTATATAGTCTACACCTAGGCAAGAGTAAGACGCATAAACAATTGTCCTCGTGTTTCGTGTTATCTGTCCAGTTTAACTTGAGCCATATTATATGAAAGTAAATTAAAATAAAACAATGTTTATTGATGCCAATGAAACGTAATCCCGTCTGTTTTATAATTCGACGTTTTGCTGCTTTTTCCACACCATCTATTTTTTTATATTATTGATAGGTAAGCGCTTGACCTCGATCTCGCCTGATGGTAAGCTGAGGCCTAAGATGGAACGCGCTTCCCTAGAAGATATCTGTTCACTCTTTTCTTGAAGATTCCCAGATTGTACTCGCCCGGGAACACAGACTCAGAAAGATGTTTCAGTCCTTTGTGGTTCGAATGAAGAATGTTGAGTCGAACCGCTTTGTCCGGGTACGTGGAACGTCCACCATATAACAATGCCTAGAATCTGTGCGCCTCGACGATTGATAGAAAAACGGGGATGGCGGAATTAAGTCGTGCAATTCCGCAGCGCACTCTCCAAAGTGTATCCGATAAAAAACCGATAAACTAGCCACTCTGTGGCGATGAGCGAGGCTCTGGAGTTTTTTGCCTACCAGATCATCGTCGTTTATGAGCCTCTCTATCGCCTCAAGTGTCTCCAGCTGGTATTTAGTGGATCCATCCCAGAGGTGAGAGCAGTATTCCATGCACGAACGGATTTGTGCTTTATAAAGGTTGAGCAACTGTCCCGGACTGAAATACTGTCTCACCTTCGCCAGAATACCAAGCTTTTTTGAGGCAACTTGGGCTTTAGATTCGATGTACGAACCAAAGTTGAGAGTAGTAGTGCGTGTTGTGTATAGTATCTAATAGAACAACACGACATTATGCGGTATAATATACCAAACATTGAATATTTTCGAGAGTATCGGGGACATATACACAGGTCACTTGTTACTGCGGTACTGCTTTAGTGCGAGCGTGAATTGATATTTATCAGTGGCAAAACACTGATCAATTTCGAAATTAGATGGCTCATATTTCTACTCTATTAGGTTACATACTCGATGGTCGCACTCGATGAAATCACATCGTTCGTAAATATCATCATATTGACATCGACGTAGTAAGCGAGCGTGTACTGACGAATCGTGCGTGTTGTGTATAGTATGCCGTGTTATGATTACGAAGAGCGAAGCGTCCCACCCGCTCTATAGGAAGTATTTTAAAAATAGACTACACTAAGTGCGTTAAAGTATAAATGTCCTTGGAATGATTTGTCGCAGATCTAAAAATCATTTGTTGGTTTACATACATGAATAAAGTCAAATTTCATTATTTCATAATAATGGTTTTTGACGACAAGTCACAGGTCACTGGTCAGAGTGGTCAGAGTGGATTCGAGCATGGTGTTCGAACCGCGACGAACCTATTGTGATTTGTGTACTTTGCGATTTGTTGCGATTTATATAGAAAGTAATTATTTATCGAAGTATTTAGATTGTTCTTTAGTGAGTAGGTACATGTATAGCGTTAGTATAAATAAGACCAAAATAAAAACAATGAGTGGACTTATATGGAATCATTATGAAAAAATCTCAGGAAAAACTATGGCTAAATGTATATTATGTAAAAGAGTATTCGTATAAAACTTCCAGTACACATCTAAAAAGACATTTGAGTTTTATACGTTTAAGTGCCTATCCAAATTTTTTAAATTCCAATTAAAACAGAGAAAATTTTCAAGTAGGTACCTGTTTTGGCCTATATTGAATACTAAACTTATATCATGATAACTTTTTTTTTTTGAGATATATATACGTATTAACTTTAAGCCTGCCTGCCTTGCGGTAAACGACTAGCCTATTCGGCTCAGATCCTACCTACATATACGAAAGGCCCCGGGTTCGATATCCGGGTGGGGCAACAATGTTATTGAAGTTTTTTTGGAACCTGAAAATCATCGTTAGCGATATTTCGCCTGCGAAATCATAGCGATTTTTTTTTCTTAATTTCATCGAATGATAATGATTTAAAAGTAGCAATCATTTCCATGCCTACTGCAGGTCATTCAAAATAAATTCATGCGCATGGCAACCGGTGCACCATGGTACATGCGCAATGTAGACCTTCACCGGGACCTAGAGCTCCCAACCATCATGCAACATATAAGAACTATCGATACGTTATTTCGAGAAAATAACATAATATCACGAAAATTTACTTCTAAAAACCGCGGCGGCCTACGAGCCTGCGCCTAACGCGCGGCGCAATGCCACGACTCCACCTACCACTACTAGTCCGAACGTCGCAATAAGCCCAGGTCCGGTCTCATACGAGATATATATAGCCGTTTATAGGCCCAATATTAATTTAAACTGGCTGAGCACTCTGCTCGCCCAAAAAGCCGGTGACGCAGTAACGACCTATAAGGGCAACTGTAATTTCGAAAAAAAAAACTTTTTTAAATATCATTTGCCCATTATAGCTATAAGGTCTGCAGCAGCAGCACTGGACTGAAGGACGAGCCAAATGGTCAGCCAGCGGTAGCTCGTAAACTTATCTTCCTTCTTTATAATATTGGAAGTAGGTAAAAGTTGCATTGATATGACGTTTCACTCAGCGCCGACGGCAGAGTGTAGATTAGGATGTTGATAAAATTACTTAATTTAAAATTGAATTTGTAATTAACATTTTTACAGTGACCATAAAATCTCAATTATGTTGGTTACTTCACAGAGAGTTATTGAAATTCCAGTAATTTTATTTTGTTTGATTATAATGCAATACGTAATTATAAGTATTGTAAGTATTTGCAGGAACATCTATTAATTTAACGTAATTAAAGTGGTTATTTTAAACGATAGTAAACAAGCAGCTAGCTCAGTCCTAACACACGCATGTCACGCTTAAAAAGAGTGTCCCAGATAATTTAAAACGTAATTAGCTTAAGTTACGAAAATAAACGATTCAGTATTATTTGTAGTGCAGCGGGCATATATTTTCTGTGGTCTAGTCGTCCGGTGTCAGTGTAGACCACGTGAGTCCCCGGGTTCGATTCCCGGGTTAAGCAATTAAAAAAATGAAATGTGTTTTTTAAGTTTGTTGATAAAAACAAGGTTTCTCGGAATTGGATAATTGCCCGGTTACCGATAGGCTTGCCACCTATCGCATTGTGGAACTATCTTCGGCTAGTCGTGATTTTTATTTTATATCATAAGATAGCAAACAAGCAGATGGGTCTCCTGATGGAAAGAGTCAACTATCGCCTATAGACACAAAATATGTTAATGGTGCGTTGTTATCTTGTGGCGAGGCTAATGTCACACGCATAAGTTTACTGGCTACCTTACCCTCCAAACCGGAACACGACAGCGACAAGCACTGACGCTATTGCGGCAGGAATAGGTAAGGCGGTGGTACCAGACCCGGGCGAAACAATGCAGAACTCTACCACCTAGTAGCCTCGACGTTAGTGACCCGCATAGCCAATCGTTTGCATTTTACGACCTGCCTGGCAGAATGTCAGTTAGTCTATTCTTCAAAAGAGCCCGGAACCAACACGGGGAATGCACTTGTTGTACCTCTACCTACCTCTTCGGGGATTCGGGCGTGAAGATACTCTTGCCATATATCTCCCTCTATCCCCTCTTTATATCTATATATAAGCCCCTAACGCTTTTTCCAAATTTTCTTTCGAAAAGGTAACTATGATACGGTGCAAAAACTATACCATTTGTGGTATTAATGTACTTCTTTTAGTACATACATATAACTGCACCATACTTCCGGAGCTCTAGTATAAAATGAGAAAAAAATATAGAAGCTTTCCCTTAAGTTTTATGCAAAATAGACGTTTGGGGCTATTTAAGACATCGATCTTAATCTTAATAAAACTAAAACATACAAAAGAAGGGCTTCTTGGAACAAGATTCCAATATTCATAGCCCCATAATTGTGCCGAAAAGACCTTTTTTTTCAAAACCCAAGATATATTGCGTCTAAAACAGGATACAATAGAATTGAAAACACCAATAAAATCCCAAGAAAACATTTGTTTACATTAACAAACTTGTTTTCTACTTATCTTTAAAATGTTGCTATATCAACATTAAAAAAATAAACCTTACCGTTTGTGAACACCTTAACCTCCAAATTTCGCCGATGGTACTGGCATCAGTTGTAGTATTGATATATTGTGAAAAAAAAATTCTACAGTAGGTACTACTAGAGAAACAATATGTAAACGGTTGACCCTGCAGGCCATCTCTGAAACTTACCGCTAAATTAAGGTATTTTAAGCTCAAAGGAATTGAAACTATAAGCATAGATTTTTTAAGTGCAAACATATTAACACAATATTTGCTAGCATATAACACTTGTACTGTTTCACAATAAGATAATTATATTTAATTTCCGACCGGTTTCGCTTACACAAGCATCCTCAGGGTATTTACAATAATTATTGTAAATACCCTGAGGATGCTTGTGTATCACACAATAATTATTGTAAATACCCTGAGGATGCTTGTGTAAGCGAAACCGGTCGGAAATTAAATATAATTATCTTATTGTGAAACAGTACAAGTGTTATATGCTAGCAAATATTGTGTTAAAATGGAGTTTCACCAAGTGCCGACGATAAAAAGTGTAGAATATATGCAAACATATTAATTATGACAGTATCTTTGAGTATATACCTGTGTAATATATCTATGGACAGTATATTGATTTTTGAAAAGCTGTGTATTTTGGAAACAGTTATAGATTTTCTCTATCTAAAAAACTGCTTTAGCTAAATAATGGATAGGTTGAAAAATTTCGAAGCAATGTCAAAAAACATTTTTTCAAATATTTTCATCATTGATAAATCCCAAACAAATTGACTGATTTTGATCCAATTATCCGTGTTCAAAGAAGTTTTTAAAGGAGAAAAACTAATAAGATTTTTAAGTCAATCGGTGCATTTATTTCTGAAAGTTATTTCAAAAATATTAAGTAAGTTTGCTAAAAACAACGTAATTTTAATAAATGAATTTTAAAAAACTGTAACTTTTGGGGTTTTTTAAAAATTTCTTAATATCTACTGGGCCGATTTGGTTCAACTTTTCAGGAAGTCTAAGTTGAGCGGAATCCAATCGAATGCCAACCGCGTTTCGATCAGTCCAGCCGTTCAAGAGTTATGAGATGTTTACATACACACATACACAGTACACACACGCACATATACAAACAGACATACTGACGTCATCGTGAAAATAGTCTGGAAAGATTCCTAGGACCTCAAAACGTGGAGATCTGGTGAAAACTCGATTTTCGATAATTGGGACAAAATCAGTAACTTCCTTATCTACATTAGCGGAAAGTTAAAAAAACACATTCGATCAAATATTTAATTACGAAAATTCCGTTTAAGTCTAGAGTCTCAAAAAGCTCTACTTTACGGAACAATCATAATATGGATATATTTTTAAATATTTCTCAACTGTTTCTGAATGATTAATTTGTTCTATATGGCGCTGCCTTTGCAATATAAACTTTTCAAAAGCAGTTGGCGTTGTTTTAAAATGTTAGCTTTCAAAAACAGATGGCGATTCTTTACAACGTAAGCTTTTCATCAACATATGTCATTACTTTAAATCTAGGCTTTTGATTAACAGATGGCGCTGTTTCATAATATAATCTCAAACACTGCGCTGCTCCATATTGAAATCTTAAGAAAGATGACTGGTTTACAATTTAAGCTATTCGAAAAAAGATGGTGCTGTCTTAAATTGCTATCTGATTCGATTTATATATAAAAGAAACAGCAATACGGGCACCGCTCTGAAGATAATAATGAAAGCACACCAAAGTTAGCGCCCTACTTTTTTTTCTGAAATTTCTGAAATTTATTTGTACATATCGTTAGTGCGTCGTTTTGTCTTTCATTGTTTGTCATAAATAATTGTTTGTGCGTATCTTGTTTATTTATAAACAACTAGCTGACCCGCGCAGCTTCGCCCGCGAGATGTCGTTAAGATAGCTTTTCATACAAATTTTATCCCTTATTTCAACCCTTTAAGGGATGATTTTGAAAAAAAAATTAGCCTATGTTTGACCCCGGCTTTTCGACTACTTCCATGCCAAATTTCAGGAAAATCGGTCCAGCGGTTTAGGCGTGAAAGCGTAACAGACAGACAGACAGACTTTCGCATTTATAATATTAGTATGGATAATAAAAACGCACTCTCAAATTAGGCCCCCAAATACTAATTATGAGTTTTTATATATTCACTTGCATTTTTTTTTATAAAATACATTTGTTTTAACGACAAAATATTTATATTTTTTTGATTAATTAACAATGTTCATTTAACTGAATAATTATTAAGATGTACGAGTAATTGTTATTCGCATGAGTCAATCAGAGATTTAGGGATTAGAGTTTTTTTTTTAATGACAGAAATTGTATACTTTGATAATGAAGTACATACCTAGGTATAGTAATACAAAGACTGGATTATTGTTATTACTTATTTCAATTAAATAAAAATACAACATACGAGTCATCGGGCGTGTTATTTGAAACAGCAATCAGGCGCTATAGCCTATAGTGCTTCATTTAAGAATATTTATTCAGATTAATTCAGTTCATATAGCTTTTTATATGAAATTTATATTAAAAAAAATTATATTAAAAGTCTTGACCATGTAATGGTCAAGTATGACTTTTAAAAGAACCGCCTTAAATTAAATATGAAATTGACGTGTATGCCGGTATGCGCATGACAAATTATATATCTTTGCTTTTATAATTTGTAATTAACAAGTAGGTAAACCTAATTCACGCGTATGAATGGATCTCCTTTCGAAGATCATCAGCTCTTTTTAAGTTTTTTGCAAATTATGTAGGTAGGTACATGGAGCAACATGGCGGTCTAAAGATGTAGGAATGTGTTGGTTTTTTAATTTAGAGATAGTTGATAGGTTTTATTTTGAGGCCGTAAATTTTTAAAGCTTTTCTGTTATATTTCATATCTCTGTCATTTCCAATCTATTTTATAGATTCAGGCGTTATTTTGCGACAATCTATAACTCAATACTTCCGAATTTAATGCTTTAATTGTTGTTCTGTGCTTTTCGACTATTCTGAAGATGATTTGAGAGATTATTATATTCTTTGCTTTGATTACGAAGTGAAACATGCGTTAAGTAACATGTATTGTGTGATTCTGTTTGTGATACTAGCGTGGTGGAATGGGTGGTAGACGTGAGGACTATTGCGTAACTAGAATCTTGGTTTTAATTCTAGACCTTAAATAAGTTTTTTTCACTTCTTACATTACATATTCTTTTTATTTCATTGGCGTTGCAGAACACAAAACTAAGCCACGTATGTGAGATTTTCAGGAATGATGCTAATTAAATAATCTTATTTCTTTTTTACTATCTAAACTACAGTACAACCCGTTTAACACGAATTTACAGGGACCCAACCAAAAATGCGCCTTAACCGAAAATCCGTATTATGCAAGTTAGGTAAATCTAATAAGTTTTTATTTCGTATATGTATGTAGGAATTATATCTTTTTAAAAAGTAATAACTTATTTTAGTTTGACAAAAAATTAATGCGTTAGAAATTACAAGATTTTTGACATAATTCAACTTTTGTAGTGCGTCTTCGCTTTGACACAAAAAGTTACAAAGGGTCATAAATCGATAACTGCTGATAATGCCAGACTCTTAATTCACGTAACCAAACGTCAATTAAGTCGATGCGCTTAGGGCTCTTACATACATAAACATGATACAATACCACGTCGTGCAAAGACGCGGTATAATATGTAAAAAAATGTGTAAGAGTCCTGAACGATTCCACCCGATTGATGCTTTGTTACGTGAACCGGGCCCCTGGGGCCTAATTCACGTAAAAAAATAAACGTTTCGACACGTAATCGCGTCGAAACGTTTAAGACACACATTTTCTTAGATATTATGCCGGGTCGCAGCTCGTCTCGACGTTCTATCGTGTTTATGTGTGAGAGAGCCCTAAGCGCATTTACTCAATTACGTGAATTAGAGGGCTGGGCGTTTTACGAATCGTCTAGTAGGAAGCAGACTTATCTTTATTTTGTTCATTATCACTAAGGGCCTCTTTTTGTTTGCTTTTAAATAAGATCTCTAATTGATTAAATATTGTACGGTTTTCATGTTGTACATTTAATGCAATTAATGGACGCTGCCGCATGATATGGTGCTAGCGTATTAAACGGGTTACGCTTACGATACGTATTAAGCGTTAAGAAGTTTATGAAAATATGTTTCAAGTTGCAAGCACAGACGTAAAATGGCGTATTATGCAAGAAATCGTATTAAGCCCGATCGCTTTAAGCGGGTTCTACTGTATTTATTTTCTATTCAAATCTGAATGTCGGTTGCGGATCGGTAGGGAAAGTGATAAGCTTGCATATCACTTACCCTACCGCTGGCACCCCATAGACCTACAATAATATTGCACAATACTTTTATTGTGCAATAATATTGAATACCCCTTTGATTCGAAATGTTCAATAAATTCACTCAATAAAAATTGACAAACCAGTCTGATCAATATTTTCGTGCGATCAACATGTTTATGCGGCCACCATGCTGGTGATTTGAGAAACAGCTTGAGAAAACATCTCATTACACTTGACTAATAATATATCATAGGCCATATTTTTCTTGTCCCGATCATGATAAAGTTTATTTTTATTTGCCAAAAAGCCGGTAAATCTCTATACGCTTTACATTCAAGTAAAAACTCCCATTCTTTATATTTCACAGCATTCTTGTTCGCCATTATGCTTAAATTTCCGAAGTGAAAAATATTGTGCAATAATAAGCCTACACAGAGCAAAAAAAAAATATTGCACAATAATCGCTCAAACTTTTCAAAGTTGAATAAGATTGTATAATCAGATATATTGTGCAATATTATTGTAGGTGTATGGGCCACCTTAGGCTATTAAAACAGTCAGTGGTTATTTTTAATATTGGGTGTGTTCCTGACGAATGTCTTTTTTTTATATTATAAGATAGCAAACAAGCAGATGGGTCTTCTGATGGAAAAAGCCAACCATCGCCTATAGACGTCAAAAGTGTTAATGGTGCGTTGCTATCATGTGGCGAGGTCTAATGCTACATGCATAGGTTTACCGGCTACCTTATCCTCCAAGCCGGAACACAACAGTGACAGGAACTGATGCTTTTACGGCAGGAATAGGTAAGGCGGTGGTACCAGACCCGGGCGAGAGAATGCAGATCTGTACACACTCTATAGATACTAAGACATAATCCAATGCTGCCATTTTACTTTGTAATTCAAGGCGCCTTTGCATAATTCTGACAATTTTTCTACAGTTTTTGACAGTAAAAATAGAAAGTATGTCCGAAAGAAATTGGCTAAACTTAGACAAATTTGTTTACTCTGACAGGCCTAAGTAAGTTTGGTAGAAGGTCAGACACCCTAGTGAACATGGTTACATCTAAAATAACTGAATCAAACGGCAATTGAGGTTCTGGTTGGCGACAGTTTTTTCTTTGCGATATGGGGAACTAGAGACATATATAGGTGCTTATCTGTGATATCGAGGTGTCAATACACAACTAAAAGCCTTCGAAATGCTACGGAGAATTTGGTCTAGAAAAACATCAATAACATTTTTTTCCAGATCCGGAGATTAAACTCGGGATTCGCGAAAAATAAACCATGAGATAGTAGAAAGTAATTATTACTAAACGTTTCCCGCGGTATAACCCGCATAGGTCCTAAAGCAATATAAAATGTAGCCCATGCCACTCAGACGTAATATGGTATTCTATTGGTTAAAGAATTTTTAAACATTGGTAATTCTAGATTACTTTCTACAAACAAACTCGCAAACTTTTAAACTTTACCTCTTTGTAATATTATAGTAGAAACTTTCAATAAAATACTGTTAAATTTTCTTTCAGACAACATCAGTTAAACCTATTTGGAAGATAGATCCGTTACCAGAACAAATATTACCACACGAACTGCACAAAAAAGTGCTCAAGTCTGAAAAACCTGTTATTTATTTCCCTCAACCATTTTCGTTTCCCAGGTACCCAGTAATTGTTTATTGGCGGTGAAGTAAATTATACGATTCGGCAAAGAACGTTATCGAAGCGTAATTATTACTTAAATCCTAAGTAGATGCCTTTTTAAGTGCGTTTGTTGAGTAATAAAATTACTGTCCAAAATCATTATCATTTTATTCTAAAGTTTATTGATATTTTATATAATAGAAATAAGAATAGCAAATAAACAGATCAGTTTAGCGAGGGGGAAGGAGAAGGGAAGGGTCTTAAAAATACCACGTTTAGAAAAAGTTGTAGGTAGCAATCAATAAAAAATGGTTAACGTAGTATGGGTTAGTAGTTTTTTTATTTGATTGAAAATGCTTAAACCGTTTACGATGTGCAACGTGAGATAAAAGAAGAGATTGTTGACGTCGACTAATAAGTATCTCGTTTGTCGTAACATACATACCACGACAAGTTTGTCTGTAGTAGGTAAAACGACTTTGTACTTTGATTAGGTGTATAGATGAATTATCAATAAAAATAGCTATGTACAGATAGTAACCCTTTATTTTATCACTAATATTTTTATCTTATTTTATAAGGACACTTATACTAAGATTCCGAGACATTTTGAGAAGATCGACCTTTCTGCGATATATCAACGGCTGTGATGTGATGGTATGTAGCTATGGCTACCTACTAGTGCTTCATAATGCCTTCGGCACAGAATACATAATAGTACAAGTACCTTCGGCTACGTGACGGACAGTCTACAGACTACATCATTGATTGACATTTAGTCGATAAGGGTATACATCACTAGCAAAAATCGCTAGCGATTTTAATTCCATCGATCGTTTGTTGTATTTTGTTAGATTTGTGTTTTTATAAGAGGAAGTTAACATTACAAAAGTAATAAGAATACAGTTCTTAACTAATTTAAACAAATAATATATCTACACTAAGTGCAAATATCTAAACTATAAAGTCGTAATGTGTCAATTAGTAATGTAGGCTAGGCATTCACATCAACAACAAACCCACACCCCGTTATCAAACCCTCCATTTTGATAAAATTCAACGTAGTGATACGGTTTGTCGACAATACTACACTTACCATCGGTTTTGAGCCACAGTCTCCCAGATACATTGGATCTCAATGTGTGTTCTATCGACTGTAATGCGAGGAGGAATTAGTGCCGACATCCGTTTCACCATCTCACTACACGCCCCAATATTAATTCTTTTACATTCTTCAAACTATAAACTCCAGTTACAGTAAGAAATAAAATTTAACTTAATTTGCTTTTGTACCTAATAGTGCCTAATTAAATCGGGCTAAAAGTTGTTCGGTGTGTCTTGCGTCTGATATGCTGCTCTTGGCCGCCGTCTTATCGGTCGGTTTGCGTTGACCCGGAGAATGTAACTTATCAATAATTAAAATGTAGATTTTATAATGCAAGATCTTTAGGTCTATAATATGTAGTAATAAAAGAACTTACTGCAAAACCATCTTTGTCTCCATTCATAATAACCAATAACACTCAGGTTTTCGTTACTTGTTGCACTTAAAGTAAGGTTTTTAGAAGCTTTGACGCAATGGTATACAAACACGACCAAGATATTCGAGTGACATATTTATTATATATTTTATGGAGATGTAAAGAAGTACGAATGATTAAATGTACAACGAAATTATAATTACCTCATTATAATTATTTTTCATTTTGTTTACTACTCTTCCATAATTGTAGCAAATGTCTAGTCTGTAGTGAAGTGTAGTGTACAAATTGTCGTTGGTTACAGTCAACAGTGCAATAGTGATTACAATTTAGTTCAAAGGTCAAGGAATTATATGGATTGTCGTCAATTAGGTAATCATTGTGATGAAGAGGTTTTATTGTTATATTGCTTCCTTCTATCAGAAAAACGCAACATCAGACAACGTTCTAATTTGTTTGAATAGGAACAACCGTTATCTTCGGACTCTGAAAAGAAAAATGGCGATGGTATAACTGCCATTAGATCTAATCTTAAAGATAGCAAATTACTTGTTTGTGACACAGATAAATCTAAGACGATGATGACACAGATTGGATCCTCGATCTATTTCTGTGGTTTGTGATATATGTATATTGACAAACAATACTTAGGTACCTATACATTGTAATGCATAAAATATGTATGAGTTGAAATATATATTTGGGTAGTTCTATAAACTAAGGAATTATCGGCGGCTCAGCCAAAATATGACAAAAAAAAATGTTCTAAACACGTTTTATTGTATAGCATACCACTATTTTTAACTGTTTCTATTCGGTCACTAAAAATAATCAAGATTCACAATTATTTTCAAATCGAAATTACTGTTTAAAGTCCCAAATTCTCAGAATCCTGCAATGTCCCTCGAACAAATTTTAGTTGAAAGTGCGGCGTGATTTATTTTATTCTACATCAAGGTCATAAATGAAACTCAGGTTAATAAGTTTACTATTTTTTCTTACTAGGCAGGACAATAATTATCCTGTTTTCTCAAAAATATACCTATTCCGTAAATCTTGATAACATTTTGTCCCCACGATTTAATATCAGGATCCTGCTCAATGTAAAACAAGAAAATATTCGCAAAACTGCTTGCCGTGCGACGTTACCGTTCAGCTGAGTCGAACGTACCTACGAAAGAGACAACGAATGTTATCTATCATATGTTTCCTAGCGCGTCGTTTTGTCAGCCCAGTGCTGTAGACAAGGAGAGTGGTGCCGTAATCAGTGGAGTTCACAGAATCCTGGTAAGATATTTCTTGAATAAAATAAACAAAATATAAGCAATTTTAGCATTTTGATATGTAGTTTGTTCGCACACAAGCTTAGTTAAGTTTTATTTTTGTTAAATGTTATAAATTGATTTGTTTTTTCATCATTAGTTAGAATTTCTCAGGAACCTGGTCTCAGCATCCTGTCCAATTGAGACCCAGGATACTTGAGAACTATCCAGGATCCTGAGAAAATCATACTTAAATATTGTTTTGGTGCATGTTATACATAATAATAATAATTTAAACCTATAAATATACAACTACCTACGAATAAATAATATAACAAGTCATTTGATTAGCTCTAGAAACCAAGAAAAAAACAAAAAGATAAGCTGATTGCAAAGCTGAAACAAAAACTTAACAGATATAAAAAAAGATGCCAGAGATTGAAAAATCAAAAGAAAGGACCTTATATTTCTCCTAAAACCACAATGGCTAAACTAGCTGATGATCCAGTGGTGCCGTATGCAAAAGAACTGCAAATGATGTAGCTTATGGAGGTGATGTTACTAATCTGACCGAATTATATATAATCTGAGTCATCCAAAGTCGCTGTCCAGGTGTGACACTTCTTATAGTCACTAAAAAAGAAATTGAGGATATGGAAAGATTAATTTCAAGCGATCAACAGAATTTAATTGCTTTTAATGGAACACTCAAAGTCCATCAAGTACAGGGTAGTGCTTTCATGCCACAAAAGCTACAGATGAAATCACTCAGCTGTTTTTGTGGTTAAGGTATCATGTGTAAACATTACCGAATGGGTCTTTTAGAATACCCGGCAAAATCACGGCAAATTTTCAACGACGTCTACCAAAGTGATATAGAATCAAGGGATGAGCTTCAAACATGAGCGTTGCAAGCGATCTTACTTTAAATTTGGAAAACCCAGAAATCTTTGCCTGATTTTCAAACTGATCCCACTACTCTCTTCCCAGATCTATCCTAGGAAAAAGAAAATCAAAGAAAATATATAACCCAAGAAAGAAAAGTTAAAGATACTATTAACAAACAATCAATAAAAGAAAAAGTAATTATGTTAAGGAAAGATAAAATTAAAACAACGACTAACTATAAAAAAGGACTCGATACAGAAAAATAAATTAAATTTCAAGAAATATACAGGTAAAGAAAATAAATCATCGAAATCAAAGGAAAATAAAGATAAGTTTAGTGATTGCAAGTGCCTTATTTTTGATGCCCTTTACAGTGAAGATACGACAGAAAAGAACTGGGTTCAGTGTCTATCATGTAATTATTGGGCACAAGAGGGATGTATTAAAGGTCACAAGGTAAAAACCTACATTATTTGCGTGTCCTGACTGTTTAACTGTGATTACAAAAAATAGCTTAACAAGATTTCAAGCAGACTGCCAAAATTATTATTTACTGTTACTAGATTTAAGTATATTGTACTAGATTGAAATATCGTTGATCTAAAACTTCGTACATTCATGTTGTTACATTATTTTTAATAAAGATTTTAACAAATTAGATTATATAATAATAGTTGTAGTGCTCAATGATCATTTGAAGATAAATGTTTTTATTCCAGACTGTTTTAAGAGAGAATTAGTGTCCAAGCTTAGTATTAAGCTGATTTTTGTTATTATAGAAGGTTCTTAGATTATTACAAATTACTGTTAAAAAATTGTTTAATATATAATACACAATCTCAATTATTTATTTATATTTTTCTTAGTTTCCTGATTACACTCTCAGTTTCCTGATTACACTCTCAGTTTCCTGTCGCTTGATTTTCTTTAAATGGCCGCAAATCAAAAACTAATAAACATTTTGACTGTCCTCCTTAGGATAAGATAAAAGATATTGTATTCTTGTTATTAAAATAAATTTCTCAACCAAAACACATAAAAAAGTCTGGCCGAAATCATACTCATATTCTTCCTTAGTTTGTAGAACTACCCATTTAATAAACACCCAATCTATAAATACACCTCGGATAACAATTATTTCAACCCCTCGACAGGTAACTCAACTGGTAACCTGGTAATAAATCGATGTGTGCATGTATATATCCTATGTACTTTTTTGTTATAAGATACTCGTAGCAAACAAGCAGATGGGTCTCCTGATGGAAAGAGTCAACCATCGCCTATAGACATCAAAGGTGTTAATAATGCGTTGCTATCTTAATGCCACATGCATAAGTTTACCAGCTACCTTACTTTCAAACCGGAACACGACAGTGACAAGCACTGACGCTATTGCAGCTGGGATAGGTAAGGTGGTGGTACCAGACCCAGGCGAGACAATGGAGAACTCTACCACCTAGTAGCCACGATGATAGTGACTCGTATAGCCAATCGGTCGCCTTTTACGATCTGCCTGGCACAACGGCAGTTGACCTATTCTTCAAAGGAGCCGGGGACCAACACGAGGAAAAGATTTTTCGCCGTGTTGCTCCCGTGGAAACCAAGGGGAAATTTTAAATTTTCGATGCAGTTTTCATGTAGTTTTTAGATTAGGACGAAAGGTGATCCATATAAGCGAATTACCAATGACAAACATGCAATTCGGTAAGGAGGTAGTTTATGAGTAGGAAAGCGCTAAGAACAGATTTCAGAACGGAGAATAAAAAGGTCTAAAGCAAACACATTTTAGGTAACTTCATTATCTATGGATCTATTAATAAACTTCCATATTTGATATTTTGCACTCTTCATCGTCGGCGCTTGGTGAAACGCGATTTCAGTTCATTGTTTTATTCAAACAACTTTTGTTCTGTTTAAAAATAAAGTTAAGTTTTGTTTTTTTATTTTATTTCATAGGATTATTGCCTCTCTGGTCTAGATTCCCAGGTTCGCAAATCAAAAATGCGTTTTTTCAGTTTTCTGATAAAAATTGCCGGTGATTGGATAAATGCCTGGTTGGCAAAAAGCTTGCTACCTATCACATTGTGGGATTAAGTATTATTGGGTTATTGTGGATGCACTGGTTGTACCTCTGTCTGCCAGTTTAGGGATACGGGCGCGAATATACATTTTTTCATAGAATAGCAAACTAGCAGAAGGTTCTCCTGATGGAAAGATATAATTATTACCACATCACCACAGTTAATCGAGTGTTAGAATGCCAAATGCACAAGTTTATCGACTACTTTACCCTCCAAACCGGATCAAGACACAGACAAGCACCGACTAGGTAATAGGTATCGCTTTGGTACCGAATAGGTAAATTCTGGTACCAAAGCAGGCGAGACGCTGCCACTTACCACCTACTTATTGGTTAGGATATTAGTAATACGTATTAGCATTTTCTCGGCATTTTCGAGATGCCTACTATAAAAACAGTTTTTCTGTTCTTTAAAAAAGTTAAATTTTAAGTATTCATGGATATAAGCATGGGCGTACCGAGGGGGGGGGGGGGGCAACTGCCCCCCCTGGATTTTTTTACCTCTCTAACACGCCCATATAACACGCATATAACACGCCCATGGAATGGTACGCCCATGGATATAAGTAATTGTAACTCATTACATTCGATTGTAAAAATGTTACCTGATTCTAGTTCTTGAAAACAAGATCTGATCTGATCTTTCAACAACGCTCGTGATTGTTGCGATGATACAGATTCTTGTATTTTATTCCAAAGTTCTGCTTCGCGAGGGATACCGCGGGCATCAACCTACAGGACATCATATCACTTTATTACTTTGCAGTAAGAGATAAAAGATTTATTTTTATTTCATAGATAGTTTCATAGGATAGACGGCTTAGCCGTAAAAACGTAATAAACAAAAAACTCACTTTCGCATTTATAACACTAGCTGCAGTCTGCTGAATTATATTTTTTTTGGCGAATCTCGCGGGATCGACTAATTTTCCCAAATAAAAAGTAGCCTATGTGATATTCTAGGTCAATATCTATCTGTGCGCCTTATAATTTCATTCAAATCCGCTCAGTAGTTTTTGCGTGATTGAGTAACAAACATTCATCCATCCGAACATCCAAACATCCAAACATCCAAACTTTCCTATTTATAATATTACTATAGATTAATTTCAATATTGTGTAAGCTGTCGAATGTTTGTTAGGTTAAGGCTTTTAAGTTCGAATATTTGAGAGTTGGTTGTAAATTTTAAGTTAGGATGATCTTCAGTTGGTTTGAAAAATTCATATTAAAAATTTCGAAAGAGCCATAAAATAACAAATTTAAACCGTATATAACAAAACATTTATTTTCTTTAAAAATAAGTAAGACTCTTAACTTCCATACTTTTTTTATAGAATCGGTGGATATGTCGCAGTGAAATTGTCAGTACCGTTAGATTGTAATCTACCTAGGGATTTTATAATTTGGTTAGGTTAGGTTAGCAGTTAAATTATAATATCACTTAGGTAGATTATAATCTAACGGTACTGACAATTTCACTGCGACAGATATACGAGCACGTGGGCTACCTGATGTTAAGCCACTGCCACTGCGCATGGCCATTTGCAACTTAAAGTTGTTTCTAATGCGATACCCACTTCTGATGTCTGTCATCCGCCTCTTAAAGTCACCTGAGTTACAACTCCCTGGGAAAACTGAGCTGAGAAAGCGATATCCAACCATTAATTTATTTGGATACAAAATTTAGCTTTTTCTGTGGTAATAAAATGGTAAAAAATATAGATAGTGATATCAGATAATTTACAAAATATCTTACCACTTCCAAATTAGCGAACACGCATTGACTCAAACACTGAAATAAAAAAATATTTTTAAAAAGATTGTACATATAACTAAATATCAATTTCATTGACTATACCAAAACCTTTAATAGCCTCAGCTATTCTTCAATATTAAAGGCACTTAAAATCAAGGAGTTTCAATGTCTTATATCCATCTCCTACAGAACATATACTGCAATAGTACCGCATCCGTTAAACTTCACAAACATGGACCATCATTTCCAGGAGCATAGCTGCCACCGTAACTGCCTTATCAATCATACGTGCGTAAGCCCAAACGTGCGTAAGCTGTCCATAGAGGCAGAAACTTTAGAAAAACTAGTCATCATCAGCTAAAATGATTAATTAATGAGTTTGTCGGAAAAAAGTCAAGGAGAGTGTATATATATTTAATATTTTATTGTACACAACAGTAAATAATATAACAATTAGAAACGAAAGAAAAATCATACAAAAGGTAGACTTATCTCTGCAGTATAAGGATTTCTTCCAGCCTACCCAGCTTATGAAGCTATTAAGTAGAAGCAGCAGACATTGTGCACAAAATTAAAAGTAAATCACAACATACAACACTTTAAAACACGATAGTTAAAACTTAAAACACGTATAGGGAAATAGTGAAAAAATACTTACTTAGGCTATGATTCCCTAACTATGATTAATAAATTAAATAACTACAAATAACCAAAACTTATTTTAATGAAAAATAGTAATTTCTTAGATTTTTTTAAACACTGGCAGAGACGGGCTGTTACGAATGGTGAACGGAAGAGAGTTCTATAGTTTAACGGCCTGAACCGTAAATGAGCGAGAATAAGCTTGAGAATGAGACTCGGGAAATTTAATAAAGAACGCACAGATTTTCGACAGGGAGAATCAAGGGAATGTAGAAATATGAAACGCTCGCGCAGGTATGGAGGAGTTGCAGGATTAAACATAATGTTATAAATTAAACACAAAATATGAGTATTCCTACGAAGCTGAATAGGTAGTAAATTAAGCTGGGCTTTGAAGTTCGACACATGGTCATATTTGCGCAAGCCAAACACAAAACGAATACATAAGTTTTGGAGTCTTTCAAGTTTGTTAACAAGCTCTTCAGTAACATCTAGAAGCAAGAATCGGCGTAATCTAAAATAGGCAAAATTAGAGTATGAATGAGAGTAATTTTAGTCTTGAGTGGGAGAAAGTTTTTTAAAGTATTTAAAGAATGAAAGACAAAGTATATTTTTTACACAAATTATTAATATGGGCTTCCCATGACAATTCGGTGCTAAAAAGACACTTAAATTTGTAACCTGATTGGAATATAAGTTAATAGAATTATTGTATACATCGGTGGCAAATTGAAATTATCTAAAGAATTTAACATATACCTACTGCCAAAAAGTTAAATATTGGCTCAATTGCTTGAGAATAATAATATATTATTAGGAAGAATTTGAGGAATAATAAGTGAAATCATTCTGGAACAAATGTTATCGTTACCTACTGCTCCGGAAGAAATGGGCATAATATGCTTCTTAACCACTTCGTCAGAACGGATTTTAAAAAGAAAGTGGGACAGCTAGGAGGATTAACAGAATAAAGGGAGTTGAGAGTTACAGTTTTGGTAACTTTATCTAAAGAAATTGGAGGTGTAGAAAAATGAGTATTAAGGGTGTCTATATCGGAAAAACTATCACCAGAAATCTGAATCTTGCCGACATCTAGAGATTTAAGGAATCTCGAAGCATCTTGAGAATTAGAATTGGCGACAGTGTCGTGTATTGGCAATAGTGTAACGACGCCTAGCAGAACGACAAAGTTTGTTACATTTGTTGCGAGAAAGCTTATACTGTTCCAAATTATAATCTGAAGGCAGCTTTTTGTACCGGCGATTTGCTTGATTTCTTGCAGCTATAGCCTTTTTAATATTATCAGTTAACCAGGGTGATGGCTGATGCTTAATTTTGATTCTCTTAATTGGAGCATGACTGTCATATAAATTGAGTATAATAGAATAGAAGCAAGTAATCTCCATGCTGTGTAATACCGGAGACCAGTCAATGGCTTTGGCATCCTCTATTAGAGAATCAGAATTAATGTTCTTAAAAGATCGACGAAGAGAATAGACAGCTTTTATTTTTAGTACCCGAATTCTGTACGAGAGGAAGATTAAATAGTGATAAGAAAAACATGAAGGGATTTGACCATGAGTGTTGACACACGGTGGTTGTGAGACAATCATCAAATCTAGAAGAGAGGGGGGACAGTTTGGAGACTTATGAGTTGCAGAGAGGGGAAGAACATGCAAATCGAAACCGGCTAGTAAAGAAAGTAGTTGGCGAGAGCGAGAGTCAGTTTTTAACAGACGTGTTAAAATCTCCTAGGAGTAAAACATGTTTATAAATAGGTCGAAAATCGTTGAGTAAACTATCAAGCGTAGAGAAATAATTAACATGTAAAGAAGGACTATAAATGACAGATAATAGAAATTTAGTATGATTCAGACATATTTCAACTATTCACTAGTGGAAACAGTAAGAATCCTGTAGGGGATATCCGATCGAAGATAGATGGTGACACCTCCGCCACCTTTGCCCGTGCGATCGTTGCGAATAAGTACAAGAAAAGATGAAAGGGAAGGCTTTAAGAAAGATTCAGAACCAAGAACAGCATCAACAATTTTGCTACCGAAAGCCGCTAGAAGGTTAGGATAATGACTAGGAATACTCTGAGCGTTAATGTGAACTACATTAAAATTATTTGAGAAGTTAGAAAATATGGAACATAGTTCTCCATTTAATGAAGTATCAGCGACGTGCTGCCAGTGCTCAAAAATTCATTATCAGACGAAGAGCAAGAAAGAAAATTATTATCTAGTATATCAATATCGTCATCCATTAACATAAATATTATCAATAACTATTTATATTTTGTATTTAAAAAAAATACTTTTTAACTTAATTAATAAAGCAAACAAAAAAGAAGTTATAAAACAAAAATAAAAATATATATGAATACGTATATATATATCTAAATAAACAAACTAGTTATAAATTCGAAGTGTGAATAATTTGTAATATCACTTTTATACGGTAAGAGAACGAACGTTATGCTGAAAATTTATTTGCAGTAAAAACGCATAGATGACAGCATACAAAATATCTCGAGTCTATAGGCCGCATTTAAGGCGATAGCATATGCCAAACTACGAAATAGACTTCTCTTTGAAAGCCTACTACTCCTAAACGGTTAATCCAATAATTAAAAAAAATATATACATTATACGTATAATAAAATTAATTTTAAATTTAAAGTTCGTTTTTTCAAATTTTATTGTTATTTTTGACGGAAAAAATCGAATTCCTCTCTTATTTTTACGCAAAAATTTTCTTATAACTTCCAAACTACTGAAACGATTTTGATGATTTTTTCACTTTATTATAGATAATTTATCGCTTTATAAAATTTAAGTTCAACATTTAAAAAAATTATAACAGTGTGCCATTAAATCAATAAAAACCTTATTACTTCATTCGCGGACAGCGCTCGCGCTTGAATTTGAATTGTTTGTAAATTTTTTGGAAAAAGTGACAGATGGTTTTTATATCAATGCAGACAGGTAATTATGATGAAAAAATATATTTTTTTAATTTTATGCCAACATTTTATATAAAATGGTATGAAACCCACTATCCCCTAAACTCTACAGCCACATTAGACGAAGTCTTCAGAACTTCAACGGTAAGCTGGCAAGGTAGGGGCATAGTTGTTGGGGAATACAGGTTAACAAACCTTCGTTTGCTGACGACATTATCCTCTTTTCTTCTACGACGACAGAACTCGGCTCTATGATCAATGATCTTGTCTCGAGGTCGGGCTTCGGATGAACTTGTCTAAGACCAAGCTGATGACTAATAGCTTAAGATATAGTGTGGAAGTCGATCCATACTATGTCTTATGCCAGCGAGCATTTTGATGTAAAACTAACTGACCGCATCAGGAATAGCTCACTGCGCTCCTAAACACAGATCACAGACGTTGGTCATAAAGCTGCTGAACTGAAGTGGAACTGGGCAGGCTACATCTACCGCATGTCAGATGACCTATGGGCCAAAAGTATCTACCTTCAAGTGAATCCCACATAATATAACACGACGTCGCGGCAGGCCCAGAGGAAGACGGCGGGACGAACTAGACTCACACTGCCCCAACTGGCTAGAAAAAGCTTTAAATCGTGAGGAACGGAAGAAAGGATGAAGGCCTTTGCCATGCAGGGAAACAGATCTGCCTAATACTCGTAATAACACTAAAGGAGAAGAAATAAAATAAATGATTAAAATAACCTGCAATATAAAACGATTTTTATTAACATAAACTCTTGTATTGCTTCACAAATATAATTTATTTATCAACCGACGAAAAGAGGTTATTAGTTGCCTGTATTTAAAGTTGGTTTAATTATTCAAATTCAATTATATTACAACCACTTTAATTTATACATCTTAAAGTCAACCGGTTTCACCTATTAGAACATCGTCAGGGTTTTTAGTATAATTATATTCAAAACCATAATTACTGTACACACAAAGATAATGACAAGAATTGGCCCTCTATGATGCCCTAATGAAGCTCCAACAGGCAAAACCGGCTGACTTTAAGATGAATAAATTAAAGTGATTGTGATATAAATAAATTTTATTAGTGAAACAAATGTAAGGTTTATGTTAAGAAAATAAATATGATTCAGTTTTACCAAGTGTCATCGATTATATAATTTTTTATAGAAATAATAAATTATAAGATATATTATTTACTAGCGGTGCCCGCGACTTTGTTCGCGTGAAAAAAAATTCTAAAATAAAAACCCTCATAGTTCCCGTTCCCGTGGGATTTCCGAAATAAGAACTACCCTATGTCCTTTCTTGGGTCTCAAACTATATTTGTACCAAATTTTATCCAAATCGGTTCAGCGGTTTAGCCGTGAAAGAGTAACAGACAGACAGACAGACAGACAGACAGACAGAGTTACTTTCGCATTTATAATATTAGTATGGATTCTTACTATTCATAATATAAATTATATACCTATATTGGTAAACAAGCAGATGGGTCCCCTAATGGAAAGAGCCAACCATCGCCTATAGACACCAATGATGTTCATGGTGCGTTCCTATCTTGTGATATCTTTTGGCAAGGTCTAATGGCACATGTATGTTTACCAGCTACCTTACCCACTAAACCGGAACATGGCAAAGACAAGCACTGACGTTATTGCGGCAGACAATGCAGAGATCTGCCACTTACTATAATAATATGAATTATAATATGAATAGACATATTATATACGTAGATAAGCGTACAAAAATTTGGGCTATATTTAGACCCTATCCTACTGGTTTAGGGACAACTGGCTGACCCTCGCAGCTTCGCTCGCGAGTACAATAACACTTCAGCAATAAAAAAAATTATAACTTTTATCTCTTATTTCAACCCCTTAAGAGTAGATTTTTGAAAAAGTTGCCCCAGGTCTTCAACTATCTCTATGCTAAATTTCATAAAAATCGGTTTAGCGGTTTGCTGTGAAAGCGTAACAGGCAGAAACACACACAGACTTTCGCATTTCTAATATTATACTATGGATTATTTAATAGACATAGTACGTAAGTAGAGGTGCAAAAAATTATTCAGCATTTCGATCGCACTAAGTAGGATATCAGTGGCAGTTGGTTGAAAAGAAATGAAATTGTACATATCTTTTATAGATTACTAGTCTACGAGTTGATTATTAATAAAAAAAATAATTGTGTGTCAGCTCCGACGCACGACTGGAGTTTACTCCTTAAGTACGATTGTCAAAACAGACACAAAAAAAACGCACGATCTAGCTGCATTGCTCACACCAAATTAGAAAGTTGCGCACCAAAAACGTAACGAGGTCATTGGTTCAGTAGATTTTGCTCCTCACATTTTTCTCATACCGGGCGCCTTATATATAAAAACCGATTCTTAAGGAGTAAACTCCAAAAATCAGTACTAACCTGATCCGCATCATCATTACTGAATAGTGGTTCATTTCTTTTATGCCTTGCAAGACTTGAGTTAGTTTTATTGTAAGAATAATTCATAGCTTGCGGAACCTTTGAATTTTTATTGCCTGTGTCATCCAAATTATAAAAATCAGAACCATTCATTACATCCATTTGATCAGAGAAATTTAAATTGCGACGTTCATGATCGTATTGATTTTTTTCTTGTCTGGAATTTGCATCAATGCGTGGTGGTATATCATTATAGTTTTCTTCATAACGTCTATATCTTTTTGAACTAGCATTGTTTTGATTGATTTCAAGAGAACAACTTTGCAATGCATTTGATACATCTTCTTTTAATATATGTATGTTACCTTCCCCCGATCCTGATACTAAAGATAGTACTGATAGTACTAAAATGATTGGAATGGTCCAAATCATCGCAATGAATGTGCGTTGGCATTTCTGGGAATATATAAAGCTGTTTTGCAGGATGTAGTGTTATTATACAAGATAAGTACTGGACAGTAATTACGTTATAGATAATTGTGAAGTGGCCATTCATTCATCACACTAAGTGTTGTGTTGTCCATCAATCAATGTTGAATGTATTACGCTAATGATAAGCGCTGGGGATTCCTCTCACTATATTATATAGATATAAGCTGGCGGTTAAAGCTGTTATGTAATTTATATTATAAAGTAAACTTGATAAACTGAATGAACTTGACCCGTGTTAGTCTTGGGCTCCTTTGAAGAATAGGCCAACTGCCGTTCTGCCAAGCAGGTCGTAAAATGCGACCGTTAGGTTATGCCAGTCACTACCATCGTGGCTACTATGTGGAGAGTGGTTTGGTACCACTGCTTTACCTATTCCTGCCACACTAAAATTAGTGCTTGTCACTGACGTGTTCTAGTTTGGAGGGTTACCTTACCGGTAAAATTGTGTATGTGATATCAAATCATATGAATAGCAATAACTTAAAATATATTGGGTGACTAATGACTGCCCTTATCCATAAGAAGTGTCCTTTGTTTGCTATCCTAATAAAAAAAGCTTTTTCTAAATTGTGAATCTAATGGAAGATAAAATACAGTCAATTTTAAAAATATTTATTTATTAAGTATCTCTTAGAAAATTAATCTTATTGATTGTATGTATTATGTATATTTACATAATATGTATATAGTAAAATTAGAAATAAAAGTGCAAAAGTAAATAATAATTGTTTTTCATTGATAAACTCTGGAAAACAAATTTGAAACTTTGAAACTACCTGACTGATTTTAAAGGTTCTTTTACTTATTGTAAGCTATATTTTTAGTGATTTGATAATGAAGAAAATTTCTTACAATCGCGATCGCTGATCGTGCAAGAGAGCCTTCTTGTACGATCAGCGATCGCAATTATCGGAAAGTTATATTACATAATAATTACTCGATACAATCTTAACGTTAAATAATTTTAGAGCTACTATAATGTGTAAGTGGATCGTAAAAGAAAAATATAAGCTCGTGAGCTTATATTTTTTGTTTCTGAATAGCTTCTTTTTCTTTCTTTAAAATTACAATATACCCGATTGTAAAAAAGTCATTCGAAACGTTTTACAATCGAGCACATTATAATTTTGTAAATTAGAAAAGTACGATCTCTGTAGTACATTATTTTCTTATAAATATTTCTTTACCATCGCTTTTTTATTATTATGTCTCTAATATTAATACAATATTAATTATTAGATACAAGGTACTTCATACTTGATACAAAAGGCGAAATACCCCAAGCGTATTATTACGAGTACAATTAATAAAACATAAAATGAAATAGAAATTCTTTGTGTTATCAGTAGATTTAATTGTATCAATGACCTCGCACAATTGTCGTCACCATACGCATCAATGATTCTGACCATCCGTAGGCATATGTATACGCCAATTTGTGCTGGCGTCATTGATGTTTATTAGTCCACTTAAACAAAATTTTGTAAATTTTTGCTGCAATCGATTCTACTGCTGATTCTGAACAAACTAACTCGGCTTTTGTATGAAGTAAGAAGCCCTTGTACATATTCTTTTATCAGTTTAATTATGAAAGGACACTTTTGTTAATGGAGAATATTTTTCCACCATTATTAAATGTAATAAACTTTATATTAAAATATTACCCTTTACCGTAATGTCCCCATTTCCCGTTGCCCCAACCTGACCATGCCGGTCCAGTATCCCCACCATAAATTCTTACGCCAGAATCACCCCAAGATGACCCATAAATGCTACCCGCTAAAGCTGATTTTCCTTTATATCCCAACGGTCTCAAGATACTAGAAAGGCCAGCGTAGCTACTACCAATGACACCATGAGTTAATGGGGTTTCCAGTCCTCCATAAGTTCCCGTGAGATGGAAGGTTAGAGGGATGTGGACATCTCGTCTGATAAATCGTAAGTTCGGCCAAAATGTTTCTGCGCCGGCAAAGACATCATCTGGTGTAGTCCGTGATTTTTGGGTACCTTAAAATAAGAATACGATTTAAAAATTACATCGTCTTTATCAACATCGCATATCATCTCGTATTTATGTCAATACTGTTTACAGACAACGGGGAACTCTATTTTTAACAACACATATCTTCACGCCGAATCCCAATTAAGGAAGGCAGAGAAATTTGAGTGTTGTTTTATTGTTTTGTTTTAAACTTGCCTTGCTCTTCCTTTATTATTCTTCCACGTTCTTTCTTATTATTCACTTTCTTGATACAAAAACGCCAGTTTTGGATATTTTTCTAATCTAACTTCTCTCTCACTTCAGTATAACAACCGGTATTCTTCTTCAGTATAACAACCGGGTTCTTATAGTCGCGTTAAGTTTAGACGTGGCAAAACAGACATTTCAAATCAGGATAGCGCTATGAAGTAATTTCTCTAAAGCTTTTTCATCAAACATCTATTCCCTGCACACTCTCTTCTGTTCTTTTTAATTTTCTCCCGAATATCGAATTTTGGCCTTGACCTCTCTTATCTCTCCTTTGATGATGGTAGTAGATTTTAGTAATGACCATGTAAAGCCATGTACGCAAAGCTGGCTACCTTATACTTAAAGCAGACACGTGACAGAGATAAGCTTTAGCGATATTGAAGCATTAGACGAGTTCTCGAATGAACCACATTTTAATCATTATGTATCATCATGATTAATATGTGTTACATTTATTCGAAAACTCGTCTGTTAAAATAACATCTGCTCATGGCTGCAATCTTGCGAGCACTAGGGATCGTAGGCCAGTAAAAAGCACAATAGCAGCTATCTCATGCATTCAGCTTTACGACTAGCTTTACATGCGACTTCGTCAGCTAAAGTTTATTTTTATCTTAATATTTTTGAATAAGGGTTTCTTCATTCCCGATACCCGTTTTAAATTCAAGAAAGTCTATCTTCTGTTTGATCTGGTTATAAAAACCATATGTATTGAAATCTCTTTAGTACATTTAGGGTGGCTTGCACCGCCCTAAATGTACTAAAGAGATTTCAATACATGGTAAGATTGCTGATTGATTTATGTCTGAAGCATCAAATCTGTGTTACACGAATGGTAACGCACCTAATATTGACATCTTTGGTATATAGGCGACAGTTGTCTCTTTCCATTAAAATAGTCACTATATAGGATTTCTGTGAAAAGAGACATGTTTTTTCTATCCTATGATAAAAAATATCTTTATTTTATTTATACTGTTGTGCTATGTGCATATAATATAGGTACGAATATATACGTCTATATGTAACATTATTCTATTAAAATAAGGAAAACTCCACAAGTACACGTACTACATACACATATGTACAAGTAGTATTATGATTTATCTTCGTTTAAGATTATATTATCCTCAATTAAAGTACGTAGGTCACACTATAAGTTTTGCGTAACTTAAAAAAACAACATGTTATAAGCAAAATATTATGTTTATTGCTTTTCAAAATAATCTCCTTTACATTTTAAACATTTTTTCATGCGATCGAACCATTTTTTAAAACAGCAGGACCACAGATCTGAAGGCATGTTTTCTATGTGCTAATTGAACGCTATCACTGCCTCTTCGGAGTTGGTAAAAGTAAAACCTCTCATCAAATCTTTGATTTTGGGGAAAATACAGAAATCACACGGATGAGTGACGAGATGTACTTTTTCGGAAACTAAAAATGACTTTGTTTTGTTGGCCGTGTGTGAAGAAGCGTTATCATGGTGTAGGAGAATACGGCTTTTGGGTCGTCTTTTGCGAATTTTTTCTAACACCCTGGGTAAACAAATGGTAGAATACCACTCGACATTAACACTCTTTTGATCTTCAAGTGGAATTGTACAGATGGGACTCGTAGCTGAGAAAAAAACGCGATCATTTTTTTACCAACGTTTGTCGCCTGTCTCACTTATGTTGGCCTGTTCGCATTTTCAAATACACATTCACAAAATTGCTGTTTTTTTTCGGGTTCAAAACAATAAATCCACGTTTCGTCTCATGTGACAATGTCATAAACAGCATTAGAATGTTCAGGGTCGTACTCCACTAGCATCTGTGAGCATTCCACGCGAGCCCGCTTCTGCTCCGCTGTCAGTTCATGAGGGATCCAACGACAACAAAGTTTCCGAACTTTCTGAATTTGGCGTAAAATTGGTTACTTGGTGTAAAATTTTCTGAATTTGGCTCATACCAACCCCCAATAGTCCTCAAATTGTCTCATAGGTAATCCGGGGCTTTTCTTCAATTAACCGCTTAACAGTAGCCACATTATTTTCGTTGACGGCAATTAAAGGCCGCCCTTCACGAAATTTGTCATGTAAAGAAACTCGACCTCTCTCATATTTAGCAAACCATCGCCTCACGGTGCTCAAACAAGGTGCTTCTCTCCCAAAAGCATTTTGAAGACGAGCGGCACAGTCTTGCGGAGAAAGAGAACTTTTAAAATCATAAAAAATCATCAGTCTAAAATCCTTTCGACTTAATTCCATTTTCGTTGCGTACGTAGAACTTTGATGTGTGATAAAAAAACAATTGACAAATCATTTCCCGCCAATTATTTTTTTTGTTACTAAGAAGGTTGCAACGTTTTAAAAATATAACATTCGAAATTCAAATAGTTCCAATTAGCTAGAAGTGCAAAACTTTTTGTGTGCCCCGTGTATTATTACAAATAAACTCACTTGTACTTCCAGCTCACGTATATTTAATTTTTATTGTTCACATCCAACCGGTTTTGCTTATTACTTCATCATCAGGGATGTTTTGCACATCTATAATATTTTTAACATATTTTATACAATTACAAGTAACATTATTTAACTACTACCCACCCACAACCTACCTCTACAACGAGTAGCGGGCTGCAGAGTGCAATTAGTATATTTTTATTTATTAAATAATTTCATAATATTTGAGGCCATAAATTTGAAAAAATTTAAATAATGAGATACAAAAAAATAAGATATATAATTCCTTAATTATTTTTTTTAACTGCGGAAATATGGCGTCTGGTAGTCACCGTGATAAATTCATAGATACATTATTCAAAATTCATTGATATACTAGTAAAAATACGTTTATTTACTATAAATGTATCAATGACAAAATCGATTGACATAATGAATCATCACATTAGGCTAACACGTTTGACATCTTGATCGCCATATAGGAGTAAACATAAATACATAGAATGATATTTTTTTATGCGTCCTCAGTTGGATAATAAGAGATTAGTTTCACGAGATAGAGCGGAGTTGGAACCATCACATCCTACAAGTTACAATGATACATCAAGTGTTATCAAATGAATAAATTAAATAAACACTTACAATCTCTTGTAGCGCTTGGTAATGTAGTTGTAGATATTCTGACGTTGTCTAGTGTCTTTGTTCTTTTTAACCACAGATGCGTGGGTATATTGTCCCTCCCGGTTGTCATCGGCGGAGTTGGTGATAGGTATAACGCTGGATCAAGTACAGCCATCTCCACTGACGTGATGATAACGATACAGTGTATAAGTATCTGTAACGTATATTTTCTAATTAGGAGTTTCTTTACAGTATCATTTTTCCAGGGTAGATGCCCTGACGCGTACGCGTATTTCGTTTGTAATGAATTGAATTGAATTGAAAAAAATACCTAATTCAAATTGAAAGAAATTTAAAATGGTTAGGATCATAGGTTAAGATAAAAAATATCATCAAGGTTGATCCGAAAAGATACCTACACTCTTTTGTAGAATATACTTACCTATCGCAAATTTAAATTCTTTAATTCATCCGTATGCAAATGGCGTCGTCAGATTCTAAATAATATACGTTTTTTAAATGCTTTACGCCGAGCTGTGCCCGCGACTTCGTTTGCGTGAAAAAAAATCTAAAATAAAAGTGGAATAAGTTACTCCTCATTACTTTGTTTAAAAGATAGACAGTTCTACCCGCATAGTTCCCATTCCCGTGGGATTGCCGGGACAAAAACTATCCCATGACCTTTCTTGGGTCTCAAACTATCTTTTTACCTAATTCGATTCGGTTCAGTGCTTTAAGCGTGAAGAAGAGACAGACAGACAGACAGAGTTACTTTTGCATTTATAATATTAGTATGGATGTATCCTGTATTGATCCGGGCTGCCTTTAAAGAATAGACTATCTGGCGTTCTGTCAGACAGTTCGTAAGAGGCGAACGGTTGACAATGCAAGTCACTACCATCGTGGCTACGAGGTGGTAGAGTTTTATATTGTTCACTTCACCTGTTCTTGCCGCAATAGCGTCTTTCTTGTCACAGTCGTGTACCGGTTTAGAGGGTAAGGTAGCCGGTAATCTAGTGCACCCCGGTAGTGCCTGTAATTAAGACTCCACCACAAGGATAGCAACACACCATTAACATCTTTGGTGTCTATAGGCGATTGTTGTTTCTCCATCAGGAGAGCCCTACTTGTTTGCTATCTTACGTTAGATATAAAAAATATATGCATGTCATATTTTACCGCCGCCATGAGCAAATTGTTACGGCGTATTGTTTATATATAAATAGATACCTAGTTTATCCAGAACTAGCACTCTACTCGACTTCTTACTTAATATGAAGTCGGTTTATTAGGTTAGATCTGCTTTAATATCCCACCCCTGGAAGAAGTGCCTCTCCCTCCCTCAGTTTATCGTCGTCAATGTCGGAGCTTATAGCTGACATTGACGCAACTTATGTCGACAATTTACTATTGAACATTAATTTGGTTTATAAACGATGCCGTTTGTATAACGACAAAACACACAAATTGACTGCGGCATATCAACTACTCCACCATAATATTACCGTGACTTTACCGCACAGCTCGTAACAGGCGAGAGAAGGCTAATGTGTGTTGAGTTATGAATATCGTGACTAATTCAAATTCAAATTCAAATATTTATTTGGTATCAACTTATACATAAACTTACGATACTATTGAAGAAATATGAGCAATTCCCTTAAAATAAATTTATGAAGAGTACAATTGAGTGCAATTTACATACATGTACATTAACTTAAACAAAAAAAAAACACAAGACAGAAAACGAATGCTTGAAATGCTTTTATTACTTTCGTATCGCAAGTGATGTGATACCAAAATGGAACCCAACTCAGCCTACACTGCAGCGATTGTGCCACAGCACTGATTTTCAGTGAGTCCAGAAAAAGACGTGCTGCGTCTACGAGGCAGCCACGGGGGTCCGACACTGCGTTCGCATTATGAATATACTTAAAATAATAATAATAACCACAAACACCAAAAAAAGACATGTATAAAAATGTGGATTAATTTTTACATACTACTTATATATACACTATTGTAATAACGAGGCACGATCCAAATTTATTAATTTGCAGTGACACATACACATACATATATATATATATATATATATATATATATATATATATATATATATATATATATATATATACATATATATACATATACTGTACTGTCTGTATATATATATATATATATATATATATATATATATATATATATATATACTGACACACACACATACATATACACATGTACACGTTTGTGTTAAAGGAAGTATTTTGTATGGGTCTCCCAGAACAAGTCGCTGAAGTCGTCAGAAGAAAAAAAATCAGAAGTCGAAACGCTAGTTGTGTATGTCATTAAATCTATAGCTTAAGGTTTGCAAGCCATCTATTGCAATAAGGTGCTAAGTCAGCCTGACCCTTAGCACTCCAATCATTTTTCTGGCATGATAAAAGCATATTTTTCAATTTATGTTTAAATCCGTGGATTGAATTTATTTCTCGAAGAGGCGGAGGTAAATTGTTCCAACACATCGTGGCTGCATACCTAAAGCTCCCACGAAAGGCCGCTGTGCAATGTCTTGGTACTTTTAAGACCCAACTTACTGCTCTTGCGACTTGAGAGCAATCATCTCCTCTCCAATTCAGTTTTTGAAAAAGGTATTCCGGTTTTCTACTTTTAATTACCCCAAATATTAACGTTGCAAGACTAAGTTGGCGCCGTAGAGACATTCGTAAAATATTTGTCCTGTTCAGATATGGACTAATGTGCGTTCTTGGGGGAATATTGAATATATACCTAGCACATGCATTCTGTACTCGTTGTATAACTCGAGCAGTTCTAGCCAACAACCTAGGCCCATACACAGCGTCTGCGTAGTTAAATTTAGACAAAACCAGCGAATCACACAGCCTGATACGCAGGATATCACTCAAAAAGTCACGTACACGGTACAATATTTTAAGTCTATAAAAGCAATTGCGTGAAATCTCGACTACGTGCTTTTCAAAACGGAGAGTACTATCTATCAGCATACCTAGGTTACGTGCCTCTCAGACGCGTTCCACTGGCTCTCCAACGATTGATATTATAGGATTTTTCTCATTGATACAATCTATCTGCTTTTTTGATCCAAATATAATGTATTTAGATTTTGCCGGATTTAGAACTAGGTGGTAGAGTTCCACAACGTCTTGCTCGGGTTTGGTGCTACTGTTTTACCTACTCTTGCCGAAATAGCGGTGGTGTTCATCTCATTATTCTTTCGGTTTGAAGGTCAAGATGGGCACTAGACTTATGCATATGGCAGTACTAGGCAGTATGCTACACGGTTAGTAAGGCATTATGAAATTATCTATAGCTTTTATATTTCAATGTTTATCTTTATCAATCAGGACAACCGTCTGTGTGATTTCCTATTAAATAAAATAAAATATGAACCAAAGAAATAAAATTATATTTATTTTACAGCAAGCAAATCAATTGCAAAGGCTCTGATAATTATACAAATAGCAAAACTATAATTATATTTTATTAACTTTAATTATAATTAGAATTTAGAGAAAACAAGCGTTATTCTTCAAAACGATAATGACGAATATTGGAGTAAAATAATTCAGATTAAAAATGTGACATCAGCATCTTTGGAAAATGAAAACGAAGCATTATGGCTGTGATTATGGAGTAAAGCAATTCAAATTAAAAATGTAATATCAGAAGCTTCAGATTAATTGCGACAAGAATATAGCGATCATTTGACTAATATATGGCGTGATGCTCAAAGCATCGACGAACCATTTAAATTTTCAAACCAATTGCAACAAGAGCATAGGCACCTTACTCATATACTTACAGACAAACGATAATAACTGTAATTATATACCTAATTAACATTCTACTAGTTTGCCCAAAAAAAACCATTAGAGGCTAAAATATTGCATGTTTTTTTTTGTTCGGATTACATTATTACAGACAATAAAAATAATGTAACTGTGAAATAGTACAAGTGTTAAATTTCACGAACCTAATATTATACAATGCCTACTATGTATATTAAAAAAAATAAGGTTATTGTAAAATTTCTTTCCATAAAAATAAATAAAACATACCTACTTGCATTTTAAATTCCTCACTCACTGTTCAAACCACAAAACTATGAAGCTGACAATCCTCTACTGGACACAGAATGTAACATTGGCTTATAAAATGGGGAAATGGCTTTCTCCTGGGTTGACCGATTAATAGTTTGTGATCCAGTTCAAGGTTGATCGTTTTATTATTATTATGTAAGAGAAAGCAGAGTTAGGCTATGAATATTTTTATATCACAAGTTACTTATTATAATGTAGGTTATAGATCAATACATTACCCATTTGATCTTATGGTTAGTAACCTTGTCTTTTTAATAGTTGGGAATCAAGTTTTATTCCCGACTAGGACAGGCATTAGTATAATGAGCGTAAATGTTTGTTCATACCTGTTTCTAGTTTTATAATAAAAGAATATTGTAGATTCTTATGAAATTTTGTGTGCATATTGGGTAGATCTGAGAATCGGTCAACATTATTTATATCGCTAAATGATAAGGCACTCCTAATTTTTTTTTATTATATATTATATATATATATATATATATATATATATATATATATATATATATATATATATATATATATATATATATTGGGGATAGATCAGTTTGTATAATTTTTTTAGTTAATTGACTTTTTCGGATCTGCCTTGACTTCTATATCTTTTTAATAAAACATTTCTATTTCTCCAGTGGTGGTCCAAGCCTGTTCTGCAGTAGAGACCATCTCTTTTGCTGCCAGGTAGTTCATAAAAGGCGAAAGATTGCCCAAACCTGTCGCTATCGTCGCTAGTTGGACTAGGGCAAAGGTTAGGTAATTAAAAGGTAAATGTTATCGGTACTAGCAACTCTAATTTATCGAACGGCGTCGTCATTACCACGAAATAAAGAAAACAAGGGGAAGTGAAGAGTGGGCGTGCCGCGTGCGCCACTATTATGCGCTTTTACTCTAAATTGCCTTAGTGATACTTACCATATCATTAGGAGATAGTCGTCGTGCGAAAATCTATTATACACTGAATTATGCCGTATTGTGCCATCCTTGAATGCAGAAATGATAGTAGAATACAGATGATTAAAAATGGAGATATTTCATATCATTCGAAAGTACAATTTTCATTTTATTTTAATTAAATTCCTGATTTAATATAATCTCTAATGATATAATAGAAAGTCAAGCTAAAATCAGCCGTACACCTTACATATAAAGTTCATTTTAGGTTGACCTAATTTTTCTAGAAAGATATACGTAATGACAGTCATTACGTATATCGTTCTAGAAAGTTCTCTACTCAAATATGATCAACTGAAAACTACGGAAAAATCAATGCTGCCATCTATTGTAGAATAGCGAAACTATTACGATCTTAAGTTTCACTATCCTACAAATAGATGAGTCTATTTTAAATAGACTACAAAAGGACGTAAATACTCTTTTTTTTTTGTAGCAAAATAAAATTTATTGTAACGCAGTTTGGTATATTTTTAAATGTTCTGTTTGTGTGTTTCGGATTATTGTTGCTTAAAATGAAAACGACCAATGAAACAATGTTTGCATTAGTAGTTTATATGCAATAATGCTTATTTTATGTGTGAGTGTGGCGATCGCGGTCCTGATACAAATGTTTGTACTTGCCAATTCCGTTGTTTTCTTTATTTCGTGGTCATAACAAAGATTATGCTTCTATCTCACTCATTCAATTTATGTCCATTAATAAAATATAATAACGTTTTTTAATTTTTTCATCTTATTCATTCATGCATTCTGGGACATATATATATATATATATATATATATATATATATATATATATATATATATATATATATATATATATATATATATATATATATATATCCATTCCAGCAGTAATATAATAAAACGAACTATAGCGGGTTGTTTAGCTTTATTAATATTAATAAATCAGTAATTAAAATATTGTTATAACAAATACTATCAATAAACACTTATTAACGCCCCCATCCACCGTAACCTCCCCATCCGTCATATCCGCCGTGACCCCCCCAGCCATGGCCGCGGCCTCCATGGTGCCATCCACCGCCGTGGTTCCATCCACCACCGTGATGCCAGCCACCGCCATAGCCTCTTCCGCCGTGCCATCCACCATGGCCCCACCGATTTTCTGCCGGAGCCAAATCGTCTACAGGTGGAACGGCTTCTTCTTGTTTCTGTACGATCGGTACTGAACTTGGCATTGCTGTTACGTATGCCAATACTAGGCAAACTAGTAAGCCAACATGGAACTGGAAATGAACAAAAACATCAAAACCCATTTTATTAGAAAGTTACGAGTATATTTTCAGCCGAGGAAAAAACATGTATGACGAATGTATGTAATACTAGCTGCAGTGTGCGCTGCATTATAAAGATTTGTGGTAAATCCCTAATGGTATGTTGACTCGACCTGTTAGTAATATTTATGCAAAATTTGAAGTAAATCCATGCAGTACTTTTTAAGTTTACCCCGGACATACATACAGACAAACAGATAAACAGACAAACAGACAAACAGACAAAAATTCTAAAAACTATATTTTTGTCTTCGATATCGATTGTAGATCACGCCTCAAGCAAAGAATTTAATGTACTATGTTAGAAGTCTTTGCCGTAAATATATTAATGCCAGTCATGACGTATATTCTAATCTAGTAGGATTAAATATTTCTCGGCCCTATTTTTAAACTCAGTGGGAGAAAGACAGTAATCACCTGAAATTAATTATGACGTCATGTTGTAACATTTCACCCATTTACTTCGCTTTGCTTATGCACACTGACAGATAACGCACAGCTAATACTCTAGGGATTTCTACAGGGGTTCACTATAAAGGATTTTTTAAAAGCTCAGCCCCTTAGGGAGTGAAATATTGGGTAGATTTTGTATGGGAATTGGGAACATACATAATCGGGCAAACAGCTCGTCTAAGGAAGCAGTACTGTCTGAAAGTCACTCGAACCTAGTCGCGGGTAACAGCTAGATCAACACCTAGTCTGGGATCTTTCTGTCTGATGGTATGAAAATTATTTTATTTTAAAATGAGTGAATGTAACATCTTTGTACACATCTTGGTTCACGCAACATGGTTTTAAGCACGGAATTAGGTTTTGAGAGATTCTTTACAAAAACATACTGGTTTCACAGTTCTCTTGTTCGGTTCCGGATATTTTTTTACATCAAACAAAAACAAACAAGCAAATGACTCTCCTGAGGGAAAAATACAGTCACCGTATATAGAGATTTAAGGTAATAATGGTACTTTGTTGTTCGCGTCAAATAGAGTGAAGCAAGTGACGCTAGTGTAGCAGGAATAGGGAAGGCGTTGGTATTAATAATAACAAGTATAGAAACTATTGAACCAGAAAAAAGTAAATCGATTTTACCGAGCCCGAGAAAGATATTATAAAACTTTACCATATAGTTGATTTAGACAATCTTTCGCCATTTACAATCTGTTGGGCCAGAAGGCTTATGTATATTATTTACTATTATTAATTAAACAAAATTCAAATCCAATATAGGTACGTTAGAACTCGAACTTAAAAACGTTTTTTGCCATACAAATTACTTGTATTGAATATTTTGGTTGGGTACTTGAAGAAGAGGTGGGAGATGTTAATTACTTATAGAGATAAAAACTATCATTTCTTTTAGTTTCACCAAACGGTAGATATCTACAAAATTTCATTGAAGTCGGTTCAGTAGTTTAGGTATCCATAACGGACACACGACGTGACACGTAATTTATATATACTAGCAAAAAGCAGAGCTTTGTAAGGGCTCGCAAAGTTATACAATCTAGTAATATTGTTATAAAAGTATTTTTATGAGAATTACATCTTTTAATTTATGGACTTTATTTATAATTATCTAACCTAAAAAACTCAGCGTATTTTCACCTAAACATTACATTTGCATCAAAGGCCCGCGTCGTCAGGCTTTGGACTAGGAATATTTGGTTTTTAAATTGTTGGTATTTTCAAGGAAAAATATGTATTAAAAATGAAGGTTGATCTTATAAAAAACACATTTTTGACATTTTGCTGAAATAATTGTTTTTTTTTCTAAAATCAGGAAGTTCCTGGTTTTATGTCGATTTACGAAATCAAAATCAAAAATGTTTTATTTAAATAAACCTTCAAAATTTTTGGACTACGCAGGCACGAAGAATTGATGGTAGCGAATACATTTTTCGAATTTTTCACTCAGAGAAACCCTCGGAGTTCGATTCCAGAGTCAGGCAAATGAAAAAATGTGTTTTTTCAGTTTTCTGATAAAACAACTTTGCCCGGGATTGGAAAAGTGCCCTACTGGCGATAGGCTGGCCACCTATCATATTGTGGGACTTAAGTATTTTCAGCTAACCGTGGATGCACACGTTGTACTTCTGCCTACCTCTTCGGGGATACGGGCGTAAATATACATTTTTTTAGCTTTTTACCCTCGCCCTCGGGCTAAGATTGGGAATTGATCTCAATACAATATAAATCAATTAATACATCTGTACTGTTTCTCAATAAGCATATTGTGAAACTCTCTAACGCTCTATTTACTCTGTTCCCAGCAAACATCCCTGCTCTAGACCTAAATTTTCCTTGTGCCTCCCACAATATTACTTCGAACTTCCTTTGCATTCTCCTTTCAATGATTTTATCATACATCTTCGATGCCAAATTGAACAAACTGATGGCCCTATAGCTATTGCAGTTTATATTTGAACCTCGCCTTTATACGAGGGCACGATAACCGCGCGCCGCCAGTCAAATATGAAGAAACAATTCATGAAGTAGGTAGTCTCTTAATAAGTTCAAATATTCTAATAGAAAATGTATCTTCTATCAATTTTAATTCGTTAATTTAATAAGAGATGGCGTTAGTAGTAATAATTATTCCTATACCTTCTATTTTTTTCCTGTACCTTCTATTTTTTTATTTTTATAAAATGGTATTTTTATGGTAGATAACAAATCTAGACATGAATATAAACTACCACGTCGAAGCTCAAACCTAAAATTGCGATATTTTTTCAGTAAAATGTACCACAAAAGTGCATAGAAAGTGGCCTAGTGTAGGGCTCGCTTCGCTCGCCCTGATTAAGATATAGATACACAAAATTAGCACCCTTTTCCTGTGTTGATCTGGGATCTCTTTTGACGAATACATTAACTGCGTTACCTAGGCATCTCGTAAAAGGCGAGAGAAGGCAACAATGCACCATTAACTCCTTTAATGCATATAGGCGATGGTTATCTCTTTCGATCAGGAGAACTGTCTGTTCGTTTGCTATCCTATGATATTGAATAAAAAATAAATAAAAAATTTGAAATAACAAAATAAATAGCAGCCCTATTTCGAGTAATAAATTATTTTAATGATTGATTCACATTATAGTTACCTATTAATAAAAATATGGTAAATGTGCCTCTCAGAAATCAGTTTAGGTGACAAAAAGACACGATATTAATATTGTATTTTCATTCAAGAAATTATCTCTGCAAAGCTAAGAAGGCTGCACAGATTAAACTCAATACTTTCCTAGTGGCAAAATCTGAATTGAATTTTGATAAGTTTAAAATGTAATAATACTTACTGCGTTCATGGTGGTAACTGTCTCAAAACTGTCGTCTTTACTTCCTTGAGAGGAGCTATTTATACAAATTATGGGCTTCTTCAAGTTATGACTAACCGTAAACAGGTAGTTTTTTCTAAAAATATACACTAACGTGTATATATTAAGTAATGCGTGTAATTAACGTAGGTACCGGGAAAGACCAAGACTGACGTACCATTATCAGATTGATCGAGTACTGTCCGAAGGTTGTGTCAAGAGTGTACACAACCGACGTGTTTGTATGAAGAGAGTAATAAATGTGGAGAAAGCGAGAGAAGTCTACAAGGATCGTGATGTATGTCACTCGGTTCTGTCTGCCTACCCCTCAAGGGATCTGGCGTGAATGTATATATATATATATATATATATATATATATATATATATATATATATATATATATATGTGTGTATGTATTTGCTGCCTTTCTCCATTTGGTCTGTAAAATGTCACATTTAATGCAATTTTCGCATAGGAGCGACAGTTCATATAATTCATACTCCATTTTTAATAGCTTACGGTCATTTGATGTTCGGGTAATTTTATGAGTAAAAGTCATTGAAACCGGTCAAATTTCCCATGTAATATCATTATGATATTTTACCTTCCCGCTACGTATGTAGATAAGGAAGTTTCTGATTATGCCCCGATTTTCGAAAATCGAGTTTTCACCAGATCTCCACGTTTTGAGGTCCCAGGAACGTTTTTCGACTATTGATGGAACGATGACGTCAGTATGTCTGTATGTATGTATGTGTGTGTGCGTGTGTGTGGTGTGTGTGTGTGTTTGTGTGTGTGTGTATGTGTGTATGTAAACATCTCATAACTTTTGAAGGGCTGGACCTATCGAAATGCGGTTGATGGCATTCAATTGGATTTCACTCAACTTAGACTTCCTAAAAGTTTGAACTAAGTCAGCCCAGGAGATTTTGAGAAATTTTGAAGAAACCCCAAATAAATTTTTGGCGAAACAGTATTTTTTAATATAACTTCCAGAATCATGTACCGATTGAGTACAAAAACTAATCAGCTCTATTCCTTAGAAACTACGTCTAATGCATAAATTGCATCAAAATCGGTTTATCCGCTTGGGAGTAATCATTTTTTGGTATTCTATGATATCTTAGTACTAAAAAACTACGTCGAATGCCGTTTCAAAAATCAAAATCAAATCTAATTTTCTAAAGTTACAGCTTTTCAAATATTAAAATTACGTTGTTTTTAGCAAACTTACTTAATATTTTTTAAATACCTTTAAGGATCATACGCCGATCGACTTAAAAATCTTATCAGATATTCTCCTTTAAAAACTTCGTCAAATAGCATTAATTGGACCAAAATAAGTCAATTTGTTTGGGATTTATCAATAACGAAAATTTTTGAAGAAAATATTTTTTGACACTGCTTCGAAATTTTTCAACCTATCGATTATTTAGCTAAAGCAATATTTTAGATCTCAAAAATTGAGTTAAATGCCATTCGAAATATCGAAATCGCACATCGTTTCAGAAATATACAGCTTTTCAAAAATCAGTATACTGCCATTTTTATTAACAAAATAGATGATTGAACTGGAAAAATCTATGCTTTTAGTTTTTAATTTTTTTGAACTTAATATACCTTAATTTAGTGGGATGCCCCGCAGGGGCAACCGTTTACAGATTTTTTCTTTCGTTTATCCAAATGGAAATGAATTTAAAGCAATCATTTCCATGCCTACTGGATAATGTAACTTTCTAAAGGTATGAGAATTTTTAAAATCAGTTGAGTAGTTTTTGAGTTAAATGGTAACAAATAAACAAACAAAAAATTAAACCTTTCCTATTTAATAATCTGTATATTTGTTAAGTTATTAGTTAAGATTATTATAAATATATTAGTTAAGAGTAGTAGGGATTCGTTGGTTCCCGACCACCCGGGTCGTTGGGTTTGGATCCCTGTTTCTGTCCCACCTGTGTTTCTGACCCACTTGGTGGTCGGTCAAAACTAAAAAAAAAAAAAAAAAAAAAAAAAATTTGGTGTCAAAATGGGGGTTTCCGGGTACGCCCGATCGATTGCAAGCATCCGTTTTTTGATATCTCGCACGGTTGCAAAGTTAGCATTCCTGGCTCTCCTTCGTTATCTAATCACCTCATTATCATTAAGCTCGAACGCCCGTCACACAATCGCACTATTAAAAGCTCATTAGGACGTCTCGCATTGCGTATCACTTGCAACTAATGAATATGGAATAAAATAAATATCATCAAGCTGATTCCCGTGTCGAGAAGGCAGAGCGAGCGTCTTAACGTTCCACTGCGATTCACCTGTTCAGCGGACAAAAGCACGATTATGGCGATCATTCTATTATCATTTTAGCAGCCTGTAACGACTTTTACTTGTTTTTTTATTCATAGTAATTTATATCATTAACATCGTGAGTACTGACTAGTTGGTGAGTTCTGCAACGTCTCGACCGGGTTGAGTACCACCACCTTGACCCATCTTATTACATACATCATCAGTGCTAGTCGCTGTGGTGGTGCTATTATTACTGGGTCTGTGTGCTTATTAAATATATTCCAGTACTTGTATGCATGTAAAAAAGTATCTTCACGGCCATATCCCCGAAGAGGTAGACAGAGGTACAACTAATGCTCCCACGATTAGCCGAAGATACTAAGTTCCACAACGTGATAGGTGACAATCCCGACCCAGGAATCGAACCGCTCTTAAGGTATGTGGGTGTTTCGCAATACACAAGTATGAACTTCACTAACGATTCATTGGAATGTTGTATCATAATTGCTAATGCGAATGTGATGAGCAACAAGATTTGTAACAGAACGTGTTCGCTAATGTTAATTGCTTAAAACTTCCTATATAAACCTTGGATGAAAGCACATCTACAATATATCAAATAATTATTTTAACAGAGATAGTGCTACATTATTGTAACGTGTGTGTGTGTGTTATTGTGTTCACGTGCTACTTCGATAATATGGATGTAAGTATCTCATTTATTGCTCTTATAATATCTTATATATTAAATATGTGTAATGAATGTAGATATAATATTTTTGTCGTTTCATATTTTTACAATATTATTCATGTATTTCACCGGAGAGGAAAGTATACTTGTATGATGAACGTACACATATTTTTTCAGATTTGGTTAGAAAATAATATTTATACCTACATGCACACACAGAAATGATGTATGTGTTAAATCTATACATATGTGTACTACATGTATACTGAACAGAAATTTTATTCAGTCGTTAAGGCGTGTAAGAACTTGTAACAAATATACACGCACAAACTTTAGATTTATAACATAGTATTAGGATTTTACGTTAGCTATGTCGTAGTGTCTAATATTTGGTATTATGTCCTTTACAGAATTCCTCGAGCATCCTTGAAGAGAACACTTTAAAACATTATTATTATCCACTGTCTGACGACGACGAGTCAGATTTACAATTGACACAGCCATTGAAAATAAAAAGAACACGTAGCAGCAGCAGTTTGGACGACCTATTTGAAAAGCCAGCCAAAAAGAAGAAAAAAATGTCGTCCTGCGTTGGAAGGGCGTCTCGAGATGGTGGAATGGCATACATATCAACCAATACCGACGATGGGGCGCAAGCCACACACTTTGTAAAAATAGAAGTTTACGATCTAAAAAAACTGGCGAGGATACCCCCAACTGATCATTGGAAACATGCAACCACTCGGATTAAATATTATGCGGCAAGTCATAGGCTCAACAAAATCAATGAAGTGATCTATGATATATCTAAGGAAATAGCCGATGCACCTGACGTAAAAAAATATCACTTCGACAAAAATACTTGATATTGTTCTTTCAATGACTGATTTTTTAAGTATGCTATTGTATAAAGTTTCAATGTAATTAGAGATAATAATGTGATTAATACTTGAATACTTAAATAAAGATTTTATTTTTGTTATCCCATTTGTTTTTTTTTTTGTATTCCTATGACATACAGGGTAAAATAATACAAAGAAATTTCTTTATCAATTATATTTTATTACAGAAAAAGTATTTAAACAAATTATTTACAATTTTATCATTAATAACAGTATTAGTAGTAAACATATTAGTGAAGTTAAACATACATACTCCATAATATCTGAAATATATAAAAACTAGACAGTAAATTCCACACATAGAACTAAAACAATTTTGAATTACTTTATTATTATAATTCCACTTCTTACAATTTGTTACCAAAAATGACTCATGATAACCAGTTGGCTTTCTCCCGAAAGAATCAAAATATTCCCCAACACCATGTTTATCAATGCATATTGCTACCCAATGAGAACCAGGCTTTGTATCAGGATCTAAATTTGATATAGAATAAAAGGGTAAGCTAACATGTACTGGTATACGATTAGCTGCAAAAACATTAAGCTTTAAGCTACCATTAACCATATCCAGAAACTTTTGGATTTCTATAGAATCCATCATAGGATTTAATTTTTAAAAGCGTCTATTTTTAAAGATATGCTGAATGAAATTGACAGTAAATACACTAGCAATATAATATATAAGTACTATTTCATAAATTAATTAAAATTAAGATTAGCTATTATAATCTATAATAACCTCTCTATTTTTGTTTATTTCTATAACATTATCAAATTCTGCATATACTATACAATTTACTGTTGATGACAAAGTGCCTTCAAACCGTACTTCTATTCTAACACTTCCACGTTTTACTAAATTCCAATGAGTTGTAGAGTTTGCACTTAAGTCTGGAGTCATATCAAAAGCCATTAGACAGTACCCGTTTGCAAAAGCTTCTTTAGATATCGAATTACCTTCATTTAAAAAGTGTATACCGGTCCCAGAGAATAATGTATGATAAACGCTGGTAAAAGCATTGTCGGAAAAATTGGGAGTTAATGTTTTCGGTGGTATTTGCTGTCCATCTACATATACACTAAGCAGATTGAGGTTGTTGTGTTTAAAATCGAAGGGATTCGTTTCGAAACTGCCATTAAATGCTTTATTGCTAACGAATCCTATAATACACCTTTTAGGCATTTGCCCAAGAAATACATTATCAAGAACTTTCCCTTGAACACCAGATGGAATAGTTAATACTTTTACTTCAGCTCTAGCAACTGGGTACTTAGCTGTGGTTGTTGCTAGTACTTTTTCGTGTGCAAGTAATATTGATGGATTGATTCTTGCTTTACGGATTATGAGCGAAGCATTTATTATATTAACTTTGAATTTATTTTCTACTGTGGACGATATGAGATTAAAAGAATCTTTCGAACGAACTAATTTTAACCGCATTTCAATACCATTAACTAAAAATTTCCCTTGATTAAATATATCACCATGTAAATGACCTATCATTTCAATAGTTGAACTCTGCTTTGATAGTTGCTGTCGCTTAGCAAATCCTTCGTTAGTTGCGTCACACGAAGTAAACTTTCCTGGAGTATCTTCATACCATAAACCACAGGTAAGATGGGAAGCTTTCGCTGCTGGACCATAATTTAATAAAGTTTCTATATACGCACGATATGCATATGTGTTATTTGGTGGAGAAACAAGTTTCTGATTTAAATAAATATCCAACTGACTAAAAAGCGAGTGTAGCCAATTATTTACAGGTGCAACATTGGCATCGACAGCTAATCTTGATGAATCAATATTTTCTATTCGTGCACTGATACTAATCATTGTGTGTGATAAGTCAATATATTCATCACCAGCACCAGGTATTAAAAACTCGATAGGGCCATCATCAGTTAGCGATGATATCGGACGATATTGCATCCATTGACCACTCTCTATACTTGTTTGTGTTGTCGGTAAAGCAAAGATATCCAATTCTGATTTCACACATTCACAAGAATTATTGTGTAGGAACGCCATTTTTAATTTCCAAAAATATCTTTTTTATTTTTGAGAGCTCCTTTAAGAGTTCTTCTTTGTTTTGATGTCTTCTTGTGAGTGATAGACTTAAGTCTTTGCCTTTTATTTTTATAACCGGATCCTGCCATTATGGAGTCGAGTTTTTCATCAGCTTTTCTTTTTAAATTAGAAGTAGCGGTTCGGAATCGAGTTTTTATCGATTCATCAAGAGGTTGAGCTCCAACCAAATCACTTAGAAGACCAACTCCAGCGTTTAATGCTTCTTTTCCAAGAACCTTTGCGCCACTTTTTAAAATTGGAAATACTGACCTAAATAAACCCCCTAGAAAACTCCCTATGCCATGTCCACGTTGATATGGTGTTCCTTTATAAATTATACCTACACCAGATCCTGCTTGTGCAGAGTAATAGTGATGATAGGGACATACCATTTTTATATATTTAATGTAATATTAAGAACTTATTTTTTTGAAATGAAGCTTAATACATGAGGTTCCAAATTGAAATGGTACTCTTTCACCAATGCTCGTTCTTATATCAATTTCTATCACATCAAATTCCCTACGTAAAACAGGAAGATAGTGTGCAGGAGAAAATACATTAATTTTGTAGGCTCCATAAATATATTTCGTAGGATCTAATGGAATTATTCTCAGTAAAGATGACATTACATCTCCTATTATCTGTGGATGTACTATATCGGAGTAAATAAATAGTTGTGACGGTAGACCTAAATGTAAGTTTATTGGATACTTACCAATATTCTGCCTAACAAAATTTGTATTGGGTTCGAACCCAAGTTGAAGTGACAATTTGGGGTTAGCTGTTATTCGAGTAATGTTACTTGTCATATTTGTTACGGCGACAAGTCTTGATATTTCATCGTGTTGAAACTTTACTTTCCCATTTAATAAAGGATTTGCATTGAATGCGTTTAAGAAGTTACTAATATTTTCGTAGTTTGTTGCTGGTATATGGGATTTATATTCAACGTTAGCATAATCTGTTTTTGAATCGGGTAAATATACTTTTTTAGAAATGTATACTACATTTTCATGATCCTGTACATTTAACATACTACACGGATAGTGACATTCAACTAGACCGACCACCCATTCTCCTTCTAGCTTAATAGTTTTAGGTAGTTTAGTGAAGAAGTTTGCTGTTGTGTTTTCTGGAAAGTAGCCCATGGAGCTGTTACTAAGTAACGTTAAATAAAAACTATTATCCATTATATTTTCTTTAAATTTGATATAGGAACCCAAGTATTAAATTTATTCGGATAACCTACCCACTTCACAAGCACTTCTTTTCTGATTCCAGAATAACGTGAACCTATTATTTTATCAATTTTAAAATACGATGTGGGGTCATAAGAAACTTTTTGTAATTCATTCTCATAAAATGTACCTACAATTCCCTCGTTTAGAATATCTTTTATGGTATAAATCAATACAGGCTTACGTTTTACCGAGGCCACTATAAAAATTTCATCACTCCAATTAGTCTCATAGCCTTTTTTAAATATATGCTTATATTTAGTAATTCTAACGTAGTCGCCTATACTTAATTTTGGATCCTGATTATTGTGTACCATTTTTTTCCCCTGTAATCGTCCTTCGTTTATATTACGCCATACAGTCATTATATTATTAAAATTAACATCAACTGGGCGCATTTTTATAGTCGAATGAAAACTATAATTATAGGAATAGACTAATTCTTGCAATATATCTATGTATCTATATGTATTTTTGTGGGTGAAGTATCGCCACATTTTCGTTTTGAGAGTTCTCTGAAACCTTTCCACTATACTAGCCTTAATATCAGGGTTATTCGTTGTGTAATAATTAATATTCTTATTCATTAAATATTGTCTTACATCTTTTGATACGAATTCGGTTCCCTTATCCGATTGTATGTGACTAGGTGTGGCCTTTGCCTCGCAAAATATGCTCTCAAAACAATTTTTTATTGATTGTGAATTCTTTTTAATTAAGGGTCTAACAAATGCATATTTACTAAATACATCAATAACACACAAAATATAATTATAACCATCATTATATTGACTATACTTTCTCATATCACTTAAATCTACTTGCCAGAGTTCATTTAAGTTTGATAAGATATATCTGTTTCTTGGAAATTTTCTTTTTATAGGTTTATGAAGAGTATAAGTTTCCTGTTTTTGCAGCCATTCTTGAACTTGTTTTCGATTCATTTTACCTTTCATTGCTCTAGTTAATGCATTTACACTACTATATCCCGCCGGATTTGCTATATCATAGTAAGTACTATGTATATCTAATAAGGTGTCCATCTTTCCCAATCTATTTTTCTTCCTGGTTTAGATAATTTCGGTGTATTTAGTTTTGTAGGAGTATTAAGACGAAAATCTTCTACATACAATTCATTCATGAATTTATTTATTTCAGGATTACCAACACATATTAGTGGTACTTTAATATCTTTTAATGCTTTTGCAAACTTTTCCCACCCATCAGGTTTATATTTTAAGGGTCGGAGAGTTATATTTATGAGATCTATTATATTGCTTTGAGGTAAATGTTCTTTGTTGATCACAACAGTACCATCATCATTCCAGGAAATTTTATCGTTATTTTTATAAAGAGTATCTAAAAGAATGCTACCTTTCTTTTTGTAAGTTTTAGGAATAAGTCGTTTCAAATAATCAGCCGTGTAGTGTTTTAGTAATATATCCGGAGATTCCGGTGTCTGTACGTCCTGAACTGGTGATAACTCTTTTACAAATGGAATCATCTGCTTCTCGCTTGTGTTGTCTTTAACTTCTTCAATTGTGATAGGTAACTTTAAAGGTTTTTTATCTTCTTGTATTAAGTGTAAGTATTTCTGTAATTCTTGGAGGTATAATGACCATTTTTCACGATCATCAATTTTACTTTTTAATATTTTTTGCATTTCCTTGTCTAATCTTGACAAAGAATCATCAGAAATATTTTCTCTTTTCTTTAGTCGCTCCAATGCGTCTGGTTCAATCAATATCATTTTCTTTGTAGTATCCATTTTGTTTTTATTTATTTATTATGTAATTCAATAATCCACTTAATACTGTGCTAAGAATAATAGGAAGAAAAGCCCCACCTTTCTGTATAATGATTCGCTTTCTTAACCTATGTTTACCCTTCGACACTAGCAAACGCAACAGCTTTTTATATTTCTTTAATTTAGACTTTTCTGTTTCCTTCAATATTATTTTACCATTCAGAACATTATAAATACATTCACAAATACAGTTTATTTCCTCATCGCTACAGACTTTTAATAAGGCTGTACGATGTTTGGGTTTCAGTGTATGTAAAGCTCTTAATAAATCTTGATGTGTCTTCACTCTTTTCGACATAGCTCTACACTGAGAAATTTTAAGGTGTAAAATAGTTTATAAACGGTATCAAAAAACAACTGCACTGCAGAATGTTACCCGAAGACTTAGTGACATCTGCAAGTTTTCCATCAAAAATTTTATAAAGGTTTTCACAAATAAGATCTAATTCATTATCACTGTAAGATTGTATTAAAAGTTTGCGATATTTTGATTTAAAAGTGTATAAAATTTTTCTACTGGACTTTGCAGTAGACGCTGTTTCACCGACACCATTCATCGGATACTATTAAGAATCTCATCGTTCAAATCGTATTTAAATCCTTTTTTCGGTACATACACTATACAATGTTCATTTAAGGGAAATATTTTCGTCTTAAACCGATATGCGTCATTCGTAGCTTGTTTTAAATCTATCATCAAATACCCATGAGGCTCATTAGTAGCATCTCTGTAAGATTCTTCCACGAATTTTGGATTGTCGGGAAACACCTGACGGGCCAAATGTTTTATTTGTGTCCTATCTCGAGGATTTTTGAAATATATGAGATAGCTGGTATTTAGAGAAATATCTCTCTGACCTCTGCCCTGATGGAATAAGTTTTGGGTTATGTAAAATACACTTAAATTTCTGTGGTGGCTTCCTTTCGTGAAGATATCAACTATACGACCATCCGATTCTCTCATAAGATCATCGATAATGAGTAATTGAGGGTGTTTCCCATTAAACATATTCATATCAGGTATTCCTTGGATATATGTCACATCTATTCTATTATAAAGTGGTTGCATTTCATCATAACACCATAATATTTTATCAAACTTGACATCACATATATCTTTTATGTAAGTCAAAAAATTTGAAACAAAGTTAGACTTTCCACATCCACTAGGTCCAGCCACTATCGATGTGAATGGATGAATAAAGTGAATCATTTTTATTCCGTATTATATTAAACGTCTACCTCTTTATAAACAATAATTTATAATGGCATATGAAGAAATAAAACAGAGTCTTTATATACAAATAAATTTATTGCTCAGAACACATTTATACTATACATATTTTTACACAAATTATTTTATTTATTTATTTATTTTATAGAAAGAAACTTATTACTATACAAAGTATGTCATTTCACTTAAGTGCTACGGAGTTTATATTCTTAAAACTACAGTTACAAATATTAAAAATACTTAAAACTACGTTACATTTATTACAAATTACAAACAAAAATATTTACAATTTCTTTAAATTATCTTATTGAATAATGCCCCCATGCGAGGGTGTCTGTTGAATTAGGTATTAAATACCTTTTAGTATCATTAGAAGACAAACAAATCTTATTAATTTTTTGAGTAAAAACTATGTGCTTAATCGATCTGAATCTATACATTTCCGCTAATTTGATTGTGTTATTCATTAAACAGGACTCAAAATCTTTGAATGTTAATTTCTTAGTAACACTCTTATTAACACCCTTAGCTTTAGTTATTAATTTATTATCAACTATCATTGAATACATTTTTGATCGCAACCCAACAAATTCACGAAATATTTGCCCATTATTTTCATCTTTGAAAACCCCGATTTTTTTCTTGTTTATCAGGTTATAATTATAAATATTATTTTCCGGGTAATCTGAAGTATCGAAATATTTTTCTAAATCTGGTTTAATATCACTGTAAAAGTTTTTCGTATATATTTGGTATATTAAACTATCTGTATCAGTATATAGTAATTTTGGGCTTAAAAACTTACTTTTCATATAGGTGTAATGAAAATCAAACATTAAGGTTTTTGAAATATCCAGTATACAAAATCCGAGATATATTGGTTTATTGTATTCAAGTTTTACCTTTTTGAGTTGAACAGCTACTAAGTTTTCGGAAAATATAGAAAGACTATGAAATTCGGGACGTGCAATAAGTGATTGAGCTCCTTGGGTCTTTCCAAGATTTTCCCAATGGGTAAGTAACTTAACATCAACTCTTTTTTCTATGTTTTCCATCGTTTTACCAAATATTGAATTATTCATTAACTTATAGAAATCTTTTTCAAACTCATTTTTTGATAAAGTTCGAAGAGATGTGTTAAGATCTATGTATTGTTTTAACCAAGGACTTTGTCTAAATTTTAAAATTCTATGAACCTTTTTAAGTATTAAGCCCAGTGACAAACACTGTTTAAGATTTCGGTAATGAATTACGTATTTTGTTTTATTATTTAAATTTGTTACTAATTTGGGGTGAATAGATTGGTCTGTGCAAATACGTTCAGGACATAAAGGTAAATCTGAGTGAGTATCATGCAGGTTTTCAGGATATTCCAAATCTACTTCTACTATGTATCCATAATCAGAATCGTCAGAAACATCGAATTTTGTGTTGACATCTACCCATTCAAAGTTATTTATTGGAAGATATTGTGACATTGCCCACCCATATAAATTATTGGCATCCAAATATATCAGATAGGAATCAGGTTGTTCCTTATTATAATCTTCCATGTATTGATTGTTTGCTTTAGCATAGCGATTACTACACTGTGAAATACCACCTCGTATACCTGATTTTAAAAAAGAAATTATCTCAAAGTCTGTTAATAACTCCAATTCCACTTTTGTTAATTTCATCATGGCATCCCAACTTAACCCTGGTGCTGTGTAATAGTGACATGGATCCAAATAGTAAGTAGTTAAACATACATTTCTAAAATTCTCGAATACATCGGTCAGCAATAAAACATCTGTTTTTAAATATAGATCGGAATAATCACCCATATTTTTACATTTAAAATGTTGCCACACGTCCTTTGCATGTTTATAATCTTCATCTGACACATTAGAATCGGACATTGAATTATAAAACCTTTCCTTAGGGGGTAACGTTGTTAAATTTAAAGAATGAAATGATTGCATTTGTTCATACGGATAAATTCCTTTTCGCTTTACACGTACAAAGTCCTCATTATTTGGAAAGTTTTTACGTAATTCAATAAATTGTTCATTATTTAGGTTTTGAGATAATTTTTCTAAACTACTGGACATAAACTTTAAAGAATCTATAAATCGTATACTAATACTACGATTGTTGATCTTTATAGTTTTTGAAAAAGATATGTATTTTTCTTTGTTTTGTGGTATTACTTGAATGTTACCTTCAACTACGTGTAAAGCACGGACTATAAAGTGAGCATCATAATGGCTCATGTTATGTAATATGACTGGTACAAAGTCAGGCGTTACATATTTCTTACCACAAATTGTATGTGCAAAACCTTTAAATTCGCCGGTATATGAATCATACACGGTGAAATCTTCACAATTTAAATCTAAATCACAAACGTAACATTTACTATCATGTGTTGTAAAGTTTACATTTTGTTCAGATAGTGGTTTTGGTGATTTGCGGAAAGTGTTACGTTCTATAATGTTTTCTAAATCCTTAATTAAACTCTGAATAAATACACACTCACAATCATTTCCTTTATAAGATACATATTTTGAAATGCTATCATCATATGAACATTTAATATAATAACCAAAGCTATATACATCATGTTTCTGTACATTTTCTGTGTGTGATGCACATGGATTATTCGAACAACTATAAATTGGCTTTAAAAATGATTCGAAATCTGCATATATTACAAATGGAATTTTTAGTTTTTTGTGATAGCTTTCAAATTTTAACTTATTGCTGTGTGTTAATGTACCAAACCAATCCTTCCTTAAAGCATTTACGGATGGAATTTCCGTACGGATTTGCATACAGTCACTTTTTTGGTGATTCATTAAAGCATCTTTCTTAGTAAAGAATAGTAAACACCCATCGCAAATAAAAATTGCATTGTTTCGATTAGTAACTTGTTTTGACAATAAACGAGATAAGTTTTTAATGTAGCAATAATGATTAGTGTTGCCATGTGTTAATAACAATAAATTTACGTGAACAGGTCTACGTTGTTTTGTATGGTGTAAAGGCCCAACTACGATATATTTTTTTTCTTTTTTACTGTACTCTAAACCAAAAACATTAATGCTTAGATTATTTAAAATTTCAAATTTTGAAATATCACGTAATTTTACTGGGAATGCTATTTGATTAAATTTTAATTTATTAGAGTGTTGGCTATAAGCAGTGACTCTATCAGAATGGTTTTGTGCAGGATATAAAGCGGAGAGAATTGCCCATTTGAAACAAAGAACATCTGTGTTTTTCACATTAATAACTGCCTTTTTAGAACGTATGTCACGTGGCAGCTCAATAAAAGAACTACCCCGACAGGGATTAAACTTTCCTACATTCAAATCTAATTCGGTCAGGTGTTGAAGGCTCCAACCACTATCTTTCCTTTCAAATTCACTAATCTTATTGGTTAAGATACTATAAACAGATGTAATTAGTTCATTAACATCAGTACTCATACAAACAATATAGTTGGAAGTCTGAAAATCAAATGAATTTTTTAAATCTTTCGTTTGCTGAATAAAACTCCCCCGCAATATAAAATTAACCTTAAATGTAGTAAATTGTTTTATACATTCGGAGAGTAGTTGCACAACACTGTTATTGATTGAAGAAAAATATAATTCCGGGGTTGTAAAATCCTTGGAAGAATTCGTACCTATCCTATATGTTAGTAATCGGTCTTTAAATGCAGTTTCAATTATATCTACGTTTTCCAAGGTGTGTTTCAATTTAAATAAGTTATTTTTATGTAAATGACTATTAACATGATTGGAAAAATACCTTTTTTTTACATTAACGTTGCAAGTAGTACACTTCATCATTTTCACAGTAGATGGTGTACATTCTTGAATCGACGTCTCTATATTATGAAATGTATGATCTTTAGATGTAGATGGTATTGCACCTGGTTCTCCACAACCCACTTGGATGAAAGTACTGAAAATTTATTAATAATTTAGAAACTGCATATAGCGGGTATATAAATAATAATATTTCATATAACAATAAATTGCGTTTACCTTTCAATAGTTTCACACATGTTGTAGAGTTCTGAGTCTAAATATTGAGAGTCAACGAAAGGCTGTGATCTATTTCGGTGACCATGACAAAACTCATCTTCATTGATTCGGCGATGTTTTTCATGATTGCCATTTTGATAATTATCTTCAGATTTACGTTTACATTGAGCTTGTTCCTTCTCTACTTTGCAACATATTTCATATAGTTCAGCATCGTAGCACGAATCATATAGTGACTCAACTAAAGTATCGTTACTTAATTCAAAATATAAACTTTTTATAAAAGACATTTTTACAGTTGGTTGTACGACAACTGCGTTAAAATATACAATAATAGCACTTGTTTAGTGCAACGCTGTTATATATATGGCACCTTTCCACGCCCACTTCATTAACTAAAGACCTTTAAAATTCTTTTAAAATTGTTAACTGATGACTAAAATTAATCACCAATCACATTATTATCTCTAATTACATTGAAACTTTATACAATAGCATACTTAAAAAATCAGTCATTGAAAGAACAATATCAAGTATTTTTGTCGAAGTGATATTTTTTTACGTCAGGTGCATCGGCTATTTCCTTAGATATATCATAGATCACTTCATTGATTTTGTTGAGCCTATGACTTGCCGCATAATATTTAATCCGAGTGGTTGCATGTTTCCAATGATCAGTTGGGGGTATCCTCGCCAGTTTTTTTAGATCGTAAACTTCTATTTTTACAAAGTGTGTGGCTTGCGCCCCATCGTCGGTATTGGTTGATATGTATGCCATTCCACCATCTCGAGACGCCCTTCCAACGCAGGACGACATTTTTTTCTTCTTTTTGGCTGGCTTTTCAAATAGGTCGTCCAAACTGCTGCTGCTACGTGTTCTTTTTATTTTCAATGGCTGTGTCAATTGTAAATCTGACTCGTCGTCGTCAGACAGTGGATAATAATAATGTTTTAAAGTGTTCTCTTCAAGGATGCTCGAGGAATTCTGTAAAGGACATAATACCAAATATTAGACACTACGACATAGCTAACGTAAAATCCTAATACTATGTTATAAATCTAAAGTTTGTGCGTGTATATTTGTTACAAGTTCTTACACGCCTTAACGACTGAATAAAATTTCTGTTCAGTATACATGTAGTACACATATGTATAGATTTAACACATACATCATTTCTGTGTGTGCATGTAGGTATAAATATTATTTTCTAACCAAATCTGAAAAAATATGTGTACGTTCATCATACAAGTATACTTTCCTCTCCGGTGAAATACATGAATAATATTGTAAAAATATGAAACGACAAAAATATTATATCTACATTCATTACACATATTTAATATATAAGATATTATAAGAGCAATAAATGAGATACTTACATCCATATTATCGAAGTAGCACGTGAACACAATAACACACACACACACGTTACAATAATGTAGCACTATCTCTGTTAAAATAATTATTTGATATATTGTAGATGTGCTTTCATCCAAGGTTTATATAGGAAGTTTTAAGCAATTAACATTAGCGAACACGTTCTGTTACAAATCTTGTTGCTCATCACATTCGCATTAGCAATTATGATACAACATTCCAATGAATCGTTAGTGAAGTTCATACTTGTGTATTGCGAAACACCCACATACCTTAAGAGCATGTGAAGCTTTTGATACCGGAAGTGACCGATCCTGCTAGCCCAGACATCATGCAATATGGGTGTTTGTCAACAACACTAAATAAATACATTCAAACAAATCACCTCTGCGGCATAATGGTGCGGTGACGATGCTTGCCACATGAGGTCCTAGGTTCGATTCCTGGGTCGGGATTGTCACCTATCACGTTGTGGAACTTAGTATCTTCGGCTAATCGTGGGAGCATTAGTTGTACCTCTGTCTACCTCTTCGGGGATATGGCCGTGAAGATACTTTTTTACATGCATACAAGTACTGGAATATATTTAATAAGCACACAGACCCAGTAATAATAGCACCACCACAGCGACTAGCACTGATGATGTATGTAATAAGATGGGTCAAGGTGGTGGTACTCAACCTGGTCGAGACGTTGCAGAACTCACCAACTAGTCAGTACTCACGATGTTAATGATATAAATTACTATGAAAAAAAAAAGTAAAAGTCTTACAGGCTGCTAAAATGATAATAGAATGATCGCCATAATCGTGCTTTTGTCCGCTGAACAGGTGAATCGCAGTGGAACGTTAAGACGCTCGCTCTGCCTTCTCGACACGGGAATCAGCTTGATGATATTTATTTTATTCCATATTCATTAGTTGCAAGTGATACGCAATGCGAGACGTCCTAATGAGCTTTTAATAGTGCGATTGTGTGACGGGCGTTCGAGCTTAATGATAATGAGGTGATTAGATAACGAAGGAGAGCCAGGAATGCTAACTTTGCAACCGTGCGAGATATCAAAAAACGGATGCTTGCAATCGATCGGGCGTACCCGGAAACCCCCATTTTGACACCAAATTTTTTTTTTTTTTTTTTTTTTTTTAGTTTTGACCGACCACCAAGTGGGTCAGAAACACAGGTGGGACAGAAACAGGGATCCAAACCCAACGACCCGGGTGGTCGGGAACCAACGAATCCCTACTACTGTTAAGATATGAACATTTTATGATCTACCATTTGCGCAATTACGTGTTCATAGTGTACATCAATTTTCATCATCAAGATCTATCAAGCCATTTTTGACGAAATATAATGGGACATGGTAACATACAGACATACAAAAAAATTCAAATGGTGAAACTAATGTCAGTGAGTCGTATAGTGAATATTTATCCCGGACTTTGATAATGTACAGAAGAAATACTAGAGATTTATATAGTAGTAAAGATTTCTTTTCCCTCAGAAGAGCGATCTGGTTGTTTTATTGCTATTATATAATTTTATTGCCCCGTTGGTCGAGTGGTTAGTGATCCTGGCTACGCAATCAACGGGGCTCGGGTTAACCCCGACCGGGATATGCATTTGTGTGATGAGCATAAATGTTTGTATTTCCGGGTGTGGGTGTTTATTAAATATATTCCAGTAATTATATATGTATTGGTATCGTTGACTAACACCAATAACACAAGTAAAAAAATTGCTTACTTTGGGGCTACATCAGTAAGTAGGTATAATATGTCCCGTGAATGCTTATTTATTTATTTACTATTTATGTATGCAAACAAGTAAACGACTCTTCTAATGGAAAGAGATCGCCGACAGATAGCAAAGATGTTGATGGTGTATTGCTCTCTGTATGGTAGATTTTTTTTTCTATTTGACAAAAGCTTTTAAGTCCGCCTGCAACAGCAACACCGGCCATAAGGCGAGCAAAGTGCTCAACAAAAGTATAAAGCGAGAAAGTAAGTTTTCTAGGTGATAGAGTTCTTCATTTTCTTGGCGGGTACCACCGCCTTACCTATTCCGGTCGCAATAAGGTCAGTGCTTTTCACTGTCATGTTTCGATTTGGAGGGTAAGGTATCTGGTAAACTTATTCGTGGCATTAGACCTCACCACAAGATAGCAACGCACAATTAACGTCTTTGATGTCTAAAGGCGATGGTTGACTCTTTCCATCAGGAGACCCATCTGCTTGTTTGCTATCTTATAATATAAAAAAAACTTGCATTAGTTTACCGGCTGCCATACACTCCAAACAAGAATACGGCAGTGACAAGCACTGACGCTATTGCAGCAGTAATAGGTAAAACGGTGGTACCACACCAAGACAGACTTTGTCGAACTAGGTATACGATCTAGAAGTCACGATGGTAGCGACACGCTTGGCATAGTAGTAGCGAGTGACCAACTCGCTTTTTACAACAACAATACGGCGAATCGCTAAGTAGATGGTGATGGTGAATAAAGTTTAACCCATGTTCGCATATTAGAAGATTCGCAGCACTGAGTTCAAGTTTTCTAAAGTTCAATTCGGGGAATACCTCCGAACGAGTCGAGTCGAAAATAAAAGTCGACGAACTTTAATTGTACAATTCATCGTAATAAATTTGAACAACAAAAAATGTAAGTACCCATTGGCGAACTATTATTAATCCAAGTTTATTGATGGACTGTTACGTCTGTGTATTGGTTTGCCCGTTTGGCTTAGATCAAAAGTTCAATCCAGGAGCAATTTGTTATTGGTTTTTGTAATAAAACTTCTTTAGAATTGTTGTCAATTGAAATTCAATGAAACAAAAGAGAGACAGTAAAGAGAGGCAAACGCAATACATTTTTAGAACTTTGCATATAAGAGAATGAGATAGAATTTAAAATATAAAATTTAAAATATATAACTGTGACACAGTTTTAGTTACCATAATCCTACGAAACGGCGTGACCGATTTAGATGAAATTTCATATGTATGTTCAGTGGATTTAAGAATAGTTTTTTATAAGGTCGAGCGAAGCGAGCCCTACATTAGGCGATAATCTATGCATTTTTGTGGTACAATTTACTGAAAAAGTATCGCACGTTCAGGTTTGAGCTTTGACGTGGTAGTTTAAATTTGTGTCTAAATGTGTCATTTACGATAAAAATACTATTTTATAAACATTAAAAAAATAGAAGATACATTTTGAATTAGAATATTATTACTACTAACTTTGCGAGCCTTTCGTTACAAAGCTCTGCTTTTTGCTAGTCTATTTTTATACACCTAAGTGATAAGGGTAGTCCACCCCAAGTTTGTATTTTTTATTTTTTTGGACAATTTTTTATAGCAAAGCTAAAATAGCAAACAAGCTCCTGACGGAAAGAGACAACCATTGTCTATGGACACAAAAGATATTTGTTCTTCCTGATCCTTGTGGTGAGGTCGCAATGTCACATGCATAAGATTACCGGCTACTTTACTCTCCAAACCGGAACACGACAATGACAAACACTGACGATATTGCGGCAGGAATAGGTAAACTGGCTTATACTAATATGAGGAAAAGTATTCAATTAAATTAAAAATTTGCGTCAATTCGCCACGTTTAATATTTTACATAAATGCCATTTTGTTAAACATATAAGTTAACTTTGGTATGCGACCGGTCACGAGAAAGAAAATTAAAAATATCATGTTCTGTATGGGATCAACCATACAAAAATAACCTTTGAAACTGGTAAGTATTATAATCTCTAAATTACAAATCAGACTGGTCGTGGTCTTTGTTTGCTTGCAAACCTCGTAACCGATTTTGATACTATATTGTGATCGCTTATGCAAAAAAAATTCTTTGAAACTATTTTTATATCGTAAGATAGCAAAACTGCAAATGGATCTCCTGATGAAAGACTCAACCATCGCCTAAAGACACAAAGATGTTAAAGGTGTATTGCTATCTTGTGGCAAGGTTTACTGCTTATGTTTAAGTTTGCCGGCTACCTTACCATCCAAACCGGAACACAAAAGTGACAAGCACTAACGCTTTTGCGGGAGGAATAAGTAAGGCGGTGGTACTAGACCCGGGGGAGAAAATGCAGAACTCTACCAGTTAGTAGCCACGATGGTAGTGACTCGCATAGCTAATCGGTCGCCTTTTACGACCTACCTGACAGACCTGCAGTTGGCCTATTCTTCAAAGAAGCCTGCACCAACACGAATCCCCCGTGTTCCCCTTCACAAAAAATTTGTTATTTTATTTTAAAAGTATCATTGTAATCTCTTAACTGTAAAAGAGATTTGTCGTAGCGTTCGTTTCACTGTTTAATTCTTGTAAAATCACACAACTGATTTTAATACTGTATTGTATGTGATCACTAATCGCTTATAACAAAATGTTTTATGAAAGTTGTTATTTTATATTAAAAGTGTTATTGTAATTTATAAACTCCAAAGTAAAAACAAGATTTGCCGTGGCGCTAGCTTCGATGTATATTGTAAACAATGCAACTGATTTTGATAGTTTTTTCTATGTGCTATGTACCAATATAAAAATAAAATTTAAAACAAAAAGATTATTACAACCCCTAAAGTATTAAACAGTGTTGCTGTGATTGCCAATGGGATAACGGCTTCTGAGAATTCTGTTAACCCTCTTTTTAAATATCTCAATATTAAAGATCTTTAGGAAAAAGTAAAAGTAGAATGTAAAGATAGAATCTATAAAATCACTCTAATCGCTTCATCAACATTCAAGGTACAATTCTTAATTAGTCTCGAAAACGATTCTGTGATTAAATTGAACCTTATTTACTGACAGTATTTTGAGGCGCGCATAAGTCATCAAGGCCAACAGATTCTCAAACATTCCGAAGAAAAAATAATATTTCAACAGCAATAATTGCTGAATAATATTTTATATATCAAAAGATTGCAAGAAATATCGATCGCCTAATCATCGCCTGTGGACAACTTATGATAATATTTTGTTCTTGTTCGTAGGGTATGGATGTAATCTTACAAGTATAAATTTCCCGAGTAAATCGAAGTTATTTTTATATGAAAAAAAAATCAAACAAGGAGATAGCTCTGCAGTCTGCTGACGGAAAGAGTCAGCCATAGCTTATATACCTACATATACCGCACAGATTTGGAAAGATGAGTCATAGCGCTTCAAATTAAGTGGTATTTATGTCCCACAAAACTGACACAGAAAAAATCACAACTACACGTAAACGCTAATACATACATTTTTACGAAAATCCGCAATTGCTAAAAATAAATGCTTAAAAACGCACTCCCACGCGTTCTACGCACGTGCGTATTTAAAGATGGATTGTTTTTAATTTCAAACGTCAATAAATTATTATCGGCGTGAATTTCGGGAATGATAAAATATTATTGCCACGTATGCAAGTACCATAGATATACTCAAAGATAAGTACCTACCTCAACCGCTAAATCAGACTATAACAGTGACATTAAGACATGCGCAAAACGGTACTTTGAAGTGTAATGCAACATCACACATCACCTTTGAAAATGTAATATCACCCGCAAACATCACTCATCACTCATTACTCATCACATCACCTTAAGGAAATATCATCTCGAGTAGCGTTTAGTGTCTTGCATTGCATGTGATGTATGCATCGCTTTTTGTGCGAACTACGAGTCAGTCATCACACTGAGTATATATATTTCTTTCCGAACCAGATTACCATAATAATTGAAGATTAAACTGAGTAATAATTTTGTCTGATTGAAAGTTTTATTATAACATTACGATTATATTAATTGTAATTACATTTTCAATTCGTCATGTAGATACCTGATTTAAAAGTATCATCACGCCGGTACTTATGTGGAGTAAGAAGAATAAACCAAACGTCTATAGACTTTAAGTTCTCCACGATTCACCAGTTTCTTGGATGGCACACCATTCCGCCAGACTCCGAGTTACTACTGAGATTTTAGATTTTCGAGTAAAGTATCTTCACGCTCGTATCCCCGAAGGGGTAGGCAGAGGTACAACAAGTGCACCCACGATTAGCCGAAGATACTTGGTCCCACAAATGTGATAGCTGGCAAGCCTATCGCCAACCGGACACTTTCCAATCCCGGGCAACTTTGTGTTTATCAGAAAACTGAAAAAACACTTTTTTATGTGCCCGACCCGGGAATCGAACCTGGCACCTCATATAGTCAACGCCAACGCTGGATCACTAGACCACAGAGGCGATTTTCGAGTAAATCCTCAATAATACTTTTGCCCGATCGGGACTTCATGGTCGAAGTATGGCCGAGTAGTCTAACCCCTAGACCACGATGCACAAAACAAATGACGCGACGTGCGACACACAGAACAATTAAAATGTATTAACTCAAACAGTTATTGTATAATACATAAGGGTACTCATTTTTATTATTAGTAAGATTGTACATCTTACTAATAACAAATATGAACCGAATTCAATCCATCCAACTCAAATCATTCTAACATACTTAACGTACTCGTATCGTATACCCGTTCTCCCAGCTCGAACCAACGATCTCGGTATTATTCGATTTATTTGAGTTATACTGCAAGTTGCATATCTCCCGCACGTAGCTCACCACACTCTTTTAATAATAGTATAATGTCATATGTGATACGGCCAGAAACGACACTAACCGAACTGTACCGAGTGATGAATGAAGTAATGTGTGATGGTTGAAACGCTAGTGTGATGTGTGATGTTGCATCACCTTTCCGAGTGATATTACTTTTGTGATATTACACGCATCACCTACCCATGTCTAAGTGACAAGCGTTACCAAACTCAGAATAGACGGAGAATTCTACCACGTAGTAGTCAAATAGATGTGGCATGTTTGACCTTCGCATGTATTTTATGAGTTGACTGACTGGAATACAAATGACGCAATTAAATGAGGTTTTGGAACATCACGAAAAATGAGGGAAACTTATATTCATGTTTTTCCATAATACGGTGTGTAAAGAAAACCCTGTCCGATCCGAAAGAGGCATATAGGTTGGTTAAAGGCATTATTGAAAAAATATTAAAATGACTTTATTTCTAGAAATAAAAAAGATATAGTTTTTTTAATATTCGTATTTTTACTTATATTTCCCTAGAGTTAGGCAAATATTTTAAAAATGACAACACCTTGTCGCTGTTTATTTCATTGTTTTGCTTTGGCGGCTTTCGCAAAAACACCACGCGAAGGCACGCTATTTGTTTTTCGGCTTTTTACAAAGGGACTTTAAAACGCGCCGCGTGTCCTTTGGCAGTATCCGACATGCGCGGGATACTTTGATAACAGAATTTAATTATTTGTAGGTGTTGTCATATTTAATGTATGAATATTCCATTTAAGATTATTATTTTTTTATTGGGAAAACTAATTAATTATTATCCATAAAATAATTACACATACGTAACCGTATTACGGTTTTTTTACACACTGTATAATTCTAAAATAACTTAGATATTTGTTAAGAAATATGGTTCTGGTTTGAATAGAAGAGCAAAGAACTAGTTAAAGTTATTTTTTAATTGCAATGAAATTATTAAAATAAGCCATTAGTCAAAAATTGGTTTTAATTTGTTGAGTTATTAATATAATAATTAACACTTATATGTAAATTATTACTCTCCTATATAGCTTTAATTATATCAAAGTACGTTTTGTGTAAGAACTACGCACAGACAATTGCGGGTTATATTATTATTTAAAAAAGCAAAGTTTTCAATTTTTGAATAAATAATACCCAAGTATTGTTTAGGCTTTGCAGCTGAGCGTTACTATTAATTATATAAATAATCTGTTGGAGCAGCAAACTAGCCATTTATGTTAACACCGGATGCTTTTATATTTTGACCCACCTGTAATATAATCCTCTTTTCTTTTATCCTCCATAATCTGAAGTTATTCTGTAAAACATACCAAGGACATCCCTGGTATATTTTATAGAACTTTTTGCGCTTTCTTTAATATAAGTTTGCTTGATGCGACAGCGTCACTTTTATTTATTGCTCTCTGACGGACAGTGTTTGGGTTCCTCAGTCTGCAAGGAACCTTTATAGTTTCACCATCTCCATCCATTCGTCCTTCTGTAGCTTAACTTAGACATTTTTAATACTAGAAAACTGTAATTTGATATAAATATACACATTTAAGTCGCGCCGACAAAATGATAAAATAAAATTTTGTTAACAACATTTTTTTCTACGGTATCTCCTTTACATGTAAAGTATATGTATCGTATTGTTTGAGTTGACCAACTTACAAAATGTACTCGGATAGCATTTTATACGCACTGAACCTATGGTACGGATATACCCGTCATTGGCGTCAAATAGGTTAAACTTTAATAGCATGTTCTTACTCATTGTGATGGGCAACTACCAAGTCCCTATCGGGCCACACGCAATGTAGGCTAAATTGCGCGTCACCCGATAGGGACTTGGCCAGTTTTTCGTACTCTACTCTCCATAATATAAGATTCTGTCAGTGTGTGTATTATTTAATTGGTTGAGTATTAAATTGTACTTTTTATCAATAATAAAAAAAGGATTAGAGGATCAACGATCTCCGAAAGATGAATCATTGGAGTACTTATCATTATACCTTACATATTCTTGTCCAATTCACAAGCTTTTATTAAAAATACTTGGGTTTTTGCGTCACGGTATAAAATTCTTTAACCTTCATGTTTATTTATAACATGATGGTGATTGATGAATCATTCGTACTATAGGTTTAAAAAGGCACAAGATTTAAGTTGTTTTTTGTTTTTTCTTAAGTTTAGGGTCTAAAAATGAACAAAAAAAAACAAACAACAACACGTGAGAAAAACATCATTACTCCGGTTTTGTTCTTTTTATAGATAGAAAAATTCTAATAACAGTTTTTTAGGGTTCCGAAGTGAACAAGGAGCCTTTATAGTTTCGCTATGTCCGTCCGCACAATAGCTCACAGATCCTTATTACTAGAAAGCTGTAACTTGGCACGAATATACATATTAGTCAGGTCAACAAAGTGGTAACATAAAATCTTGAAAAATATATTTTTTCAAGGTAGCTGCCCTACATGTAAAGTGGGGATATTATTTTTTTTCTCACGTACCCCATTGTGTGGGATATCTTTGGATATGTTTTTAAAAAATATTGTAGGTTTGTGAAAACAAGTTTTCGAATAAGGGACTCATTCGTAAAATTTTAGGCTTTAAGTGCTAGTTTATGTTAGCCAAGTGTTCCCCCCTTGTGCAGTCTAAACGGTTGGTTTTGGGGGTGGAAAAACCCCCAAAAACGGTAGGAGTAAATATAAATAAAATTAAAAGGAAAACTATTACGGCTTAGAAGGCTTTAAAAGTTTTATAGTCGACCAACATATAAAATGTGCTAACTTTTATAGGCGATGAACCTGTGGTGCGGATATATATTTGTCATTGACGTTGAAAAGCTTAAATGTTAATAGTACGAAACTGTAAAAGCTCTTCTTAGTCCCCATTATTATGATGGGCAACTTCGGAACCCTACATTGCGCGTGAACCGACGTGTTGGTCCCGGCCTTCGCCGTGTTGGTCCCGGCTTCCTTTGTAGAATAGGCCAACTGCCGTTCTGCCAGGCAGGTCGTAAAAGGCGACCGATTGGCTATCGAGTCACTACCATCGTGGCTACTAGGTGGTAGAGTTCTGCATTGTCTCGCCCGGGTCTGGTACCACCGCCTTACCTATTCCTGCCGCAATAGCGTCAGTGCTTGTCGCTGTCGTGTTCCGGTTTGGAGGGTAAGGTAGCCGGTAAACTTATGCATGTGGCATTAGACCTCGCCACAAGATAACAACGCACCATTAACATCTTTGGTGTCTATAGGCGATGGTTGACTCTTTCCATCAGGAGACCCATCTGCTTGTTTGCTATCTTATGACATAAAAAAAAAACGCACTTTACCAATTTATTTATATCATCCGATAGCTTTTTTGCTATCGAATGATATATATAAAGTGGTAAAGTGCGCTCTCCTGATGGAAGAAGAAGGCTCTCCTGATGGAAATATATAAGCATCGCCTATAGACACCATAGATATTAATGGTGCGTTGCTATCCTTGTGATCTAATTGCTACATGCATAAGTTTATCGGCTACTTTACCCTAAAGTTGAAACATGATTGACAAGCACTGATGTAATTGCGGCAGGAATATGTAAGGCGGAGGTATCTGACCTAGGCGAGACAATGCAGAACTTTACCATTTAGTAGCCATGATGGTAGTGACTCGTTAGAACAATCGTTCGCCTCATACAAATTGCCTTTATTCTTCAAAATAGGCCCGGACCAACCGGGAAAAATAATTCCCAAGCTTGCATAACTTAGAAATAATCTGCTCATTTCAGGAGTCAAAAAATATTAAGACGTTTTTGTTCAGTTATTATTCTTGAATATTTAGAGGTTGACAAAAGATATGACCATTTTTTTCAACACAGTATCTTTTGGTTTTTGTATTTTTTAACGATTTTTCTTGTGTTTTTTTATGCGATGTTTTTGCTGTATATACCATTGTAGTTGGCGTAGATAGTAAATCAGTTTTTGTATTTACAGGTTTGTAAGTTGTAGTTATTACAGTATTTGTTTCTGTTGATTTTGTAGATGGTTTCCTTGTCATAGTAGTTGTTGTTATCTTCGTATCCTCCATTGATTCTGTTACTTCTTTTGAAAGATATCTCTTTGGATTGCGATACGATTTCTGCTTATCATGGTAATCATCATAAGGTGGCGGACGTCTAGAGAAAATATTAAAAGGTCCTAGTATATATCCACATTCTAATCTTTCCCCTCGTATATGACAGCCATTTCCAACATCTGTAGTGCTTTTTGTATCTTTTATTTCTCCTTTATTTTTATTATAACCACATATGAGTCTATCATTTACAATTTTACATAGTGTTTCATCAAAGTCGTATCCTAAGCATGGCTTTTTAGAAGTTAATGTGTCATAAGTTCGCAGATACGCAGGTGAATTATTTAAATTATATTTTATGTTTAATTTCGCAGCAGGGCTAATAACATTAGTAGTAGTAGAAGAAGTAGTAGCACTTAGTAAAGGAGTGTCGTTGGCTGGTACATTATCAGAGAGCCATTCATCTGAATCACTTGAAGAATCCTTTTTCGTAATTAATTTAGCTTCATATAATATTGGCTCAAATAATAAAGGCCCAAGCTTAGGCGCAGTACTTGCTGTTAATAAAATTCTGAAAATAATGTTTATCTGAAAAAAAAAACATAATAAGATAGTATCGTCATATATCAGGGATGTTGCAATTTTAGGAACTAAATCTGTCACCAGTAAAATACGCATACAAATAAATTCATTCCATTTTTTGATTAAGATCTTACGTTGCAAAAATTCATAAATCAAATTAGAAAGAAATAACCATTCCTTGCTCATTGTTGAGTGCGGTACCGTCCGATTCCTTTCAGTTCTAAAGTGAAACGTACATTGTGTATATATAGTGTGTGTTTTAGATTGCAGACTGCAGTGCTAATATTTTTTTATATATCATTAGATAGAAAACATGCAGATAGCTCTCCTGGTGGAAAGAGAAACCATCGCCTAAAGACACCAAAGCTGTTAATGGTGCGTTGCTATCCGAGTGGCGAGATGACAATGTCACATGTATAAACCTACCGGCTACCTTACCCACCAAACTGGAATAAGACAATGACAAGCATTGACGCTATGGAGGCACTAATTGGTACGGTGGTGCCAAATAACCGAGCGAAACGTTGCAGAACTCTACCACCTAGTAGTCACAATGGTTGTTATACATATACTTAGCCGATTAGTCGCATTTTACGACTTGCCTGGCAGAACGGCAGTTGATAAGCGATTGATAAAAAGCAGCAAAGAGCTAAAACCAACCAACACGGGGAGATACAGTAAAACGTATGGTGAAAAAAAGAAAAGAACTGTCACTAATGATTTAATTTTTAGAAATTTCTTCAGATGTTACTTTACGAAAATTCATTACTCAAATAAGAAAGAAATGACTCTTCCTTGCTCGTTGTTCGGGGCGAAAGAGTTCTATTTTCCCGAAGCAAACTAAAGTAGGTTCCAGAGCAAAATGTACGTTGTGTATTGTTGCGAATATTCTAGAAAAAAGGGCATGTAAGCCCGTCAATCACGGTTATCGCTAGAAATAGTCGTAAATCGTTATCATCAGTAAAATGCACCGATGATGTAAATCTTGCCGGTGACTCGTGGTGGACCGGAAAGTCTAAAGACGTTCGGTTTACTTTGCCTATCCCGCAAGAGAACTGGCGTTTTCATACTTCTGTACCACAATTTACCCGATTTTTATGTTTTAATTTTATATTTATAATCAAATTAAATACCTTACTTGTTTACCCTGTCGCTCTATAAGGAGAGTTCGCATGATATGTAAGAGTATATTGTATACGCACAGACCACATGAATACTAATAGTCACGCCATTCGAAAGGAAACGTGTCGCCGCGCATGAATATACGCTCCTATTACTGTCAAAAGTGTCATACATTTGTAGATTTTACACTTTCAATCGTCGGCACTTGGTGAAATTCCATTATTTTTAGTTGAAACTAGTTTATCACTCACTTGTACTTTTATTTGTGCTGTTTTATCGTACTGAATGAGGTGACAAGGTTTAAAAATTACCCTTGAAGTGATTTTATTTCATTGGTAAGCAGAAGGTATAACTCTGTATTTCTGTGTGTAAATGCAAGCTACACTGACAAACTAAGAAATTGCCTTGAAAGGCGTATCCGTTTGATTCGTGTGCATACGTTTTAGCACGCTCTGTAGCTTAAACGGCTTGCTTGGAGGACTTAAGGTTGGAAGGTGTAATGACACCTCTTGGAATCTCGGAATCGGCTCCAACGATTTTCATGAAAGTCACAAATTAGGGGTTTTTCGGGTCAAGGAATCGATATCAAGGTTCCAGGTCCAAGAAAAGCTCGGTTCCCAAGATATGGGTATGTGAAAAACCGAGTAAAGCTCGGTCAACCAGGTACGGAAAAAAAATTATATATTCTATAGGAATCAATTTATCAAGGTTCCAGGTCCAAGAAAAGCTTGGTTCCCAAGATAGGGGTATGTGAAAAACCGAGCAAAAGTCGGTCAACCAGGTACGGAAAAAAAATTATTTATTCTATAGGAATCAATTTATCAAGGTTCCAGGTCCAAGAAAAGCTCGGTTCCCAAGATATGGGTATGTCAAAAACCGAGCAAAGCTCGGTCAACCAGGTAAAGGAAAAAAAAATTTATTCTATAGGAATCGATTTATCAAGGTTCCAGGTCGAAGAAAAGCTCGGTTCCCAAGATATGGGAATGTAAAAAACCGAGCAAAGCTCGGTCAACCAGATATTGTGACTTTAAATCTTTACCTCACAAATGCCAACGTTTTAACATCTTTGTTTTCTCTAAACTATGGTTGTCTCTTTTCACAGTAGAGCCATGTGCTTTCGCTTGTACTTGCGATATAGAACACTAATTCTCCCAGTTATCTCTCTCTCTCTCTCTCTCTATTCTTTTCTTCATAATAAAACGCTACACTTAGCTGAGGTTCGGTGTCATGGAAGACATCACTTAGCACATACATAATCTATATTTAATATTATAAATGCGAAAGTTTGGATGTTTGGATGGATGTTTGTTACTCAATCACGCAAAAACTACTGAACGGATTTGAATGAAATTTGGCACATAGGTAGATGATGACCTGATTTTTATCCCGGAAAAATTAGGTGATCCCGCGGGATTCACCAAAAACTGCAGCTAGTAGCCTAATAATTTGTAAGTCCGGGTATCGCTGTTCTATCTCTTCAAGCTTTCAGTTGATGTCATTTCAAAAACCTTACTTCTAGATAACGCCTTCGGTAAAGAGGTTTATATTCAAAAACTAACACTGAGTAATATAATAAATAAAACTAAAACGTGTTTTTAGATCGGTTCTTTCGCGTGGCCTACCATGTCTATTCTCACACGTCCTATATATCTTCCCGTATAGGTACCTATTCTAAACGTCAATTTAGTCATTCATCTTCACTATGATTCCTTCCTCAAAGTATTATTACTTGTTATCTGTGATAACCCGAATCTGTGCGGCTTTCCAAGGCTGTTAATACACATTTATACTAACTAAACTTCTATTTAAAATACGAAATTTTTTAATTGTTCTGATCCAATGTGGATGTTATTTGTGAAAAGAACTGGGACCTCATGATCTGAACTAAATAGGTTAACCATTCAAGACGGTTAATTTTTATTCTAACATCGAAGTAACTGTATATTCGAATCGCAATACTGATTTTTGTAATAATGTGCTTAAAAATGTCAAAGAAAACAAACTAATTAGAATTGCTCACCGATAATAAAAATTGCATTGTTTTGTATTATGCGGCGAAGATTTATATTCATAATCGATTTATAATGTCTCGCCTGGTTGCTATTTTATTAGTAGGTACAGTTGAGATCATAAAGATGAATAATAAATAACAGGTGGACTTATGCATGAGGTCACAAAATGAACCTAACTTTTGTGACGTTCATAATATGGCAGTTTGTTACTTCTTCACGTTAAATGACGTATTACTAATTAGTATAATTCTTCGCATAATTGTATAATATGCTCGCAATTGACTTTTTATTTTTTGAATACAGTTTATTCAAAACAACATTTAATATCGCCAGAATTCACAAAAAAGAAAACTAAATAAATATACAATAGTCATGCACGGGAAAGTGCAGTCGGATCTATGCATAGGTCTTTTTAATTATGTATAGGTATACTGTCTAAATAGTGTTCGTTTCAGTTATAATTAAAATACCTAGCAAATAGGTCAGATTCGGAAAGATTGTGTGCGTATTATGCATGGGTACATACCTACGTGCTCAAATACTATCTGCTGTTTTACGAGTGCTCAATTGATTTATATATTTCCAGTTTTTAAATATTTCCCAAAAGTACGGGTACAATAAGTTTAAGTAGTATTAAAATATATAGTATTAAAATATATAAATAAATAAATATAAATATATATTCACGGGACAAATTACACTTATTGATCTAACCCCAAAGTAAGCAAATTATTTGCTTGTGTTATGGGTGTTAGTCAACGATACTAATACATAGAAATACATATATAAATACTTTTACATACATAATAAACACCCAAACCCGGAAATACAAACATTTATGCTCATCACACAAATGCTTGTCCCCGTCGGGGATCGAACCCGAACCCCGTTGATTGCGTAGTCAGGGTCACTAACCACTCGACCAACAGGGCGGTATAATATTAAATTAGCAAAAAGCAGAGCTTTGTAAGGGCTCGCTAAGTTATATTACCTAGTAATATTCTTAGGAAAGTATTTTTATGCGAATTACATCTTTTAATGTATTATAGACTTTATTTATTATATTCGCATCAAAGACGTCGTCAGGCTTTGTATCTAGGGAGGTGCAGAAATCTAAAACCAAAATAAAAATAAAATGTTTCTAAGATAATTTTTTTAGTACTTATGTATAAGAATAGTACCTACCTGTAAATAGTACCTACCTGTAATATGTAGCAACTCAAGATCTATCTTGCGCCACCACTTCGCTCTTGAAATCTACCGAATATTGATAGAAATCAATTTTTATTTATGGTAACTTTCTTGTAAAAGAGTTTTCTAGGAAAAATGAGTTATAAAAATTTAAATAACCTTCAAATTTTTAGAATTAATATTAGATTTATTGCAGTCACGAAAAATTGGCGGTAGAAACTCAGCGAATAAATTTTTCGAATTTTTCCCTCAAAAAAAACCTCTCAGGGTTCGATTCCCGAGTCAGGCAAATCAAAAATGTGTTTTTTCAGTTTGCTGATAAAAATAACGTTGCCCGGGATTAGAAAAATACCCAGTTGGTGATAGACTGGTCACCTATCACTTTCTGTAATCTGTAAATGGTTGACCTTGCAAGTCATTTCTGAAACTTCCCGCTAAATTAAAGCATTTTAAGCTCAAAATAGTAAAAACTACAAGCATAGGTATTTGATAAAAATGGCAGTATATTGATTTTTGAAAAGCTGTATATTTTGGAAACGATGATCGATTTTGATCTTTCAAATGGCATTCAACTCAATTTAAATACTGCTTTAGCTAAAAAATCGGTAGCTTCAAAAATTTGGAAACAATGTCAAAAAACATTTTTTCAAAAAGTTTCGTCATTGATAGATCCCAAACAAATTGACCGATTTTTATCCAATTAACGGTACGTGGCAAAGTTTTTAAAGGAGAAAAGATGATAAGATTTTGAAGTCAATAGGTATAGGTATAGCCTGAAAGTTATTTCAAAAATATTAAGTAACTTTGCTAAAGAAAACTTAATTTTAACTTTTGAAAAGGTGTAACTTTTGAAAATAAGATTCGGTTTTTTCGATGTTGACAAGCGCGTACTAGAGAGTATAATATACTTCACTCACTCAATCACTTATTTACAGAGAAATATTGGTCAAAAATAAGCCACTAATATTATTATTTTATTTTAACGAGAATCGAGTAGCGAGTACTCTTCAGAAGTATCGAAGGGAACTCACCAGTCAGTCTGTATAAAAAATTTGAAACTGATGAATATATTTTCGATAAGAGTCACAATATCTTCGAAAGAGATTCGCACTACCGCGACCATGATTTCCGTGACCGCGACCATTTCTTGTTATTAAAGACGATCTTATTGGTAAAACCTAAAACCTATTTACAAAATATTATATACTATTATATAATATTTTATAACTAGATAACTGACAGTTCTAGATGCTGACAGCTGACGATGTTTATCAAGCACAGTAAATATGACCCTGATTAATATAAAAGTTTGATTTTATTGTTTTGGCAAATCTAAGATCCATAATTATATTTATAATGAGTTTTTTTACAAATATTAAATATGTTTTTAAAAGTGAAATTAACACTCGAATAATAGAAATATAATTAAAAACACAATGATGATAAGAAATTTAGAAATATACATGATGGAATGGAAACTAACTTGTATCAACACTTCCTATTAGAAACTAGGAAATGAAATCCCCCTATAATCTAGTGACATGTGCAAAAATAAGTATACTGGTAAGCAATGTAGAGATATCTTAGAAGTATTAATTTATATTATTTCGTTTAATAATGGCTGTTATTAGGGCTATGGCTTTAAATACGCGAAATGATAGATTACGTCTAGAGAAGTGTAGCTTCTTTAGAAGTTGTAGGGGTTTCTAAAAGATCTTTTGATAACACCATTATTTTTTGCCGGAGACGCGCGGTGTTAATAATATAACTTTAACTCCTCTTCCTGTTATAACTTCTTTCCTTCTATTAAAACGGATTATTAAAAACTGTTAAAAATATACCCAGTATATGTTTACAAATATTTATGAGGCTATGCTAATCGGGTAATATATATCAAAATATCATTCAAGAAGCTTCTTGCTAATGATATTGTTACTATCTAATAGTCTATATAAAAAGTTATCCTATTTTAAGGATAAGTTTTTAAATATGGGTAATCAGAAAATTCGACTGATGCCTTTAGTCGTTTAGTTGATTACTTACTCTGAACTAATAGTACGGGAGCTAACAACGTTGAAAAAAAACAATTTTAGAAAAGCTGATTCTTTAATATGTCATTTGCAATGCTGCCTCGAGTAGAGTGCGGGGTGTCTGGCTGTTGGTAAACGTTGCATTCATTACTGCGCAGCATATCTTGATAGGTAAAAAAATTAAATTTTGCGTTATTTTAGAATATTTTTTTTCCTTACCATCAACTTTAAGAAACTATTAGGAATACTGATTTTAATTAACAGACATTTTTGCGGTTGATAACTATGTGCCGGACGCTTTTTTATATTAAAAATAATAAATAAATTTTAAACCATTTTAGAATGTCTGTCATTTTAAAATTATTTTAATAAGAAGTAAATGAATACAAAATTAATTTGCCAGACATTAATTCGGTTGTTTAGTCAACTATCTGATCGATTTAAAGTTATAGAGTACGGTGGTATTATGTTAGTTGTTAGAGAGAGATGGCGGCAAAGTTGATGGACGGAAGAGAGACAAGAGTACATCAAAATTATTGAAAAAAATCTTATTTTTTTGTTTTTACAAGCAAAAATTTTCAAATTTCACATTAATTTAGAATAATTTTTTTCTTACCATCAACTTTTGGACAAAATTAGGAGCATTAACATCTAATTAACAGACGTTTTTGTGGTTGATAACTTTGTACCAGATGCTATTTTATATTAATAAAAATAAATAAATTTTAAAAACCATTTTAGAATGTCTGAAATTTTGATATTATTTTAATACGAAGTAAATGAATACAAAATTAATTTGCCAGACATTTATTCGGTTGTTTAGTCAACAACCTGATTGAATTAAAGTTATGGAGTACGGTGATATTATTTTAGTTGTTAAAGAGAGATAGCGGCAAATTTGACGGACGGAAGAGAAACAAGAGTACATCAAAATTATTCAAAAAAAATATTTCTTATTTTTTCATCTTTACTACCAAAAATTTTTATTTTTACATTATTTTAGAAAAATTTTTTTCCTTACCATAAATTTTTGAATAGACATTTTTGTGGTTGATAACTTTGTGCCAAAAGCTATTTTATAACCATTTTAGAATGTCTGTAATATTGATATTATTATAATACGAAGTAAATGATTTAATACGAATAAATGAAATAAAAAATTAATTTGCCAGACGTTAATTCGGTTGTTTAGTCAACAACCTGATCGATTTAACGTTAATTTAATTTAAATTTAACTAAAAATGTTATCATATCATTATGTTTGAATGTAAAAAATAGATTTTTATTTCTGTTATTAAAATTAAATTTTAAGTTATTAATTATGATTAATAACTAATAGACATTTTTGTGGTTGATAACTTTGTGCCAAAAGCTATTTTATATTAATAAAAATAAATAAATTTTAAAAACCATTTTAGAATGTCTGTAATATTGATATTATTATAATACGAAGTAAATGATTTAATACGAATAAATGAAATAAAAAATTAATTTGCCAGACGTTAATTCGGTTGTTTAGTCAACAACCTGATCGATTTAACGTTAATTTAATTTAAATTTAACTAAAAATGTTATCATATCATTATGTTTGAATGTAAAAAAATAGGTTTTTATTTCTGTTATTAAAATTAAATTTTAAGTTATTAATTATGATTAATAACTGTATGAAATTATATGAAAGAGATATAATTATATTAAAGAGATAAATGGAACGGACATTTTGCTTGTTTCGCTTCATAATTTTTTAGAGATAGTGATGCATCTCCATAGTCGTCATCATCGTCACTACTTTCATCATTATGATTATTATCATCATTATCTTCATCACCTTTGTTAGTGCTTCCGTTTTCTAGTAATGATGGTTCTGTATCAAAATAAGAATTTAGTGATTAGATTATTTTTCCATTTATAATATACTTTATCATTTATATTATCTTTTAAAATACTTTACCATTTATAATAACATCAGCAATCAATAATGGAAATTGCTCCCCATCAAACCAGATGAAATCATACTTATTACCATTGATGACCCAACCGGAAGCTGTCGGCATGTAACTATTGGCCTAATGGTCAATAAAAAATTTTAGGAGATCTTTCTTGAATTCGGTATTTTTAAGCTCATTAACAAAATTATAAGGCCGAATTTGATTATTCTAAAATAATGCAAAAATAAAAATTTTTGCTTGTAAAGATAAAAAAACTAGCAAAAAGCAGAGCTTTGTAAGGGCTCGCAAAGTTATACTATCTAGTAATATTTTTAGAAAAGTATTTTTATGAGAATTACATCTTAATTTATTGACTTTTATTTAACTAAAAACAGTGTATTTTCACCTAAACATTACATTCGCATCAAAGGCCCGCGTCGTCAGGCTTTGGTCTAGGAATATTTGGTTTTTGTTTGTTGGTATTTTCAAGGAAAAATGAGTATTAAAAATGAAGGTTGAACTTAAAAAAACACACACATTTTTAACATTTTGCTGAAATAATTGTTTTTTTTTTCTCTAAAATCAGGAAGTTCCTGGTTTTACGTCGATTTACGAAATCAAAATCAAAAAATGTTTTATTTAAATAAACCTTCAAAATTTTTGGACTACGCAGGCACGAAGAATTGACGGTAGACATTCAGCGAATACATTTTTCGAATTTTTCTCACAGAGAAACCCTCGGAGTTCGATTCCAGAGTCAGGCAAATGAAAAATGTGTTTTTTCAGTTTTCTGATAAAAACAACTTTGCCCGGGATTGGAAAAGTGCCCTACTGGCGATAGGCTGGCCACCTATCACATTGTGAGACTTAAGTATTTTCGGCTAACCGCGGATGCACACGTTGTACCTCTGCCACTTCTTCAGGGATACGGGCGTGAATATACCTTTTTTAGCTTTTTCCCCTTTGGGCTAAGAATGGGAATTGATTTCAATACGATATAAATCAATTAATACATCTGTACTGTTTCTCAATAAGCATATTGTGAAACTCTCTAACGCTCTATTTACTCTGTTCCCCGCAAACATCCCTGCTCTAGACCTAAATTCATTTTTTTCAAAGATTTTATCATACACCTTCGATGCCAAACTGATCAAACTGATGGCCCTATAGCTATTGCAGTTTATACTTGAACCTCGCTTTTATACGAGGGCACGATAACCGCGCGCCGCCAGTCAAATATGAAGAAACAATTCATGAAGTAGTCTCTTAATCAGTTCAAAAATTCTAATACAAAATGTATCTTCTATCAATTTTAACTCGTTAATTTAATAAGAGATGGCGTTGGTAGTAATAAGATTCTAATACCAATTGTACCTTCTATTTTTTTATTTATATAAATTGATATTTTTATGGTAGATAACAAATCTAGACATGAATATAAACTACCACGTCGTAGCTCAAACCTAAAAAATGCGATACTTTTTCAATAAAATGTACCACAAAAGTGCATAGATTGTGGCCTAGTGTAGGGCTCGCTGCGCTCGCCCTAATAATAATTTTTTTTGAATAATTTTGATGTATTCTTGTCTCTCTTCCGTCCATCAAATTTGCCGCTGTCTCTCTCTAACAACTAACATGATTCCACCGTACTCCATAACTTTAATTCGATCAGGTCGTTGACTAAACAACCGAATAAATGTCTGGCAAATTAATTTTGTATTCATTTACTTTGTATTAAAATAATATCAAAATTTCAGACATTCTAAAATAGTTTTTAAAATTTATTTATTTTTATTAATATAAAATAGCATCTGGTACAAAGTTATAACCAAAAAAGCGTCTGTTAATTAGATGTTAATGCTCCTAACTGTGCCCAAAAGTTGATAGTAAAAAAAAAAATATTTTAAATTAGTGTGAAATTTGAAAATTTTTGCTTGTAAAAATAAAAAAATAAGATTTTTTTTCAATCATTTTGATGTACTCTTGTCTCTCTTTCGTCCATCAACTTTGCCGCCATCTTTCTCTAACAACTAACATAATACCAGCGTACTCACTTTAAATCGATCAGATAGTTGACTAAACAACCGAATTAATGTCTGGCAAATTAATTTAGTATTCATTTACTTCTTATTAAAATAATATTAAAATGACAGACATTCTAAAATGGTTTAAAATTTATTTATTTTTATCCAATTAAAATAGCGTCTGGCACATAGTTATCAACAACAAAAATGTCTGTTAATTAGAATCAGTATTCCTAATAGTGTCTTAAAGTTGATGGTAAGGAAAAAAATCATTCTAAAATAACGCAAAATTTAAAATTTTTACCTATTAAGATATGCTGCGCAGTAATGAACGCAACGTTTACCAACAGCCAGACACCCCGCACTCTACTCGAGGTAGCATTGTAAATGACATATTAAAGAATCAGCTTTTCTAAAATTGTTTTTTTCAACGTTGCTAGCTCCCGTACTATAAAATGCGTAGGGCACTTCTTTGATCTAGGCTCCGTATTAAGAAAAACTATCAGCTTTTCTTTCAGGCATTATGTGAGAGGCCAGGAAATGCTAAATGTATGTGATCATCTAGTTACAGTACAATAGATAAATGTTTTTTACTTACAACTGAACCTATTCTCAAAAATGCAACTTACTTGAAACTGAACATATTTTCAGCAGAAAAATGAATAAATGGTTTCGTAAAACTGTTGGTAAAGATAAATCAATAAAAGACAATATATCTATGAAATCAACGACCAAAAAGTCTCCAAAGAAATTAAAAAGAAAAACATCAACAATATCATTAAATAAAAGTTATCCTTATTCAGAGAAATTTCTCAAATCAGATAGAAAACCTACAGTCCTTACTCTGTTTAGAAACTTGAAATCTTTAACAATTCATAGTACTCCTATGAGCGTAAAACTAAAACTGGGGAAAGTACCCACTGTTCTTGAAAATTTCAGAGAGCGTGCATGCTCCAGACTTAAAATCACACCAAGTGAAAAACAACAAAGGAAGATATACCAATATGTTGTAAAAGTAAACAAAAGGGAAGCTCTTTTTGAAAATATGAAACACGAAGACATAAAAAAGAAATTTTCTCTAACTAAATCTAAAAGTTCCATACTAAGAAATATGATCGAAGATTATAAAAAAGGGAAGGATTTATCTTTCATATTAAGGAAATCAAATGTTAATTTAGAATATCTAGATAAAAAGGACATTGACAGTATTTTAAGCCTTTATAAAGCTACAGAGACTAAAAAGAATCCATTTTTTCGTAATGTTCATAACTTAAAAAAAAAGATGCGTCTTACAAAATCTAAAGCTAAAGCTTTAGATGAAATGAAGGAAGATTATAAGGACCGTAAATTTTCTTTGTCTGAAGTACCTAATATTTCTAAAGTAGATACTTCTAACATAGAAAATGAAAATTTTATTAAAATTTTAGATTATAATAAAGAAAATAAAATGAAAAAGGCACATGTCCCTTTTGTTAAGCAATCTAGGCTAAAACAATGGAAATCAGATATTAGAGCGAAATTAAGTTCACAATAATTTTGTTGTATTATTTCATGGGGTATTAACCCTCTACATTAACGTTAAGCATTATTAAATGCTTAAAGTCAATGTCAAGATAATTTAAACAAATTGTGAAATTTCGATTTCATGTTTTTGGTGATTTGAAGATAAAATAATTAGTGCAGTTACAAATTTTGTATCAAACATGTTAGAATCTTAAAACTAAATAAACAGTGTCACATATATACCTTATTTATCAAATAAAATTATGTAATAGGGGATCGAATGAACTATTACACGCGCATATACAATGTGCTTCTTACTTCATATGGAAGCCGAAATACTTGGAGTATTTTGGCTTTCGTATAAAGTAAGAAGCACTTATTATTACATGAAACGAGCAAGCTTATTATTACATGAACAATTAGTAAAACATAAAACTCTGAGTTATCAGTAAAGTCAGTTGTGTCAATGTCCTTGCTCAATTATTGTCACCCTACGGCTTAATGAACAGCTCGCTGCCCATACCTGGTAGGTGTTATGAAACATGTGATGATAACATTTCCCTTGCACACTTACACAGTCTTCAAAAGCCTTTGGTTTGGGTGCACAGAAGCACAAGAGTGCATTTCTTATCACTCTTTGACTAGCACCATACAATTGGGCGTAATGATTAGTTGATGTAAAACCGTTTGCTTCATATTGCCCTCTTATGTCAGGTTTTTGTGCAGCATTGAGAATAGAACGGCGGCCTGGATTATTGTTACGGTGATCTACGAGTGCACCTTCTTCACCGTGTCTCCTTATCAGAATCTCACACTATCCCTGGTTACATTCAGATGACGTGATATCTCACTGATGTTATAGCCAGCTTCATGTTCGGCAATTATTACTGCTCGTTCGTCAATTCCTACAGGTCTCGTCATTATTATGACATTACGAAAATAATGAATATTATATTTATGGCAAATATATTTTGTAATAAAATATTGTATAACACTAGCCACCGCCCGTCGACCGCCCCGTTGGTCGAGTGATTAGCGACCCTAACTACGCAATCAACGGGGCTCGTGTTCGATCACCGACGGGGACAAGCATTTGTGTGATAAGCATACATGTTTGTATTTCCGGGTTTGGGTGTTTATTAAATATATTGTGGTATTTATATATGTATTTCTATGTATTAGTGTCGTTGACTAACACCCATAACACAAGCAAATAATTTGCTTACTTTGGGGTTAGATCAGTAAGTGTAATTTGTTCCGTGAATATTTATTTATTTACTAGGAATCTAGAAATAACAACGGTGACATTAACCGTGACAATAGTTTTGTCATAGATGTTAATGCAATGACATGTATAATATTATATGCGTCATTGTATCAATGGTAGGGCAAATCAATAAAAAGGTTTTAATTAAAAAGACATTAGCATCTCTTTAGATAATAATCATTTACACAAGATAAAATAAGGAAATAGTGTTGATGCAAGCAAGTCTGAAGCATGGTATCAAACAGTTAAGCATAATTTTCTATGCAACAGTCTTTTATGTGACAAATTTTCAAAAGATCGTATGTGCTCGCAGCTTGTTAAATGAATCAATTTGAAAACTGACGAACCTATTCGTACTACTACTGTACATAAAATTTACTTTTTTATGCGTAAGCAGATAATTAACAATAACTGCTTATTGTTATTATAATTCAAGAGTTATTTTGTCCTACACGTAAAGTGGAAACTTTTCTTAGTCCGACACTCTAAAGTTTTCTTTTTTATCTATCTTTTTTAGTTACCCGATTCGAGATTTTTCGAAGATAGAAAAGATGGACATCTTGTCAAAATGAAGTTCACAAAAATTCAGCTTGTTATTAAAAAAAGTTTCATTCTGGGACCACTGTCTATTACCTACTACATCAATTTAAGTTGTAAAACACAATGTAAATGCAAAATTTCATCAAAATAGAGCTGTTTCTGAGAAGCAAATTACATTTATTTATATAAGATTTCAGGTAAATACTTTTTATAAAGTAGGTATTTAAATTATATAAATGACAGTTCACGAAATGCCAGATTTTATTCGACACCAAAAATATTTTAACAGTAGGTTCTTACGTAGTATTGTATACTCTTTGGGTTCGCTTTTATAATTTTGACAATTTTATCAATATAATATTTACAATGGATTTTTTTGAAAAATCCTGAATGGTTCTTGAAAAAGTAATGATAATATTAATAAAATCTTATACCTACATGTTGTCCAGATTACGCGTGTAAGATATTATGATTCTAACTGATACCATAAGACGAAATCTTGTTTAAAATCCTTACATGTTATCAAATGTAATAAAAATAAACCTAACGATGATTTTGTGATATGTGCAAAAACAAGAATACCGGTAAGTAAATGATCATTATTTATGTTTTTGGTTACGTACATTAGTTTATCATTATCGACAATCACAGTACCCAATTAGCGTACGAGCGTTATTCCTATAAGACGTACAAATTGTACAACCAGATACTCTAACTTAGCTGAGCAAAAGTATATTTGCGGATTTAAAGGCCCAAAAAATAAGTTTGTAACTATACACAATCTTATAATCTACTTCTAACGTTATTTCTATTGGGTAGAAGCTGCTACTTGAATCGATTTGCCTGCGATTATTTAGAGAAGAGGAAGTTGATAGTCTACGAGGTGACTAGAGCAAGATTTTTAACGGTTCGCGAGTATTTCGCGAATTGGCTAAGAATCAAAAATTTACTTATGTGCGGTGACGCTTGCATTTTTTAACAACACAGAATGTACTATCATTTAGACCATATTTCTCTTTTCGCATATGTTACTGTTGTTTTGGGGCCATTATTTTTGTATAATGCTTAAAATATTCACGCAAAAATTGTATATAAATATGGTAAAAGTGTGTGAACTGTAAAGTATTTAGTACCTAAATGCATTTGTATTGGTTTTAAGGCTGCCTTTCAATAAAATAGACCTGGAGATTTTATAAATATGTATAATTTTTGCAATAAAACATATTTTAATATATATATAATTAATGCATATATATCTTTAATGCATTGAACTGCTGAGAATGCAGACAATAAAGCTATGTCTAAATCGTGTTGATATAAAACATTATTCGAAAAATTTTTGAAATGTTTAATTGGGATCCTGAAGATTTTTTTTTCTTGAACATCTTTTTCTTGGTTAAAGTATCTGATGACTATTCGATACATTTTCTTCGAAGCGTCGATAGCTTTAACTTTGTTTCAGCCACAATGAATTTTTTGAGATCGTGGTAAATCGGGCTAAAAAGAGACATTCAATTTAATTCTGCAATCGATACTTAAGCAATTGTGGTGGTAGCAAATTGTGTGGTAAATCGCAGCAATTTCGATTATCTCTGCATTTAGCTCCTCAGAAGAAAATCCGTCATTAATGAACTTTTATTCACATATCTCACCCTTTTCTTATGCGTGTCACTATTGAGATGAGTAGATAAAGCCTTTTCACCATCCCATTTCAATGTAAATTTCGGGTGCTTTCTCTCCGAAAGTTAACATTAGTAGACGTCTTGCCGAGTGGTTGTACTCCTTCTACAACCTGAGTGCTACTCAGCGGTATTTCCTGTGGTAGTATAACGCTAACACAGACGACAAATAACGCTCCTGTTCATACCAAGTTAGCATTTCATCTACGGTCAAATCTCCATTTCCTTAAAAATTTTTCATAATTTAACTAATTTGAACTTGAAAACTAATTTGAACTTTATTAAAATTATAAAATTCAAACAATACAAAATTTTAACTAAAAAATAAAACACATTTCATTTCAAACAAATGCATTCGCTTTCAATTTTATATATGAAATGACAAAACAATCGCTTTTTTCGAAACTGGAATTAACTACGTAATCTGGAATAAAAAGGGTTACATTCCTACCTTTGGTAAAAAAATAAAGGTTAATTGACTAATATAATTTTTAACATAATCGTTGCTGAGATTTCTACTTCCCGCTACATATGTAAATAAGGATATAACAGATTATGCCGCTATTTTCGAAAATCGAGTTTTCACTAGATTTCAACGTATTGAGGTCTTAGAAGAGTTTTTAGACTATTTTCATGATGACGTCAGCATACCTGTTTTAATGTTTATGTGTCTATGTAAGCATCTCATAACTTTTGAAGGACTTGACCGATTTAACCGTGGTTGATGGCATTCGGTTAGATTCTGCCAAATTTTCTGATAAATTTGAACTGATTTGGCCCAGTGATTTGAGAAATTTAGAAAAAACTTAAAAGGAATTCGGAAAAACAATGTTTTTTATTAATAAGTTCAAATTAATGTACCGATTGATTAAAAATTCTAATCAGATCCTTTTTTTAAAAAAAAAACTACATCAAATGCCGCAAATTGCATTAAGATAGGGTTTATTCGTTCGGGAGTCATCGTTGACGAAGAAGTGTTTTTTGACATAAATTCGAGATTATTCAATGAATTTTTGAAATAATTTTTAAAGTGGTTAAAGTTAACATCTTAAATTAAGTGTTACAAAATCTTTTTCTATTTCAATTTTTATTAAAAAAGTTCACTAAATGACTGTCATTTTATTTTATTTTTATCTTGTGGGCTATAAATAATATTCGAATTTCAATGTTTGTATCAAAACATTTAATTTTTTTTATTTATTCTATTTTGGATGAAAAATATCTGCTGGATCTACCTAGAGAGGCAGGTTCTTGTAGTGATACAGGAAGATCATAGGAACTTTTAATTAAAACTGAGCAACAGCATCGATTTTGGGCTTCTTAGATTCGTTTTTTTAAGGACTTCGGGGCAGGATTATTACCTGTGTCTGATGATAGAGCTGGAAAAAGTCCACGAGAAATAAGCTAAACCAGATCAACCCATCAAGAGTGGGCTAATTTACTCGTAGTTTATTTTGTCAAAAACTTAAATGCTGGATGTTTTCTAGGGTGTGATGATGGAACTGGAAGTTGGCCATCTGAGATTGGGTTGAAATAGTTGGTCGTTATTGCTAGAAAATATGTAGGGTTTTATAACGGAACTAAAAGGTGTCCATGGTACTCCTCAACTAAATAAAATAAGCCCACTGCCTTACCTATTCCTGCCACAATAGCGTCAATGCTTGCCACTATCATGTTCTGGTTTAGAGGGTAAGGTCTATGCGGTAAACTTATGCATGTGGCATTAGACCTCGCCACTAGATAGCAACGCACCATTAACATCTTTGGTGTCTATAGGCGATGGTTGACACTTTCTATTAGGAAACATGGGTGCTTGTTTGCTATCTTATGATATAGATTATGTAAAAAAATGTAACATTAAAACCAAAACCAATTAATGTTTTTGAATGTATATGTATAACTACAAAAGGTCTCACGAACGTTGTCATATACGAAAGACTTTTAACTAAATAAATTAAAACCCTGAAACCCAACTGCTACGCCACCCATGGGATTATTTTGTGCATATAAAATTTGGTAACTGGCTACTTAAACATTTCAAACATGTATTTACACATGGAATAGAGCAAAGACTTCCATAAAATTAGACAATATTAAAATCGTCTAAAAGAATACATTATATACTATTTTTGTATATATAGAGGCAGATACACATATATTAAAAAAATGCCTGTTCAGCCAGCGAACGCAAAATAGTTGAGTTCACTGTTTTTAGTTAAGTGAGAGTCACTGCTGTATATTTATGCAAAATTACATAAAAAAATAATAATATAATACTAAATATAACTGGAAAAACTACACGAATTGATCTAACCCCCAAGTAAGTAAATTATTTGCTTGTAAATAAATACTCAAATATATTTTAATTAATACCCATACCCAGAAATTCAAGCATCTATGCTCATCACACAAATGTTTGTCCTTGTCGGGAATCGAACCCGAGCTCCATCAATTTCATAGTCAAGGCCGCAAACTACTCGACCATCGGAGCGGTCAAAATATAATAATATTAAGATTTTAAGTATAATTTCTTTTAGGTTGAGTGACAGTTGTAGTATTTACACAACTCTGAAGGCACTGGCTTGGTACATCGGAGTAACAGGGATACCAATTAGTCTGTTCATGCCATAAATATGAAATAGATCGGCCAATGTAAGTTATGTCCCAAGTAACAATTTAATAAAAGATATTATCACTAATTCTTTACAATGGAATTTTTGCTGAGTCACTAGAGTAAAGGGTAATTTCTTCTTGTCAGTCAAAATGTTTGAATGGTTTCGTAGTAAATTTAGTAAAAATAAAAAAACGCTACAAAAAGATGTACAAGCACCGGTTAAGAAACTTACAGCAAAAGAAAAATTGCGGTCGATTCTCAAACGTATCAAAGAGCGCTGTTCTAAGGGAAAAAAGTGTGAACATCATCAAAGAGGGCCTTTATTTGGGAAATTGAAAAATGAAGATATGAAAAAGAAGTTTTCTTTAACAAAGTCTAAGAATAGGATATTAAAAAATATGGTTGAAGATCATAAAAAAGGGAAAAATATAGCAGTAATATCGAAAAAACCAATCAATTGGGAAACCATAGGAAAAGACGAATTCATTAATATTTTAAATCAATTTCAAGCCAATAAGGAAAAAAATAAAGCATTTTTTGAAAGTATAAAAAAAAACAAAAAAACAATGTCTCTTACAAAATCAAGAACTGAAATTTTAAATAAGATGCAAAAAGAATACAAAGTTCGCAAGTTTTCTTTATCTGATATACCTAATATATCAAAAATGGACATTTCAGAAGTAAAAAATGAAAACCTTAATAAAATATTAGATTTTTTCAAAGAAAATAATATGAAAAAAGTACACGCTCCATTCGTTAAGCAATCCAAGTTTAAACAGTTGAAGTCAGATATTGGAGCTAAACTAAATAAATAAAACATTTATTTAATGTATAAAATAATTTAAGAATTGCTGGAAAATGTTACTGTAATAAAATGATTGTAATAGTTTTGTTTTCTTTTATTTTAATACACGATTTCTGATTTTGCAATAAAGTAAATATTAATTGCCTCATGGCCTAGAGATTATCTTATTCGACTCTGATCCCGGGTTCGACCCCCGGGTCCGGCAAGAGTTTTTTGAGGTTCTTGAAAATATAAATGTCAGTGATAGGTCAGATTCTGGTGGTAGCTTGTTAACAACCCTGTACCTGGGATAAGCACGTAAAACTGTCGCCCTCCATCTGTTAAATGCGGTAATGGGAATTACCACTCATCTCACCAACCGACGAACTGGTTAATCGTGGTGAATCGGAAAGACTATAAAAGTTTGGTTCACTCAGCCTACCCCGCAATAAAACCGATGTGATATTATTTTTAAGTACTTTTTTTTAATTTGCAGTAATAAATTATTTGTTTTTGTTTCAATTTAATGAAAATATCAAGATTTTTTACACAAAATTAAATTGTTATCTATGCATGTACCTATATTTTCAGTTGTCACTAATTCGACTTGGGCGGGGCCTTTTGCCAAGCCAAAACTTATCACTTTTAATTTTAAATTTGTTGTAATTTTTTGGGTATAACATTCCTAGGATGAACATAAATATAATGATAAAAATAAAGAATAATACATGTTGTTGGACAAATCAAACAAATAACAAATTAGTTTAACCCCAAAGTAAGTAAATTAATAAAGAAGAGAAAGAATGGAAAGCTGAACCTTCTATTAATACATCCTTGGGACTTCGTTCGGAAGTCTTCATTTACCTTAATAGAATAAAATATGTAACATATTTAGATAAACTTTTAAATTATAATGCTGTAAAATTTAAGGTGATTGTTTACTATTTTTTGGGTTGTAAGGGATTATTTTAGAGATACATGCTTTATGTAGATTAGCAGACTATAAATTTATTGGCTATAATTTCATACTAAAATTGAGCATTAAATTCTAATAATTACTTACTATTTTTAGCAGTTTAAAGTGATTTTTTTGGCATTATATTTTATTATATCTGGTGGTTGCTTAAACATTAGCCATTTTAATATTTGAAGATCTGTAACTTTAGAAAATATGATTCAACTAAAATTTTTAAAACTGCATTAGATGCAGTTTTTTAAGTTCTAAATTAGTATGAAACGTCAAAAATTAATTCGTTGAAAAATCTCGAAGTAATGTCAAAAAACACTTCAAAATTCTTCGTCAACGATGCCTCCCGAACGGATAAACCCTATCTTAATGCAATTTGAGGGATTAGATGCAGTTTTTTTAAACAGAGCTGATTAGAATTTTTAGTCAATCGGTACATTAATTTGAAAGTTATTGATAAAAAACATTGTTTTGCCGAATACCTTTTAAGTTTTTTCTAAATTTCTCAAATCAGTCAAATTTATCAGAAATTTTGACAGAATCTAACCGAATGCCATCAACCACGGTTAAATCGGTCAAGACCTTCAAAAGTTATGAGATGCTTACATACACACATAAACATTCAAACAGGTATGCTGACTTCATCATGAAAATAGTCTGCAAAGGTTTCTAAGACCTCAAAACTTTGAAATCTGGTGAAAACTCGATTTTAGAAAATAGGGGCATAATCTGTTATTTCCTTATCTACATATGTAGTGGGAAGTAAAAAATCTCAGCAACCATTATGTTAAAAATTATATTAGTCAATTATCCTATATTTTCTTACCAAAGGTAGGAATGTTATCGTTTTTATTCCAGATCACGTACTTAATTCCAGTTTCGAAAAAAGCGATTGTTTTGTCTTTTCCTATATAAAATTAAAAACGAATGCATTTGTTTGAAATGAAATGTGTTTTATTTTTTAGTTAAAATTTTGTATTGTCTGAATTTTATAATTTTAATATAGTTTTAATTAGTTTTCGACAAAATTATGACATTTTTAAGGAAATTGAGATTTGACCGCTGATGAAATGCTAACTTGGTATGAACAGGAGCGTTATTTGTGGTCTGTGGTAGCGTTATACTACCACAGGAAATACCGCTGAGTAGCACTCAGGCCATGGAAGAAGTACAAACACTCGGCAAGATGTGGTCAAGAAAACATCCTAAACGTGAAATTTACAGTGAAATGGGATGGTACAAAGGCTTTATCGACCCAACAGTGACACGCATCTCTTATGCGTGTTACTGTTTGATTGTGTCACTGTGGAAAGGTGAGAAATGTGGATATAAATTCGTTGATGACGGACTTTCTTTTAATTTCAATTCAGTAAAGTAAAATAACAAAACGTTTAATGAGATAAAAATACCCGTAGTCGATTTAAATTGACGTTAATTATTTATTGAACTAGTTTCAATAATATTAGATTTTATGTATTTTTGTCGAAAGCTACAAGAAATTTTAGCCCTTAACGCAGCATTTGGTTTTAATATTTCATTTAATTTTTTTTTCTTATCTGTGTAATACAAAACTTGAGTTGAATAATTATTGTATAGTCATAGCTTTAGAGAGAGAGAGAGTGAGTTATAGATTAGGTTGAGATCGTTATCGTACTCAACCTGATCGATAACGCAGTATGCAGTAGTAGAGTAGTAATAGGTGAAACTGCATACTGCGTTACGCATTTTCGAGTTGGGAATGTTTCAGCGTCTCTTAATATACCCTGTAAGTTGTAAGCAAAATGTAATACCAAAGTCTGTGGAAAGGGAGACCGAGGCCACGAACTAAAGCATGGCCAAGGAAGCTAAAGAAGAATATGATCTACTTGTATTTAATGGTGAAGTTAATGCTAATTGCTCGTCAATTATAACTGTGGTTGTTGATGCCTGCTGACAAAAACGATCCTATAGGAAAAGTTACAATATTTTATGTGACCTTGCAGCAAATAAAGGTTACAGGACTAAACAAATGAAACGATAAAATTATTAATTTCATATAAGGCTTCCACGAATTCATATCCTGTAAATTGAAAAAGAAAAAGTCAATGTTATTATTCATACTATACAGCGTGTAAGAGACGATCTACCTAAAAATTTAAAAACAATATACCATTTTAACATTCTAATCATGATGGCAATTTCTTATTTTGTGGGAAATGCGAAATTCGCTTTTTCGGTTTTTTCTCATTCTCATGCAACGCAATGTAAAACGTAAATTGCTCTGACTCGTAGCTCTCGCAGCACTCCTGAACCAGTTCTTTATTTTGTGGCTCATAATACAATGCTTATTTTGCGTGTTTCCTTAAATTTTACTATTTTATTAGAATAAGCACCTAGAGTATTAGAATTAATCAATTTATACAAAGATAAGAAAAAAAAAACCGGCAAACGACTACAAAACTCAGAACATCCCAATATGCATGTTTCTTTATTTTAGATTGAAGAGGATAAATATTAAATATGAGATTTTTATTTTTCATACAAACTGGTGATGAAATTAAAAGAAATTCGTATTTTAGAATTTCTAAAATACGATACGACGAATAAAATAAAAAAGGTATCTTCACGCTCGCATTCCGGAAATGGTGGGCAGATGTACAATCTTCGCAATTATTTTCTATCGACCCAATTTTGTTGAATTATTTATCGGGTCCTGCCACGGTCTTTGACATATGATGAATATTAACATATATTTTTTGTTATGTGCTAGTAAGTAAGTAATGATATCGATCGCATATATTTATTATATTTTGAACAAAGACAAATATAACAAAAACATTTAAATATATTTTTCCCAGGTGGGAACACTCAATGGTCCAGCGCCATTTTGTGTTTGTTTTAATCTGTCACTTGCAACAACACGGTCGTGCTAGCCACTACATTTCCGTTCGCTGAGTTTTTTTTACATTATCCATATATTACGTTGTGTATTTTGTGTTCCTCCATGTTGATTGCTGACCAGCTGTCAAATATCAAAATGCCGAAAGGATTTGTTCTAAAAAGGCAGGCGAGAGAACTGGTGATCAAGGTTCGTAATTACTTTGAAGCAGAGTATCAAAATGGCGGCCCGCTTTTACCACTGTCACAAGTGCGAGAGCTTGTTGCGGCCTCATTCGGAATTAGTGGACCTACTGTTTCAAAAGTTACCCAAGCTTACAGTACAAGCGGCATGCAGGAAAATAAGCTTCGTACGCCGATGAAAAAACGTCAACCATTTCGTGTGACATCGGTTGAGAACTTCGACGCTGACGCTATTCGCCGTCACATATGTGACGGATAAGAAATTCCAACACTTAAAAAACTTGTTGTTTCTTTACGTGAATGTGGTTTGTTTCATGGTCAAAAATCATAATTAAGCTTGGTTTTGAAAAAAAATGGATTTTCTTATAAAAAAACAGACAAACGTAAAATACTGATGGAGTGTCACGACGCTGCGAATATTTGAACGAAGCCAAAAATATATCAGATAGGTCAAATGTTATTTTTACTGATGAGACTTGGTTTAATGCAAACCACACAGTATCTAAGAACTGGACTGACGACACTACCGCTTCCACTAGTTCAGTGTCAATGGGAAAATGTAAACGCCTTATCATATACCATGCAGGATCTATATGTGGATTCCTGTCAAATGCTTTGCTGGCGTTTAAATCCAAGGACACAGTGGACTATCACGAAAAAGTGAATGCGGAGATTTACGAAGGATGGTTTAAAGAAATGGTGCAATCTCTGGAAGAACCGGCCGTAATTATTATTGACAACCATTGACGTATATAATATTACCACTGGACTTGCTGCTGTCAAGGAATTTTTGTGCCTATTTGAATATCGCCATTTTGGCGCTGTAGACAGATGCGAGCGTCCGTGGAATTAAAATAAGTGATGCCCACTTGTCGACAGCTTGGATAACCGTTTGACAACCGTTGTCCTAAGACCGGACTTTGGCTTAGTGCGTCGTCCTCATCGGGGGAGAGGGACAGGAGGGAGAAGGGGGGGGGGGGTTTACTAATTACAGGAGCAGTGGCATTTCGCTACAGGGTGCAGGGTTAAATAGGGGTCTTAGTGGTTGATTGAGAGCGGCAGCGGCTACGGTGTGGTAGTACAAGTGAACCCACTATTAGCCGAGGATACAATTATAATTCCTCAATAAATCGACTTCAATATCAATCACATCGAGATTCATTTCTTAACATAACCCCGCCAAAAGTCCAATAATGTGATAGGTGGCAAGCGTATCGCCAACCGGGCTTTATCATATCCCGGGCAATGTTGTTTTTATCAGAAAACTGAAAAAAATATTTTGAATTGCCCGACCCAGGAATCGCACCCTTTTGGTTATGTGGGCAACAACAACACCGGACCGCTAGGCAACATAATATGCGATATTATATATTAGAACAGTAGACATAATTATTGTTTTTATTTTAAGTACAAATATAAATTACTTTTTATTTTACTTACAGTTTTATTAGAACTAGCGATCGCCTGTGGCCGAAATTCGACCAGACTAAACAATAAAATCTCTTTTAAGCTTGCTTGACAACTGACTTTAGCCGTAAAGAAAATAATATCATTGACCTTTAAATATATTATATTTCTATGAATAATATAGACGTGTGTATAATGTCATGTATGTCACTTGAACTTAGTGTGTGTAATGTTTATTTTTATTATTTTTGTGTATTTCTAATGCATTTTGTTTAAAAATATTAGGTTTCTGCAGTTCTCCGCAATGTAAACGTTATCTGTGGCAAATTTAATACTCCACAGTTCATTCAATTGCCTTTATAATGGATCCAAAGTTTTCCCTTCACGTATTAATACATAGAAGAAGAAGATAGATGTATTTTTAACTTCCCGCTAAGTATGTAGATAAAGAAGTTACTGATTTTGCCCCGATTTGTGAAAATCGAGTTTTCACCAGATCTCCACGTTTTGAGGTCCTAGGAATTTTTTCCGACTATTTTCGCGATGACGTCAATATATCTGTATACATGTATACGTGTGTGTGTGTGTGTATGTGTGTGTGTGTGTTTGTGTGTGTGTATGTGTGTATGTAAACGTCTCATAACTTTTGAACGGCTGGTCCGATTGAAACGCGGTTGATGGCATTATTAGATTAGATTAGATAGCATGACTAGATTCCTGTCAACTTAGACTTTTATGAAAATTTGAACCAAGTCAGGCCAGAAGATTTTTAGAAATATTGAAACGAATTTTTTAGGCGAAACAGAATTTTTTAAATATAACTTCCAGATTAATCCACCGATTGAGTACAAAAACTAATCAGCTCTACTCCTCTTAAAACTACATCTAACGCATAAATTGCATCAAAATCGGTTTATCCGTTTGAATCATTGACGAAAAATTTTGAAAAAAAGTGTTTTTCGACATAACTTTGAAAATTTTCAACCAATAATTTTTTGATATTCTACGATATTTTTTTACTAAAAAAGCTACGTCGAATGCCGTTTCTAAAATCAAAATCGAGTGTAATTTTCAAAAGTTACAGTTTTTCAAATATTAACATTACGTTGTTTTTAACAAGCTTATTTAATATTTTTGATATAATTTTCAGGTTTACGTATACAGCGATTGACTTAAAAATCGTATCAGCTTTTTTCCTTAAGAAACTGCATCAAATACTGTTAAGTAATTTAATCCAAATCGGTCAATTTGCTTGGGATTTATCAATGACGAAAATTTTTGAAAAAAATGTTTTTTGATATTGCTTCGAAATTTTTCAAACTATCGATTATTTAGCTAAAGAAATATTTTAGATCTCAAAAATTGAGTTGAATGCTATTCGAAAGATAAAAATCGATCATCGCTTCCAAAATATACAGCTTTTCGAAAATCAATATACTGCCATTTTTATCAAGATTGATGTTTGAATGGAAAAAAAATCTACGTTTATAGTTTTTACTCTTTTTGTGCTTAAAATACTTTAATTTAGCGGGAAGTTTCAGCGATGGCCTGTAGGGCCACAATTTACAGATTTTTTGGTTTGTTTTAGTTATTTGAGTACCAGTTGTAGGTATTTGTGAATATTAAATAAAGTAAATTATTTTTAGTTTTCATTAGATTACCTACTATATTTTTAACTTCCTGCTACGTAGTACATAGTGTACGTATATAGGAAGTTATTGAATTTGCCCCGATTTTCGAAAATCGAGTTTTCACTGGATCCCCACGTTTTGAGGTCTTAGGAATCTTTTCCGACTATTTTCGCGATGACGTCAGTATGTCTGTATGTATGTATGTGTGTGTGTATGTACCTATCGAAACGCGGTTGATGGCATTCGATTAAATTCTGCTCAACTTAGACTTTTTCAACGCTCAACGAAATTTTTCAACCTATCCATTATTTAGCTAAAGCCATATTTTAGATCTCAAAAATTGAGTTGAATGTCATTCAACTCAACTCAAATTTAATCAGCGTTCCCAAAATATACAACTTTTCAAAAATCAATATACTGCCATTTTAACAATATAGATGTTTGAACTGAAAAAATCCATTTTTGTAGTTTTTACTCTTTTGAGCTTAAAATACCTTAATTTAGCGGGAAGTTTCAGGGATGGCCTGTAGGGTCAACCGCTTACTCATTTTTTTAAGTTATAACGAACGGTTTAAGTTGTAACGAAAAGAATAACGGTTAACGGTATATTTTGTTACATATATGTTAGCTATTGGAATTGTTTCAATTTTTTGTTTAAAATAATCAGTGATTTTGTTTTTTTAAAAATTATTATTCACAAAGTACTAATAAAGCCCGAGCTATGAAAATAGCTGACGTAATGGAACGTCTCAACGAATTGAGCTGCGAATGCTTGGGCAGACGGTGCATTAGGCAGCTTATAGAGCTTCAGAGATACCAGACGTGGCCTAAGATCGGCGGCAACAACACGCTGAGTATTTGGCATCTCGACGGAGTGAACCAGACCAGAAGAGGTACGAGATCTGCGTTAACAGCACGCTGAGTATATGGTGTCTCAACGTGCTTCTGAGACTCCAGAATAATTCCAAGATCGACATTGAAAGCATGCGAAGTATCTGATATCACACCAGAACATTCCTTAGATCGGTGTCGGCAACAGAGCTGTAGCGCTTTAAAAAGCCACAGAAATATTTAAAACGGCTGAATCTCGCAGACACGCTGCAGATTTTAAAGTAACTTTCAGACTAACATACCTAATATTTAGTTTCAAAATCCTTACTCAAAAAAACAAAAACAAAAATCTATGCTTTTTTATATTTATTACTTCTTTAAGCCATAAATATAATTAGGCGGAAAGTTTCGGGAATAGCCTGCGAGGTGATGCAATTTACAGATGTTTATATTTTGCTGCTGCTGTTCGACACGCTCTTCAATAAATTCAATAATATGCATTATAATTCTTACTTTGCATAATAATAATTTAAAGTGATATCTAATTGTCTGTCTGACTATTTGTTTATCTTTGTAAATGTATGTTTCATGATTGATCTCCAAAGCTGTTTGTGATGATATTTCATAATATGGATATTCTAAGTTCTGGGGAAGGACATAGCCTACTTATTACGAACACCACGCGGGCGAAGCCGCGGGTGAAAGTAGTTCATAAATTTGTACAAAACTATCCGGCAGTAGTTTAGTTTCTTACATTTTGGAAAAAAAATAGGGTCTGTTATCGTGTTACGTTTATCGATATAGCTCCTATAGTAATCATTACGTGTAACACATCACTACCTGTCCATGAAGTAAAGTATTATTTGTAAGACACTTTAACGTAAACAACACAAAATTGCATGGGCATCGATCTGTCATCGAAAAAATAAAGAAATGGAAATAGAATAGTACCTAGTAGTTTCCTTTATCTAAGATAAATAGATATATGTATACCATACTAGCTGACCCGGCAAACGTTGTTTTGCCGCATAAATTATTGAATTACAAAATAGGGGTTGATCGTAGAGGGTTGAAAATTAAGGGTTGTATATATTTTTCAATGTTGAATCATTAAAAAATAAAAATAAAAATTTTTGTCCATAAAATAAAAAAAAAATTTAGGGATGGACAACCCTTAACATTTAGGGGGATGAAAAATAGATGTTGGCCGATTCTCAGACCCACTGAATATGCATACGAAATTTCATCAAAATCGGTCCAGCCGTTTCGGAGGAGTATGGAGACTAACATTGTGACACGAGAATTTTATATATATAAGTATAGTATATATATATATATATATAGAAGATAACAATATTCTTCATTGGAATACTGATAAGATACTTTTTAATATTATTTTGATTAATATTAAAAAGTATCTTATCACTATTCCAATCACACCATCACAAAAATACGCGAGGAAGTTTATTAGGGCGAGCGAAGCGAGCCCTACACTAGGCCACTTTCTATGCACTTTTGTGGTACATATTACTGAAAAAATGTCGCACTTTTAGGTTTGAGCTTTGACGTGGTAGTTTAAATTCATGTCTATATATGATATACTATTAAAATACCATTTTATAAATATAAAAAAAATATTGAATTTATACATGTATTAGAATTTAATTACTACTAACGCCATCTATTATAAAACGAATGAGTTAAAATGCAAACGAAATCAGAAATCAGAAGTACTATATTCAATAAAACTTTTTACAAGTTATTTTGATGCGTCAAAATTTATTTTAAACTGCTACCGGATCGGAAACGCGGTCACACACGATATGAGTTATTTTAACTCAAAATTAAACGAGTTAAATGTTAACGAGTTAAAATGCTACTTTTGCCTGGTCGATTGTATAGACCTGGTCCATACAATTCCATTAGAAGACCAAAAGAGTTTTAATGGCGAGTGGTATTCTACCATTTGTTTACCCAGGGTGTTGGAAAAAGTTCGCGAAAGGCGACCCAAAAGCCGCATTCTCCTACACCATGATAACGCTTCTTCACACACGGCCAACAAAACAAAGTCAATTTTAGCTTCCGAAAAAGTACATCTCGTCACTCATCCTGCGCATAGCCCCGACCTAGCACCCTGTGATTTCTGTATTTTCCCCAAAATCAAAGATTTGATGAGAGGTTTTACTTTTACCAACTCCAAAGAAGCAGTGATAGCGTTCAATCAGCACGTAGAAAACATGCCTTAGATCTGTGGTCCTCCTGTTTTAAAAAATGGTTCGATCACATGAAACAATGTTTAAAATGTAAAGGAGATTATTTTGAAAGCAATAAACAAAATATTTTGGTTATAACATGTTGTTTTTTTAAGTTACGCAAAACTTATAGTGTGACCTACGTATTAATCTATTAATATACTTGTACTTTTTAACTTCTCGCTGCGTATGCAGATAAGGAAGTTAGTGATTTTGCTCCGATTCTCAAAAATCGAGTTTTCACCACACGTCCACGTTTTGAGGTCCTAGGAACCTTTTTCGACTATTTTCACGATGACGTCAGTGTGTCTGTATGTATGCATGTGTGTGTGTGTCTGTCTGTATGTAAACATCTCATAACTTTTGAACGGCTGGACCGATCGAAACGCAGTTGATGGCATTCGGTTGGATTCTACTCAACTTAGACTTCCTGAAAATTTGAACCAAATTGGCCCAAGAGATTTTGATAAAAAAGGTAGCTTCACGCTCGTACCTCATGTGGTCGACGCCAACGTTGGACCACTAGATCGCAGAGGCGATTTTGATAATATTTTGAAAAAACCCAAAAATCCCGATTTAAGAATAAAAAAACTATTTATCTTAGCGAAATGTTAAAAATGTGTTTTTCTTTATAAGATTAACTTTCATCTTTAATACCCATTTTTCCTTGAAAACTATTTTACAAGAAAGCTACCATAAATAAAAATTGATTTCTATCAATATTAGGCGGTAAGAGCGAAGTGGTGGCGCGAGATGGATCTTGAGTTGCTAGATATTATAGGTAGACCAGAAAATATGGTGTAAAATTTTAGTAGATAACCTTTATATTTGTTCTGTGTAGATAACATTGATAATAATAAAAATCGTGTTTTTAATAAATCAAGAAAATTTTAAAGACTTTTCTTGTAAGTACTAACGGGCGAGACAAAGCAGAACTCTACCACCTAGTCACGATGGTAGTGACTCGTATAGCCAATCGGTCGATTTTTACGACCTACTTGGCAGAACGGCAGTTGGTCTATTCTTCAAAGGAGCCCGGAACCAATATGGGGAACCTCCTAACAATAGATATTACTAGGTAGTATAACTTTGCGAGCCCTTACAAAGCTCTGCTTTTTGCTAGTTATATTACGCAGAAACATACATTCGGACTTCATAGTGAGCACAAACTGAAGACTGCGTGGTGCTATGCACCCTGCCGTCACGCGGTCAACGACCTCGCGCTGCGTGTCACGTCTGTGTGCGCTTGATGATTATGATTTATGTATTTATTGGGATAATTGGGTCAAAAACTAAGGTCATATATCTTATTTGGGATAGTACTTTCCTTCAACAGGTACCTAAAAAAATAGCCTGTGTACAAATTGATACCTATAGATTTTAATATAATAGAAGTAAATTGTGTTCCTTGAATTTCTTTCTTAGTATTGAAACTCAATATTGAGTAATTGTACATAATATAATTTTAAAATAATTAAAGTAAATTGTATCCTTTGAATTTTCTTGTTTTGTTTTATATGTTACAGGGCCCTTAATTGGAAATAACCACAAAATATGAAGAAAGTTATATTAAAATGTGTAAATGGTGTCGAAATAAAATGAGACGTCGCGTCGTATAAAAAAATATATATTCGGAGATCCAGATATAACTTTTGACGAATTTGAAGTTGCTGGAATTAACTTAGGCAGTATTAGAGATATATTATTAAACGACGGTAAAACTTCCCTCAAGTTAAAAAACCATAGCAATCAATCAAAACCAAAGAAAAATGAAAAACTTTCAAATAAGTTATCAAACGACAGTGATTCTTATTTAGCGAAATCATTTAAAACAGAAAAGAAGCCTACAGTCTTGTCCGTTATTAGAAAAATAAAATCACGCTCAATTAATAGTGCTCCTGTAAAAGAAATTCTTAGAAAAGGAAAATCGGTTTACGAAGATTTCATGGAACGTGATTTAGTTTTAGGTTTATCTAAAGATTCAAACCTAAAAATTACACAGAGTGAAAAAGAACATATAAAAAAATATTCCGATGACATGAACAAACATAAAACAGCAGCTTTTTTTGGAAACATAAAACACAAAGACGTAAAAAAAAAGTTTTCTTTAACTAAATCGAAAAGTGAAATGTTAAAAAATATGGTCGAAGATTATAAACAAGGGAAGAAAGTATCAGCTATATTGAACAAATCAAACATTTGTTTAAGTTCACTTGAAAAAAATGAATTGAGTACTATTTTAAAAGAGTATCAAGCGAAAAGAGAGAAAAAAGAAGCTGATATTTTTCGCAGTATCGAAAATTTAAAGAAAAAAATACCTTTGACAAAATCTAGAGCTGAAGTTTTGGAAAACCTCATAAAAGATTACAAAGCTCGAAAGTTTTCTTTAACTGATATACCTATATATCTAAAGTAAATGTTTTGGACTTAAACAGAGAAAAATTAAATAAAATAATAGATTATTTCAAAGATAATCATACCAATAAGACACATGCTCCTTTTGTCAAGCAGTCTAAGTTAAAACAATGGAAGTCAGATATTGGAGCTAAATTAATTTTTTTTATAAAAAAATAAATTTAGGAAAATTAGGCTTATAAAGCATATTTATACAATAAAATAACTGTTTTATTACCTATTGTATCTTATAATCATGATATAATGTATTTTTGACGATGAATAACTTATTCAGTTTATATTAGATGTATATATATATATATATATATATATATATATATATATATATATATATATATATATATATATATATATATATATATATTGAAATCAGAAATCAAAAGAACTTTATTCAATAAACTTTTTACATGTTATTTTGACACTTCAATATTTTTTAAAACTACTACCGGATCGGAACGCGGCCACATACTGAGAAGATCCGGCGGAAGGAACTCAGCGGGCTTGTCTTTTTTTCATATTATTTTTTTTCACAATATCACAATATTACAAAATTATAAAACATATATATGATATTGATATGAGGAGCAATTAATCCCATGCTTGTTTGTCTTCCAAATAATCTGAGATTTTATAATACCCATTTTTACACAGTTTTGTTTTAACACATTTTTTAAATTTATTGACTGGTCTTATCTCTTATAGTTTCGGGAAGTTTATGGTAAAAGCGTATACATTGCCCCATAAAAGAGTTACTTATTCTGTGGAGACGAGATGCATATACAACATTTTTTTTAACAAGCAAATATTTTTACGAACGTACATCAAGTTCTCAAATATATATTGGGAGTTAGGATATTAATTTCTTTGAATTTTTCTCTCAGGGAAACCTTCGGACTAAGATTGTAAATTGCCCTAACAGCTCTTTTCTGCAATACAAATATAGTATTTATTTCAGCAGAATTTCCCCAGAGAAGAATCCTATATGACATAATGCTGTGGAAGTAACTAAAGTATACAATTCTTGCTGTGTCGACATCAGCTAACTGTCTCATTTTTTTTACTGCATAAGCTGCTGAACTAAGTCTATTTGCTAAATTATTAATGTGCGGTCCCCAATGTAATTTAAAGTAATCTAAAGTAATGCCTAAAAACGCAGTGGAATCTACCGGATCCAGTTTGTTTACATCCAGTTGTACACTGGTATCTACATGCCATACATTAGTCAATGAAAATGTGACACATTTGTTTTTGTTACCATTTAATAAAAGATTGTTTGTACTGAACCAGTGTACAACTTTTGAAATCGCATTATTTACTTCGTCATACTTATTTCACTTTGAATATAAGTGAAATGTCATCCGCAAAGATTTCGCTTTACATAATATTTTGATGCTAATGCTATATAAATATATACACACATTACACTCGTCACCTCAAAGCTGCTGCAGCTAATTCTTGTTTTGTTGTATTTGTGATTGTCACGACAAGGTGTGTGGGAAAGAAAATATTTAATTAATATTTTAATAATTTAAATATTTAAATAATTTCAGTAAGGTAAACCGAAAATTTGGCTCTCATTTTGCTCGCCAAGTCAGATCGGACAGCCAGGATTTAGAAAAATATTGATATTTATAGAGAAAAATCACCTTTGTAGTCTAGTGATCCGGTATCGGTGTCAACCACATGAGGTCCCGGGCTTGGTTTCTGGGCCGGGCAATCTAAAAATGTGTTTTTTAGTTTTCTGATAAAGATAACGTTGCCTGGGATAGATAAGTGCCCGGTTGGCGATACTCTCGCCACCTACAACATTGTGGACTAACACCCGTATTCACAAACGATACTATGAGATTGCATAGTGTAAACGAGCGCATAGGGTCATGAAACAGATGGCTTGTCATGTGAATTGCGAACAAATTAGCGTTCTTCGCATAGTGTTACTACGTTACTTAGGCAAGGGTTGTTTATGAATACGGGCGTAAGTATCTCTGACTTGACTTATATTTATTATGTCGCGTTTTTTTTTTAATTTCATAAGATAGCAAACAAACAGATGGGTCTCTTCTCTTCTTCTTCTTCTCAAAGAGTCAACCATCGTCTATAGACAACAAAGGTGTTAATGGTGCGTTGCTATCTTTCGGCGAAGCCTAATGCCACATGCATAAGTTTACCGGCTACCTCACTCTCCAAACCGGAACACGACAGCGACAAGTACTGACGCTATTGCGGCAGGAATAGGCAAGGCGGTGGTACCAGACCCGGGCGAGACAATGCAGAACACTACCACCTAGTAGCCACGATGTTAGTAACTCGCGTACCCAATCGGTCGCCTTTTAAGACCTGCCTGGCAGAACAGCAGTTGGTCTATTCTTCAAAGGAGCCCGGAACCAACACGGGGTTTGTCTGACGACAGTCATAAGTGAGCGTCTAATGTCGGTATCAGTCACCATCAGTCACTCGCGTAAACGTAATTCTTCACTGATGGCTATAAGTGGTGTTTACATGATCGTCTAATGAGAGCCAAAGATACGGCCGAGTTACAATAGATATACGCCCAATGTATGAAGTTGGAATACTGTATATATAATATTACCGTGGCGCAGGTGTCCGAAACGCGACTCCGCCCATGCGCGGGGTTTTCCTCGCGGCACACTTCATACCACACCTCGCGTCGCGCACTGTTTTCGCCGTGTTGGTCCCGGCCTCCTTTGAAGAATAGGCCAACTGCCGTTCTGCCAGGCAGGTCGTAAAAGGCGACCGATTGGCTATCGAGTCACTACCATCGTGGCTACTAGGTGGTAGAGTTCTGCATTGTCTCGCCCGGGTCTGGTACCACCGCCTTACCTATTCCTGCCGCAATAGCGTCAGTGCTTGTCGCTGTCGTGTTCCGGTTTGGAGGGTAAGGTAGCCGGTAAACTTATGCATGTGGCATTAGACCTCGCCACAAGATAGCAACGCACCATTAACATCTTTTGTGTCTATAGGCGATGGTTGACTCTTTCCATCAGGAGACCCCTCTGATTGTTTGCTATCTTATGATATATAAAAAAAAAAACATTCGTGTTGCTATTCGCCTCGCCATTCGCCTCGCTATTCGTACGAATGTGTAAAACGTATTCCCCGTGTTGGTTCCGGGCTCCTTTGAAGAATAGACCAACTGCTATTCTGCCAGGTAGGTCTTAAAAGGCGACCGATTGGGTACGCGAGTTACTAACATCGTGGCTACTAGGTGGTAGTGTTCTGCATTGTCTCGCCCGGGTCTGGTACCACCGCCTTGCCTATTCCTGCCGCAATAGCGTCAGTACTTGTCGCTGTCGTGTTCCGGTTTGGAGAGTGAGGTAGCCGGTAAACTTATGCATGTGGCATTAGGCTTCGCCGAAAGATAGCAACGCACCATTAACACCTTTGTTGTCTATAGGCGATGGTTGACTCTTTGAGAAGAAGAAGAAGAGAAGAGACCCATCTGTTTGTTTGCTATCTTATGAAATTAAAAAAAAAACGCGACATAATAAATATAAGTCAAGTCAGAGATACTTACGCCCGTATTCATAAACAACCCTTGCCTAAGTAACGTAGTAACACTATGCGAAGAACGCTAATTTGTTCGCAATTCACATGACAAGCCATCTGTTTCATGACCCTATGCGCTCGTTTACACTATGCAATCTCATAGTATCGTTTGTGAATACGGGTGTTAGTCACACAATGTTGTAGGTGGCGAGAGTATCGCCAACCGGGCACTTATCTATCCCAGGCAACGTTATCTTTATCAGAAAACTAAAAAACACATTTTTAGATTGCCCGGCCCAGAAACCAAGCCCGGGACCTCATGTGGTTGACACCGATACCGGATCACTAGACTACAGGGCGATTTTTCTCTATAAATATCAATATTTTTCTAAATCCTGGCTGTCCGATCTGACTTGGCGAGCAAAATGAGAGCCAAATTTTCGGTTTACCTTACTGAAATTATTTAAATATTTAAATTATTAAAATATTAATTAAATATTTTCTTTCATACACACCTTGGCGTGACAATCACAAATACAACAAAACAAGAATTAGCTGCAGCAGCTTTGAGGTGACTAGTGTAATGTGTGTATATATTTATATGGCATTAGCATCAAAATATTATGTAAAGCGAAATCTTTAGATCTCTTTTACGCGGACTGAAGAGTGTAAAATTTGGCACAGTTATAATTTATGGAGGAGTGAAAAAAAATCAATTCTTTTATATATTATGCATTAAAACATTACATTAAGAAATAAAACATTACCCACACAGCTACGTATATGATACATACACATGATATGCATGTGTATGTACCTACTCTTTTATTTATAGTTAAAATCTGTGATTCAAATAAGAAAATATTTTATTGTCTAGATCTTACTTAATATGAGACGTTAACTTAACTCTATAATAATTTATCTTACAGATACATTTTGTACTTCCATCTTAATAGAATTATAGTCAAATTTTGATATGGGGCGATCGCCAGTACATAAAGAGATTAAAAGCAAAATTCTTTATTTGCTATTTTTATTTACCAAGTGTCAGCATTTAAGAAAAACGAAGTAGGCATAAATATATTAGATTGGTTAACCGAGTTCAAAATAATTAAATTTCAAGAATTAAATGTGCCTACACACAATTCGTTCCTTTATTTCAACACATCTTGTTACATAAGATCCACGTGTTTTTGTTACAAGCATTTTCGTAATGTGATTCTCTTCACTACTTATGAGTTTTTCACCATATTTTTCTTTATTTCCTTCCTTCTCATCGTGGTGATCCCACATTGGGGGTCTCCTTGTATTAGCATAAGGAGGTTCCCAATAACCACATTCTAGTCTACCTTTTTTTATTCTGCAGCCATTATTTAAGTTAACTACTTCCTCGTCTTTATGTTGCGAACCAACATTTCTGTTATACCCGCACAGTAATCTATCTCCAACGATTCTGCATATTTTTCCATCAAAATTATATGGACAACAACGCTTCTTTTTAGGTGTTTCAATTATGTCTTGTTCATGTACATCACTCTTGTTCATCATTGCATCTGTTTTTAGCAAGCCAGAATTTTCATAGCATTGACAAGGTGGACGACCATTTATTGTTACCTTTAAAAACCGAATCATTTGTCAGCTACTCATGTGAAATACACGTGTCAATACGTCTTTATTAATGCGCAGGCAGGCCGCCTGATGGAAAGCTGCCATCGCTGCCCAAGGACACTTTAAACTCAAAAAGGTTCCAATGTGCTACTACTGACTTCTCGAGAAGGAGACGGACTTACTTTTGAAGGCCCCATACATTATAATTAAACCATTATAAACTTTCAAAGTTATTTTTATACAAAAATAAAATAAAATAGTGGATAACAAACCGTCATAACATCAATATAAAACCAAAGAAATCCTGTTATCGCAATATCACTAAAAACGAACTTCATAATTAACTTTGTCGTAAAATCGCTAAATAAGAATTTGGTTATAAATTTATATGTACAGTTATTTCGATTATCAACATCTTTTTTCGAATTATGAGAAATAACAATACAAAACCAAAATAAACAAAGTAGCTTCTATGACTCTTTTTCCCTCACTGTAGGATCAATTCTTTCAATATGACATGCATGCAACCCGGATAAAAAATGTTATCAGATTCATTTTACCAGAAAAACAGAACATTTTTATTGCATTAGATAGCAGATGGCTCTCCTGATGGAAAGAGAAACCATCGCCTATAGATACCCAGGATGTTAATGGTGCTATGCTATTCATGTGGTGGAATAGCAATGTCACATGCTTAAGTCTACCAGCTATCCTATTCTATAAACCAGAACATGACTATGACAAGCATTGATGTTATTGCGGTAGGAGTAGGTAAGAGAAAATACCCGGGTGAGACGTTGCGGAACTCTACCACCCAGTAGTCACGATGGTAGTGATACGTATAATCAATCGGTCGACTTTTACAACCTGCCTGACAGAACAGCAGTTGATCTATTCTCCTAGCTCGTCTATCTATTACAAACAGCGGGCTCAAAGTCGCTTACAGCACAACCTACGAGGTGCAGCTGGGAATCTTAACTACTTAAAGGCACACACAAAGCACATTCAAATCTGTCAAGCCATTTAGAAGAAATATATTGACTTGAATATATTATATACTAGCTGAGCCCGCGACTTCGTCCGCGTGGAAAAATTTAAAAAACATAGCCTAAGGTACTCGCTATCATATCAGCTATCTTCCAGTGAAAGTCCGGTCAAAATCGGTCCAGTCGTTCCAGAGATTAGCCGGAACAAACAGACAGAAAGACAAAAATTCTAAAAAATGCATTAAGTAAAAAGCGGTTTTTTTAATATTACAAACAGACACCCCAATTTCATTTATTTGTATAGATGGCGTCAACGCTTGCATTTCTCGCAGATAAAATTGCCCTTACACACATCAATTGATTTTTTTTGGTAAATCTATCATATCCGAATTCCGGGTACACTTTAAGTATATCAAGTCTTTAATGTTGGTTACGATTTTACGAAGGTCTTTATCTATGTAAAATTTTTTTGTAGCCTGATTCAGGAACTTTCCCCTTAGTAACCACTAACCAATCAATATGATCTTGTTTGGAAAATTTGTGCTTCCTCTACCTAAATGACTGCTCATGTTGGTATACCTACAGCTTCAATGTACCTTAAAAAACAGGCCAATTGCGAATCGAACTCGCGCATTAAGGGTTCCGTACCATAATTTATAAAAAAACGGCAAACAATCACGTTTGTTGAATGGGAGCCTTCTTAATATTTATTTTATTTTAATTATTTATTTTTAAAGTGATTTTATGCAAATGCAAAAGTGAATTTATGCAAAAAAACACGTTTGTTGTATGGTGGTCACTCTTTAATATTTATTTTATTCTTTTTTTTAGTTTTAGTTATTATAGCGGCAACATAAATACCTACATCATCTGTGAAAACTTCAACTATCATGGTTCATGAGATACAGCCTGGTGACGGACAGATAGATAGACATACAAACGCACGGACGGACAGTGGTGTCTTAGTAATGGGGTCCCGTTTTAAACTTTGAGTATGGAACCTTAAAAAGTATAGTAAAGCCAACGCTCTCACAGTTCTCGACAATGTTCGGTTCTCGTTCGGCGGTCAGAGTAGCGCGCCGCATCGCGCACAGCCTTTCTTTACATTTTTTTAAACTATGCATCCAAATAACATAGTATAAGAGCCAAAGTTTGTCTTCCTAAGATCTTCGTGTTGATGAAGTACTTTTCGATAGTAAGGATTAATATGATAAGGATTAAAATTCACCTATTAATTTTCTATAATTTTTCGACTCAAAATTCCTTATTGTGTTGTTGTTATAAGATATATATATATATATATATATATATATATATATATATATATATATATATATATATATATATATATATATATATATATATATATATATATATATATATATATATATATATAGTGTCGCGGCCTTTTTTGTGCATCTACTAAAACCAATATATTTGTAGTACATTGTACTTACGTGTACTTAAGCATTACGCCAGCAAGCGCACGCGGATACAGCTGTTCGATACCGCTTTTTCTTCCGACTTATTTTACAAATATCGATATTTTAACTACGCTAAGAATAATTTAACGTATGCCTCATTAATGTAGCTATCATTAATCATACACATAAAAATTTTTTTTCAATCCGACTTGTAGTTCCAGGAATTAGCGCATTCAATGAACAAACAAACGTAAATACTCGTATATCGATCATATCATAATCATAAACATAATAAAAATGAGTCTAAACTCAACGATTTAATTACATGTATATGTGTTTCAGTACGTTAGCGCGATGTATTTTCGTGCAGCGACATCTAGTTAATGTGCACTACGTTACGCTTTACGCTACGCTTTCTTTCGATTAATTTTATTTCCCGTGGGAACGAAATATTTTCCCGCGGTAAAAAGTAGCATATGTCCTTTCTCGACGTCTTATCTATGTTTATGCCAAATTTTATCAAAATCGGTTGTGGTTTAAGCGTGAAAGCGTAACAGACAGACAGACAGACAGAGTTACTTTCGCATTTATAATATTAGTATAATAATAATAATAGTTTATTTAAAAAACAAGCATTTCAAAGATTGCAAAAAATTACAGTCTTACGCTAATTAAGAACAATAATTTGGTGCAATTTAGAATTACCAGGGGTTCCCAAACTAGGCGGAGCCTGTATTTTGGGATACCATACTTAATTAAAAACAAAAGAATTACAAAACAATAAAGGACGTGTACAATAATAAATAAAGTTATAATAATTGATTCACATTATAAGCATTGATATGTCAAAATAAAATTGTGCTATTTATTTAACATTAATTTATAAACATAAATTTAATAGACTCGAGGTTATAATTTAATACTGAGAAATTAATATAAAGTTAAAAAATAAAAAATAAAAAACAAGAACATCATTGGTGTACTTTCTTCTATGAGAGTGTTGACATTACAATAGCTTCAGTCTTTTCGTAATCTAACGATTGCAACCAACTTATAATATTACGTGAACATTCTTGAACTGAGGAATTCTTAATGTCACAAAACTTAACAGCTTTATTATAAATATCTTTATGGGCAAAAGATTCAAATCGTTTAGCAAATGAGGATCTTACTATTGGCAACTCTACTCTAAATAATCTTTTTTTTAAAAGTGATTTGTAATTGGTAGAGGTAATTACATTTTTATGAGTTGAGATACATGCTCTCAGGATGTATAGCTGACGCACTCGCAAAACTCCAGTTTCCTCGTACAGCGCATTTGTGGAAAACCAAGGAGGCTTACGCGTCATGACCTTTAAAACGGCACGTTGAGCTCTTTCAATAGGAAGCATAGATGTTTTCGCTGCACCACCCCAAACACCAATGCAATAGGTGAGTAACGATTGACAGACAGCAGTATACACAAGTTTACGGATTCGATTGCAGGTTGAATTCCTCAATAATTTCATGATACCTATAACCTTGCGTACCCTAGCTGACAACGTTTCGATATGCGATTGAAAACTTAAGCGCTCATCCAAATACAAACCCAGATATTTAAGATTTTTAGCACGTTTTATAGTATCACAGCCACATGCTAAAGAGTTAGCATTAACACATGTGTGTATTTTAAGATCTGGCATATTTAATGGCTGTGATTTTGCAGTTTTGTAAAAACACATATATTTGGATTTAGTAGCATTTAAGGAAAGAAGGTTGCTATTTAGCTAATTGTTTATGGAATGCAGTCCTTTTTCTGCCGCGAGCCTAGCATTTTCCCAACTATTACCATAAAATAACACTGCTGTATCATCAGCATAACATACTATTTCTGCCGATTCCAAATTTAAGTTGCAAATATCATTCAAATAAATAATGAATAGCAGGGGCCCTAGAATGCTGCCCTGGGGGACGCCAAAATCAACAGGGAGAAGGGAACTTTTCATATTGTCAATCTTTACCAGCTGCCTCCTGCCGGAAAGATAGCTCCCGAACCAATCCAACGCTTTGCCACGAATTCCCAGTAGTTCCAGCTTTCGCAAGAGAATGTGGATAGATACCGTGTCAAATGCTTTGGCGAGATCAAGAAATACTCCGTAACAACAAAGGCCATCATCCAGAAGTTTGACTATATAGTTTACCAGTCCTTGAGTGGCGTTTTCTGTTGACTTGTGTTTTCTGAAACCGAATTGCCGCTCTGATAGTAACTTATAGCTTTCCAAAAATATCGATAGTCTTTTATAGACAATCTTTTCTAATAATTTAGAAAACACGCTTAAAAGTGATATTGGCCTGTAGTTTTCCGGAGCATCCCTCGATCCGTTTTTATAGACAGGTATCACCAAAGCTACCTTCCAGAGGTCAGGAAAGCAGCCCGAGTCCAGACTAAGATTAAATATGTGTGTCAGCGGTGAAACAATATGGGATTTTACAGCTTTTATAAGTCTGTTTGAGAAACCGTCCAGGCCTGGAGCGCTATCATTATTTAAGTTTGAAATTAACGCTTCTACTTCAAAGGAGTCAGTGGGATGCATAAAGAATGAGCTTGCCAGCCCGTTCTCAGTAGTTATTTTCGCAGTTAAACTTTCCTCGGTTTGATTTGAATTTTCTAATATTTTTGTAGCTAGTTTGTGGCCAGCTGATGCAAAATATTCATTACATATATTAATCGAGACTTCAGGATCGTCTGAATTTGCTAGGAGTCCCGTAGGAGCGACATTTTTTTTCTTGAAATGGCAGATTTTTTTGATTGTGTTCCACTAAGCTTTAGTATTATTTCGACTTCTTTCAAGTTCTTTTGATTCGTACTCCCGTTTTAGCTTACGCAACAGATTATTGCAGAAGTTTCTGTATCTATTATATGTGGTATTAATCACGATGTTATCTGGTTGCTTCCTTGCAAGCAAGTGCAAACGATCTCTGTGCCGAATGCAACGAAGCAAACCTGGCGTAATCCACGGTTCAATAATTAACTTAGATCTGCTGACTTTTATTTCCTGGGTGAACTTTTGCACGATAGTAAATAAAATTTCTATGAATGACTCAGTAGCCTCATTGACCTTATGTTTGTTTAGAACTTGAGACCAATTTATGTTCGCTAATTCGTCTGCCACTTTTGCATAATCAATTTTAGTTTTAAGATGTTGCGGTTTATTTTTATGTTTTGTGCCTACCAGACCCATAATGGCCAGCCTGTGATCAGTTATATCCAGCTCACAAACAGCACCCAGTGCTTGGGAACAAGTTTTTACAAGTATGGATTTATATATAACGTGTACAGCCAGCTCGTTCAATAGAACCACTAACCACTCGACCGCCTCGTTGGTCTCGTTGGCCCCGTTGGTGGAGTGGTTAGCGGCCCTGACTATGCAATCAACGTGGCTCGGGTTCGATCCCCGACGGGGACAAGCATTTGTGTGATGAGCATAAATGTTTGTATTTCCGGGTTTGGGTGTTTATTATATATATTCTGGTATTTATATATGTATTTCTATGTATTAGTATCGTTGACTAGCACCCATAACACAAGCAAATAATTTGCTTACTTTGGGGTTAGATCAGTAAGTGTAATTTGTCCCGTGAATATTTATTTATTTATTTATTTATTTAATATGATACATGGTGGCTCGATGATTATAGTTAGTAAAACAATAAAATTTAAGGAACGTAAAGACATAGTGAACCTTTCTATTGAACGAGCTATTGAGATTGCTTGTACTGAGTTTGAGCAATTTATTGTTATCAGTGTATACAACCCCCCCTTGTGTAGGTACCTTATGATGAGTTTATAAACAAGATGGTGGAGGTTATATTTAAAGCCTCTAAATCGAAGATGAATATTGTAGTCTGTGGGGATTTTAAAATAAATATTTTAGACAAATTTTCGTTAACATGTAATTTTCTTAATCTTTTTAAGTCATTCAATCTGCACAACGTTTTCTCCGAGCCTACAAGGATAACTGCCACTAGTGCTACTTGTATAGATAATATATTTCCAAATATAGCTCCCACTAGCAGTTCAATTATAAATGTACTAGATTCAGACTATAGAGGCCAATTAGTTAAGTTCCCAGAAATGACAAACAAACCACAAAGAAAAGAAATTGTTTTTGTTTCAATGAACACTAGCCGAGTAGAACGTTTTAAGGCTAACTTGACTGAAAAATTACAAATGCTGCCTTATCAAGATAACCAAAATAATTTATATGGTTCTTTGTTTAGTTTAATATTTTAATTTTGTATTCACTCCAAAAACATTATCGTTAAGTATCCAAAGAGATTTCAGTGAATGGACAACGGTGTGAATTTTCAAAAGTAGAAAACATTTGTTTGACCTATATTATAAAAAAATCTTATATTCATAGCGTGGAATTTCAACAATATGTAAAAAATATTCAAAAATAATGCACCCAATGACGTGTACAATATTACCACTGGACAGGTTATTTCATACAAATGACAGCAAATTTTTTATGTCATTTTGAAACGCTACACACGAGGATCTCGGGAACTAATTTTGACGTATGCTGTATATGGTTGCCATGGTAGTCTAAATATTATGAAGTAGTTATGCATTTTAATTAATTTGTTAATGTTTTAGTGAATTTCGAAGTTTATATTTGTTGTACTCTAAAATTTTGAAACATTAGGAAATGCGTATATGCAAACTTTTCTACCTAAAGGAGTGTAAAACTTCGTTTCACAGGCACGTGCATGTAGGCACTGTTTTTATTAAAAAATTGAGTAACATGGTAAAGCATCTAATTTTTATCAGAAACCCTTAATACAATATTGTGTTAACAACAGAGATATTGATTTTCGGCAGAATTAATAATATTTATTTAATTTTGTTTCGCTTAGAATTAACTAGTGATATCAACAGGTCATATTGATAATTTCAATATCGATACTAGGCCACTTTCTATGCACTTTTGTGGTATCTTTTACTGAAAAAGTATTGCACATTGAGGTTTAAGCTTTGACGTGGTAGTTTAAATTCATGTCTAGATATGATCTACCATTAAAATACCATTTTATAAACATAAAAAAATTGAATATACATGTTGTATTAGAATTTAATTACTACTAACGCCATCTATTATAGAACGAATGAGTTAAAATGCTAATAAAATCTGAAATCAGGAGGAATATATTCAATAAAACTTTTTACAAGTTATTTTGACGCGTCAACATTTTTTTTAAACTACTAGCGGATCGGAAACGCGGCCACACACGACACGAAAAAAATAAACTAAAATTAAACGACTTAAAATGTTAAAATGTTAACGAGTTAAAATGTACTTTTGCCTGGTAGATTTAATTCATTTTCATTCACTCCATTTTAATACAATATTTATCTATTAATACACTTGTACTTTTTAACTTCCCGCTACGTATGCAGATAAGGAAGTTACTGATTTTGCTCCGATTTTCAAAAATCGAGTTTTCACCAGACGTCCACGTTTTGACGTCCTAGGAACCTTTTTCGACTATTTTCACGATGACGTCAGTGTGTCTGTATGTATGCATGTGTGTGTGTGTGTGTGTGTCTGTCTGTATGTAAACATCTCATAACTTTTGAACGGCTGGACCGATCGAAACGCAGTTGATGGCATTCGATTAGATTCCACTCAACTTAGACTTCCTGAAAATTTTAACCAAATGGGCCCAAGGGATTTTGATAAAAAACGTATCTTCACGCTCGTATCCCCGAAGGGGTAGACAAAGGTACAACAAGTGCATCCACGATTAGCCGAAGATACTTGATCCCACAAATGTGATAGATGGCAAGCCTATCGCCAACCGAGCACTTTCCAATCTCGGGCAATTTTGTGTTTATCAGAAAACTGAAAAAACATTTTTTAAGTGCCCGACCTGGGAATCGAACCCGGGACCTCATGTAGTCGACGCCAACGCTGGTCCACTAGACCATAGAGGCGATTTTGACAAAATTTTGAAAAAACGCAAAAAAATCCCGATTTAAGAAAAAAAGAACTATTTATCTTAGCGAAATGTTAAAAATGTGTTTTTCTTTATATTAATTTTTAATACCCATTTTTCCTTGAAAACTATTTTACAAGAAAGCTACCATAAATAAAATTGATTTCTATCAATATTAGGCTGTAAGAGCGAAGTGGTGGCGCGAGATGGATCTTGAGTTGCTACATATTATAGGTAGACCATTCTATATTATAGGTAGACCAGAAAATATGGTGTAAAATTTTAGTAGATTAGTAGAACCTTTATATTTGTTCTGTGTATATAACATTGATAATAATAAAAATCGTGTTTTTAATAAATCAAGAAAATTTTAAAGAATTTTTCTTGTAAGTACTAACGGGCGAGACAAAGCAGAACTCTACCTAGTCACGATGGTAGTGACTCGTATAGCCAATCGGTCGCTTTTTATGACCTGATTGGCAGAACGGCAGTTGGTCTATTCTTCAAAGGAGAACTTCAAAGGGAACCTCCTAACAATACATATTACTAGGTAGTATAACTTTGCGAGCCCTTACAAAGCTCTGCTTTTTGCTAGTCTACATTAGTAGTCAAACTCAGTCTTCGTTTTCATAGTTGAATATTTAAGTTACTTCATCTTATTTTTTTTTGCATTTTAAGAAAAGTTCACATATAAGAAAAGTTCATGTAGCGAATTATGATTTTAATTACATTTTATTTTTGTAGATTTCCAGTTGATTTAATGGAAAAAATGTATGACTACAACAATGAAAGCTGTTAATTGAACTCTAAAGAAAACGGATTCTCCTTGTTCACAATATTTTTGATAGTCAATGTTTTATCAAATATTGCAATCGAAACTATCATGACTGAAATTTTTAAAAGTCATTTCGATATTTTGATTAAACGAATTTGAAAAAACAACAAAACGTACAGATATACGAATAATCGCAGCAACTAAAACAACTTCCCTTTCTGTAACTGGTGAAAGTATACGACATTTCTTAACATGGCAAATATTTTGGGCTCGTCTGTATTATTTTTATTAAACAGAAATAAAGGAGAAAAGCTGATAAGATTTTGAAGTTAATCGGTATATTAGCTTGAAAGTTATTTCAAAAATATTAAGTAAGTTTGCTAAAAACAACGTAATTTTAATTATTGGAAAGATTTTGATTTTTAAAACGGCATTCGACGTAATTTTTTTAGTACTAAAATATCGTAAAATATGATTGGTTGAAATATTTCGAACTTATGTCGAAAAAACACTTTCAAAATTTTCGTCAACGGTTACTTCCAAACAAATAAACCTATTTGATGGAATTTATGCATTAGACGTAATTTTTTTAAGAATAGAGATCTGTACATTAACCTGGAAGTTATATTAAAATAACTGTTTAGCCAAAATTTTTTTTTGGGTTTTTTCAAAATTTCTCAAACTCCCTTGGGCCCATTTGATTCAAATTTTCAGGAAGTCTAATTCGAGTGGAATCCAATCGAATGCCATCAATCGCGTTTCGATCGGTCCAGCTGTTCAAAAGTTATGAGATGTTTACATACATACATACATACACATACAGACACACACACACACACACATACATACAGACACACTGATGTCATCGCGAAAATAGTCGGAAAAAGTTCCTAGGACCTCAAAACGTGCACATCTGGTGAAAACTAGATTTTTGAAAATCGGAGCAAAATAAGTAACTTCCTTATCTACATACGTAGCGGGAAGTTAAAAAGTATAAGTGTATTAATAGATTAATATTGTATTAAAATGGAGCGAACGAAAATGAGTTAAATGAATTAAATCTACCACGCCAAAGTAGCATTTTAACTCGTTAGTTTCATAATAGATGACGTTAGTAGTAATAAAATTCTAATACAACATGTATATTCTATTTTTTTAATGTTTATAAAATTGTATTTTAATGGTAGATCATATCTAGACAAGAATTTAAACTATCACGTCAAAGCTCAAACCTAAAAGTGCGATATTTTTCAGTAAAACGGTACCACAAAAGTGCATAGAAAGTCCCCTAGTGTACTACCTACCTAGCAACTTAATTTTTTAAAGAAACATGAAACAGGAGTATTTTCGCGGTCGTAGTACAATACAAGAAATAAGAACAAATTAATGTAACCCCCGGTCAACCTTAGGCTAAGATTGTCTAACAAAAATAAGATAAACGACTCATTTGTTGGACTTTCGGTATACTATCACAATCAAATTCTCGAAAAAATTATACATTATAAAATAAATGTATAAAATGTTCGGTGTTTTTATTATTTTTACAATTTACTTAATATAGTCTATCTCATTGCCAAATTTCATCTAAATCTGTTAAACCAATATTGCGTGAAGGAAGACAAACAAATATTGGTGTTATAATATTACTAGTGACACTTTCCTGCACAATTTTCTCTGCTTTACGAATTATTAGAATACATTTTAACAATTTTTCTTTAACACATATCAAAAGCAAATAAACATATGTCTCGCCTGATAGAGAAATCATAGCCTATAGACAAAATTATGTGAATGGCACGTTGCTATTTGTACTTATCCTTCAAACTGGAACACGATAATGACGGAATTGACGTTATTGCGGTACGAATAGGTAAGGCGATGTTACCAAACACCTGAAGTGAAACGTTGCGGAACTTTATCACTTAGTAGTAACGATGGTAAGGACATGTAGCCAACCGGTCACTTTTTACGACCTGCCGAGCAGAACGGCAGTTGGTCTATTCTTCAATGGAGTCCCGACCAACACGGGGAAATCTTTATATATGAGTCACCCTATTTCTTATTATTCCTGTTTATATATATACATGCCTACCTGAAAACTACTTCAAAATCAGCGTCTAGCACTAATATTTCTATGCAAAGCATATCGCACTATAAGCTCCGAAGCTTTACCCGTTTTATCAGGCGTCTTACCATTAGATTTAGAAATTCAGCGTCGGGCTTCAATGTGTTACAATTGTAGGAATTTTACCAACCCAGAATTTATCAACTCGCAAGCACAAACAAAAATAGGTCGCATTTTTAATCCCGTAATCGACGTTGCTAATGAATTAATTGACGAATGGCAGTCGCGTTGGTCTTGTTCAACTAAAGGACGGCATTTATATAACTTTTTCCCATGCGTTCGGGATCGTTTAAGTAAAACTTGGATAGAAATAGATCATTGTGTTGCACAGTTTCTCACTAGCCACGGTAATTTTAAAGCTAAATTATTCTCGTTTAAATTAGTTCCTTCTCCTTTTTGCGAGTGCTCTACATTAAACTGTAAATATGAACAAACTGCATATCACATTCTTTGGGAATATAATCTTTGGCAAAACGAACGTCGCCAAATGCTTGATAGTATCCAATGTATATCCGGTGTAATTTATTACTCCGACCTTGTGGGTACACGTGGGAACTTCCGTGCCTTCAAACGATTCTGTCACACTTACTACTGGAAGCAAAATTAAGTAGGCCATTCTGGTAGGTCCCTAATTTCCAAACTTCTGTGGTGCAATAGCAATTAGGCTTAACCTGATTGTAATAGTCTCATTTCGTAGCATCTTTATGCTTTTAACATTTTGCTGTCTCCTGCTAAAAAGGGAAACAGGATGTATTTTCCTACTCCTCCTATATACTTCTGATTAATTTCGTTGCGGGATCCAAGACAGCTTAGCTTTTCCCCAGGGCACCCTGAGCTCGCAACTCACATGTTATCAGGACGGTTGCCGCTGTTGATTCTGGTTTACAAAAGTTACAGTGGTGGGAACGAGAGGTGGGCATATTGCCGTTTTAAAAAAATATGCCCACCTAGCTGTAAATATTTAACGATCGATACACTTATCAAAGATGTCGACATGTGGGAATTACTAATTTTAGTTCCATGGACGCACGCTATGGTGTACAGCGCCAAAATAGCGGTATTCAAATAGGCAAAAAAATTCTTTGACAGCAAGTCCAGTGGTAATATTATACACGTCATTGCATGCACCCCATTACACGGTAGGTTATCCGTCAGTGATAAATAATCTGTGGTCGTAGCCGTGACTGGCAAAACTGACAGCACAAGCTTTCGTCTAATGACACCCTTTGGAATAAATGCCTACAGCCGCGCGGTACAATAGGGCTGCCCGCCTCCAGCATTTTAATTACATTTGCCTACTTTGTGTTTCCATTTACTTTTGTGATTGCAAATATATTTTTTTTATAAAAACAAATAAAATACTTTGTGAATTGAATGGGAAGTGTTCAATTAAAATGTGTGTTGTTTTTTGATTCGTAGATTTACGAGTAGTAGTACTCGTAATGACACTCGTCATATTAAAAAATGATGTGGTGTCGCGGGACACCAGGTAGGAACGAACTTCCTTCGGCTAAACGGCACTACTCGCTTGTGTACGCGACTGTCGCGCCTGCGCACGTCTCATTTAACGCTTTTATTCCACGCATTTTTCTTACGGTTTTACTATCACATTTTTTTCAGTTCGGTCGCGCAGCAAAATCCCTATCCCCTCCAAGCCTGCCGTAAGGAACTTCGTTCCAATATGTGCTTGAACTTGTAATATCTTATTTAAAAATATATATTTAAGACATTAAAGGTTATGTTTAATATACGAATGTAGTAGCAAAAACCTTGAATATAAATTTTAAGTCTTTAGAATTAAAATCTTTTTCGATCCGTGTCCTAGATGACGCTATTTTCAATATAATTATCAAATATTTTATAGTACCTACCTATTAAATTACCATAGCAGGTCGTGACCACAAATTATAAAGTATTATGTACTAGTACAGATAGGACAGCTAGTCGTCGTAGTGAGTTTGGAGGGCAAGCTTTTTTCCGCTTGGTGGCGCCTATGAGCCGACGCGCTGTCAAATCGCGTTTGGGTTGATAAAATCAAGTTAAATGTTTTATGTATCAAATAATTTTTAAAATATGTAAATATAATTAATTTAGATTTTATTTATTTTGTTATTTGTGTATAGTTCACAATCTATTTTAATTAAACGATAAAATATTTCACTTTCGTATGAATAACACTACTATAATTTTATTTAGAGGTGACAATAATTTAAAGCGGTTTTTGCCCCAAAGAAGATAAATCCTTCTTATTGTTTCTTCTTGATATAAAATATTCTTATTCCGAACTATTCTAGATTAGTTCCGCTTAAAAATGATTTTTTTCCTAATAGTTTTGTCCTATACAAATCAAATTGTGTAAATAAAAATGTATTATTTGTTAAGTTAACAGAAATCCTCCAGTAAATTTTAATCATATACCAATTACATCACTGTCTTCCATATATTTTATGTGCCTATATTGTATATAACATTGAGATGTGCGTAAATGATGATATTTCATTTGTAGTATTATGTTTTGTATTTATTTGCGAATAATTTTGCTCAAATAAACACTGATGTGTATCATTATCTGCGATGTGACACTCACGGATCGCGTTTGAAATACTGAGTTGAGAGAGAGAGGATGTGGTTGGAAGACAGAATCAGTGTGATAATGAGAAAGACATGCTCTGTTGGTTCGGACATGGTGAAAGAATGACAGATGAACGATAAAAAAACAGATATAAAATGTGAATGTGAATGAATATAATCACCAGGGGAGACAAAGGCTGGAGCACCATGATCAAATTGGTGGGTTGCTATACGAAGGTGGTGTTAAGCATTTCTGAAACCGACGTGTTTACATGAAGAGAGTTATGAATGTGGAGGAAGCAGGGCATGTCTGTCTGGATCGTGATTCCATTCTCTTTGACTGCCACGTACAGTGTATTTGTGTGTTTACTGTTAAAGTCAAACTTAGACTTTAACAGTTTCCTTAGTTAGTATTTCAGGTGATGTATAAACTTTTAAACTATCTTCATAATTTTCTTTATGAAGTATAGTCTCAAACAAATACTGGGTGGTGGTTTGGTGTCCGAAACACTACCTTACCTGTTTCTGTCTTAATAGCGTGGAAGATTTTTACGTTAGCGTTATCTTATGCATGCGGAAGTACATCCTACAAGTCAGATAATCAGGCTCCAATAACATATTTGTCTATAAGCAATGGTTGCTTCTTTCTATCAGATGAACTTTCTGCTTGTTTGCTATTAAATTTGGTATATAAGAATGGTTATCCGTATATCATATCGCAAGCATAAGCAATTCACACGTTTGCTAGAGAATCAGTTTTTTTTAATATATAAGAGTTTAATTTCACAGATAATTAACTACCTCCTATAGAACAATGTAGTGCAATAACGCAAGTTGCATTACTTTATGCCACAGTGGTGACAACGCTACATAAATATTATGTTTTGAGAACCATCTGCTTCTTAGTTATATAAATCGATATAAAAAAGTCACTTTCGACTATGAACCATCGCAAATCGAGATAACAATCTTTGAAACTATTAGACAGAATTCATTGATTTGTATGTATGAAAAGTTACTTATTTAAACTGGATAGTTTTGCAATAAAATTTAGAACACAAGTCGATCTTCACGTGGATTACCATATAGATTACTAAGTACTTTACAAGCAAAGCAAAATATGTGGTTTATTTCAAAATGGGGCTTAAGAATTACCGCTGTTTTGTAATTTTGGAATAACTTCTTAATTCAAAAATTGCAAAATAGACGACTTTTTGCTTGGCACGCCTACTCAATGTGTACCTACTTTCTCAATGGCAAAAACTTACAAAACAAATTGTTGTCAAATGACAATAGTGTGTTCAGTGAAACTAACTCAGAAATCTGAGCCATTTAGAAACCTGAGCTAAGATTCTACCAAAACACTTTTTCAAAATTTAAAAACATTTCAATGCCGACATTTTACTTTATATGTCACGGTGGCATTGTATAATTCCTACATTGCTTCTCTAGGTCCAGCCTGAAACTGTCTGCGCTCGGGTGCTTAAAATAAAATTTTGTTGATTCTTACCATTTAACTTAAAATTCTGACTTAGAAGTGCTACTGGCGCTACTGGGTGTGTCAAACGTGACACACCCAGTAGCGCCACCAAGCGGAAATTTGAGTGCCCTCCAAACTCTTAAAATTCTTAAAAATGTACGAGCTGTCAACCCCGTGGTCGTGACTGTCTGCATGCCGAGCGCAATGCCGAGATCGAGGCGCTTAGTTATAGCTCGCGCTCCGTCCGTTTGTATGAAGTTGGAATACCGTATAGATAATAATATTATTGTGACGCCGCCGGAGACTATAGCGCGCATGCCACACGTCCTCCACTTTCGTGAGCAAATATCAAATCAAAAGCGAACTCGAATCTGTAAACGCTGGGTTATCTTTTGTATTTGACCATATTCCCTCTTCATTTACAACCGACAAAAAAGCAGGTTGACGTGAATGTTTGTAATATTGTTGGAATTTGATAATATTTGAGTGTGCTGAACTATTAAGCGTCAAAACACGCGTAATAAATTTCATAAGTGTATATAATATGTTTGTCCTCAATTTTCTCGAAGATTAAAAGCCATATTGAAAAAATCTTTTCGATGTTAATCAGGTATATAATATGTTCTAACTTAGGTAGCGGTCAGTTTCATCAAATCGGTTAAGTAGTTTTTTTGATATCGGTAAAGTTGGTAGATATTTGTCAGAGATAAAGAGACAGAGATGGTCGACTAGATTTTTTATTACTTTTTTAATATACAACTTTTATACAGTCAGTAACAAAAACCCCGCCCGACAGTTAAAAACGTCAAACATCAACAGCCAGATCATAAAATATGTATATATTTTATGGATATTGGTGGGAAAATTTTTAAATTATTTCCTAAATTAATTGGAAAATTACTTAAGTTTGGTACTTATAACATAACACTTAAAATTACAATAATATTTATATTTTTGTAAATGGAATTAGGTATTTCCACGGGGTATTTCGCTTCTTTGATACTGTCATTGATTGTGATTGACATGTAAATGTCTCCTTCGGGTCGGACCACAGACCAAATATTCCGTTGGTCGGATAGAGTTTTTGATACTTACTGTCATTCTTACAAACATACAAAGTTCTACTAATTTGTAATGCATACAGAATGTAGCAGTGTTATTTTATCGAAACAGGCCGATAATTTTAAAAAACTAAATACAAGTACAACACAGAGTTTATAATCACTGAAAATACAATAGCAGTGAAAAATATTGCGCAAATATTCAGTTTTTATGACTGGAAAAATAGATAGAAATGCTTTACGCGGCATTTATATGCAATTACAATGTAGCAGTGTGTTTTACTAGTAATAGATATAATATATATTATTATTAAAGATTTTCAAAAGTACCTCACAATTTGTTACCTCTGAAAATACAAAGAAACACTATATTGAAGTTCATTAATATCGGTTCCTCAAGTGTTTTAAATTGCACCAAATAATTAGAACCTCATCCGCCATTGAATCACATGTCACTTCGATCGATGCACCTTCTATCGACTTCCACAGATAACTTAGACGCGCGAAACACAGCCAATTTGAATTAATGAAATATCATTTTATTACATAGATACTGATATAGTATGCCGCTAGGGGAACTGTTTCACTATCAGTAATAAGTAGTAATTGCGATATATTAGTAGATAAGTACATGGTTCGAAATAGTCGCAAGTTAGTTGCTTTCCTATTTTTTCGTTGTTATATCATATAAAACTTCAAACAACTTTGCAATGTTTCGTTTATTAACATCAAAGTCTGATGGGAAAGCAAGTCAAACTGCGGTTTTATGGCTCATCGGTAAAGCTCGTCGATGTACCATTACAATACCGTGGTATTACAGACCAACGAGCCTGGCTCGTGGCTCGTCATGTTGCTATATTTTTCCATGATTCTTTAAACACGACAGTTTTACTCGCTAGTCTATCAGCATCAACGAGCCGCGAGTAAGATCGTCGTTCTTAAAAAACGCGGTATAAACTCGAATATCGTTATCACTTATAATTTATGATATCATAAATGTCTTAGTATAGATAATTGGTGAATCAATTACTAAGAAATTACAATATTCAGTAAATATAACATAATACAGTGCGCGTGCAATTTCTGAAAGCGAAAAAATATGTCTTAATTATTGAGTTTTATTGTTTTATCCTCAAAATGTTGTGTATCCGTTTCCGGCACTCTATATAACAGACTTTTTAATTTAAATAAATAACAAATCACAGTTATTTATGTGATTAAGTTGTAGTATATGCATTTACTTATTCGGATAAGTATTCCAGCGATAGTCCTTCTGCAAATCCACCTTCCTCTGAGAACAATCCGAATAATTCTTTCATTACTCTAGTTTCAGAATCTTCTTTTGGGAAGACGTAATCCAAGTATCTAGTCAAGGCTTCAGTGAGAGTGCCACTTCCCATGTTCATTTCCAAAAATGTATCAAAAATGTCTGATATAATGTCGCCACAATCCACTAGCGACAATAATACGAAAAAAGTAATAACTGATACTGCTAATGTTTCCTTCATTGTGTAAATTATGTCTGAAACAAACAAAAACTTCTATTTATTAACGTACTAGACAAGTCATGCGCCACGTCACTTGTGTTCTATTACAGTGCAGTCTATGGATTGCACTAAACGCATAAGTACCATGGGATTCACAGCGGTTACGAACTTTTGGTCGCGAATATATATTATATTCTGTTATACGCTGCAGCGCTGCTTAATTTTAACTTTGGTTGGACGATTTATTATTTTTTCAGCGCTACAGCGACTGTTAACGGAATAGAACCCAACTTCCACTTAACCTTTCGTTAAGCAATGGAAGGTTCTAGTATATATATATATATATATATATATATATATATATATATATATATATATATATATATATATATATATATATATATATATATATATATATATATATATATATATATATATATATATATATATATATATATATATATATATATATATATATATATATATATATATATATATATATATATATATATATATACAAAAGAGGGACATTTTTGGGAATTTGGTTGAAAAAAGGAGGGGATGATAAAGGAAAGAAACCAAACACTGATTTCGAATGGCTTGTCTGCTTATTAGATAGTCTCTACAATAAAAATAAGGCTTAGCTTGATATCGATTATAGCCTTATATAAGCTTTATCCAATACTTTAAACGAGCAGGTCTTGTATATAAAATATATTAATACATAATTTGTTACTTGGAAACGGATCTAACGATTTAGCACATTTTTGTACTTAGAAAATCTTTTAATAAAGTTTCATAATTTTTATTGTTATTAATATTATAATTGTGGAGGCTCTCAAAATACTTCATGTTGCCGTCCTGCAATAGATAAGGTTGATAAAGTCAAGTATTTGGAAATTTATATTGATTAAATTAATGATATCATGGCATCCTCACCTTCAGTTAATCAGTAAAAACATAAGAAAATTAATATATATTTTTAAAACTTTAAGATATGTATGTACAAAACAGTTAATTAAAAAAATCTACACTGAACTGGCTCAATCTATCTTTACATGTTATTGTATTCCCATATGGGGTGGAGCATCGAAATATTAAGTTTTGTAATTAGAGAGAGAGCTCAGAGAGCATTTTACTCAAAGTAAAAAAAAAATAATTTCACGCCCGGGGATACGGGAAGAGGTAGGTAGAGGTACAACAAGTGCATGCACGTTTAGCCGAAAATACTTGGTCCCCCAATATGATAGGTGACAAGCCTATTCGCCAACCGGGTACTTTCCAATCCCGGGCAACGTTGTTTTTATCAGAAAACTGCAAAAACACATGTTTGAATTGCTCGATCCGGGAATTGAGCCCGGGGACTACATAACTAGTCAACATCGACATCGGACTCTATACCACAGAAGCGATATTAAGTAATGTTTTTAAACCAACCAGATATCCCGCAATTGAACTTTAAAAATAATTTTATTCTTAAAATTAACTGTTTTGAGACTGCATATAAACTTTTTTTTATATCATAAAATAGCAAATAAGCAGATGGCTCTCCTGATGGAAAGAGAAACCATCGCCTATAGACACCAAAGATGTTAACAGTGCGTTGCTATTAGTGGCGGGATGGCAATGCCACATGCATAAGTCTACCGGTTACCTTGTCTTCCAAACCAAAAAACGATAATGACAAGCATTGACGCTATTGTGGCAGAAGTAACATAAAAAAAATTAGGACAGGAAATCTTAAAATTTAATTCTGAATTGCTTGTAAAAAGAAGATTCAATAAGGTTGCGTCTCCTATCCCTTCCACTAAGACATCTTTACCAGTAATCAATTAAACATTTATATAATCTATTACATATAATAAAATCGTAGGAAAATCAAAACTGTACATTGAATATTTTTTTAAAAGAATACTTGGGGCGTGATCTACAATCGACATCGACGCCAAAAATATAGGGTTTAGAATTTTTTTCTGTTTGTCTGTATGTATGTCCGGGGTAAACTCAAAAAGTACTGCATGGATTTACTTCAAATTTTGCATGAATATTACTAACAGGTCGGGTCAACATATAGGCTACATATTATCACGCTATCATCTACGGGGGAGGAGCTGCGCGGAGTAAACTAAGTCCGAGCGGACGAAGTCGCGGGCAACAGCTAGTCTATACAGCTAGTTGATGTTAATATTATTAATATTAATAATAATAAATATAAAAGTAACAGAGAGGCTAAGCACTCACTTATGAGGTAGTAAAATCTTTAGAGTTATGTATTAACGTTATCTAAACTATCCCTTACCAAACTACCGCACAGGGCACAATCACAAATACATTACAGTACACATACACACACACGCACAAACACACGCAAACACGCACGCACGCACGCTCGCATGCTAGCATGCACGCATGCACGCACGCATGCACGCACGCACGCACGCATGCATCACGCACGCACTCACGCCCGCGCGCTCGCACACACACACACACACACTCCCCATCACACAATCAATCACAAATGCGTAAACATGTTTAATTAAAAAGTTTATAATGTAAAAAAATGTCCTTTAAATCTAAAAGTTAGTTCTCGTAACAATAGCGGCCCATCCACTAACGTTCATTCCTTCTGCCTTGTCCTGAGGTGCAAACCGTACAGAAACGCGACGGGATAAAATAAGACCGTTGTAGCCACTAATTAAACCACAATCCTACATTGTTTCCCCTTAATTTATCACAACACGCCAGTCCGACAGGAAAAACAAGCCTTCGATCACCATCCACACGTTTAGGTACATTCCTGTCAGTTTGCATCTTGTCAGTCATGCCTAGGGATTGCGTGTCAGTGGATGGTTATTATCCTATAATTTTACGAAGATTGTTGCCATTAAAAGGAATGCGTGTCATTTTAAATTATCTTTATGGAGTAATTAGATTATTTTCATTTTGCAACAACATATGTAACCCGTAAGCAAGAGATTGCTATTGCTCTGAGTTTTATTGGGAGTGAATTAGATTAGATAAAGAAAAAAGTGGTTATCAGAAAACGAGAAATAAGTATAATGATTTAAGACTTTAAAAAAATCTAGTATGCGATGAACGCAATGATTTTAAAAACTATTTAAGAATGGATGTTTTTATATATAAATCTTTACTTTTAGTATTTCGGAGTAAACTAGAAACCTTTATAAGTATTATCTTTCCTTGCATTGTCTCGCCCGGGTCTGGTATGTACCACCGCCTTACCTATTCCTGCCGTAATAGCGTCAGTGCTAGTCACTGTCTGTGTTCCGGTTTGGAGACCTCGCTACAAGATCGCACCATTAAGATCTTTGATGTCTATAGGCGATGGTTAACTCTTCCCATCAGGAGACCCATATGTTACGAAATAAACGATAATTATTAGGGCGAGCGAAGCGAGCCCTACACTAGGCCACTTTCTAAGCACTTTTGTGGTACATTTTATTCAAAAATTATCGGACTTTTAGGTTTGTGCTTCGACGTAGTAGTTTAAATTCATGTCTAGATATGTTATTTACCATAAAAATAGAGAGAGGGAGAGGGAGAGGGAGGGAGAGGAAGAAGGAGAGGGAGAGGGGGAGGAAGAGGGAGAAGGGGGAAAGAGGGAGAGGTGGAGGGAGGGAGGGAGAGGGAGGGAGAGAAGGAGAGGGAGGGAGAGGGGTAGGGAGAGGGGAGGGGGGAGAGGGATAGGAAGAGGGGGAGTAGGAGGTGGAGGGGGAGGGGGGAGTGGAAGGGGGAAGGGAAGAGGGATAGGGAGAGGGTGAGAGAGAGAGGGAGAGGGAGATGGAGAGGGGGAGAGGGAGAGGGATAGGGAGAGGGGGGAGGGAAAGGGAGAGGAGGGAGGGGGAGAGGGAGGGGAGAGGGGGAGGGGGAGGGGGGAGAGGGAGAGAGGGAGAGAGGAGAGAGGGAGGGGAGAGAGGGAGAGAGGGAGAGGGAGAGAGGGAGGGGGAGAGTGGGAGAGAGGGAGAGAGGGAGAGAGGGAAGGGGAGAGGGAGGGGGAGAGGGAGGGGGAGAGAGAGAGGGAGAGAGGGAGAGGGGGAGAGAGGGAGAGAGGGAGAGGGAGAGAAGGAGAGGGAGGGGGAGAGAGGGAAGGAGAGAGGGAAGGGGAGAGAGGGAGAGAGAGGGAGAGAGGGAGAGAGAGGGAGAGAGGGAGAGGGAAAAGGGGAGAGGGAGAGAGGGAGAGGAGGGGGAGGGACAGGGAGAGAGGGAGAGCGAGAGGGAGAGGGGGAGGGGGAGGGGGAGAGAGGGAGAGCGAGAGGGAGAGTGAGAGGGGGAGGGGGAGAGAGGGAGAGGGATATGGAGAGGGGGAGGGGGAGGAGGAGAGAGGGAGACAGGGAGAGAGAGAGGGAGAGATGGTGGGGGCTGGCTGTCTGGCGGGGAACAGAGTGAATAGAGCGTTAGTTTTAAGTCAGGGTGCCCCTCTTGCCCTGCATAATCATTCCTATGCATGCCTATCCCAACGATATTGTATGAAAGTGAGAGTTGGGTATGTTAGAAGGGCATGAAAGTATAATCAACGCAGGACCAGGTTCGTAATGTTGAAGTGAGAGAGAAGTTATGCTTGAAAGAAAGTGTTGGTGTAAAGATGAGAAAGGGCATGCTCCGCTGGTTCGGACATGTACAAAGAATGGTAGGTGAAAGATTAACAAAACAGATATACAATGCGAGAGATGAAATACTTTATTATTTATTTTTCTATACATTAAAAGATTATAGACTTTATTATTATAAATAAAGTCTATACATTAAAAGATGTAATTCTCATAAAAATACTTTTCTAACAATATTACTAGATAGTATAACTTTGCGAGCCCCTGCAAAGCTCTGCTTTTTGCTAGTTTTTATATATTATTTCACTGTTTTAGGTTAGTGTCACCTTGTGATAATCCGTTTTTACGTAAAAATACATTTCGATTTTATGTAAATAATGTATATGCAAAAAGAGGTATTACTATGTCGAGGAAAAATACATATTTTTATATTTTATTATTTTAAATGTCATCTATTATCGAGTAAAAAAAGCGTTGGTGTTTAATCAATGTATACAATTTAAGCTATTTGCAACAAGATCATGCTGCTTTACAGTTTGCACCTTTTAATAGCAGATGGGACTGCATTACGAAATAATCCAACAATGTAGTTGGTGTTGCTTTAAAATATGAGCTTTTCAAAAACAGATGCCGCGTTTGTAAATTGTTATCTAGTTCGATATAAACGGAGGCGATTCACTGCCTCACTGCCGGGCTATACGCTGCGGGGTGTGCGGCGACCAAGCCACGCGCGTGATGCGAGAGTGCAGAGTGCTAAGTGTGAGTTTTTCTTTTCGCATTCGATCGTGAGCGCGTTTGGAGTTTACTAGGAATTTGTATGTGATTTATACAGCGCCATCTAGTGGTAAACGTGAGAAACCAGTTTACCACTAGGTGGCGCTGTACAAATCACATACAAATTCCTAGTAAACTCGAAACGCGCTCACGATCGAAAGCAAAAAGAAAAACTCACACTTAGCACTCAGATCTGAGTGCTAAGTGTGAGTTTTTCTTTTCGCATTCGATCGTGAGCGCGTTTCGAGTTTACTAGGAATTTGTATGTGATTTGTACAGCGCCACCTAGTGGTAAACGTGACAAACCAGTTTACCACTAGGTGGCGCTGTACAAACCACATACCAATTCCTAGTAAACTCCATACGCGCTCACGATCGAATGCGAAAAGAAAAACTCACACTTAGCACTCTGTATCATCTTGCAGGTTTCTCCGCACGAACGCGCAGAGCTGCGGTGTAGAATACGGTGACCCAGAGGCTTCATTTCCAAGAAGCTGTAGGTGGTATAGTGTAGTGCAGAGCATTGTTTTCTATATTCAAAATGGTTATTAATGCAGAACTCATTCAGGATACTGCAGTCATATTATGTGTTTGGTTTTTGTTTAATTAATATAAAGGATATTGAGTATATTCACTTTATGAACAAGATCTATATTTAAATGGGTCTTAAATCTAAGACCCATTTATCAATATCTATTGTAGTCATAACTCGATGAAAGACCAACCTGAAGGACATGAATTTAAATCTTAATACTATAACTTATTCAAACTTGTCATCTCATGCAATAAAATTAAAAAAAAAAACAATTTGTAAACCGGCTGACCCTGCAGGTTATCACTGAAACTTTTCAGTAAGTTGGGGTATTTTAAGCTCAAAGAATTCAATAAATTAAATAAATAAAATGGCATAACTCTAAATAACTAACTAACTCTAAAATGTTGTGTTAGTTATAAAATCGATTGGTTGAAAAATGTCGGAGTAATTTGAAAAAACTTTCTTTTTAATTTAATTATTGATATATTCACGAATTAATCAATTATTTTTGATCCAATTTGCGATATTTGACGCAGTTTGCTGATTAGATTTTAAAATTTAAACTTATGTATGTGGCATAGTAGGTGTTAATGGTGCGTTGCTATCCGTGTGGCGGGATGTTACCTCCACACAGCAACGCACCATTAACATCTTTGGTGTCTATAAAGCGACGGTTTTATATTTCTATGATGAGAACTGTCCGTCTTTTTGCTATAAAACAAATGAAGAATATATAAATTTACATATCTCGTTTAATAGATTCTAATAACAGTGTTTATCGTTGCGTAAAGCGTATATTGCGTTCTGGATGGGAGCATAAACTAATACACGTGACGTAATATTTTTGTATAAAAAATAAAACAAACAAGCAGATAGTCCTGGAGATGGAAACAGATAAACAGTGTCTATAGACCAAACATATTGTTTTTAATTCTCGATAGGGAAGCCCTTGACCACGATCTCCCCTGGTGGTAAGCTGAGATGCGGCTTAAAATGGAACGCACTTCCCTAGAAGGTACCAGTTCACTCTTCTCTTGAAGATCCCCTGATTACCTCCATTTTTCGTCGGTCGAAAATAGAGTAATCATTGCCTAACAATTTGATACTGACAAGTAACGTGCTCAAAAGGCGTGTTAATTATTCAACTAAGTACGTTTTAATTAACCGACTTTCTTGTAATTTTTGAGTGAAATTTTGTGATTATTCAAATTGACTTACCAATGAATTTCTAAATTAAAGTTTTGAACATCTCTTTAAGCCATACCCCATACAGGGTAAGCAGGGAGGACTGAGTGCTATATGTCACGGTGCAGGCACACTTGCTTCCGGCACATTCATAACTCTATTCATGCAAACACACCGCACCGGTTTCGAAAACTCTTGACACTACCTTTGGTCAGCACCCGACCCATTTGATCATGGTACGTCAGTCTTGGGTTCCCTCGGTACCCAAGTCCATCCACATTGTATATATACATAACATATAAACATAGCTCGGTATTTTTGATATCGTGGTATAAAAAATTAACAAATTGCTCTTCTTTTGAGTTCCTCAGTGTGTAGTCGCGTTATTTATACAGAAATCGACTCACAACATTTTTAATTTCATTAAAAATTTTATTACAAATTTTAAATATTTGCACACTATATCATTATAGAATATGTTGGTAACTTAATTAATTTTAATAACTTGTAACTCCCATATTCTTGCAAATAAATAATTTCATTTCATTTCAAACAATTAACAAAGAAAAATATTGTTTACCACTCATAGATTAAATAAATGTCACTTGATTTTTTCTTTTTTATAAAATGAATCTTCTTATAAAGATACCAAAAATTATTATGTCTATACAAACTTGCATGTTGTATGTTTCGTCTTTTTCAAAGCGTCTATTTATATTCTATGCTTCCCTTTTTTTAAAATATTATATATTAATTGGTTAAACATTTTGCATCCTACATACATATCCAATTTTTTTAAACATGTTCTGTTTTGTCATAAATAATACAAGTGTTGATTTTATGGCAGAAAAGAAAGATCGTTGTTGTTTTAAAAGTAAGAAAATAGATATGAGTTTAAGGAGTATAAGACTTCGCAGTACGTCCCTTTTTAAAACGTACTTGCTATTAAAAAGAGTTCGTTGATTTTTTTAATATAGGCTTATATGGGTAATTAATGAATTATATGCTTGTAGGAGTTTTAGGGTGTATTTATCAATCTCCTTTGTTTAGTTTATAATAACAAAGCAAAGTATTTAATGTCATTTAATAACATACACACACATATATATATATATATATATATATATATATATATATATATATATATATATATATATATATATGTATATATATATATATATATATTTATTTATATATATATATATATATATATATATAATATATATATATATATATATATATATATATATATATATATATATATATATATATATATATATATATATATATATATATATATATATATATATATATATATATATATATATATATATATATATATAAAAGTGTGTAAAACATGTGTGTATCTTACACATGAAAAATTTCTCCATCTTGTCTGTTATAAGTGAATGAAAGTGTTCACTTTATGGCAATAACAATAACTACGTTAAATATTTATTTGCAAGATAATGAGTGTTACAAGTTGTTAAAAATCAATTAAGCTACCAACATATTCAACCATTATATGGTGTAAATTTTAAATTAAAAATTTTGATGCGTTTAAGCTTAATTGATAATAATTCTACATTAATTCACATGACCATTTAGTTTAAGAATTCTGTTACATTATCGTAATTATTTTTTTCATTATTCTTCGTATTGATTGAAGCCGCTTATAATATTAACATTTAATTGCTCTTTATTAGGTTTATTTACGCATCTTAGTCTTTAAAGTAGGCATTTCATTGTATTAATTTGCTCGTATTCATTTAAGTGATTAAAATATTATTATTTGTTTAAGGCTTGGCACCGACTTCAAACCTATTAGTAAATAGCACATATAAATAATAGGTAGCATTTAATTAATATTAAATCTTTATTTTCGCCGTGTTGGTCCCGGCCTCCTTTGAAGAATAGGCCAACTGCCGTTCTGCCAGGCAAGTCGTAAAAGGCGACCGATTGACTATCGAGTCACTAACATCGTGGCTACTAGGTGGTAGATTTCTGCATTGTCTCGGCCGGGTCTGGTACCACCGCCTTACCTATTCCTGCCGCAATAGCGCCAGTGCTTATCGCTGTCGTGTTCCGGTTTGGAGGATAAGGTAGCCGGTAAACTTATGCATATGGCATTAGACCTCGCCACAAGATAGCAACGCACCATTAACATCTTTGGTGTCTATAGGCGATGGTTGACTCTTTCCATCAGAAGACCCATTTGCTTGTTTGCTATTTTATTATATAAAAAAATACTTATATATTTTTTACTTTTTAGTTTTTGAAGTCGGTTTTTTTAAACGCAGTTATTTTTATTTAATATATTTTTAGTGTATTGTTGTATTATCAACTATTTATACGTAGACCTACAACAGATGCTGAGCGCCTTAACAAATATAGATTTCAAGAAACCGGAACGGATAAAATTAGTCGTTTCCGTAAAAAGCTCTTTGAAACACAATGTCACGTTCTTGTGAGACTATTAAATATCATGAAAAACGTTTGTTGGCCATGAAAGCCTATATGAAATCATGCTAACGTCAGGAAACTTTTGAAGAGTATAATACTAGACTCGGTAAGATCCAAGAGCGTCTAGCGAATGAGTCTTTTGAGCAGAGAGCTAATAGACTTGATCTCATTGATGAGCGTCTAGCGAACGAATCTGCCGAGCCGAAGGCTGATAGAATTGATCTCATTAGAGAGCGTTTAACTAAGAAGTCCGTCGAGCAGAGAGTTCATAGATTAGAAGTGATACGAAACCGTGTAGCAACCGAGTCTGCACAGCAACGTAAGAGGCGACTAGCAGCAGCGCGTCAGACGTCACAAAGACTTCGTTCTTACTGAGCGTAATTTTATAACCACCATAAGTCAATATGCTAAAGTATCATGTACAATCTTTAAGAAATTATTATAGCCAAAACAACAGACGTCATTAATTTCACAGCAAGCAACACAGCAAGTCACAGCAAGATTTGATTTCCTTCCGGAGGAGCTACCATTGCTCGACTACCATAAAAAAAAGTTACTTCACAAGTCTACTGGAACAACATGTAAGTTATGTTTTAACTTCCTGAACTGACCGACTTGACAGACGTAGAACAAAGAATTTTGTCAAGAGTAATTCCTTTTATAACTAGTCACCACCTTGAAAAAAGTGCTCGTGAACACGAATCAAACTCAAAAGAGTTGTGTCATTTAACTACTGAGCTTCTATGACCACCTACTGGCTTCATCATCGGACCCTATAGAATCCTAGTTACCACCAAGCACCAAAGTGCTCGTCAACACGAATCAAACGAGCCCAAACTCGATAGGGTTGTGTCATTTAAGTACTGAGGTCCTATGGCCACCTTCTGACTTCATCATCAGACCCTGGAGGATCCTAGTTACCACGAAACACCAAAGTGCTCGTCAATACTGATCAATCAAGCCCAAACTCGATAGAGTTCTGTCATTTAATTACTAAGCTCCTTTCTAGCTTCATCATCGAACCCTGGAGGATCCTAGTTACCACCAAGTACCAAAGTACTCGTAAACATGAATTAAACGAGCCCAAACGCGACAGAATCTTGTCATTAAACGATTTTTAACCATTTAATTACTGAGTTCCTGTGGTCACCTTCCGATTCCATCATCAGATCAGGTCAATCTCATAATAAGTTTTCATTGTCATCCAATTTACATACGTACATACAAAATTTCAGCTCAATCGGTAACCGGGAAGTGGATCAACTTGCGAGATTTGATTTCAGACACCGGCATAGGTAAAATAAATAAAAAAATACTCATAAAATAAAAGCTACTGGGCCTACCTATCAATTTTTTATAGGACCAATTCGAAACTATTCCGTATCAAACAAAAAATAATTATGTAAATCGGTTCAGAAACCTCGGCGAAATCGGTGTACATACATAAAAAAAAATATACCGGCCGAATTGAGAACCTCCTCCTTTTTTTGAAGTCGGTTAAAAAAGTAAATCTTTGTCTATTTTAAAAGGAAAAAAAAGTATACAAGTTTGATTAGTTTCATGACGTTCCAATTAAAAATGTTTTTAATATTAAAAAGTGTCTGTTGAATTCTAATGAGTTTATTACCTATTAAATTAATTTTAGTTAAGTTTATATTCTTGTTGGACTGTATATCGATTTCATTTTCTTTTTGGTGAACATATTATGATGCAGGGTTCCAGGGATTTAGGAAATAGGAAGTAGGTTGCTGCAGTTTAAATTAGATATGGAAAAAATAAACTTAACTATATTATGAAATTCCCCGTCTTCCTCGTAAGGGAATTAGTATGATTATATTTATATACATACGTATGCAAATAACCTGCCCGGGATTTTTTCCCCGTGTTGATCCCGGGCTCCTTTGAAGAATAGGCCAACTGCCGTTCTGCCAGGCAGGTCGTAAAAGGCGACCGAGTAGCTATGCGCGTCACTAACATCGTGACTACTAGGTGGTAGAATTCTGCATCGGCTCGACCTGGTGTGGTACCACCGCATTACCCATTCCTGCCGCAATAGCGTCAGTGCTAGTCACTGTCGTGTTCCGTTTTGGAGGGTTAGGTAGCCGGTAAACTTATGCATGTGGCATTAGACCTCGCCATAAGATATCAACGCACCATTAACTCTTTGGTGTCTGTTGACTCTTTCCTTCAGGAGGCCCATCTGCTTGTTTGCTATCTAATGTTATAAAAAGCGGTATGGGTGTTAGTAAATATGTATAGATACTAATGCACTAAAATACATATTAAAATACTGATTTTTTGTAAATAAATATTTAAACTTAGAAACGCAAACATCCTGTGTTCATCACTTAAAGGCATATTCCAGTCGGCATTGGCATCATTGTTTAAATTAGATCTAACTAGCTGTTGCCAGCGACTTCGTCCGCGCGGACTTCGTTTACTCCGTACAGCTCCTCCCCCGTAGGTGATAGCGTGCTAATATGTAGCCTATATGTTGACCCGACCTGTTAGTAATATTCATGCAAAATTTGAAGTAAATCCATCCAGTACTTTTTGAGTTTACCCCGGACATACATACAGACAAACAGACAAACGGACAAACAGATAAACAGACAAAAATTCTAAAAACTATATTTTTGGCTTCGATATCGATTGGGGATCACGCCCCAAGTGTTCTTTTAAAAAAATATTCAATGTACAGTTTTGACTTTCCTACGATTTTTTTATATGTATAGATAACTCACCTTTATTATTTAAAAAACAGTCACAGAATTTCCACAAAAACTTGATACATAATTGCGAATCACATCTATATACACCAATCTATATATAATATGTATTTTATATTTTGTAGTATTTTGTTCAATATTGATATATTTTTATGAGATAATCATTCGAGTGTAAACAACACTTGTAAAAGATCACATCATAGAAGTATTTGGAGCGTATCATTGGAAAACTGTTAACTCCAGCAAAGTGAAGCATGTAACTGAGTACTGGGGCTCGTAATTAACACCCCACACCACTTTCTCATTGCTCAAGAATGTTAACGACACTATTGGATTACGAAATATTTACAAGAAGAAAAAGTATTATCGGGACCTACTTAATTTGTTTAAATAATGGATAACTAAATATGACAACCACGAGTGCGATGTACAGGAAATACGTAACTCCTAAAGAGTATACAGGTTTCACATATTGTAGAACATGATAGGAACATGATAAGACATGGTAGGAAATTATGATCATTAACTATCATGTTCTTCATACTAAAAATATAATAATTAGAAAATATTGTTTAAACACATAGTAAACTTCGAAGAAATTTGTGAAATAATATTTAAAAAATATGGTCTCCGCACGACATGTATTTGTGTTACGATAGATGTTTGTATTTCTTTATGACTGCTCCGTTGGTCGAGTGGTTAGTGAATCTAACTACGAATCGTTGGGGATCGGGTCTCGGTTTTCGTCAAGAACAAACATTTGTGTGATGAGCATAGATATTTGTATTTCTGCGTTTGGATGTTTATTATGTATGTAACAGTATTTATATATGTATCGTTAACTAACACCTATATCACAAGAAAATTATTTGCTAGCTTTAAAGTAAGATCAATGTTCTAATTTGCCCACGGATATTATTATTATTTTATTAACATAACTATTTCTACTAGCTCAGCATAGCTTTAGATTTTATTTACAAAATATAGCTTACTTATTTCGTAATAACTTTTTTGTGCTATTAGTAATAGTACAAAAAAAACAGGTGGAGGTTTATTATTTTGTGTTTTTATTTGTGTACGCTCTGCAATATAAAAAAAGTAAAATTTTTTCAACTATTAATATTAAAATGGAACGTTGATATTATATCGCATCTTTATTTTTTAATTTTATTTTCTCAGATAAGATTAGCTAGCACCTTAATTATAATAAAACGCAACTTTTCTTAATCAGCTATTGCTAAAATATTTTATGTATCTACAGTCTGTAGATGAAGTCCAAGGCGGAAACACATAAGTAAGTTAAGGTAAATTACTTTGGGCTGAGATTTCCAATCCTTAGTATGGAATTAGAACGACAAACCGCTTGGTTTGTGTGTGGGTATGTCAAGTAAGTTGTCTCTATATTCTTTGAAGTTCGTAAGGATTGATGCATAACGCTGTGCAAAATCGTAGCAAAGTAAACATATTTTTACAGGTTACCTATCACGATTTCTATAAAAATATTTAAATTATTTATTTATGTATATTTGTTAGTACGAGTATTTGAGTAAATTGAGTTTAGTATGTTTTGTATGTATTTCTATTGCAATTTATGCAATTTTATATGCATTTTTTTAATTAATTACATACGTATTGTATATCGAATATATTTCTTAATTTACTTAGAACTACTTACGTTCTTACCTAACTCAACTTTTCAGGGATACCTGCATACCCACCTACCTACTTTCTATCGCAACAGTTGCCCCGTGTTAGTTTCGGGCTGCTTTGAAGAATAGGCCAACTGCCGTACTGCCAGGCAGGTCGTAAAAGGCGACTAATTGACTATGCAAGATACTACCACCGTGACAACTAGGTGGTAGAACCCTGCAATGTCTCTCCCGCTCTAGTACCACCTTACCTATTCCTGCCGCAATAGCGTCAGTGCTTGTCACTGTCGTGTCCGGTTAGGAAGATAAAGTAGCCGGTAAACTTATGCATGTCGCATTAGACCTCGCTACTAGAAAGCAACGCACCATTAACATCGTTGGTGTCTATAGGCGGTGGTTGACTTTTTCCATCAAGATACCTATCTGGTTGTTTGCTATCTTATGATATAGAAAACATAACAAACAATAAGATGGTTTACCTGATGGAAAGATACAACAATTGTGTATAGACACTACAGATGTTAATGGTGCGTTGTTATCCGTGTGGCAGGATATTAATGCCACATGCATAAGTTTATCGATTTCATGTAGAAAAACAATTAATTTTTAATAATAACCCAATATTTTATAGTAATAGATAGTCTTTTACTATTACTATTGATTTTAGGTGAGTGTTTTCTGCGTGGTTATCCATTTTTATGTAAAAGGCATTTTTATTTTATCTAATGCCATCTGTTATCGGGTTACAAAGCGCCGGTATTTAATTGATGTATACAAGCTATTCGAATATAGATGGCAATGTTTTACAATGTGCGCTATTTAGAAACAGATGGCGCTGTTTTCAAGATAAACTTTTTAAAACTAGATGGCGTGGATTTTCAGTGTGAACTTTTCAATAATAGACGGCGCTGCTTTAGGATATTGATTTCATGTAAATGAAAGTTATGGAAATACTAGCGTCGTCGCTCAATTTATATTATTAGATTTCCTGGAAAAGAGTTTTCTTGAAATCATGTCTTATTGTATTATTTTGTATTTAATCGTTTCTATAATACTTATAAATATTGTTAGCTGATTATGCTTTGAGTATTAAGCCATGCTCAAAGTAATTATCTCACTATTTAAATAAAATTGTTAACAATGTGCATTTTGGCATATTATTTTTAATCTTGTTCTTGTGTAAAAGTAAAAACTTATATCTAAAAAATATCTCGATACGGTTAGGTTAGAAGAATAATCGTACAGCTGCTATTTATTTAATCATCAAGCTTTTATTGTATAATAAGTACCTACTATTCGATTATTATTGTCGAGTATATATATATATATATATATATATATATATATATATATATATATGTGTATATATATATATATATATATATATATATATATATATATATATATATATATATATATATATATATATATATATATATATATATTATTGTCGAGTTAGATTCTGTGATTTTTTTAGGGTTATGTAATCGCTAACAAGGAAGTGGAGTTGTGAGCGACTCTGACTACGCAATTGGTAAAGAAAGGCTCGGGTGCAGGTGGACAAGCATTATAATGTGATAAGTTTAGACGAATTCATTTCTAAGTTTGGACGTTTATTAAATAAATTTCAGTATTTATATATGTATTTGTATGTTTTAGTATCATTAACAACACAGGCAAATAGTTGCAAAGCAACACAGTGATATTTATACAGTTTCGCCGTTTTGACTGTCTGCGGCTTAGCTAACACTAGAAAGTTGATATTCGGCCTAAGTATACATATGTTTTTATCACCAAGATAATGTTACAGAATAACTTTTTTGTTTTGGATTACTGCCCCTAAAAGAAAAGCGAAAATGATTTGTTTCGTTTAACGTACAGACCGTGGTCTCAGTCTCAGTTTTTATTTTTGATTATTAACAAGCTGCATTTTTGCAAACAGCTTCGTTTGACGAGATGTCATCTTTTCGCTCTTTGAAAAATCTCGAATCGAAAACTAATAAATCTAGGGGGATTAAAATATTTTAATTTGGTAAAGGAAAATTTTTGATTAATACAATTATTAGTTTTTTACTTTAAACGCCAGATTACCTAATAAAAAAGTCGAAAAAACTTTTGTCCTACATATTCGATGGTTAACGGATGGTGACGAGTTCTAAAGATATCGGAATTATGAGATTTTTAATTTTATATTAATTAATTTAAAAACAACCTATTTTTCTCACAACAGCTTGTTAATTATTATTATAATTCAAGGGTAATTTGTCCTATACGTAAATGGAAAACTTTTCTTAGTCCGACACTCATAAATAAATAAATATTCACGGGACAAATTACACTTACTGATCTAACCCTAAAGTAAGCAAATTATTTGCTAGTGTTATGGGTGTTAAGTCAACGATACTAATACATAGAAATACATATATAAATATTAGAATATCTATCTATACATATAATAAAATCGTAGGAAAGTCAGAACTGTACATAGAATATTTTTTTTAAAGAATACTTGGGGCGTGATCTACAATTAGTTTTTAGAATTTTTGTCTGTTTGTCTGTATGTATGTCCGGGGTAAACTCAAAAAGTACTTCATGGATTTACTTCAAATTTTGCATGAATATTACTAATAGGTCGGGTCAACATATAGGCTACATATTATCACGCTATCACCTACGGTGGAGGAGCTGTGCAAAGTAAACGAATTACGCGCGGAGGAAGTCGTGGGCAACAGCTAGTTAATAAACACCCAAACCCGGAAATACAAACATTTATGCTCATCCCATAAATCGCTTGGGTTCGATCCCCGACGGGGACATAAGTTTTCTTTTTTATCTAACTTTATTAGTTACCCGATTCGAGATTTTTCGAAAATAAAAAGATGGGCGTTTCGTCAAAACAAAGCTGTTTACAAAAATTTAGCTTGTTATTAATCAAAAATAAAATTGTTCCTAAGACCACGGTCTAACAGTAACTCAAAAATTGTGCTTAATAAAATAATATGACATTAGTACTTACAGCAAAATCAAAAGGAAAACTATCACAACTAGGTTGGCTTTTACAGATTAACTAGTAATAGATGTCGACCTAATACTAAACATGGATAAGTAAAAAGGAATAATTCTTACAAACTTTATTTCGATAAAGTTATTCGTATGATTGTCGTGAGTACTTACGGAACCCTACATTGCGCCTGTCTCACACTTTGCTAGATTATATTTCTGTATTTGTGATATGATTTACAACATCTAAGTAATTTCTCTCAGCGTCACGACTCACGAATGCAAATGCTAACATTGGTTAATGATTATATCGTCGTGTTGGTCCCGGCCTCCTTTGAAGAATATGCCAACTGCCGTTCTGCCAGGCAGGTCGTAAAAGGCGACCGATTGGCTATCGAGTCACTACCATCGTGACTACTAGGTGGTAGAGTTCTGCACTGTCTCGCCCGGGTCTGGTACCACCGCCTTACCTATTCCTGCCGCAATAGCGCCAGTGCTTGTCGCTGTCGTGTTCCGGTTTGAAGGGTAAGGTAGCCGGTAAACTTATGCATGTGGCATTAGACCTCGCCACGAGATAGCAACGCACCATTAACATCTTTGGTGTCTATAGGCGATGATTGACTCTTTCCGTCAGGAGACCCATCTGCTTGTTTGCTATCTTATGATATAAAAAAAAAACATAGCAAAAAAAGTTTACAATTACAATAAGATATTTAAATTTATTTAAAGATTAGCTACAGTATGTAGCCTGCCGCATTATAAAAGTTTTTGGTGAATCCCGCAGAAGCAACCCATTATTCTGGGATAAAAAGTAGCTTATGTGCTATTTCATTTCATCATCTACCTATATCTGTATCTGCTGATTAAATTTCATATCCTCATGAAACCAAATATCCCACGGATTGTCCTTGAAATATGGGTAGCATTTGAAATATCCCTTCTCCAGTTAATAATTGAAAAATTTCTTTCATTACTCTAGTTTCTGAATCATCTTTTGTGAAGGCATAATCCAAACATCTCGTCAATGCTTCGGTAAGACTTCTACTTCCCATAAATATTTCCCAAACCGTATCGAATATGTTCGATATTATATTTCCACAATTCGCTTTTGTAAATAATATCGTAAGTAATATTATAAAAGTTGCTAGTTTGGCCGACATTGTGTGATAATCTGAAAAGAAAACAAATGTTGATCTTTGACCAGAGAAGAAAACGTAGATATGAATCTCTAAAATGAAAAAATAAATATTAATTATAACATAGTAGTAGTAATTAGCGTGGATCGGAATAGGTAATGCAAATTTTCGGGATTGCATGACGTTGTCTAGTATGGACATGCCATTGAATCCCACTATTCCACTAGTTATAGCATATAAGGCAAAATAAAACTGGTGATATTCTTTAACAGACCTACTTTAACACCTATTCTTAGGTGTTAAAGTAGGTCACTTAATTAAGAAGAAATTTATAAGTTTTTTTGCATTTTTTAAAATATTTATTTTTATTTTGATCAAACTTATGTCAATTGAAAGAAAAAATGATACAAATAAAAAACGTTCTAAGGTACGAGTAAAATCTAGTTGTCACGGAGAAAAATTATAGGACTTCGAAAAAAAATTATGGTGTACCATAACTAGTGGGATTCAATGGAATATCCACACTAAGATAACGTCACTCAATCCCGGTAAATTGCACTTCCTATCCTGATCTATGCTAATCAGCAACAAATTATGGTTAGCAATCACTAGCTATCCAGAGGGAGGATAAGGTTACAGGGCACTTTTACAAAATAATATTCGACCGCTCCGTTGGTCGAGTGGTTATAGGTAACCTGACTACGCAAACAATGGAGCTTGGCTTCGATTCCCGACAGACACAGCCATTTGTGTGATGAGCATAGATGTTTGTTTGTATTTCTGGGTTTGGGTGTTTATTAAATATATTTTTGTATTTATATGTATTAGTATCGTTGACTAACAGCCATATTACAAGCAAATAATTTGCTTAATTTGGGGTTAGAACAATTCGTGTAATTTGTTCAGTGATATTATTATTATTGTTATACATATAAGTTCATCCATAAAAATAATAAAATCGTAACTTTGAACATCAAGTGGGTCAAGCTCTGACCGCCCGTTGCCATTGGGTCGAGTAGTCGACTGATTACGCAATCGACGGGGTTCAATTCGATCCTCGACGGGGACAAGCGTTTGTGTGATAAGTATAGGTGTTTGTATTTCTGGTTTTGGGTGTTTATTAAATATATTCTAGTATTTATATATGTATTTCTAAGTATTAGTATCGTTGAATAACACCCATAACACAAGCAAATAATTTACTTTCTTTGGGGTTAGATCAGTTAAGTGTAACTTGTCCCGTGAATATTTATTATTATTATTTATTAAGCTGTCTTATAGCCCCTGTTGATATCTATGTCCGAAATATATATATGATATATATATATATGATAGCGATCTATTGTTCGAAAGACTATTCTTCTCTTTCGGAGAATAGATAGTAATTATAATATTAGAATGGAATTAGAAAATAATAGAAGGTAATCTACCTTACTGCCAGGCATCTCGTAAGCAACATTTTATCGACCCGTTTTCTCCACATTTATGTCGATTTCTCTATTCTAAGCTAACGCATTTCACACTTGATTCGACATGATACTTCAAAGGAAGAAAAAATGTTCACTTTTACTCGACATTAGTTATTTTCTCTACCGATCAAAAGTGTTGAAGTCATTTTATCGATTGACATTTTGTTAAGATATGGGTAATTGTTTCATAGTAACAAACTTCTATTAATTTAATTAAATTCACTCATTTTATTATAAGTTAATTAAGAACCTAGTAAGGTTACTTTGGAGATTTCGATCCAGTCTTTAATAAATATTTAATAATGATTGCAGTGCCATGTTATAATTATGTGCAATTAACATTAGTTTCTCTACTCAAGTAAATTTTGAGTGATTTATTTATTAAAGTTTTAAATATTTATCGTGGCATGCACATTAGAATAATACCTATTGAGATATTAGTCAAAAGCGAGCAAACGTCACTCTCTCGATCGAGTTGTTTATCCTAAGCCTGCTGGTTTTGGTTCCAACGCCTTACCTATTCCTGCTGCAATAACTTTGGCACTTATCACTGGTTTGTTTCGGTTTTTAGGGTAAGGTAGCTGGTAAACTTATGCATGTGGCATTAGGTACCAAACCTCTATATGGATAGCAATGTTAATAACATCTATGGTGTCTATAGGCGATGGTTTCTCTTTCCATCAGGCGAGTCCATGCATGGGCGAGTCATATGCTTGTTTTTTATCCTGTGACATAAAAAAAAACATAATGTGCAATTGTTTCAAATAAGTCTTTTTATGTACTTATTATTATTGTGAAAAATAAAGTTTTACTGTAATAAATATTTTTATTTCTAGTTATCTTGAAATGAAAACAGAATTTTTACTTCTAGGGATCCCACCAAGTTAAAGTTCCCCAAATGTTCTAGTGTACTTTATAAACAAAACTGCTACGCAATGATAATTAAGGCCTACAACGCGCTATCCGAAACATTCAGAGAATTGAAAACTACAACTTTTACAAAAGAGGTTCGTAAATGTTTGATCAAGAACTCATTTTAAACATTTAAGGAATATTTTTCTTTTAAGGAGGAAAAAAAACAATGTTTAAAAATATTCCACTATCACTTTTTTCTTGGTTTAAATAAAATATTAGTTGCATACAAAAATTGACATTTATTGTAATACAATTGTAATCAATGGTAAAATATTTAATAAACTGCCTAATATAATAAAGGAAATTAAAGAATTGAAGTTGTTTAAGAAACATTTATTTAATTTATATGCGAAAAATATTATTACAGTACCATTGACTAATTGAAGTTTAAAACTATATAATGACAATGACAAAAATATTATTACAATACGAATTGGTAGAACATAATTTTTATTTCATTTTGAAATTTTTTAAAAAATAAACATTTTTGTAATCTCTTGACATTATATATAATTATATATTTTTTTCAATACTATTTATTTGAAATTTGTTACTGTCTACTTTTTAATAATTAATTTAGGTATAAATGTAAAAAATATGAGTTTTTCTTAAATAGTATATAACAATAATCTGAAGTCATAAATTTGCATGCTATTTATCTGGCAAAATAGGTTTAAGCTCACCAATATATGTTCAAAATCTTTTCCAACCCTATTTTGTGCAAATAAAGAATTTGAATTTGAATTATCGGTCCCGTTTTATTGATTTAAGCGTTACTTAGCAAAATTTTTTTACATATAAAAATCTTCTGTCTTTTCTTGCGTTTATAAAAAACATTTTTTACTCTAGATTTATATACAAGAAAATTGTTTGATTAAAGGTTTACTAGTTGGTAGTGTTCTTAACCTCTGGCCTGAATATATTCCCACTGCCGCAATTATTCCTGCCATAAAAGCGTCAGTGCGTGTTACCATAAAATAAATGGGTACAGCGGTTCATCTACTTACAAAGGGTTGTCGAGCAACGTGTGTGCGTAGACACTACTCATGCTAGAGCCGCACTTGCGTCTATCGTCACAAAGCTCGCGCAATGACACGATAGATGCAGATGTGACCGGCTACTATCGGCTATCGTCGCATACATTCCGGACTACGTCGCTATAACTTCGAGACGATAGACGCAAGTGCGGCTCTAACATCACGGACACGATATCTCGGAATGGTTAGAAATAGTGCAAACGCGGGTGCCACCCGCTTGATACACGCGTCATAAACTTTTTTGTTCGGAAATTTTGTAATACGTAATAAAATTAAATATTTTATTTATTATTGGTTTATATTTCCGTTTTCCTGTTTCATTTTCAAAAATAAAGCAAATAACTAGATACGAGTGCCACTACCGGTTTTTTTTACATAAGCCAAAGTTGACAACCCTAGCACGACCGCCCAGCGTAGGTATGGTAAGTGAAGTGAATACATGAAACTTTTGTACCTATTTGTTTTGTGGTGTTACTCTCGCTCGTATTCGGGTTTAGAGGATAAGGTAGTTGGTAAATTATGCAGGTGGCATTCATTACATTATCATTAGTCATTAAATAAATAAATAAAAAAAATTATGTGGTGTCGCGGGACACCAGGTAGGAACGAACTTCCTTCGGCTAAACGGCACTACTCGCTTGTGTACGCGACTGTCGCGCCTGCGCACGTCTCATTTAACGCTTTTATTCCAGCCATTTTTCTTACGGTTTTACTATCACATTTTTTCAGTTCGGTCGCGCAGTAAAATCCCTATCCCCTCCAAGCCTGCCGTAAGGAACTTCGTTCCAATAAATATTGATGGGACAAATTACATTTACTGATCTAACCCTAAAGTACGCAAATTATTTGCTTGTGTTATGGGTGTTAGTCAACGATACCAATACATAGAAATACAATATGAATACTAGAATATGTTTAATAAACACCCAAATCCGGAAATACAAACATTTATGCTCATCACACAAATGCTTGTCCCCGTCGTGGATCAAACCCGAGCCCCGTCGATTTCGTAGTCAGGATCGCTAATCACTTTGGTCTTCAATCAATAAATTACTTTGGTCGAAGATTGAGCGTCATTTGCTTGTTTGCGGTCTCATCATAAAAAAAATCACGCAATAAAGGTGTAGTTCGCTAAAATACAAATGCAATTAATCTTACCGAAACAATGAGTAATTCGTTTAAAAATTTTCAAATATTTAATTGTTTAAAAATAATGCATTTCATTAACTTAATACAATCAAAAAAGCATCATCAATTTTATCTTGCTTTTATTTATCTGTATTTCTTATATTTCTCTTTCTTCCTGCTCTTTATTATTCAAGAAATATTCGTGTAAAAGTTTTTACAGTTTATTACGAACTCATTATAATAAGATCACCTCACCAATTTGCACATGAGTAGACTCTTTGCCAATTTTTCTGTGTTAAGTTTATCTATATTACTTCTTGCCACACTTTATTATTCAAAAAATTGTTCATGTAACAATTTTCATAGTTTAATACATTATTACAAACTTATTACAGTAAGATCACGTCACCAATTTTATCTTTGTTTTAACAATATTGTGTAAATTTTTCTTTTTACTTCTTTTTATTATTTAAAGTAATTCTTATGTCATAGTTTTCACAATTTACCGCAGTTTTACGAACTCGTTACAGAAGAATCATATCACTAATTTTATCTGTAATTTATTTCTCTGTATTCTTTATCTTACCTTTCTTACTACTTGTTATTATTGTTCAGATATATGTTCATTTAACAAATTTCCTGGTTTAACACGTTTTTACCTAATTTATTATCATAATAACACATCACTAATTTTATCTTTGTTTTAAAATTGCTTAAATTTCTTTTTATTATACACAGAAATTTATTTAAAATATCACTATTACAAAATAAACGGCATTCAATGTAGTATTTAGTGCGAGTAAGTGACAAACTTCATGTTTTTCTACATCTGAGTACTGGCTCTTGTAATTATTAACCCACACCACATTACTTTCTCACGAGTCGTGGAATATTAAACACTACAATTTGTATAATTTCTGTACAGTGACAATGCCATTCGGTCCACTTTAGCTAATCCGTAAGGAATAATGAATATTTTCCATTTTTAATCGACCTCCCAAAAGGAGGAGGTTATAAATTCGGCTGTATATTTTTTTATCTTCCCGCTACTTTAGTAGGAAGGAAGGAAGAAGGAAGGAAAATAAGGATGTTACTGATTTTGCCCTGATTTTTGAAAATCGAGTTTCCTTCACATCTCTACGTTTTGGAGTCCTAGAAAGCTATTCCATTATTTTTACAATGACGTGAGTATGGTTTTATATATATGTATGTATGTGTATGAGTGCAGGTAAACATCTTATAATTTTTAAACGGCTTGTCCGATCGAAACGCAATTGATGGCGTTCTATTGCGCTCTATCAAGTTTAGACTTTCTAAAATCTGAACTAATTCATAACTTCATAGTCGATTTTAAAAATTATTCCGCTTTTGGAAAGCTGCATTATTCTATTCCGTTCCTTTTCCGAAATCGCTCCAACAACTAATATCCAACAAACAAGACACATCAATAAAAGTACAGATTATCGGATATACTTCAAATCAAAACATGACAGTGGCACTTGCCATGATGTCAGTACTTACTGACATCATGGTAACAAAGATTAACGAGGATAATGGAGTATAGCCGGGTGAGTCACACAGAATACCTTCATCACCTCGTAAATATATCCTACTAGCTGCAGCGTGCAGCCCGCTGCATTATAAGTTTTTGGTGAATCCCGCGGGATCACCTAACTTTGTCGGAATAAAATATAGCCTATGTGCTATTCCAGATCATCATCTACCTGTGTGCAAAGTTTCAATCAAATCCGTTCAGTAGTTTTTGCGTGATTGAGTAACAACTCAACAGGATTTCCTTGTCTAAATTTTTCTTCAAAAAATGTGGCTTAGATGGTAAGATAGCATTAGTAACTAATAAGTTATGAGTGTGGCACTACATTCCCGCTGCATAGATGGCAGCGCAACATCTTTTATGTCTATAAGCGATGGTTACGTATTGCATTTGCAGAGCTATGGAATATTTAAAACCTCGTTGTTGACAATAAAATTTTTCGCCGTGTTGACCGAATGACCCTGCAGGTCATCACTGATCCGTTAAGTTGGGGTGTTCAAGAAATCCAAAACTCAAAATATTAAATTAAAAAGAATTAAAGTTTGAACTCTAAAATATTATTTATATTTATTTTTTATTAAAAATTATTACATTAAATTACAGTTTTACTAATTGTATAATACACGAATTTATTTCAGTAGTACTTAGTGTCTGCCATTGTACTAAGCTACTTGAGCTTGTATTATCTACTGTTTCAGTGCCTTAACCTGCTTCATAATATTATTTATAAAGATTTATATAAAATTATTATTTGTAAGGAGTTCCTTTAAGTTATATAGCATATATATATATATATATATATATATATATATATATATATATATATATAATATATATATATATTATATATATATATATATATATATGTATATATATATATATAATATATATATATATATATATATTATAAAAACTTATTTTTTAAATTTCGTTATTAACTTGGACATACACATTTGTATTTTTGAAAATCGCTGATAATAACATATCCAAATTAATAATATTGTATTTATTCTGTTTCAAATTTCTACGGCACGAGTTCACTTTTTCACTAATTAATAGAGCCATAAAGGCATACGTCAGCCATTTTTGGAGTCTAACAAATATGCAGTAATAGCGTACGTGATATGTTTGCTATATTCAATAACAGAATGGAAAGTGAGCGAACTGGTTTCAGTATTGTGATCAGCATATTTAAATAATCGTGAACAGCATATGTTAACTATCTAATTAGGAATCAAACTTTTTAAATACGTACTTAAGCACATAGAAAACATAAAAAATTCTAGTCCTATAAGAGGAGTTTAGCTGCATACAAAAGGACAAAAGTACAAGTATTATCTAATATATAAAAATCTCATTTCACCGACCGCGCGACGATTTTTGCGAATTTCCTTTTATTGATTGTCAGGCAGGAGAAATGGCCGTAAAGTATATTTCATACCGCTAAGTGAGAATAAACAGGTATGGAATGAAAATAAGTAAATAATAAAAAGAATTAATATGAAAAATAAGCAGATGGCTCTTCTGACCGAAAGAGACAACCATCGCCTATACCTAACCTAACCAAAGAGTTAAAGGTGGCTGCTAGTTGTTGGTTGCATAAGTTTACCGGTTACCTGACTCTCCAAGATGGCAGTGACAGTTATTAATGCTGTTATGGCAGGAAGAGGTACGGCGGTAGTACCACAAAACCCGGAAGAGACTTTGCAGATATCTATCTCCTAGTAGTCTTAAATTTTTTGGAACGAAGTTCCTTACGGCAGGCTTGGAGGGGATAGGGATTTTGCTGCGCGACCGAACTGAAAAAAATGTGATAGTAAAACCGTAAGAAAAATGCGTGGAATAAAAGCGTTAAATGAGACGTGCGCAGGCGCGATAGTCGCGTACACAAGCGAGTAGTGCCGTTAATCGAAGGAAGTTCGTTCCTACCTGGTGTCCCGCGACACCACATCATTTTTTTTAATAGCATTAAGTTATGCATTTGCACTATTTTGTGTAATAAAGTATTAAAATAAATCTATATTAATATTATAAATATTAAAATTTGGAAGTTTGGATGAATGGATGTTTGTTTCTCAATCACGCAAAAAGTACTCAATGGATTTGTCCATGCCGATCACTGACCACCTCAAGCTCCTTGGTATTATCTTAAAGCCTACTCTCAATTTCGGTTCGTTCATCGAATCAAAAGCCCAAGTTGCCTCAAAAAAGCTTATTATTCTGACAAAGGTGAGACAATATTTCAGCATGGGACAGTTGCTCAGCGTCTATTAAGCACAAGTCTGTTCGTGCATGAAATACTGCTGTACCTCTGGGATGGATCCGCCAAATACCAGCTGGAGACGCTTGAGGTGATAGATGCTTGCCAATAGGCTCATAAACGATAATGATCTGGTAGGCAAAAAAGTAGGTAGGTAGTTTTGGAGATTGCGCTGTGAAATTGGACGACTTAATTTCGCCATCCCCGTTTTTCTATCAATCGTTGAGTCGTACAGATACTAGGTAGTGCCATATGGTGGACGTTCCACGAACCCGGATAAGGCGGTTCGACTCGATATTCTTCATTCGAACCGCAAGAGACTGGAACATGATTCCTGAGTCTGTGTTCCCCGACGAGTACAAGAGAAGAGTAAACAAGTACCTTCTAGGGAAGCACGTTCCATCTTAGGCCGCATCTTAGCTTGCCATCAAGCGAGTTCGTGGTCCAGCGCTTTCTTATCCATACAAAAAAAGTACTTTAGTTAGCCTGGCCTAGCGACATAATCAGTAGTAAATATGGTAAAAAAAGATTAGCTTTCTATTGCCTTATACAGGAAGCCTAACAGTAACGCAGATAATCTATTCTTCAAAAGGTGCCCGGATCAGCATAGGTATTTTTTTTAAATTATACTCTGTGGTTTAGTAGTCCAGTGTTGCTGGTGGCCATATGAGCTGCCGGGTTCGACTTCCCGGGTCGAGGAATTCAAAATGTGTTTTGTCAGTTTTCTGATACAAACAATGTTGCCCGGGATTGAATAAGGGCCCTGTTGTGTCTTCTATCGTATTATTCTTGGAGAGTGTTCCGACGAGTTATTAGGATTATTTACTGCCGCCGAATTCCATCATCGGACATCGCGTCAAAATTTGAAATCCCACCCTCATCATCTCGATGGCTGGAAATCCACAACTGTAGGTTTCTTTTGGCACTTTTTGCCTCGCACTACTTTGTTGTGGAATCAATTACCGGCAGGGGTATTTTCAATCAGATATAATTTGAGGGCTTTCAAGAAAAGAGCATACTCATTCTTAAAAGGTCGGCAACGCAACGGCAAGACCTCTGATATTGCGGATATCCATGAGCGGTAGTGATCACTCACCATCAGGTGCACCTCTTGCTTGTTTGCCCCCTCTTCTATAAAAAAAAACTTAAAACACGTGATAATGTGTCAATAAAACGTTTTATTCTATGGCATAAAAAGTTAAAAACTACATAAAATTAAGTATCTCTATTGATAAAGAAAGTACATTTACATAATAGCTGTTCAATGACTAAAAATAACTAATAAAAATTAAATCGATAGGTAAATAAAAAACTGTAAGTTACTACAATTCCATAATGGTTTTCCTTGTCCCAGATTTTGTTGTCAGAAACCATAGCGTGCCATGATTCTTTAATTAGGTCCCTTCATTATTGTATTTATGTTAATGCCACCGAAGTTGTTTATAACCATCATATTTATTGTTTTTACTTCAGTCTAAGTCTCAGATAGTTCAGTATAGTCTTAGATCTATAGAAATTACATTTATCTGTGATATTACAATAAAAATTATGAAATATTTATTACAGGTATGTAAATTTATTGAAATAGTAAATAAAATATCGTCACGCTAAAACAGAATGCCTCATATTACTGTCTCGGTAGACATACCTTGCTTTCACCTCCATTCATAAATATTCTCATCGTACATATGTCGTGTATGTATGTGTAAGTTCTGAACACGCTTTATAGCCAACTCATTGATCAATTTCATCACGATACGTCAATCTTGGTCTCCTCTGACATTTATATATCTGTGGTGTTAATCTTTCTCTTGTAATTTTTCTACAGATTCAAACAATCATGTTGCGGATAGAACACGGTATCCACACTTTTCTTTGTCAATTTTTTTTACTGAATTACATTATCTAAGACGTCATCGGAAGATCTATACCTATTAGCCATTATACCCATTGGGGTTTATTACACGATTATGTTAGGACGAAGGTTATGTCTTGCGAGTGTATGTGTGTATATTTCTTTGATAACTTCTATAGCCTAAGCTACTTAATGGATTTTAGTTTGAAAGCTGTTCTTTTTTCAACTGACGTAACAACGGAGGTTATCAATTTGACATGTATGTATGTAATATTGTTGGAATTGAATAATACTTGAGTATTATAATCTATTTAGGCATCCAAGCACGTGTAATTAATTTTGTGTGCGTATGGTTATAAGTTTATATGTTTGTTCACGGATTTCTCGGAAACTAAAACCTAGGTATATCGAGAAAATTCTTTTTGATTTAAATTAGGTATATTCCAACTTAAGATACAGTTCAAGATTCATCAAAATTGGTTCAGTAGTAATTGGAGATATGGGAGTTGACAGATATTTGAAGTCGGTTAAATTTTTTGAATTACTATTATTTCGTCTTGTGAGAATGATATAGGTTAAATATATTTTTCGAATCGGGTCGCAGTCGGTTTTCTTACGATAAATTACTTATTTCTTTATCGCTTTTATTCTATTCTACTCCTACTAGTATTAATTTGCGAAAGTATATTTTAATGGACGGACGGAAGTCTGTGACGCAAACTCTTGCACGCAAAAACGGCCAAACCCATTTGGATGAATTTTGGCATACACATAGGTGATGATCTGGAAAAGCACACAGGATACTTTTTATCTACAAACATAAGTTGTTCCCGTGGAATTCACCAAAAAAATGTTATTATGCAGCAGCAGCCTGCAGGGCATAGCTAGTATACATATGTAGAAATCACTGTGTGAGGTTTTGTAATTTAACATAGCGATTTCTAAATTGGATTAGTAATACTAATATTTACTCATTCATATTGTGACTGCTAGGCGGTAGAGTTTTTTATATAGATATAAGATAGGAATCAAGCTAATGGAAAGAAACAACCATTATCAATAGATACCAAAGATGTTAATGGTACGTTGCTATTTATTTGCATTGCGTTGATAATGCCGTAATATGATAAGTTTACCAGCTACTTTACCCTCCAAACCAGAACATGATAGTGAATAAAATTGGTATTATTGCGACGGGAATGGTTAAGGAAGTGGTACCAACGCCCGAACGAGACATTGCATAACTATACCACCTAGTAGGCACGATGGTATTGACATGTATAACCAATCGCTTGTCTTTTACAAACTGCCTGGTAGTATTGCAGATAGTTTATTTTACAAAGGGGCCCTGGGGAAAGTGGAAGGGGTGGACAGTTATGAAACATCTCTCTCAGGTTTACACCAAAGATTTGTCCGTTGTCATCTATAATTTTACCGACTACCTTACCCTCTAAACTTAAAAATAATAGCGATAAATACTGACGCTATTGTGTCTGAAATAGGTAAGATGGTAGTATCAAACCTGGACGAGGCATTGCAGATGTCTACCATACGGTAGTCACGATATTATTAGTGAGACGTCTATTGGTCGACGATTGACATACATTGATGAGAGGTCTATTCTTCAAAATTGACGCAAACCAATACTGGGTTAATATTTGAACTTTATATGAGATGGTTATATTTAATCATTAAGATTTGATTAACTATTTACTTTTTTTGTTATTTTAAAATATAAACAGTAAATCCATATGTCGTTTATATTGTTTTTGATGTGCAATAAAGTATATTGTGTTGTACTGTATATGTAGATTACAATTCTCAAAAGTATTTATTCGTTCAGTTATCATAAAACTTCAGGAAAAGCGTAAAGTCGTAAAAGGAAATATATTAAATTGTTTATCTTTGTATTTTTTCAGATTATATTCTTAACATTAGTAGTGCATCAACAATTAATTTGGTGTGCGTCATTTATCAAAATATTGCCTGTGACGAAGAAATTCCATTTTGAACTACAACCTTTCAAATCCTTCTCATTTCTGATAGAAAACTTACCCTTTGGGAAATTTGAATTAAAACATTCAATAGAAAAACGAGAAACCGAAAATGCTTCCCCGGCAATCAATGAAATTCCTATAGTTCCTGTGGAAGAGAAGAATATTCCTGTTCAAACTGTTGTTTTGACAGAACCAGTTCCTCCAGTAAAAGTAGATGAAGCTCCGAAGACATTTTCATTTATTTTACCTTGGAAACCTGAATTTCTTATTACACAAAATCAAGAAGCAGTAGCTCCAATTGAACCATCACCAAGTCCTCAACCAGTTCCAGTAGAAGTAGCTCCAGTTTTAGCTCCTGCGGTAGAAATATCCCCAAAACCAGTAGAGGTTGTGGTTACACCAGTAAATGTTGTGGTTAATCCAGGAGGTGAGAGTCTAATACCACCACCTACTCCGCCAGTAGAAGCACCTGTTTTTAAAACTGAAGAAGAGCCAAAATTAACACCTGTGCTTACAGATATAACAAAGATTCCCTTATATAACTTATCACCCGGTTATCCTATACCTGTAATTCCTGCTTCTGTCCCTCCTGTATTACAAGAAGTGATACTTGTACCCCCGACCACAGTAGCACCACCACCAATTCCTCCTCCACCTAAGGAAGAACCCCCAGTTGTGGCGACACCACCTAAAGTGGAATATCCAAGTTATTTGGTGAAAGGTTCGCGTTTAATATTATTTTTTGGAACGAAAATTTTGAGAATGTTATCAAAATTTATTGAAGGAGGTGTTAGTCAAATCTCAGCTATGCCATCTTTTCCTCTTAGTGAAGAATAAATTAAATTCAAATAGTAATCTGGGTTTTATTTAGTACCAAATACCAATGGATAATTACAGTTTTGCCAACGTATTAGAATTATATAATCTTTTGTTTCTGAGCTGTATAATATATTACAGTGCTATCTACTGAGTGTGCTTTGTTCATAAGTTTTAATTGTTAATAATTAATAATTCACAATTTTTTTTAAATTGGATTATTACTTACCTAATTTTGAAAAATATTGGTAAGTTATGAACTTTATAGCACATAAACTATGGGTATCTGAAAATAAACGTCTTTCGGCAGTATGAAATTCAGAGCAAATACTTCAGTTTTAATGGTTAATGTATTGTTTACATATTGTGCAGTGTTTATTGATCTGTTTTTACAAGTCGCCCCTCTTTTTTAATAAGTTGTTGTGATCGATAGGGTCCATAATGCTCTAAGCATTATTATATTATCCCTCGTAACATTATGGATTATGCAATAAAATTGAAAACTTTTTATCATTTGTATTATTATAATTAAAATTAGGGATCATCGTAATAAATATTTAGTCTTAGTATATTACATATGAATTTTCCCACGTGTTGGTCCGGGCCTTTGAAGAATAGACCACGATTCTGCAAGACAGTTTGTAAAAAGCAAACGATTGGGTAAACGTATCACTACTATCATGATGGTAGTGACACATAGTAAAGTTTTGCAACGTCTCGCCTGGGTATATGGTACCTCCGGCTTATCTATTCCTGCCGCGATAGCGTCAATGCATGTCATTGGCGTTTTCTTGTTTGGGAGGTAAAGCAGCCTGTAAACTTATGCATGTGGCATTGCCATCCCGCCACATAGATTGCATCAAACTATTATCAGCTTTGGTGTCTTTAAGCGAAGGTTTCTCTTTCCAGGAAAGCCATCTGCTTGTTTGCCATCTAATCGTATGAAACACTAAATATTTGGATTTATTTTAATGCCGTTAAACATTTTGTTCCCATAAGATTCTCAAAAAATTTTTCAAGCAGGGTGTTGCTAATCCCAGGTGGCAGTAAAACTGTACAGAAGTAGGTAATTGCTAATAAAATACAATTTGAACTAGAAAATATTATAATTATTTATATTGCAGTCATTATCGTCTTCCAAATCCACCTCCGCCAAAACCGCCACCTAGACCACCTTGTCCAAATCCACCTTGTCCAAAACCGCCTTGTCCAAAACCGCCTCCCCCAAAACCACCTTGACCAAATCCACGTTGTCCAAAACCTCCTTGTCCAAAACCACCGCCTTGGCCAAAACCTCCGCCACCCTGGCCGAACCCACCGCCTCCTGGACCACCAAATCCACCTCCAAATCCACCCCCATATCTGCTATATGGAATCGCTGTACAAAGCGTGACAGTTAAAATGACTGTTAAAGCAAAAATCTGAAACAAAAATAACATGTATCATAAGATTGCAAACAAAAAATTTTCTGATGAAAAATGATAAAAAAATGTATCTTCACGCCTATATTCCCGAAGAGGTAGGCAGAGGTATAACCATTGCACCCACAACTAGCCGAAGATACTTAGTCCCACCATGTGTTAGGTGGCAAGTCTATCGCTAACCAGGCACGTATCCAATTACGGATAACGTTGTTTTTAAAAACAGCAAAGAAAAACATGGACACGCGGGATTTGAACCTGCGACCATTTCCCGGCTTTAGGGAAATGGTCGCAGGTTCAAATCCCGCATGTCGATGTTTTTCTTTGCTGTTTTTAAGGTTTTTCCAGATTCCCAAGCACGGGGTGAGTGCTATAACACAAAAATAACGTTGTTTTTATTAGAAAACTGAAAAAACACGTAATTTTTAATTTAAACCCGTATGTGGTCAACACCGACACTGGACCACTCGTGAGACCATTAGATCACAGTAGCAATTATATAGCTCAAAGTGATAAACATCGTTTTCAGATATCGAAGACGACACAAAAAGCAAGCTTATAGCTCTTGTAGTAGAAGGAAATAAACATCATCCGCTTGTGATAGTTGTTGCTGGTCGATAAACTCATGTACATCCATGCAACTTTTTCACAAAATTAAACTAACAGCAGTTAGTCTATTTCTGCGAGGCAGGTGGAATTCACCAATGGGAGGGATGCTGGAGGGATGTGCCGCGCTCCCGGCTGCATGGGTGCCACCATTTTGCTTGTATCTCCCGTGAAACACTTACACACCTTACCACAAGATAGCAACCCTCCATTAACATCTTTGGTGTTTATACGCGACGGTTGACTCTTACCATAAGGAGATCCATCTGCTTATGATATAAATATAAATTTCGTCAACGGATGCAAATTAAATACCTTAATTTCGTTTTTGAATTATGTATTTCCAAAGTAACGCTTGAATCTATAAAACTATTTTTTTATATTTGTTACATCAGAACTCGGTCAGTTATTTGGAGCTCATTTTTGTTTTTGAGGGTTCTTTATGTTTTGTCCCATTTTAATTTGGTAAAGATCTGGTGCAGGGTTCAGAATTATAGGAAATGGAAAGTCGTTTTATGCAGTTTTATTGCGTTCTAAAAATTGTGTTTAGCAGATATCAAGGATAGAACTAGTTTTATCCATACTAATATTATAAATGCGAAAGTAACTCTGTCTGTCTGTCTATCTATCTCTTTTTTACGCCTAAACCACTATACTGACATGGATGAAATTTGGTACAAAGTAATTTGAATCTCGAGAAAAGACATAGGATAGTTCTTATCCCGGAAATTCCACGGGAATGGTAATTATGCGGGTAAAATCCTAAAACTTTCATTTTTTTTGAATGTGGACGAAGTCACGGGTACAGCTAGTTTAAATATACACCTACAAGTAAAAATATTACGGTTTTATTAATAAACATGAATTAAATTAAGATTAGTATCAATAAGAAATGAATTTAACAGACATTAACTTTATATCGTCTAATTATTATATTATTAGGATGAAACAAGTTTAATTTTAAACTTAATATTGCAATTTTATTGATAAACATAAATAAGAACAGAAATAGTTAAGTTTAGTATTATATTAAACTAGATGCGCCTGCAGTCCGCTACTTGATAACCGTTTTTGGTTAATCCTACGGGAAAACCTATTTTTCCGAGATAAAAAGTACTCTATGTGCTATTCCAGGTCATTCATCTATACGTGTGCCAAATTTAATCTAAATTGATTCGGCCGTTTTTTGTGAAAGATAACAAACATCCATCCATTCAAACGTAATTTCATGTTAATAATATATAGTATAGTATATTATTTATATATTATTTTTATATATATTATATTATTATTTTATTTATTATATATATATTATTAGTATAGTAGGATAGTTATTTACCTTCTATCTATAGATTATTATACGATGTTTTCGTATGAAAGAAATTTAGGATGAAACAAGCTTTTTTTAATAAAAACATGAAGGCCTTATTGATAAATTAATACATACATAAAAATAAAAGACAAAAATAAAAAAGTATTAACTAAAGAAAAATTTAAGAGACATTCAATTTCTTTTGCCTTAGCTCATGTTGATTTTGTATTATTATTAATTATGTCAATGTAGATTTATTATGTCAATGAAGTTCTTTTAATAATAACATTAACATGTTTTATTTTTTTGCATGTATTTTTTATGTATCGACTTATTGCGCTGATCATGCGTTAAAACGCGAAACCGGTTGGTGTTCATTAATAAAATCTAAGTAAAACAGTACAATCACGGTAATTTACAAGTGTTTGTAACATACTATTAATACAAATGAAGATCCCTCTCACTATCTTCTGTCTTACTCACTCATTCACTTTTCATATTATGAGATTTAAAGAAAAACGTATGATTTTAAACATTTTCTTTTACACAAACATTCTGACAACAACGAACTCGGAAAAGCAGACAACTACGAACACCAAAAAGTATAATTATACATTTTGGTGCAATGATATCAAAGTTATATGCGTACAAATATTTTAGGAGATCTTCACGCCCGTATCCCCGAAGACGTAGGCAGAGGTACAAGCAGTACACCTATGATTAGCCGAAGATACTTAATCTCACAATGTGATAGGTGGCAAGCCTATCGCCAACCGGGCATTTTTTTTCAATTCAAATTTGTTTTATCAGAAAACAAAGTTCTGAAAAAATTCATTTTTTGAACTGTCTGACCTGGGAATCGAACCCGGGACCTTGTGCAGTCAACTCCGACACCGTACCACTAGAATACAGAGGCGACCTACATTTTAGGGATTAAATTTTATTTATATATATTATTAATGGTTTAGTCGTAAATAAAATAATTAAGTTCATGTCGAATTTCGAGGGTATAATTCAATATTGTATACTGGTCAAATAATGATCAAGAATATAATATTTATCTCCGCATCTTAACAAAATATATTAAATAATTAATTTTACTTACTTTTGAATACATGTTGTTTCGGTTCTAACGATTCTTAAACACTAATCTATTAATGCAAAATTTCCTTAAATATGTACAAGTTCCACATATTCAACTTCTGATATTCGGATTTACAGTTTATGTACATTATATGTTAACATAATATTAGTATAGTGGTGTGATGTCAACTCCATGGGCGAATTGTTTATTTCATATTCTTAGTATGATGTTATATGTGTTTCGGTATGGTTGTCTGTCTGTATGTATGTATGCTATTTGAATGATTTTAATAAGTATAATTATGTAATAATATTATTAAACCATACAATAAATAAATAATTTATTATTTTTAAAAAACCTCTGAATTTCAAGTTTCCATATGTATGAACAATTACAAGTACATAAAATACTTGACGTGTGAATTATAATATATAGTATCCACTTGTCTAATATTGGTTTATTAAAGAGAATTGATTTTCTTCTTTGAACTCTACTTGATCTTCAATATTAAGTAGAGTTATCCCCAAATTAGTAGTATGTTTTTATTGTTATAAATAGTAGAATATGTTTGTCAATAATTTAACTGATGCACCCATTAAGACACAATCGTTAGTTTTCAATAACGTTATTTGGTAAAGGTAAAGCGGGAACACATTAATTTACTTTGGGCCTTTACGTTATAAAAATGACGAGTCCTGTGCCGTTTGAAAACACGTAGTGCAAAACTCCAAGGTGTATAAACATCTATAAAGCAACAGAAAAGCATAAATCGAACATGATAATATATAAAGGACATTGAAAGTTAGGCATCATGTTTTTGATAGTTTATAATTGGGGTATCCAAGTCAAGAAATTCGGAAATAGTTTTTTAAAGTAATTGATCCTTGTACTCCTTTTCAAGCAACTTGTGTACTTAGAAACATATGTAGTTAGGTATCCAAGTAGGCAAGAATTAATCAAATACAGGGAAAACAGATATAAAAACAAATGTTTTATTTTCAAAAAGGTTTTAATTGAGTTGAGTCCGTGATTGAAATTACGTTTGCATTTGACAAGCAACATTTTTAGGAATTTAAATTTTTTGACCAACACACTGCCATGCATTTAGAAATAAACTGGGAGCTGACGACGAATTTCGGGAAGGTCCTTTTGGCAGACTGGAATTGTGAAAATATACAATTTCATCAAATGGCGATACCGGGCCTGCGAGTCTAGCAGGGCGTTGACGGTTATATCACTACTGATATATACAACATTTGCAAAAAAAGTCCCAAAAAAAAGGTATTTTTATCAACTTGATTTTTATTTCATATTTTAATGAGGTTTTTTTAAAATTCGAAAAAAAATATGCCAGACATTTTTGTCGGTTTTAAAGTACTTTCAGACACCTTTATTTATTTTTTTAAAATTTAAATTGTACACAGTAAAATATATAATAAATAAATAAATATTCCCCGTGTTGGTCCGGGCTCCTTTGAAGGATAGGCCAACTGCTGTTCTGCCAGGCAGGTCGTAAAATGCGACCGATTGGCTGTACGTGACACTATCATCGTGACTAGTAGGAGATAGAGTTCCGCAACGTCTTGGTATCGCCGTCTTGCCTGTTCCTGCCGCAATAACGTTAATTTTTGGCATTGTCGTGTTCTGGTTTAGAAAATAAGGTAGCCGGTAAACTTACGCGCTATCCCGCCACATGGATAGCAACGTACCATTAACATCTTTGTTTGCTATCTAGTTTAAAGCTTGCTTGCTATCCAATAATATAAAAATATAGTAAAAGAAAAGCTTGCAGGTTTTTTACCATGAGAAAGCAAACAAGCAAATGGAATTCGTGATGGAGGTAGAAACAATCGCCTATAGACACTAAAGATGTTAATGGTGCGTTGCTATCCTTGTGGTGGGATGGCAATGTCAAATGCATGTCTACCGGTTACTTTATCCTCCAAACCGGAACATGACAATGGCAAGCATTGACGCTATTGCGGCAGGATAAAGTAAGGCGGTGGTACCAAATATCCGGGCGAAACATTGCCGAACTCTAACTAGTTACGATGATAGTAACACATATAGACAATCGGTCACCTTTTCACATATAGCCCGGACCAACACGGGGGATATTTATTTATTTATTATATATTTTGTTGTGTTTAATTTATATGTTAAATAAATATAAAATAAATTTATTGGTAACTTTCGTAAAACGTGTTTGAAGGTGTCTGGAAGTACTTTAAAACCGACAAAAATGTCTGGCATTTTTTTTTCGAGTTCTTAAAAGAACTTCATTAAAAGAGGAAATAAAAATCAAGTTGCTAGAAAAACTTCCTTTGCGATTTTTTTTGCAAATGTTGTATATTGCGCAGTAGTGAAATAACCGCAAACGTTCTGCCAGACTCACAGGCCTGGTATCGCCATTTGACGAAATTATATATTTTCGCAATTCCAGTGTGCTAAAAGGACCTTCCCAAAATTCGTCGCCAGCTCTTGGACCACATTATATTATCTTTTTCGTGGCCGGCTTCGATTTGGGGGCTGCCTTTTTAGGTTTCGGAGCTTTGGGTTTTTTCGTAGGCGGTTTGGCGCTTTTCTTCGCTTTAGAGGCGGCGCCCTTCGTCTTTGCGGGCGACGCTGCGGCGGATTTCTTGGTGGCTGGCTTCTTTTTGGCGGCGGCGGCCTTCTTGTCTCTAGTGGCGGCCGAAGATTTCGCTTTCGAAGGGGAGGAGGACGCGCCGGACGCTGACGTTGAGGCGGAACCCTTCTCCACTTTGCGGCGCCACCGGCGGCTACGGACTTCTTCTTGTTCGCCTGTTTTTCTTTCGTTTCTTCGAAAATAAGTAACGTTTGGCGGTCATAGGACCTTACTCTAATAATAATAACCCTGACGTGATTAACGTCTCTATAGATTGAAACCATACTTTCTTTAATAAATGAAAAACAAAAAATGAAAGCATCTTTTTATCTAATCTGAAGATATCCATCTTTTTATCTAATCTGAAGATAATACAAGGCCATGGGCGTACCGAGGGAGGGGGGGGGGGGAGGGGGGCAGGGAGGGGCAGCTAACGCACGAACATTGACCACCACAGATTACTGGAGACTAGCACTCAATGCGCTTGAGCGAAGCGAATGTGCTATACACCGTGATAAAAGAGAACTTCAGTCATACGTATCGTATATTGTTTCATAGCGTCTGTAATGTAAACTGGCACTTTACACTTTACACCTTCTTCCCCTTTGCGGCGCCACCAGCGGCTACGGACTTCTTCTTGTTCGCCTGTTTTTCTTTTGTTTCTTCGAAAATAAGTAACATTTGGCGGTCATAGGACCTTACTCTAATAGTAATAACCCTGACGTGATTAACGTCTCTATAGATTGAAACCATACTTTCTTTAATAAATGAAAAACAAAAAATGAAAGCATATTTTTATCTAATCTGAAGATATCCATCTTTTGATCTAATCTGAAGATAATACAAGGCCATGGACGTACCGAGAGGAGGGGGGGGGGGGGGACAGGGAGGGGCAGCTATCGCACGAACATTGACCACCACAGATTACTGGAGACTAGTACTCAATGCGCTTGAGCGAAGCGAATGTGCTATACGCCGTGATAAAAGAGAACTTCAGTCATACGTATCGTATATTGTTTTATAGCGCCTGTAATGTAAACTGGCAATTTACGCACGCTTATCGGTGTAAAAAGACTATTTAGGTCACGAAAAGGCGTCCGTAAAGTGCGTGCATAAAAGTTGCACTTTTTTATAATATATCACAAGATAGCAAACAAGCGGATGGCTTTCCTAATGAAAAGATTGTCTATTTCGACTATAAACACGAAAGATGTTAATGGTGCATTGCTATCCTTGTGGCAAACTTTTGATGCCGCACATAATTTCACCGGCTACCTTACCCTCAAAACCAGAACACGACGCTATCGTGGCAGGAACAGGAAAGGCGGTGGTACCATATGCGAGCGAGAGCGACAAAATAGTGAACTACCGCAGCGCTATAAAAATCTTTAAAATGTAAACCACTTCCCTGTCCCCTTAGAGGCTTAGGATAACCACAAAATCTTTTATAATAGTAAAGGTACTATATGTTAGCCAATTTTGTTAATATAAAGATTAAATTGGTCACGTGTAGTGGAACACGTTGAAAACATATATAAGTTAGAACATAGTCATAGCAAATAGTTATAGCGAATATCTAATTGAATCAGCAAATGAAGTGTTTTACAAGTACACAACTTGATGTCACCGCGGTTTTTTGCCAATATCAAGATTATTGGAAGGTATATTATATTATACCTATACCATTTGTTTAATTTTATATTTAAGACTGTAATAACAACAAGAATTTTTACAGTATTGTATAAACATCTAGATATGTTTTTTGGTAAGCCAACGCCTTTAGTTTAACTTTCCATAATATAATGACAGCGTCTTTTTTCCGTCTTAGAGTTGCCACCTGCCAATCTTCGATTTAAGGATTGCCAGCTTCAAAACTAAGGGTTTAGGATTTATTACGGGAGATTCTTAAGACTATACTATTTAGACCGCCCCGTAGGTCGAGTGGTTAGCGACCCTGACTACGCAATTGACGGGGCTCGAAATCGATTCCCGACGGGGATAAGCATTTGTGTGATGAGCATAAATATTTGTATTCCTGGGTTTAGGTATTTATTATTATTATTATTACAAATTATACTTACTCATCTAACCCCAAAGTAAGCAAATTATTTGCTTGTGTTATGGTTGTTAGTCAACGATACTAATACATACAAATAGATATATAAATACTGAAATTTATTTAACTAGCAAAAAGCAGAGCTTTGTAAGGGCTCGCAAAGTAATACTACCTAGTAATATTCTTAGGAAATTATTTTTATGAGAATTACATCTTTTAATGTATGGACTTTATTTATAATTATCTAACCTAAAAAAATCCAGCGTATTTTCACCTAAACATTATATTCGCATCAAAGGCGTTGTCAGGCTTTGTTCTAGGAGGGTGCAGGAAAATAAAATTAAAATAGAAAAAACATTCTTCAAAGACTTTTTTTTAGAATTTGCAATAAAAATTCTTTAAAATTTTCTTGATTTATTAAAAACATGATTTTTATTATTAATTATCAATGTTATCTACACAGAACAAATATAAAAGTTATCTACTAAAATTTTACACCATATTTTCTGGTCGTATAAATTTAATACGGTCTACTTATAAAATATGTAGCAACTCAAGATCATTCTCGCGCCACCACTTCGCTCTTAAAGTCTAATATTAATAGAAATCAATTTTTATTTACGGTAACTCTCTTGTAAAAGAGTTTTCAAGGAAAAATGGGTATTAAAAATGAAAGTTTACCTTATAAAGAAAAACACACTTTAACATTTCGCTAAGATAATAAGTTTTATTCTAAAACCGGAAAGTTCCTGGTTTCACATCGTTTTTCGAAATCAAAAAATGTTTTATTTAATTAACCTTCAAAATGTTTAGGATTAATATTAGACTTACCGCAGGCACGAAGAGTTGGCGGTAGAAATTCAGCGAATTAATTTTTTCTATCAGAGAAACCCTCGGGGTTCGATTCCCGAGTCAGACAAATAAAAAACGTGTTTTTCAATTTTCTAATAAAAACAACGTTGCCCGGGATTGGAAAAATGCCCGGTTGGTGATAAGCTGGTCACCTATCACGTTGTGGGACTAATACGTATCTTCGGCTAATCGTGGATGCACACGTTGTACCGTTGTACCTCTTCGGGGATACGGGCATGAATATAGCGTTTTACCCACGGGCTAAGATTAGCAATTGATCTCAATACAATAATAATAAATTAACACACTTGTACTGTTTCATAATAATCATATTGTGAAAACTCTGTAAATGGCTGACTTCGCAGGCCATCCCTTCCCGCTAAATTAAGATATTTTACGCTCAAAAGTCTAAAAACTATAAGCATAGTTTTTTTCAGTTCTAAGAGATATTGAAATGATTGATTGATTGATTGATTGAATTGAAATGTCTCAATTGCTTAGTCACAAAAACAGCAAGAAAACACTTAGGAATGAACCAACGAAGCAATCATACATGCAAATAAAAATATCAGTATAATAACTTTTAAAAAACTATATAGTTTGGAAACGATGATCAAATTGATCAAATTTCAAATGATCAAGTACAAATGGTATTCAACTCAATTTAACTATTGCTTTAGCTAAATAATCGGTATTTTTAAAAATGTTTGTCATAGATCTCAAACAAATTGACCGATTTTTATCCAATTAACGGTACTTGTCGCAGTTTCTAATGGAGAAAATCTTATAAAATTTTGAAGTCAATCGGTACGTTAACCTGAAAGTTAGTTAGTTTTATAATAGATGGCGGTAGTAGTAATAAAATTCCAATACAACACGTATCTTCTATTTTTTTAATGTTATTTTGGTATGTGTACCGTGTATACATCCATATGCATTTAGTTAAAACCGGTTATTTTAATATTACAAACAGACACTCGAATTTTATTTATTTGTATAGAAGATGTATAGATAGTGTAAATATATTATGTGTACGATTTATAACTACAATACATAGGTATTTATAAATAAAATACATAAGAAACGTAATATTTAACGTAAAATAATTTCATCACAAAATTTCAACTCAATGCGTCGATAGGAAGGGCTCAAAAAGGGACAGCTAGCCAAGGCCGCTATTCTGTAATCAATAGTTTTCAAAATAAATAATTTCAGAAACCGCTATCACGTGGCGATAAATAGTTTCATTTTGATACAGCAAAATCGCGAAACGACCCACCTCTAGTTAGAGGTACCTATATACTTCCACTCATGTACCTTAAAAAAACCGGCTAGGTGCGCGCACGGAGGGTTCCGTACCATCATCTATAAAAAAATGGCAAACAATCACGTTTGTTGTAAGGGAGCCTGCTTAAATATTTATTTAATTTTAATTATTTATTTTTAAAGTGATTATTTAATTAAATATTCTGTGGATATTTCAAACGTCTACCAGTTGTCATTATTAAGATCGAGAAAAAAGCAAAAAAAAAAACATGTTTGTTGTATGGGGGCTACCCTTAAATATTTATTTTATTCTGTTTAAGTTTTAGTTATTATAGCGGCAACATAAATACATCATTTGTGAAAATTTGAACTGTCTATCATGGTTCATAAGGTACAGCCTAGTGATGTACAGATAGACAGACAAACGCAGGGACAGACAGTGGTGTCTTAGTAATAGGGTCCCGTTTGAAACTTTGAATATGGAACCTTAAAAAGTATAGTAAAGCCAACGCATTCACAGTTCGGCTCTTCTCGGCAATGTTCGGTTCTCGTTCGGCGAAACAAACAAAAAAAAAACACACACAAGCAAAAAAGAAATGTCAAGATTAAGTCAACGATTTCATTACATGTATAGGTGTTTCAATACGTTAATGCGATGTATTTTCGTGCAGCAACATCTAGTAAATGTGCACTACATTACGCTTTACGCTACGCTTTCTTCCGATTAATTTTATTTTCCGTGGATATGAGATATTTTCCCACGATAAAAAGTAGCCTATGTCATTTCTCAACGTCTTATCTATGTATATGCCAAATTTTATGATAATCGGTTCAGTGGTTTAAGCGTGAAAGCGTAACAGACAGACAGACAGACTAACAGACAGAGTTACTTTCGCATTTATAATATTATAGTATGGATATATATATATATATATATATATATATATATATATATATATATATATATATATATATATATATATATATATATATATATATATATGTCGCAGTGAAATTGTCAATAGCCGTAAGATTATAATCTTCCTAGGGAGTTTATACTTTGGTTAGGTTAGGTTAGCAGTTTATCGGGGCTGATCTCTCGCTTCCGACCGTCATGAAAGCCATGGTCGAGAGCGAGGAATCGTGGACGGCCGTCCTCTCCTTCTGCGAGGACGTGATGTCGCAGAAGGAGACGGCGGAGAGGGAGAGGGAGGCTGCGGCCAACCCCGACCCGATCCGCCGGAGGCGCACGGGGGTGCGACGTCGGGCCTACCAGGCCCTGCTTCGTCCCCCGTGATCGAGGCCGGGGCTCTGCCCCAAAAGGCCTCGAAGAGGTGCGCGCGGTGTCGTAAAGCCGCGCGCTTCTTAGCCGTCTGCTGGGGCCACGATGGTCCCAGTCCCGAAGGATGCCGGCAAGGCCGGCAGGTGCTGGCGGGTTGGTGGACGCGTGCGCGAGCGTTCCCACCTCCTCGCCACCACGGCATAGTGGGGCGGACGCAGGGGTTTTAGTGGGTAGTGGTCGGTTCTGTCCGGCGAGTCCCACACTCGGGCCAGTCCACACGGCCCGGCAGTGCGTAAGAGCATTTCCCCTGCGAGAACAAAAAAAAAAAAGGTTAGCAGTTAAATTATAATATCACTTATTTAGATTATAATCTAACGGTATTCACAATTTTACTGCGACATATATACAACAAACGTAAATTTTAGACAATTTTTTACTCGATCTTAAACAGGTAGAAACTTAAATATTTTCAAAAAAGTAAGTAAGTATTTGGAAATATTTTAATTATAAAAATAAATACCTAATAAATAAAATAAATATTTAAGCATACATATAACAAACCTGATTTTCTTTTATAGATGATGACACGGAACTTCGTGCGCGATTCCGACTCACACTTGGCCGGTTTTTTATTAAGATTTCAAGCAACTTACATCTCCTATTAGGGATAGACCATCTGCCGTTCTGCCAAGCAGTTCGCAAAAGGCGAACGATTAGCCATTATGTCATTACCAATGTGAATGTTAGGTGGTAGGTTTCCGCATAACGTCCGGCTATGATGCCACCGCTTTACCTATTTCTATCACAATTACATCTCTGCTTAGCACTATTATTTTCCGGTTTGAAGGGTAAGGTAGCCGGTAAATTTACGCATGTGGCATTACCAACCCGCCACACAGATCGCGACGCAGCCTTAACATTCTTGGTGTTTATAGGCGATGGTTGTCTCTTTCCATCAGGAAAGCGATTTATTTATTTACCATCTTATGATTTAAAAAACAGAATGATAATTAGTACTTATTTAGTGCGTTAGACTAAAAAATATGGAATTACCATTATTTGAAATAATAATGACACAGAGGATTATTGGAAAAACCGCAGCCATTAAATCCTTTAAGCACGTACACACCTTAGGCTATCAACGACTTTTCAACAAATTGTGAGTAGTGTACTTATACGTAGGTCACACTATAAGTTTTGCGTAACTTGAAAAAACAACATGTTATAACCAAAATATTATGTTTATTGCTTTTCAAAATAATCTCCTTTATATTTTATACATTTTTTCATGCGATCGAACCATTTTTTAAAACAGGAGGCCCACAGATCTGAAGGCATGTTTTCTACGTGCTGATTGAACGCTATCACTGCCTCTTCGGAGTTGGTAAAAGTAAAACCTCCTCCCTGAATTTGGCTTATACCAATCCCCAATAGTCCCCGAATTGTCTCATAGGTAATCCGGGGCTTTTCTTTAATTAACCGCTTAACAGTAGCCACATTATTTTCGTTGACGGCAGTTAAAGGCCGCCGTTCACGAAATTCGTCATGTAAAGAAACTCGACCTCTCTCAAATTCAGCAAACCATCGCCTCACGGTGCTCAAACAAGGTGCTTCTCTCCCAAAAGCATTTTGAAGACGAGCGGCACAGTCTTGCCAAGAAAGAGAACTTTTAAAATCATAAAAAATCATAGCTCTGAAATCTTTTCGAATTAATTCCATTTTCGTTGCGTACGTAAAACTTTGATGTGTGATAAAAAAACAATTGACAAATCATTTCCTGCTAATTGTTTTTTTATTACTAAGAAGGTTGCAACGTTTTAAAAATATAACATTCGAAATTCAAATAGTTCCGATTAGCTAGAAGTGCAAAACTTTTAGTGTGCCCCATGTATACTTATTTAAATGTATTATCGAGACTATTTAAATATTAGTTTTCGGCATAGATACTCGTATATTATTTTTAGACAGAGCGCTCGTTGCCATCGCAAAGTGATCACTTATCATCCGATGCACCTTCGGCTCGTTTGGCACCTCTTCTTTAAAAAAAATCTTGGAACTTATTATGTCTGTCATACTAGCGGAATTAATTATTAAAATTAAAAAAGAAATAATTCGCCATATTGCTTATCGTATTTCGTTTATTTAGTTAAGCGCTAAATCTTCAACCCGAAAGAACCAGCAATTACTGATGCAGAACCTTTAATTCAACATTGGAACTAGACAAGTCAATCATACTAGCAAAATTGATTATTAAAATTATAATATTTCGCATAGTTGCATATCACATCTCATCAGCACTCATTAAGCGTGAAATCCTCAACACAAAAGTACCAGAAATCACTGATGCAGAACCTTTAAATCTACTGATATTAAAAAAAAAAAAACATTGGAACTTGCTAAATCTGTCATAGTAGCTGAATTGATTATGAAAATTTAAAAAAAATGATTCACTAAGTTGCTTATCACGTATGGCCAGCACTTACGGAGTGCTAAAGTTTATTTTGCTTAGTTACGTTTGTATTAGGGGGTATCTTGCTAGCTTGATTACAAGATAGGAGTGTTATAATTTTCTGCCAAACTATGAGATCATTAAATTTTTGTTTACGGCACTAAATTAGCACTAAATAAGCACTTTTTTGTGTTTAGTTTTTAGAAATTCTGCTCATTTTGCCGTGCAAGCTGTGTAGGTGTAATATTTTTTCTCGGGAGAGTCATTTGCATGTTATTTACAGCGGTCGTGGTCTCGGAAAGGAGACTAATACCGTTGCATACAATCTTCGGCCCTCTTGTAATAAGAAGAAAATTATGTTAATTAATAGCTACTTTAACATTATATAAATATTGAAAATTTTATAGATTTTAGCAATCTGAGACAATTAGGTATAAAATATTCACCAGAAGTAAGGTACGGTATAGTTTACAACTACAACTGATACTTGTAATACAGGCAACTATGTTTCATGTTTATAAATTGACACCAGACACAATACTAAAACACACATTTTTAGAAACCACAAATTAAAGGATGCCTCCCTGTAGGTAGGTACGTAAAATAGCGAAGAGTGAAGTCCGCGACTTGCGACTCTTGTGAGCCGTCCGCGTCAGTGATGTCAGTTGTAATTGTCACTTTTAGCTGTATTAAATCCACAAACACTAAATCGTATTAAGTTCGATGCAATATAATCAATCGATTATTTAAATTGTATCGATTATTTTTTTCTTTTTATATTATAGTTTGTAAAACAATAATGGTACTTACTGTTAATTAAACTAAATATTAATCAAGAATACACTTGTACATATACTTACGAGCTTACATTTCGATGAAAATTATTTACATAAATCGATTATAATTTTATCGATTATACTGTTATAGTATCGCAAACTTATTTTTGTGATTTCTTCTTTTTCAGAAAGTCGATAAAGCTCATATTTTGAACTTTGAAATAGAAAAATAGCACCATTTTTTTTAACCACACTTCAAGTCTACATTTGGGCCCAAAAATCCCTCTCTCCTTTCTTTATTTCAATAACGCGCGTTTAAATTTATT